>JASDDO010000008.1:181967583-183167583 GCA_030015575.1 Agapanthus africanus
TGACCCCTATGGTGGCCGGCCCAATTGTTTGGGAATTTATTGAGTTTTTGCAGGTAGTTGTCTGTAGGTTTTGTGATAGGTTTGGTCTTGTTTGATTTTCTTTTTTTTGCTCCAGATTAAATCTGGGACCTGTTACCTATTTTTTAGCATAGCGGGACTTGCGCGATACGTGTGCTATGAGTGGGTTTGGTGTTGCTGTGTGCCACAGCGTGTCGCGTTGGTTTTTGGCGTATGCACACACGTTACGTATACACACGCGTTTAGTTCGCGACGTGAGTTTCTCCTTTAGTTTTAATATCGCGTTCTGCAGGATTTTAGCTTATGTGTATTCTTTGTGTAATTTCTAGGTTCGCAGGCGGGTACGTCGGACACCGCAAAGAAAGGGAAGTAAGTAGTCGGCTACACCAAGCACGAGACCATAGTGAGAAGATTTAACATCTATGGGGAAATCGCCCGTATGGCGTTAAACGTCAGGGCTTGATAGGATATTATAGTCACATATATATATATTTATATGTATATTGCTTGTGCACATGTATTATTGTAGCGTACCCATTTTTGTTGCATATAGAAATAGTTGTTAGTGATATGTATGCCCTAGAGGCCATTTCTGTACATACGATGTATATTGTAGTGGATGCTTGGACATATATAGGGAGGACTTTCTTTCTCGACATGATAGTATGCTATCTGGTTGCTCTTTATCTTAACATGTACTCTGATTGTCTCTATGTTGCATGTTGATAAAGCCCTTAGGATGAGTACTTGACTACCAGGACTATGATGCAAATCATACTAGTGGGGACAGTGTAGTCGCTAAGTACATCTTTCAAATGTTTATAGTCATGGGAGTACCGAGACAGGGCATCGATACTCCAGAGTAGACTAGCATACTCCAGAGTAGACTAGCGTATGCGCTTCTTGACCTATATGATGGGCGATGGATGATCCCATATCCATTAGTGTTTGACATCAGAGAAGGTATACGGGTGCTCAGTGGAGACTGGGTACACTGGACGGTCTCGCCGAGAACTCCCAGATGGTATTATACCTCACGTCAGATGGCAGTTCTCTGATGACACTGGTACAAGTTAGTCTGTAGACCCGATATCGTCATAGAGTCTTGTGTGATTCCCGCTGTGCTTTGATTTCCATCACACCACGTCCAAGAGGGCGTGCAAAACGGTGGCTTTTGGGTACAGTCTCGAATCACATGGAGGCAATGAGCGATAGGAGGGGTTTCGTCTTTCCCGGTATAAGGAGTTGATGTTGCACTGTGTTTGATTGGCTATAACTGGAAATCCCTGGCCAGGGTTGCTGAGTTTTACTGGTAAGTGTTATCAGTAGTTTCTCAAACTGTTATGGACCTCATATCGACACGACTTATCAAGCTACTGGGGTCTGACGTTTACCACCCCTAGGCGAGATATGCGACATATCAGACGAAGAGACCGGACTGTACGGGAGTGTTACTGATTGGATTCGCAGGAGAATGCACAGGCTTGCTTGTTGATCTTCTGATCGCTCAATACCTGGGTGGCTGTTACGTTTAGCTGACCGCTTGCAGCTTGTGGGTGATTGATATGATCATCACCTACTGCCGGCGTATTGATGATTCTTTAGAGTCCTACACAGAGGTTTCCTGGCTCAAGCAAAAAGGAGTAGGAGCATATATGTGATATGTGCGGGACCGAGAACAATACGAGTATGTGATACCGTATTAGATTCTCACGATATGTGATATCGGCCGGGTATATGTGATATAGCCGGGTCATCGGATCAAGTGTTGATTCAATGAACTGATACATATTATTTTAGTCGGTTATTTGTGAAATAGCCGGGTTATCGGATCAAGTGTTGATTCGATAATTTAATGTATAATTATATATATTTGATATATTATATTACATTAACTAATATTAGCTCACTTAAAGATTCTTTTTCTCACTTGGATAATACATTGATATATATGTGATATATGTTAATTGTATTATTTTATTTTGTTACAATAAATATTGTATATGTGATATATAATATTGTAACATGTTATGGTTACAAATGCAACATGTTTTGTGGAGTTTAAATGTGGTTAGGGTTTGGATTAGGGTTAAGCTTGCATGAAGCTTTCAAGAAGCTTCTTGAAGCTTTGACTTTGACTATGATATTTTTGTGTAGATATTTCATAATCCAACCCAAACCCTTTACCATAGTTAGTTCTCTACAAGGGTTAAGTCTTCATTCTTAACCCATGATTGCAATTCTAACCATGTAGGGATCCTAGGCACCCTAGTGAGGTCTCCTAAGCCATCAACCATGGCAATTTCAAAAATTATGGTGCCTACAAACCCTAGTGTACGGATCTATAACTAGATGTCTAGGCGAAACATAAACTAGCTAACAACTTAGCTAATGAGAATACGGAAATACAACCTTTGTAGATCTGGTGCTCCGCCTCCATAGCTCCGCAACGAAGTCGTCTCCGCTGTCCACAAGAAATCCGGGCTCTAAAGTCGGCTTCGTCGGAGAGAAAGCGAGCTAGGTCGTCGATGTCCATGCCGAAGATGATCTACGTCGAGGTATCGAAAGATCAAGCTCCACCTTCACCAAACCCTAAAATCTTGTGAAGGAAACACACTCTACTTCTTGGCAAGAGGTAGAGGATGAAGAAATAGGATGTGGGTAAACTTTGGAAATGGATTTCTCACTCTTAATCATCAATCAGCATTGATGAGGTTAGCTTTCTTCTTCAAGTGAAGAAAGAAGAAGAAGAATATCTTATGATAAGATTATCTAAAAACAATAGAAAAATGAAAACTTATCATAATGTTAACTAGAGTCAAGTGTAGAGAATGAATCATGGTTAGTGGGAATGGTTATGGTTAAGGATGAGATAAGAATGGTTGACTTGATCAATGTTTCATGAAGCTTCAACTAAACTCCAAAATAAGCCACCATTCTTTTCTCCTCTTTTCCAAAAAGAATAAACAAATAAATAAATGAATTAATAAAGGAAAAGAAACCCTAATCATTCTTTTAACCATGGTTTAATTCTTTGCACTTAACCAAGTAAACATGTATCATCAAACATGATACAATGAAATGCACAAAATCATATCGCATATGTAATGCGCACACCCGAGTGAGAAAATCCAATTTAAAGTGAACCCATACTAGTTAATGCAAAGTAATATGTCAAATATATAATTATGCATTAAATCATTAAATCAACACTTGATTCAATGATCCGGTCATGTCGCACAAAAACCGACTGGTATCATTAGTAACAACTTAGCGAATCAACACTTGATCCGATAACCCGGCTATATCGGATATAACCGATCAATGTCACATCGCGAGAATCAAATACAATATCACATACTGGTATTATTCTCAGTCCCGCACATATCTCATATGTGCTCCTATTTCGTTTCGCTTGAGCCAGGAAACCTCTGTGTAGGACTCTAAAGACTCGTCAATACGCCGGCAGCAGATGATGATCATATCAAACACCCACAAGCCGCAAGCGGTCTGCTAAACGTAACGGCCACCCGGGTATTGAGTGATCTGAAGATCGACGAGCAAGCCCGCTCACACTCCAGTGAATCCGACCAGTAACACTACCGTACAGTCCGGTCTGATCGTCTGATATGTCGCATATCTTGCCTAGGGGTGGTAAACGTCAGACCCCAATAGCTCGATAAGTCGTGTCGATATGAGGTCTATAACACTTCGAGAAACTACTGGTAACGCTTACCAGTAAATCTCAGCAACCCTGGCCAGGGATTTCCTGTTATAGCCAATCGAACACTGCGCAACATCAACTCCCTATACCGGGAGAGACGAATCCCCTCCTATCGCTCATTGCCCTCATGTGACTCGGGACTGTACCCAAAAACCACCGTTTTGCACGCCCTCTTGGACGTGGTAAGATGGAAATCAAAGCACAGTGGGAACTACACAAGACTCTATGACGATCTCGGGTCAACAGACTACTCTGTACCAGTGTCACCAGAGAACTGCCATCTGACGTGAGGTATAATACCATCTGGGAGTTCTCGGCGAGTCCGTCCAGTGTACCCAGTCTCTACTGAGCACCCGTATATCATCTCTGATGTCAAACACCAATGGATATGGGATCATCCATCGCCCATCTGTATGGGTCGAGAAGGTACACGCTAGTCTACTCTGGTATATCGATGCCCCGTCTCGATACACCCACGACTAGGGACTTTGAAGGATGTACTTATGGACTACCATGTCCCCACTAGTATGATCCGCATCATAGTCCAAGTAGTCAAGTACACATCCTAAGGGCTTTACCAACATGTAATAGAGAGACAATCAGAATACACGTTAAGGTAAAGTTCAACCAGATAGCATACTATCATGTCGAGCAAGAAAGTCCTCCCTATATATGTCCCAGCATCCACTACAATATACATCCAATGTACAGTAATGGCCTCTAGGGCATACATATAACTAACAATCTCCCACTTGCACTAGGGCCATCTGTAGCAGTGGTTGTAGTATCTCATACTCAACCATCCCTTAAAAGTCTCTCTCTGGGAATAGGCCTTCGTGAGTGGATCCGCTGCGTTATCCTCTAAGTCTGCTCTCCTTGCCTCGATCACTCTGGAGATCTACCATCTCCACGATCAGGTGATACTGCCTTAGAATAAGTCTGGATCACTGATGGGACCGGCGTTCCTTGGCATAAGCCACAACTCCATTGTCTCACAATGGTAGGAACGTAGTTCATCTCATGAACTAATATACATCCAAACATCCTATTTGGTAGCATCATAAGTAGCGATGTATCCAGCCTTTATCGTCTAGTATGTCACGGTATCTAACTTGGAACTCTTCCAACATACCGTCCCTTTACTGAGGGTAAAGACAATGCCTGCGACTGACATTCAGTCGTCTTTATCACCCTGGAACCCTTCCAGTGATTCTCCCCAGGATCGATTGATACCATCTCACTACAACTAGTGAAAATCCTAACATCCAATTAAATCTATCTCATAGATCCAAAACTCAGGATTTAGGAGGTATCATTTTGATCCTATATGGAGAATTATTGTGATAAACGGAGATTGATCGAGCGTAGCATAAGAAACTCCTTTCTTATCAAGAGTATGTTATCCATGTACTCTACGAGATCACCACCATACTCCCTACTACCTTTTTGTATATACAAGGTTCATCTACCATTTTGATGATGTCAACTTCCTTGACAAACACATCAAAACAGATGTTCCAACTCCGCGATGCCTGCTTTATCCTATAAAGCATCTTGCACACGTTTCCGTTGCTCCCACTGTCTACGAGGCCCTCTGGCTGTGTACTTATAGACACTCTCTTCCAAAACTCATTTTAGAAGAGCTGTCATGACACCCAACCACCAGATATCGTAGTCATGGTTTGTAGCCGTGGCAAGTAGGATCTGGATGGACTTAAGCATAGCTACTTGAAAAAGGTTTCATCATTATCCATGCCTGGTCAATGACGCAAACTTTTAACAAGTCTAGCTTTGAAAGTCTCAACTTTTCCATCTACACCAAGTAATCTTCTCAAGATATACTTGCTCCTGATGGGGATTTAACCCTTCAGATATAGCAGCCAAAGTCCATACTTTGCTGGTGTACATGGATTCCATCTCAGATCGCTAAGCATCCAGCCATTCTTACAGAGTCTCACTCCTGATGGCCAGCTCGAAACTAGTTGGGTCATCATCTCATGATGCAATCCTCGCTCCCACTGTCATAGAGAAACCGAAGTATCTCTCAGGTGGGTGAGGAACCCTACTAGATCGGCGGAGAGGCTGAGGTTCGTTGGTTTCTACTGAATCCTTTGGTTCTATCAAATCATCAGCTACAGTTTGTATGGCCGGAACATTTCCAGTTCTACATAACGGACCTTGCCTCGAGCTTGTCCGGATTTTGCTTTTAGACATAGGCCGGACAACCCCAAATCTTAACTAACTTAAGATATGGGCTCTTCCTTTTCCATATCACAAATGAAATGGTAGGCAGCTGATTTGATTTGAACCCTATTCAATAGGTATGCAGCTTCATAAGTGCATAACACCCAATAGGAAAAAGGTAACTCAGTAGTACTCATCATAGAGCACACCATATCAAATAGGGTGTATCTGCTCCGCCCCGATATACCATCGTGCTATGGTGTATATGGAGGAGTAATGCTGAGAGAGAATCTCATTCTCCTTTAGAATAGTCCAGGAATTCCATGCTCAAGTATTCTCCTCCTTGATCTCATCAAAGGACATAATACTTTTACCCGTATTTTGGTTCTCTACTTCTCGCTTATATTCTGTGAATATCTCAAAAGGTTCGGACTTGTGTTTCAACAGGAACATAGGTCTGAAACTCGAAAGATCATCAGAGAACGTAATGAAGTATAAAGAACCGGTCTTGGTATGTGTAGACAGGGGACCTACATACATCAACATGTATCATCCCAAGAGTACACTAACTCTTTCTCTGTTTCCAATAAACAGAGCTATGGTCATCTTATCTTTGTGACATGACTGGCGAGTTTCACAAGATGTAAATTCAAACAGATTTAAATATGCATCTAAATGTAACTCCAGCTAGTCAGGTCGCATTGATATGACCCAGTCTACAATACCTCAAGAAGGAATGGTTCAACTCTGAACTCTTCCTCTAGTGTGTGTTCTATATACTTAGAACTGTAGTTTGATTTAGAACAACAATGCTTTTAGATAACGTGCCTGAACCGATCAACTTTTGATATAGGAAATGTTCAAAACATTATCCAACAATACGAAATTTTATCGTTTCTTTACTAATAAAGAGACAGATATGATTTTGTATATCAGGTTCGGTATCTAATAACATTCGTTCAGAATCAATGTATTACTATACAGGGTGACAGTGACCAACAGACTTGGCTGCAACACTTGCCCCGTTTTCTGCCTCATGAAACTTATCACCCGTTCTCAGTTTTTCTACTCTTTTGTAGCCCTATGTAACATCTTACATATCTGGGATCCTGATCCGGTATCATATACTTAGGATGCGAAGGATACTGAGAAACAGTTCTGTATAATGAACACACCCGAAGATAATGCATCAACATGCACTCTCTTCGTTTGGGCGGCACGGGAAATCTGGTATTCCCCAATTTCCTGCTCTGTCTTATAACAATTATAAGTAGGAGCGGGACCAACGTTCCCCAGCTCAGTATAACAAGCGGGTTCGGTCAATAATCCGTATTATTATCTTGATTAAGGCGTGATATGGTCGCTACCAGGAGAGAGAGAGAAGAAAACACTCAGCGTGCGCTCTTGCAAGAATAGATTGGTTTTATTTTATCTAATCAGGATGGCTCCCACTGCTTTTTATCAAATCTTCCTTCAAACCCTAAAAGGAAAGACTAGCCGGGATTAATTACACACTACAAGTTCGCCAATCTTTCAGCCAGGCCAGTGTCGGTACTTTGAGGGAGGTCCCCCGTGCTTTCGCACGAACCTAATTAATGTAAACCTCGTTTTCCCAGAGGCGTAACCTCATTGACACCTTTCTAGACACCTACTTGATCGGCTAATTGTAATGTATAAAACTCTCCCAGGAGTAACTCTTACTCGCAGCGGGTATCGGGATCCAACTATCTCATAGAAGGTATGCAATCTCATTGCAAATTTCAACACTTGAAATTCCCGATAATATTTTGCCCCGAACGATCTATGACCTTGACAAGGTCAACAAACCATAGACCGCAAGTCAAATTCAACCCGTCATTTCTTGATTGAATCAAACCCACCCGCACGACCCTTGACAAGGTCAACAAGGCCGCACGACTACCCTAACCCAATCTGCATCATATGCATAAGCAGATAAATACTGGTTAGCTACCGCACACTGCGCCTTGACAAGGTCAACAAACGCAGCACGAATACTAAACAGGACTTATCTGAAATGACGGAGGGCTACGACAGGTTTTTCTGAAAACCTATTGCGTAATGAACTTGATATCGTTGTAGAATCAAATGAAGTTTAAAATGGAGTGCTTTTGAGGCTTTTCTAGTTTTGCTAAAGGAGTCACTCCTGGTGAAGGGATCGTCGGTCCTTTCCTCGTCGAATGAGGTGCGGGATATATCACATATATCACTGTGCAAAGCAAAACTCTTAAAAGCAATCAATAGACAAACCGAGGGTGAAGCATCTGCCAGTTATTGCTAAAGGAGTCACTCCCGGTGAAGGGATCTCGGTCCTTTCCTTATCGAATAAGGTGCAGGATATATCACATATACCGCTATGCAAAGCAAGAACTGTAGCTACCTGTTTTATTTTGAAATTCGATTCTACAACATCTTAGGTTTCTTTTATTTCATTAATCTCATTAATGAAGTCCCATCATTTAAGTACCTAAACATCACAGATAAATACGACGTACACTTATGCCATCCGCATTCGCCTCGATGTCCCCTCGTGCACCGTTAGGTTAGGTAACTAACGGCAGAGCGGGGCAGGGCTAGCGCGGGTGTAAAACATAAGTAAAGTCTATATAATATATCATATATACTATATACTGTATCTATCACAGAACATCACATGATCACATCACAGATATCGTAGCAGAAGAATCATATGAAATATTGGATATACTAGGACGTCCGTGTTTTCAATACGAGCCGGTATAAAACACGGATTCCACGGTTGCGATGAATAGCCAAACCCACACCCCTAGACCCCTACGAGAGCGGCAAGCAACCCTACCAATTCTAGAGTTAGGAGACCCGGCCTCGACTCCTCGAGTTGGTCTCCCACTGGACTCCAGAACCCGGTTACTTGTGCCCTCCTCCTTGGGTCTATCCTAGTGCGGAAAAGTAAATAATATACAAACGGTGACTACTTCCGCTACCTGGAAGCGCCCCAATAAAAGAATATTACATACAAGTTTTTACACGAATGAAAATGAAAAACACTCATCTGACATAAAAACCCCCGGCTATTCAAACACGGCGATCCAATATAACATATCCAGCAACACATAACATCACATGTCATCAACGTAAGTAAATATGTCAATCCCAATTGTCGTTGACATATAGCAACGAAACCGGCGATATCACATATTACACTTACGGTCACAGAAAAGAAAGTGTAAAACTACAACAGTTGGAATCCGCAACCACCTCAGACATCGCATGCCTGACCAAATGAATACCTTAGACATCGCATGCCTAACAATTATAAACCCTGCATTTTAGTCTCATAATCGAAAACTCTTTTCAATATCAAGTCGGGCAATTCAACAAGATTCCCGACACCCTGATCGAATGCTCGTCGCAAACTTCAGTAGGCGGCCGCACCCCTGATACCGTCGACGAAGTGCACCAAGGCGGAACACCGCTACCGCGAGCACCCGGACGGATGCTTTCGGCGACGGGGTTCTCCTACAGTCACTTGGTCGGGGCTATGGAGTGAAGCTGTCTATTAAGTTTACCCGGCGAGTATCCGCGTACGCTACGTGATTGCGACGGACTTTTGATCACATCAAAATTCCGTGGCAACCGATCAAGTGAGACTAAACTGCTATGTTTATAACATTCATTCAGTTATCACATAACATTTGCAAATTCCAATTATTGTATCCCATTCCAGATAAACAGAAAATGTTAAACTTTTCGATCGAACAATCGAACACCCAAGTTTTCCCGATACAGATCAACACATGAAATAAGTCTAACAACATTCAGTTCGTGTCTCAGTACCAACGGTCCAGCCGTAGAAGGGTCAAGCCAACGCCTCACATGTGGCACGCCGTACTGCCCCAAACCCGAAGGTTCAAAGGGCAGTTCAAGACGGTCACATAATCGAGTTAAGGTTTGTTGTCTTCTAGAGGGTCCATCGCGTTACTTGCACTACATAGAACGTCGTTAAACTACGGAAAAATCCAACAATTGGAAGTTTCCCGGCAGGGGAAAAATTGGGTATTTATATCCGGTCGAACTTTTTAACATATTCAAAAATTTATCCGGAAAGCACATAGACAGAATTAGACTTTCCGATCGAAACTACGAGCCCCCAAAACAACTCAGAAAAACTCAACTCTTGAGTTCAGATTAAAATATTCCAGGAAAATGAGTACTGCGCAATAGGAGTTACTGTGCAAATTTGACACGTGTCGAAGATCTATTGGCCGCGGAAGAGCCGCACAAGCCCTACTTGTGCGGCGCTTCCGCCGCACTCTGGTGGAATCGTGTGCTCAAATTTCACAGTTATTCTCAGAAAAGCCTGCTTGTTTTTCTGGATATTTTTAATTGCCAAAAATCAACAGTTTTGAAAAAAGTACAGAGAGCGATTTTGCAATGGGATTTCGGTTCGATCGGGTTTCTAATTCCGTCCGGGGATCGCCTAAGGCTCTAGCTAGGCTCTGATACCACTGTAGGGATCCTAGGCACCCTAGTGAGGTCTCCCAAGCCATCAACCATGGCAATTTCAAAAATTATGGTGCCTACAAACCCTAGTGTACGGATCTATAACTAGATGTCTAGGCGAAACATAAACTAGCTAACAACTTAGCTAATGAGAATACGGAAATACAACCTTTGTAGATCCGGTGCTCCGCCTCCATAGCTCCGCAACGAAGTCGTCTCCGCTGTCCAAAAGAAATCCGGGCTCTAAAGTCGGCTTCGTCGGAGAGAAAGCGAGCTAGGTCGTCGATGTCCATGCCGAAGATGATCTACGTCGAGGTATCGAAAGATCAAGCTCCACCTTCACCAAACCCTAAAATCTTGTGAAGGAAACACACTCTACTTCTTGGCAAGAGGTAGAGGATGAAGAAATAGGATGTGGGTAAACTTTGGAAATGGATTTCTCACTCTTAATCATCAATCACTATTGATGAGGTTAGCTTTCTTCTTCAAGTGAAGGAAGAAGAAGAAGAATATCTTATGATAAGATTATCTAAAAACAATAGAAAAATGAAAACTTATCATAATGTTAACTAGAGTCAAGTGTAGAGAATGAATCATGGTTAGTGGGAATGGTTATGGTTAAGGATGAGATAAGAATGGTTGACTTGATCAATGTTTCATGAAGCTTCAACTAAACTCCAAAATAAGCCACCATTCTTTTCTCCTCTTTTCCAAAAAGAATAAACAAATAAATAAATGAATTAATAAAGGAAAAGAAACCCTAATCATTCTTTTAACCATGGTTTAATTCTTTGCACTTAACCAAGTAAACATGTATCATCAAACATGATACAATGAAATGCACAAAATCATATCGTATATGTAATGCGCACACCCGAGTGAGAAAATCCAATTTAAAGTGAACCCATACTAGTTAATGCAAAGTAATATGTCAAATATATAATTATGCATTAAATCATTAAATCAACACTTGATTCAATGATCCGGTCATGTCGCACAAAAACCGACTGGTATCATTAGTAACAACTTATCGAATCAACACTTGATCCGATAACCCGGCTATATCGGATATAACCGATCAATGTCACATCGCGAGAATCAAATACAGTATCACATACTGGTATTATTCTCGGTCCCGCACATATCTCATATGCGCTCCTATTTCGTTTCGCTTGAGCCAGGAAACCTCTGTGTAGGACTCTAAAGACTCGTCAATACGCCGGCAGCAGATGATGATCATATCAAACACCCACAAGCCGCAAGCGGTCTGCTAAACGTAACGGCCACCCGGGTATTGAGCGATCTGAAGATCGACGAGCAAGCCCGCTCACACTCCAGTGAATCCGACCAGTAACACTACCGTACAGTCCGGTCTGATCGTCTGATATGTCGCATATCTTGCCTAGGGGTGGTAAACGTCAGACCCCAATAGCTCGATAAGTCGTGTCGATATGAGGTCTATAACACTTCGAGAAACTACTGGTAACGCTTACCAGTAAATCTTAGCAACCCTGGCCAGGGATTTCCTGTTATAGCCAATCGAACACTGCGCAACATCAACTCCCTATACCGGGAGAGACGAATCCCCTCCTATCGCTCATTGCCCTCATGTGACTCGGGACTGTACCCAAAAACCACCGTTTTGCACGCCCTCTTGGACGTGGTAAGATGGAAATCAAAGCACAGTGGGAACCACACAAGACTCTATGACGATCTCGGGTCAACAGACTACTCTGTACCAGTGTCACCAGAGAACTGCCATCTGACGTGAGGTATAATACCATCTGGGAGTTCTCGGCGAGTCCGTCCAGTGTACCCAGTCTCTACTGAGCACCCGTATATCATCTCTGATGTCAAACACCAATGGATATGGGATCATCCATCGCCCATCTGTATGGGTCGAGAAGGTACACGCTAGTCTACTCTGGTATATCGATGCCCCGTCTCGATACACCCACGACTAGGGACTTTGAAGGATGTACTTATGGACTACCATGTCCCCACTAGTATGATCCGCATCATAGTCCAGGTAGTCAAGTACACATCCTAAGGGCTTTACCAACATGTAATAGAGAGACAATCAGAATACACGTTAAGGTAAAGTTCAACCAGATAGCATACTATCATGTCGAGCAAGAAAGTCCTCCCTATATATGTCCCAGCATCCCATTACGGCTGTAGAGATATCAAGAACAGGAAAGTAAACTAAACTATCTAGTACATGTCCATGAGCCAGAATAAATGAGTCAAGAAATAATATAATATGCGGAAGCAAAAGATCTAATAAATAAAACACCTGGAAAGTAAAACTGGATACCAATAGGATCATCACCGCTCGGTCTAACAGCGGCAGTACTCCTGATCAGTCTGCAACAAAGGTAGAGGATCTGGGCCATGCAAAACCCAGACGTCAGTGCGTCATAATATCAAGCAATACTATAAACAGGGGTAACAAGATATGCAGGTATGAGTATAAATGGTAAAACATGAATAACAGTGATATAAGTGATGATAGTGAGGGTAATATGTAGTGAATAGTCTAAACTGGTCTATTGGATTAACTACTCTCAAGTCTTTGAAATCAATTTGATGAATCATCGATGTAACTCAATAGTATCCCGTGCATGCCCGGGACCACGGTCTAAGACTCTCGGGCTGAAACCGAGACATGCCGCTTGATTAGTCGAAAATACTGCATCTTTAAACCGGCAATTTCCCTATCATTTGCACTTATTTAGAAGTGTTTGGTATTCATATAACAAATATTAGCAAAACAGTCGTAAAATATCAGATTGCATGTGTTAGACTTTAAAACAGGCACTATAAGGGAAATTGACTGTATTTCATAGCATCGCATCATTCTTGCATATCGCAACTTGTGTTTCGAAGTCTGTGCAGGAAATTCCAAGAGATCGGTCAAAATTACATAACAGAGCTGCTAAAAATACGCCAACTCAAGGATTTGGAATCTGGCAGTGATCTAAAAGGCATTCAGAGATTCAACATATCATAAAAACACCAAGAATACATCAGGAAGCAACACATGAAGTATGAAGCCCTAAGGCAGCCAAGTGGCCGCGGAACCGCGGCCGGAGCAGCCTTGCGCCGCGGTTTCGCGGCGGCTATGCCATGTCAGTAACAATTCTCCAGCTCAGCTCTCTTCTCTCTGGTCCTAGACCTCATAAAGACATGACATTTTCCAGAAAGAACCTGAACATTCTGCCAGATCAGCAAGCTCTTGGGTTCTAAACTAAACACCCCAAGCTTCCACAACAAGCTTCACCTAAACTCCATTAAGAACCTAGAACCTTCTCCCTAACCTCCTAGCTTAGGGTAGAAGCTAAGCCCTAACTAACTACTTCTAGAAGCCTCTCTCTATAACTAACTTTTGGAGGGAAATTCAAAATTCAAAAATCCTAGACCTAGGGTTTTGGAAACCTATAAAAGGGACCCAAGGCTCACTTGAAATGGTTGTTCATTAGTTGTTCAATCTTTGGCTAATCTTTAGTTTCTCAATTCAATTGTTGTGGTTGTTCTTCATCTTCAACCCAACACCTACCACCTCCAAACCCTAACCCTAATCCAATCAAGAAACTCCAAATTCAAGATCCTTTGAGTGCAAGCAAAGCAAGTCTTCAACGATCCTTTAGAAACGAAGCCGGACTTCAACAGAGCACGAGATCCAAGCCGATCCAAGACTCAAGGAGCCGAGCGACGCCAGATTCGACGATCAAAGTTCCTTCCTCTTGTAGTTCTTGAGAGTTGTAACTAATTGTTGATATAATAAAGGTGAAGATTCTTTAAACCTGCTTATATTTCAATTCGAGCATTATGATTCATATTCAATTCTTGAATGTATTCTTTGTGATGATACTTGAGTAAAACTCCGCTCGTGGAGGAATCGAAACGATTGTAGAATGATGATGTTGACGAATCTTTAAACATTTTCCTAATTCCTATAACAATTGTAAATTCTTAAAAATTGAATGATCGATGATCTAGATCGATGTGAAATGCATTCTTGATTCTTTTCGCATGATCTAGAGATCAACGATCGATCATTCGATTTCCTAGAAGCTATCTAGTGAATGTGATTCATCGAAAGGACAAAGGATAGGATGAGGAACCCTAATTCTTCGCAAGATCCTTGATCCTCGATGAATCTACATCGATTTAGCATCAATTGGTTAATGGATAAGAAATCGTAATTTCGAATCTTCTTCACATCTACGATCTAATCGATTCCTACGAGCTTTACTTCAAATCTTGAAACCTAAATCGATTGGAATTATATCAATACTTGATTCTTGATGTTTATCACTTTCTTGATTCTTGATTAGACTAGTTGATTCTTGAAATTCATCGACATAAATCTTGAATCGTTTTTGCTTTTCTTTTCTATTAAATTTTCGATTCAAACAAAACAAAATACGAACGAATCGCACAATCCCTGTGGACGATCTGCACATACTAACGTGCTACAATCTGACACCGTTATTGATTGCGGTCAAATATTTTTGGTTGTGATTTCATAAAAGTTTCTAAATACCGACACATCCAAAAAAAAAATCAATCAAATGGCGCCGTTGCCGGGGATTCGCGCTAATTCGTTCTATATTGAAATTTGAATTGAAAGATTTATTCCATTACAATTTTTAGATTAAAACCCGCACAAAATCTAAACGTGTTGTTGTGATTTGAATTCGAGGAAATCCGGAAGCTGTGGAGCACGTGAATTTTTTTCCAGATCATTCCAGAGGACTCAGGAGGTGAAAAGTAGCCTTCTGTGAAATTTTTGTGCAGCGAAGACACTGCACCACCGCGATTCCGCGGCCCTAGCTCCCTCCTGCGGCGGTTCCACGGCAAGCTTGCTGAGTCGCTGCACCAAAATTGCTCTGTAAAATCCTAACTTTCTTATCTTCTTCCTTATCTGCTCCAAATAACAATTTTCTGCAGGTTTCTTTGCAAAAATCGCAGCGCCGCAAAAAGCAAATTAAATTGTGTGTGTTTTTTATTTTTGTGGTTGTTTGCATAATTAATACGGACATTAAGGGGAAAAGACCAAATCCAGATTAGGTGGGGAGTTCATTACCCTTCCTAAGCCCCGAAAATCGCAAAATTGCATCCGCATTTACCCTCATTAACTAAAAAAAAGATCTAGAGATGACTCTAAGGACCGTCGTGCTCACTTAGGACAAGAGAAGGCCGTGGGTAATTCATTGCTTATCCGCGTTTCTTTTGTGGTGTCTAAGGAAAGTGTGTCGAAGGCTAGTGGTTACTTAATTAGGCCCACTACTTACGTAGTGGAGAACCTCCCACTTACCTGGCACTTACCGGACCACAGGAGAGACAAAGAGACAGTGGAGGATTTATCCTGCGACTTGTCTTTTGGCAGTTAGGAGCGGTCTAGAGATTTGACCTAGGTGACCCCTAGAATTAGGGTTTTGCTTGTTGCATTTATTGTGATTGCATCATATTTTCAAAAATCCGTCCAATTTTCAAAACAAACACCGCATTCATTCATCATTCCCCTAATTATAAGTCACGCTGCCACTTGTACTAACCCTTTTTAGTGCAAGATAGGCTGGACACGGGATTCTAGTGCCCGTTTAGTCCGCATACCCTTTATCGACTCCGAAGTCGGTATTTCTCCATTTACTTCTTCTTTACCCACCACCACACCTACACCGATGGATCCGTCTCCATCGAACTTCTTTACCACTAATCTGCCGCCGTCCGTTGGTGCGCAGAATCCACCCCGCATCTCTCTCCAAGAGAGGTGCTATCCATTGCGAGGTCCTCTTTCGACTTGCTTATCCATTCCACCAGCCAACGGGGATAATTTTGAAATTAAACCCTAATACATCAACCTTTTACCCAAATTCCACGGACTCGAGACTGAAGACGCTTACGTTTTCATCACCAAATTTGAAAACGTATGCGCAATGATGGGTACGTCACAACTTTCAGTAGATGCTATGCGTCTACGACTTCTTCCATTTACTTTGTGCGATATAGCCGAGAAGTGGCTATATAACACTACCGCACATTCAATCATGAATTGGGAAGAATTCGTCGCGGCATTCCTTAAGAAATTTTACCCAATGCAAAAGACAGCTCGAATCCGTAGCGAACTGAATCAATTTACCCAGCTTCCTACTGAACCATTTTCAAAATGCTTTGAACGTTTCAAGGATCTTTTGGTTCAATGTCCTCATCACGGCATCCCGAGATGGGATCATTGCCGAATCATTTATGAGGGCATTAACCCAAACACTAAACAGAACCTTGAAAACATGTGTTAAGGCACCTTTATGACCAAGGATGATGGGGAAGCTTGGAAATTTTTAGAAGAGTTCGCTGAAAAATCACTACAGTGGGAGAGTGGAACCCAATCATTGAATAGGGGTGGCGTACACCAAATTGATGTGTCCATAGGTGTTCGAGCTGAGATGGCAGCAATGCAAAAGAAGCTCGAAGCTATGGAACATAAATTTTCAGCAGCCTCCCTAAACCCAATGTCGCTCCCCAAAACTGTATGTGGGTGCTGTTCTGATCCTTCACACTTAACGAAAGAATGTCCATTAAACTCTCCGTTTCAAGGTCACGAGCATACTAATGCCGCATTTCAAATACCTAGAAACGATCCATATTCTTCCACGTACAATCATGGTTGGAGGAATCACCCGAATTTTGCTTGGAACCAACAACAATCTCAAAACTCGGTTCCAAGCCAAAATAATTTCCAAAGGGCTCTTCCACCACAACAACAACCACTTCAACTCACTCAGCACCCCTACCAGTCACAAAATTTCCAAAACCAGGTCAACACTCCTGCACCGTCTAATCCTATGCAGTTGTCCTGTTCTGACGAATTCTCTCAATTCACTCAAACCATGAAATCACTCTTGTCAAATTTCATAGAGGTTTCGGCTGAGGTTAGATCTTCCGTCAGTGAGATAAAGAAAAACTCAGCGTCCCAAGCTGAGAGTATCAGATCGATGGAGCTGAAATCGCACGACTTAAAGCCGAAATGAGTGCGAGAGAAAAAGGGAAACTTCCGTCTCAACCCCTACCGAATCCTGGGCATTACAATGTAAATGTCGTCACAACGTTGAGATCGGGAAGAGTGCTGAATAACCATGTCGGGGAAGGAATTGATGATATTGAAAATCTTATCAATAACACCCCGGCTGAGACCTTTCCTCACACACACGCTTCTACTTCTGATCCTTGTTCTTCTACCCCACCGCCTTCTCGCGAGCCTATTCTCCATTTCCCACTAGGCTCGACACCTCAGTATAGCCCTTTAGTTCTCCACAGACGATCCCCACTCCTCTTTTGGGATCACGTCTACCCCCACTTCCTTCTCCTATGATGGACCCAGCGCTTATTGCTAAAGCTCCCTACCCGAATCGGTTAAGGGGTAACAAAGAGAGTCCTCATATGGAGAAAATTATGGAAATGTTTAAACAAGTTAACATCAACATCCCTCTCCTAGATTCTATTCAACAAGTCCCCGCTTATGCAAAAATTCTTAAGGACTTGTGCACTAGGAAGAGGAAGACTCAAGTGCCGAAGAAGGTCTTCATGTCTAATAATATTAGTATTGCTTTTATCCCCCAGCTACCAAAGAAACGTAAAGACCCAGGATTTCCTACTATATCGATTTCTATTGGGGGTAAAAACATAAATCGTGCTCTTTTAGACCTTGGCGCAAGTGTTAACCTACTTCCATATTCTGTCTATGAGCAGCTAGGGATTGGAGAGCTGAAACCTGCTCACTGCACTCTCCAAATGGTAGACCGGTCAATCACCAAACCAAGGGGTGAACTAGAGGATGTGTTGATAAAGGTCGGGGAATTTGTATTCCCTGTATACTTCATTGTACTTGATACACAACCTGTAGCAAACCCCCGGGGCCAAATTCCGGTGATTCTGGGTCGACCTTTCCTTGCCACTTCCAACGCTGTTATTAACTGTAGAAACGGTTCAATGAACTTATCATTTGGAAATATTACCATTGAACTAAACATCTACAAAGTTGGAAGTCAGCCATCAGAACCCTCTGCTCATATTCTTGATGTGTGCTCTGTCCACGAGATCGCTCCCGAAAGTTGCGGAGCTGAGGAACTTTGCTTTACAGATCTCGACGACACTACCACATCTCTGTTTGATCTTACACATGATCTTAGTGAGGACACCCTTTCTACACTTGAGTCCGACACTCCTGACCTATCACCACCCGAGTCTGTATCTTTCACAGGCTACGAGCTTCTTTGCGACTCCAAAAATCACTCGATGATCCCACCTTCTATTATTTCTCCGCCCGAATTAGATCTCAAAATTTTACCTTCTCATCTTAAATATGCTTATTTAGGTGAGAATGAGTCTTTACCGGTTATCATATCCGCTTCTCTAGCATCAGAGCAAGAGAATGCACTTTTATCGGTATTAAGATCTAATAGAGAGGCGTTTGGTTGGACTATGGCGGACATCAAAGGGATTAGTCCCTTGATTGTTGAACATTATATACATGTGATGGATGATGCCAGACCAACCCGAGAACCACAGAGACGGTTAAATCCCGTCATGAAGGAAGCAGTGATGAAAGAGATCGTCAAATGCCTTGATAATGGTATTATATACCCAATCTCCGATAGCCAATGGGTGAGTCCTATACATGTCGTCCCTAAGAAATCCGGCATCACTGTTATTACCAATGAGGCGAATGAGTTGATTCAGACACGCGCCCAAACTGGGTGGCGTGTATGTATTGATTATAGAAAACTCAATGCCGCCACGAGGAAAGACCACTTTCCTCTACCTTTCATTGATCAAATGCTGGAACGCTTAGCTGGATGAGAGTATTATTACTTTATGGACGGATACTCTGGCTATAATCAGGTCCCCATAGCCAAAAAGGATCAAGATAATACCATTTTTACTTGTCCTTTTGGTACCTTTGCTTATAGACGCATGCCCTTTGGGTTATGCAATGCTCCCGCTACCTTTCAGCGGTGTATGATGGGGATATTCTCTGACATGGTCGAGAATTTTCTGGAGATCTTTATGAACGATTTCTCGATTTTTGGAGACTCTTTTTCTGATTGCCTAGCGAATCTTGACGCAGTTCTTACTCGTTGCAAAAAGAAGAACTTAACTTTGAATTGGGAAAAATGCCATTTCATGGTCCAAGAGGGAATTGTGCTTGGATATGTTATTTCACAGAAAGGTATTGAGGTTGACAGAGCTAAGATAGATGTCATTCAAAACCTTCCTCATCCCAAAAGCGTCAAGGACATTTGATCTTTCCTTGGTCATGCGGGCTTTTATAGGAGATTCATTAAGGACTTTAGCAAAATTGCTAGACCCATAACTCTTCTCTTGGCCAAGGATACGACCTTCCACTTTGACTCGGATTGTGAGGCAGCTTTCGACTCACTTAAACACTCCCTCACTACAGCCCCCGTTCTATCGTCTCCAAATTGGGACTACCCTTTTGAGATGATGTGTGATGCATCTGATTTTGCAGTTGGTGCAGTCTTAGGACAGCACATTGAAAAGATGCCACACGTGATATACTATGCAAGTAAGACCCTGAATGATGCTCAAATCTATTATACAACTACCGAAAAGAAACTTTTGGCGGTTTTATTTGCATTAGAAAAATTCAGGCCTTACTTGATTGACTCACCTATAGTTGTGTACACTGACCATTCCGCCTTAAAACATCTTCTGGCGAAGAAAGATGCAAAAGGTAGGCTAATACGTTGGATCCTGCTATTACAAGAATTTGATCTTGTTATCAAAGATAAGAAAGGATGTGAAAACGTAGTAGCCGACCATCTTTCACGCATCTCTTCTTCACCCGTGACCCTGCCGATCAATGATTCGTTTCCAGACGAACAACTCTTGAGCGTATCCAATGAACCTTGGTTCAGGGATATTGTGAACTATCTTGTCACGGGACTTATACCCAGCGATTGGTCAAAACAGGAAAAAAACCATTTTCTATCCCAAGTAAAACACTTTTACTGGGACGATCCATATTTGTTTAAGTATTGTCCTGATCAGATCATTCGCCGGTGTGTCCCGAATGAGGAGTTCAAGAGTGTTCTTTCTTTTTGTCATGATCAGGCTTGCGGGGGTCACTTCGGTCCTAATAAGACGGCGGAGAAGGTTTTGCAATGTGGATTTTATTGGCCGACCTTGTTCAAGGACGCATTTGAGCATTGCAAAACCTGTACACAGTGTCAGTACACGGGTAGAATTTCCCGGAGAAATGAAATGCCTCAGCAACCCATCCTAGTGGTTGAAATTTTTGATGTTTGGGGCATTGACTTTATGGGTCCCTTTCCCAACTCCTTTGGGAATCTGTACATACTGCTGGCGGTTGATTACGTCTCAAAGTGGGTTGAAGCCATTCCATGTCGCACTAATGAAAGGAAAGTTATCATTAAGTTCTTAAAAGAGAATATCTTTTCGCGATTTGGACACCCACGCTCTATCATTAGCGATAATGGGACACATTTCTGCAACAGGTCTTTCGAGACTCTGATGCGGAAATACGCAATCAACCACAAACTTTCTACACCCTATCATCCCCAAATGAGCAGGCAGGCTGAGATTTCAAATAGACAGATCAAACTAATCCTGGAGAAGACTGTTGCTAAAAATAGAAAAGATTGGTCGACCAAACTGACGGATGCTCTTTGGGCATTCCGAACTGCATTTAAAACCGACCTAGGGATGTCTCCATATAGGATAGTGTTTGGGAAGGCATGTCACTTACCTGTCGAGATTGAGCATAAAGCATTGTGGGCTATTAAGGAAATCAACTTTGACCTAAACCAAGCCTGCAACTTTCGGAAGCTGCAACTAAATGAGCTAAGCGAACTCCGCGATGAAGCTTATGATAACGCTGTAATCGTAAAGAATAGGACTAAGGTTTTTCACGATAAAAACATTTTGAGGAAAAAATTTTCACCTGGTTAGCAAGTCCTTCTTTATGATTCACGACTACACCTTCATGTGGGTAAGCTTCGATCTCGGTGGAAGGGACTTTTTGTTGTGCGGTCTGTATACCCGCACGGGGCAGTAGAAGTAGAAAATGTTAAAAACGGCACATTTTTCAAAGTGAATGGACATAGGCTAAAGCCGTATTTTACCACTGACCCCACGGAGGAGCTCCTGTTCTTACAGGACCCATTTTATTTGGATTAAAATTCCTTCGTCTCACCCCATGTCATGCATATCACTGCATCATCTTTTGAATGGAGGTGAGTGAAAAGAATAGGTTTGGGGGAGGTTCTTCACTTATATATTTTTCCCCCACTAATAAATTCCTCCCAGGCTTACAGGTTTTGTAGATATAGCTGTTGGCAACAGTGAGGACACTGTTGAAAACAAGTTTGGGGGAGGTTTGTGCTTATTTTTGCATCTTTGCATATCATTTGCATAAGCACAAAACATTTCTTTAAAAACCTATAAAAATTTAAATTTTTTTAAAATATAAAAATATTTTAACATTTTTTGTACATAAATAAGATAATAAAAGATTAGATAGTGAAAAATTACATCCATAAGATTAGAAAAATTTAAGAAAACCAAGAAAGTTAGAAGTTTTCTTATATGAACTAGTAATAAGTAGTTATGAGCCGTTGTCCCAAGGGTTAGTAAGATGAAGGAAGTCACTAATCTGAGGATAAAAATAAGTCTGAAAAATAGTTTCTATTCTGGAAGCCAAACATTTTGAACGTTGATACCCTGCTATTCGCACTTACACACGTCTTGAAGCCCGGGATAGTAGATGATACCTTGAAATGCTCTTGTCTAAAAGCCGATGTATGAAGGAAATAAAAAATGAAGAAAATATAAAATGGTGGAAAAAAAATGAACAGTGGTTTTGTAATCGCCAAGGCAGCAATAAAAAAATATAGCGAGGGCGCCTCTTCACCTAGTGCCCTAAGGCCAACTGGTCTGGGAGTCACTCCTAAGCCTTAGGTGGTGCAAGACGAGAAAAAAACACCAAATAAGCAAGCACATGAGTAATCGGTCGGTTAGTACCTCAAGAAGTATTAACGGTCGCATGAAAGTGTGTGAGCAACTTCATCTAAATATTCATTAATTAAAAAGTACTGAGGCTGATGGGAAAAAGTATGATAGCTTGAATTGAATTCTCCGGGTGTAGGGATGTCCTTTACACACACGCAGGGTTATATGATCGATGTTTGGAAGAAAGATAGGAATGAAGAATAAGACGATGTTTTATTGAGGGAGGACGTGATTTCTGACATCTTTTCATGACTATTAAGATAGGGCTCATGACAACCGAAAAGCTAGCTTAGTTGGAAACCCTAATTTTCAAAGCTTTTCTTTTACAATTCTTTTCTTTAAATGTAAATTTCATGATCTTCCTTTTATTATTGGATTTTGTGGGTGCAATCCGCTGAAAACCCTCAGGAGACAACACTCCTCCTACTAGGGACACCTAGAGGTTTAAAGGCTTGTTGCACATGCTCAGTGCAATCGTGTTGCCTACGAAAGTGTGCCAGTTAGTTTTTCTCTTTCTTTATTTTATCCTTCTCTTTTTAATAAAAAGTTCGCTCGAGACGATCGAAAATAAGTTTGGGGGAATTTGATCAGTCGAAAATACTGCATCTTTAAATCGGCAATTTCCCTATCATTTGCACTCATCTAGAAGTGTTTAGTATTCATATAGCACATATTAGCAAAACAGTCGTAAAATATCAGATTGAATGTGTTAGACTTTAAAACTGGCACTATAAGGGAAATTGACTGTATTTCATAGCATCACATCATTCTTGCATATCGCAACTTGCGTTTCGAAGTCTGTGCAGGAAATTCCAAGAGATCGGTCAAAATTACATAACAGAGCTGCTAAAAATACGCCAACTCAAGGATTTGGAATCTGGCAATGATCTAAAAGGCATTCAGAGATTCAACATATCATAAAAACACCAAGAAGACATCATGAAGCAACACATGAAGTATGAAGCCCTAAGGCAGCCAAGTGGCCGCGGAATCGCGGCCGGAGCCGCCTTGCACCGCGGTTCCGCGGCGGCTATGCCACGTCAGCAACATTTCTCCATCTCAGCCCTCTTCTCTCTGGTCCTACACCTCATAAAGACATGACATTTTCCAGAAAGATCCTGAACATTCTGCCAGATCAGCAAGCTCTTGGGTTCTAAACTAAACACCCCAAGCTTCCACAACAAGCTTCACCTAAACTCCATTAAGAACCTAGAACCTTCTCCCTAACCTCCCAGCTTAGGGTAGAAGCTAAGCCCTAACTAACTACTTCTAGAAGCCTCTCCCTATAACTAACATTTGGAGGGAAATTCAAAATTAAAAAATCCTAGACCTAGGGTTTTGGAAACCTATAAAAGGGACCCAAGGCTCACTTGAAATGGTTGTTCATTAGTTGTTCAATCTTTGGCTAATCTTTAGTTGCTCAATTTAATTGTTGTGGTTGTTCTTCATCTTCAACCCAACACCTACCACCTCCAAACCCTAACCCTAATCCAATCAAGAAACTCCAAATTCAAGATCCTTTGAGTGCAAGCAAAGCAAGTCTTCAACGATCCTTTAGAAGCGAAGCCGGACTTCAACGGAGCACGAGATCCAAGCCGATCCAAGACACAAGGAGCCGAGCGACGCCAGATTCGACGATCAAAGTTCCTTCCTCTTGTAGTTCTTGAGAGATGTAACTAATTATTGATATAATAAAGGTGAAGATTTTTTAAACCTGCTTATATTTCAATTCGAGCATTATGATTCATATTCAATTCATGAATGTATTCTTCATGATGATGCTTGAGTAAAACTCCGCTCGTGGAGGAATAAAAACGATTGTAGAATGATGATGTTGACGAATCTTTAAACGTTTTCCTAATTCCTATAACAATTGTAAATTCTTGAAAATTGAATGATCGATGATCTAGATCGATGTGAAATGCATTCTCGATTCTTTTCGCACGATCTAGAGATCAACGATCGATCATTCGATTTCCTAGAAGATATCTAGTGAATGTGATTCATCGAAAGGACAAAGGATAGGATGAGGAACCCTAATTCTTCGCAAGATCCTTGATCCTCGATGTATCTACATCGATTTAGCATCAATTGGTTAATGGATAAGAAATCGTAATTTCGAATCTTCTTCACATCTACGAAATAATCGATTCCTACGAGCTTTACTTCAAATCTTGAAACCTAAATCGATTGGAATTCTATCAATACTTGATTCTTGATGTTTATCACTTTCTTGATTCTTGATTAGACTAGTTGATTCTTGAAATTCATCGACATAAATCTTGAATCGTTTTTGCTTTTCTTTTCTATTAAATTTTCGATTCAAACAAAACAAAATACGAACGAATCGCACAATCCCTGTAGACGATCTGCACTTACTAACGCGCTACAATCTGACATCGTTATTGATTGCGGTCAAATATTTTTGGTTGTGATTTCATACAAGTTTCTAAATACCAACACATCCTTAAAAGATCAATCACCGCTAGGCACTAAAACAGGAAATATGTAAAGACGAACGATGTCAGCAGCATCATCCCAAGGCTGGCCTAGCCTCTAAAACTGATCAGTATAAGCAAGCAACTGTCGAGTTACAAGTCAGGTTTCATCATTGATTTCCCCATACCCCCAAGTTATATGTGTTCAAGTCATGTATTCAAATAATCTGGAGCTAATGCCAACACAGGATCAGATAGGTACAGGTTTGTCTGGATAGACAATAGGAACAGTCCGTGAGGACAACAGGTCAGGTTTGTTGGCATTAGACACAAGATCAGGTAACAGGTAATACCATGGTACATCAGGTCAAGCCAGGCAATATATAAAGGTGTCATGTTATGTCAAGAGTCGTACGGTACCATGTCGTGTCAAGTAATAGGTGTAATAGGTCATATCATGGTGCACAAGATGTCATGTGGGTGCTCATAATCAAACTAACATAAGCATGGGTGTAAATAAACAAGCATGGGTACTATCAGAACAATAAACTGGAACATGTAATATGATATGCAAATAGATATAATTTCAAGGATATGGATGCACAGTTATCGATTGGGTTACATTTATAGTTCCAATATTAATTAGGATGCAATTTATTAAACATGTAGTGTTAATATCACACTATTATGTAGTAATGTGATCTATGGATGCAATTATATGTATCTTAAATGCGATGGATGCAAACGGGTATCCGAAAAGTTATAAAACTATAAAATGGTAATGTGGGATGTACAACTAAGCGATATGTGATATAAATATTGATATAATAATATTAATATTGATAGAATATTCAAAGCGATTAATAACTATAAAAGTGGTATTGATTAACCATGCACAAGAAAGTTCCGTTCAGAAATTCAGCGTCATCCTGATTTGTAAAATAGCTTAAAAATAACAAACGTTCTCCAAAAGGGACGTGTCTTATACCAAAACAAAGATAATTCAATAAGGTTTTCATTTTTATAAGTATAAGCAATTCAGGTTGTCCCTACAAAAATCTATGAACATTCGAAGTTGAAAGTTCGCTGCTGGAATTTCTATGGACAGCAGTTTAGAGACATTTTCATTTGCGTTTTACGTTATTTAAACAATTTATTTTGGAAGTAAATATTTCATAGAGTTATATTATTCTGAGTTATCTTCGTAACGAACTAAAGAACGTATACTAATGATTTTTCTATGATTTATAATGAATTTTATAAGGTAAGGTATACAGTAAATTTCAGATTTGTCGTATCCGCTTTTTCAACGACGTTTCATGTGTAAACTATAATATTTTCAAATGTATAACATTATAAAATGCAGATTATAAACTAATTAAAGATAATAATAATAAATATTACGACGATATATATTTTAAATGATATGGATGCAGTATAATGTAATCTAGTATGTCACAAGATAAGTTTTCATGATCTAGATTTAAAATGATATAAACGGATGCAAACGGAACATCGAAACATTATAAAATTAAACATGGAGTACTAGATTTAAACTATAGGTATGGTATTTATTTAAATAGGTATAAAATGAATTATATAGCATGTAGCAAGGTTAACTTGCCTAGACTGAACAAGAACGGATGTATACGGAACGTCCTTCGTCGGCGAACTGTCGCGACGCGCGCACGGTACACGGAACGGTTCCAAACAACGCAAGAGGGTGATCACGCAACTCAGGTACGTTCACTGGATCACTCGGATCGTCAGCGACGAGCACGGCTCCGGCGGTGATCACCGGAATTAAGAAACAAGATCAAGAAAAAGAAAGAAGAAAGAAGAAGAAGAGGATGTGTATTAAATAAGGATAAAATATATATAAATATATATATGCAGAGGAGAGAGAGAGAGAGAAAGGGGTTGTTATTAAGCTTTAGATTTTAATTTAAAAAGATTTTGTAAGTTATAAATATTTTAAACTGTTAAATTTTAATAAAGATATTAGATGGAATAAAATTGGATTTTCTGGTAAATAAAAATTTAGTCCAAAGCATGCCCGTGTCGGGTCTAAAATTCAGTTTTAAAATACGAAAAATATACATGTCGACCAAAATAAAAAATGAATGTCCGGATAACGAAAAATGCATACCCCCAAGAACGGATGCACGCACGTGCGCGTAGCTATCCAAACAAGTCCGTTTCACTGAACGGGGATGAGAACAAGATGCGCGGATGCTACCACGGGGCTAGGGGTATCATGCAGGCCATGCTAGATATTTTTAAAATATTTTACTTGACTTTAAATGTTATATTAAAAAAATGCAGATGCCAGATAAAATGCCAGTATGCGGTAAAAAATGAAAATGCACGAATCCATATAACAGATCAGGATAAATCATAAACATGAATCAAGACAGGTTTCAAGCAAGCGGGTCGGGTAAAATGCAAATACAAATGTCAAAATACTATTCGCACCCAAAACACAGCAAACCAAGAAACTGCCATAAATAAGTAAATACTTGAACTGGAATTGGTATAAATGAACTAGGGTGTTACATTATACCCAACTACAAAAAGAATTTCGTCCTCGAAATTCCCAAGACAAGAGAAGATAACAACCAAGAAACTATAAGAATAAGTATGGAAACCTTTGTCGAATTTCATCTTCACGTTCCCAAGTCGATTCTCCGTGCGAGCGATTTCCCTAAAAAAAACAAGTACGAGAGGGATAACCTTGTTCTTAAGGACCTTTTCTTTTCGATCAACAATCGACATCGGTCACTCCTCAAAGGTCAAATCCTTTCTTACAGTCAGCTCCGAATGATCCAGCACGTGTGTTTCATCTCGAACATACTTACGGAATTGAGATACATGAAATACGTCATGAACATTCGCCAAAGATTGCGGTTAAGCCAATCGATAACCCACTTCTCCAACACACTCCAAAATCTCGAAAGGCCCTACGAATTGTGGACTAAGCTTGCTTCGACTCCCAAAACGAATCACTCCTCTAGTCGGTAATATCTTCAAGAATACCAGATCACCAACAACGAACTCTAGAGGTCTTCTTGATGTATCGGCCCAACTCTTCTGCCGATCTTGTGCTGCCTTCATATGATTTCGGATAGTGTTAACCTTCTCAACTGTTTGCACGACCAAATCCGGTCCCAACAATCTTCGTTCTCCAACATCGTCCCAACAAACAGGTGAACGGCACCTGCGACCATATAAAGTTTCGAATGGAGTCATCTGAATAGTCGCCTGGAAACTGTTATTGTAAGAAAACTCTACCAAATGTAGATGATCCTCCCATGAACCCTTGAAGTCTAACATGCAAGCTCTCAACATGTCTTCAAGAGTTTGGATCGTTCTCTCTGAATGGCCATCTGTCTGAGGATGATAAGTTGTGCTAAACTTCAATCGAGTCCCCAAACTTTCCTGTAAGCTCCTCCAGAAGTGCGATAAGAATCGGGCGTCACGATCGGACACGATGCTCACCGGTACTCCATGCAATCTTACAATCTCCTGTATGCACCGTTCTGCCAAAGTTTCTGTTGATTAACCAACTCGAAAAGGGATGAAATGAGCTGCCTTGGTCAATCGATCAACAATCACCCAAACTGCATGTTGCCCTTTGAACTCCGCGGTAAAGCCGTCACGAAATCCATGGTTATATGTTCCCACTTCCATTGAGGAATCGGAAGTGGTAGCAATAAACCAGCAACCCGTTGATGTTCAGCCTTAACTTGCTGATATACCAAGCACTTTGCTACAAGCGGGCAATCTCCCGTTTCATGCCTTCCCACCAGAAATGCTGTCGTAGATCACGGTACATCTTTGCGCCTCCTGGATGTACGGAATATGCGGAACTATGCGCCTCCTTCATAACTTTTTCGCGGATGTCTCCCTTTGGCACACACAAACGACTATATCGCAACGAACCATCTTCATGAACCAATAAGTCCGTTCGAAGTCCAGCTTCAACTTGTTCTCGAAACTTCTACAATCTTGGGTCCTGCAATTGCGCTGCTTTAATATTCTCGATCAACGACGACTGTACTTGCAGCTGCATCAACTGTCTCAAAGAATGTGGTAGCACAACCTCCAAATCGAATCTCCGAAAATCTTCAATAAGTTCCTTTAGTGCAGTCAACATCTGAATTGCTGGCAACCGACTAAGCATATCCGTCACGACATTAACTTTCTCCGGATGGTTCTTGAGATCAAGATCGTAGTCAGCCATCAGCTCCAACCATCAACGCTGTCTCATAATTAGCTCCTTCTGAGTGAACACGTACTTTAGGCTTTTGTGATCGGCGAATACTTCGACCCTTTCGCCCAATAAGTAGTGTCTCCAAATCTTCAAAGCGAACATCACAGCTGCTAGCTCCAAGTCAGGAGTTGGGCAATTCTTCTCATAGGTCTTCAACTACCTCGATGCATAAGCTATAATTTTCCTATGCTGCAACAAAACACATCCCAATCCATTCTCAGATGCGTCGCTGTGAATCACCAATCCTCCGAAACTGTCTGGCACGGTCAGAGTAGGAGCGGTTATCAATCTTTATTTCAACGCCTCAAAAGCTGACGCACACCTATCCGTCCACACAAATGGTACTTCCTTGCGCGTAAGCTTGGTCAGAGGCTCAGCCAAACGAGCAGAATTCTCCACGAACCTTCTATAATACCCGGCAAGTCCAAGAAAGCTTCTGATCTCAGCAACGTTCTTCGGAATTGGCCAATCTCGAACTGCTGTAATCTTTTCGGGGTCAACGGCGATTCCATCTCAGGATACGACGAGCCCCAAAAACTTCACTTCTTCAAGCCAAAACTTGCACTTGCTCATCTTTGCATATAATCTTTCTTACCTCAATGTCTGCAGTGCGATCTTCAAGTGTTCCGCATGCTCTTCAATGCTCCTCGAGTAGACCAGACTATCATCGATGAGCACCACTATAAACTGGTCTAAGATCGGTGAAAAGATTCGGTTCATCAAGTCCATAAATAATGCTGGTGCATTCGTGACTCCGAATGGCATCACTAAATACTTGTAATGTCCATACCAAGTTTGGAACGTAGTCATGCAAATATCTTCTAATTTAACTCGGACCTGATGATATCCGGACCGCAAATCCAGCTTCGAGAATACCCTCGCGCCACTAAGCTGCTCGAACAATTCGCCAATGCGAGGGATCGGGTACTTGTTCTTAATAGTCACCCGGTTTAATTCTCGATAATCGATGCACATCCTCCTTGTGCCATCTTTTTTCTTGACTAGGAGAACTGGAGCTCCCCAAGGTGAATTGCTGCTGTGAATTTAACCCTTCTCTAGCAATTCGGTAACCTACTTCTTTACTTCTTCTAACTCCACTGGTGCCGTCGGATAGTACACCTTTGAGATTGGCGCTGCACCAGGAACAAGATCGATCGCGAACTCCACATCTCATTTTGGCGGTAAACCCGAGATGTCCTCGAACACATCCATGAAATCTCGAACAACAGCTGGCGCTTCATCCTTATCAACTTCCATCGACGAAAGAACATTGTTTGTCGGCCTAGCCCTAACCTCGACTGGCCCGACAGAACTGCTTCCTCCAACAAAACAAACTCCGGATGTCCGGGAATCTGGAAAATCACTTTCTTTGCCCTACAATCAATGTGAGCGTGGAAAGTGCCGAGAAAATCCATTCCCAAGACAACAACAAACAAAGGGATGCACCAGAATTGAATAATTCTAATGCGGGGAAGACATGATCAAGTAGGATACCTGAAACGATTTCATCTGAAGCCAAACACTGAAGAAGATAAGCATGGTAAACAGAATTCAAGCTTGCGATAAAACATGAACTGGAAAGCAAGAGAATCAAGGTAATATAACGACCATGAAACAAGGAAGTGAATCAAGACTAGGACTCCAAGTTACTTAAATAGAGTAGCGTATTGTAACCATGCTGCAGTTCATAGTTACAATCACATAACTCCACTCAAGTCGCCCAAATCCTAGTATCAGAATCAAGGAACATAGAGAAACAATAGTGGACCAAAATGTTTCAAGTCGAGATGCAAAGTGGTTTGCATATCCTCAAGGCAAAGGATAAGAGAAAGATATGATTCAAGAATCTGTAGGGATCCTAGGCACTCTCAAGAGGTCTCACAAGGCATCAACCATGCCAATTTCAAAAAATACGGTGCCGAGAAACCCTAGACTAGATCGTTGGCTAGATGTTTAGGCGACAAAGCAAACTAGTTAACACAACTACAAGAATACGGAAATACAACCTTTGTAGATCCGGTCCTCCACCTCCACGGCTCCGTGATGAAGTCCTCTCCGCTGTCCTCATGCAATCCCGGGCTCGAGCGTTGGCTTCATCGGAGAAGAAGCGGGCTAGGTCATCGACGACGTGCCGAAGATGATCTACGTCGAGGCATCGCTAGATCAAGCTCCAACTTCACCAAGTCAAGAAAACTTGTGAAGGAAACACACTCTACTACTTGGCAAGAGGTAGAGGATGAAGAAATAGGAAGTGGGTAGACTTTAGAATTGGATTTCTCACTTGTTTTCATCAATCACCATTGATGGATGCTTGGTTTTCTTCTTGAAGAAGAAGAAGAAGAAGATAATGAATATGATAAGTTAATTAAATTAGAATAGAAAATCAAAACTTATCATAAACGAAACCATGGTTAGGTGTAGAGAGTGGACTATGGTTAAATGGAGTGGTTAGGGTTAAGCATGAGACAAAATGGTGACTTAGTCAAACCTTCAAGAATCTTCATGAAAGAAACAAATGAAAGCCACCATTAACTCTTTATGCATTTTATTTTCCAAAAAGAATAAATGAAATAAATAAATGAATAAGTAAAAACAAAACCCTAACCATTACACAACCATGGTTTAATCTTTACACTTAGCCAATTTAGCATGCATCATCAAACATGATACAAACTAGTGCACAAAATTATATCGTATATACAATGTGCACAAATCAAGTGAGAAAATCCATTTAAAGTGAACCAATACTAGTTAGTGCAAAGTAATATATCAAATATATAATTATGCATTAAATCATTAAATCAACACTTGATTCAATGATCCGGTCATGTCGCACACAACCGACTAGTATTCAATGTATCGGCTTATCGAATCAATCCTTGATTCGATAACTAGGTTATATCGCATACAACCATTCGATACATTCATAGCGAGAATAGAATACGGTATCACATACACGCAGTATTCTCGGTCCCGCACATATCTCATAAGCGCTCCTATTTCGTTTCGCTTGAGCCAGGAAACCTCTGTCTAGGACTCTAAAGACTCGTCAATACGCCGGCAGCAGATGATGATCATATCAAACACCCACAAGCCGCAAGCGGTCTGCTAAACGTAACGGCCACCCGGGTATTGATCGATCAGAAGATCGACGAGCAAGCCCGCTCACACTCCAGTGAATCCAACCAGTAACACTACCGTACAGTCCGGTCTCGTCGTCTGATATGTCGCATATCTCGCCTCGGGGTGGTAAACGTCAGACCCCAATAGCTCGATAAGTCATGTCGATATGAGGTCTATAACAGTTCGAGAAACTACTGGTAACACTTACCAGTAAATCTCAGCAACCCTGGCCAGGGATTTCCGGTTATAGCCAATCGAACACAGCGCAACATCAACTCCCTATTCCGGGAGAGACGAATCCCCTCCTATCGCTCATTGCCTCCATGTGACTCGGGACTGTACCCAAAAACCACCGTTTTGCACGCCCTCTTGGACGTGGTAAGAAATCAAAGCACAGTGGGAACCACACAAGACTCTATGACGATCTCGGGTCAACAGACTACTCTGTACCAGTGTCACCAGAGAACTGCCATCTGACGTAAGGTATAATACCATTTGGGAGTTCTCGGCGAGTCCGTCCAGTGTACCCAGTCTCTACTGAGCACCCGTATATCATCTCTGATGTCAAACACCGATGGATATGGGATCATCCATCGCCCATCTGTATGGGTCGAGAAGGTACACGCTAGTCTACTCTGGTATATCGATGCCCCGTCTCGATACACCCACGACTAGGGACTTTGAAGGATGTACTTATGGACTACCATGTCCCCACTAGTATGATCCGCATCATAATCCAGGTAGTCAAGCACACATCCTAAGGGCTTTACCAACATGTAATAGAGAGACAGCCTGTGTACACGTTAAGGTAAAGATCAACCAGATAGCATACTATCATGTCGAGCAAGAAAGTCCTCCCTATATATGTCCCAGCATCCACTACAATATACATCCAATGTACAGTAATGGCCTCTAGGGCAGACATATAACTAACAATCTCCCACTTGCACTAGGGCCATCTGTAGCAGTGGTCGAAGTATCTCATACTCAACCATCCCATAAAAGTCTCTCTCTGGGAATAGGCCTTTGTGAGTGGATCCGCCGTGTTGTCCTCTGAGTCTGCTCTCCTAACCTCGATCAGCCTGGAGATCAACCATCTCCATGATCAGGTGATACTGCCTTAGAATATGTCTGGATCACTGATGAGACAGACGTTCCTTGGCATAAGCCACAACTCCATTGTCTCACAATGGTAGGAACATAGTTCATCTCATGAACCTATATACACCCAAACAGCCTCTTTGGTAGCATCTTAAGTAGCGATGTATCCTGCCTTTATCGTCTAGTATGTCACGGTATCTAGCTTGGAACTCTTCCAGCATACCGTCCCTTTACTGAGGGTAAAGACAATGCCTGTGACTGACATTCAGTCGTCTTTATCACTCTGGAACACTTCCAGTGATTCTTCCCAGGATCGATTGATACCATCTCACTACAACTAGTGAGTATCCTAACATCCATTTAGATCTATCTCATAGATCCAAAATCCAGGATCTAGTAGGTATCACTTTGATCCTATGTGGAGAATCATTGTGATAAGCGGAGATTGATCGAGCGTAGCATAGGAAACTCTTTCCCTATCAAGAGTATGTTATCCACGTACTCTACGAGGATCGCCACCATACTCCCTACTACCTTTTTGTTTATACAAGGTTCATCTACCATTTTGATGATGTCAACTTCTTTGACTAATCCATCAAAATAGATGTTCCAACTCCGCGATGCCTACTTTATCCTATAAAGCATCTTGCACACGTTTCTGCTGCTCCCACTGTCTACGAAGCCCTCTGGCTGTGTACTTATAGACGCTTTCTTCCAAATCATCATTTAGAAAAGCAGTCAAGACACCCAACCACCAGATATCGTAGTCATGGTATGTAGCCGTGGCAAGTAGGATCTGGATGGACTTAAGCATAGGTACTGGAAAAGGTTTCATCATTATCCACGCCTGGTCAATGACGAAAACCTTTAACAAGTCTAGCTTTGAAAGTCTCAACCTTTCCATTTACACCAAGTAATCTTCTCAAGATATACTTGCTCCTGATGGGGATTTAACCCTTCAGATATAGCAACCAAAGTCCATACTTTGTTGGTGTATAAGGATTCCATCTCAGATCGCTAAGCATCCAGCCATTCTTACAGAGTCTTACTCCTGATGGCCAGCTCGAAGCTAGTTGGGTCATCATCTCATGATGCAATTCTCGCTCCCACTGTCATAGAGAAACCGAAGTATCTCTCAGGTGGGTGAGAAACCCTACTAGATCGGCGGAGAGGCTGAGGTTCGTTGGCATCTACTGAATCCTTTGGTTGTACCAAATCATCTGTTGTATTTTGTATAGCTGGAACCTTTCCAGTTCCACATTACAGACCTTGCCTCTAGCTTGTCCGGATTTTGCTTTTTAGACATAGGCCGGACAACCCCAAATCTTAACTAGCTTAAGACATGGGCTCTTCCCTTTCCATATCACATATGAAGTGGTAGGCACTGATTTGATTCGAACCTAATTCAATAGGTATGCAACTTCATAAGTGCATAACTCCCAAAAAGGAAACAGGTAACTCAGTAGTACTCATCATAGAGCACACCATATCAAATAGGGTGTATCTGCTCCGCCCCGATATACCATCGTGCTATGGTGTATTCGGAGGAGTAATGCTGAGAGAGAATCTCATTCTCCTTTAGAAAAGTCCAAGAATTCCGTGCTCAAGTATTCTCCTCCTTGATCTCATCAAAGGACATAATACTTATACCCGTATATTGGTTCTCTACTTCTAAATTATATTCTGTGAATATCTTAAAAGGTTCGGACTTGTGTTTCAACGGGAACATAGGTCCGAATCTCGAAAGATTATCAGAGAATGTAATGAAGTAAAAAGAACCGGTCTTGGTATGTGTAGACAGGGGACTTACATACATCAACATGTATCATCCCAAGAGTTCACTAACTCTTTCTCTGTTTCCAATAAACAGAGCTATGGTCATCTAATCTTTGTGACATGACTGGCAAGTTTTCACAAGATGTAAATTCAAACAGATTTAAATATGCATCTTTGTGCAACTTAGCTAGTCGGGTCGCATTGATATGACCTAGTCTACAATACCTTATGAAGGATCCGTTCATTTCTGAACTCTTCCTCTTGTGTGTTATCCGTATACTAAGAACTGTAGTTTGATTTAGAACATTAATGCTTTTAGATAACGTGCCTGAACCGATCAACTTTTGATATAGGAAATGTTCAAAACATTATCCAACAATACAAAATTATATCCTTTCTTTACTAATAAAGAGACTGATATGATTTTGTATATCAGGTTCGGTATCTAATAACATTCGTTCATAATCAATGTATTCAGGTAATACAGGGTGACAGTGACCAACAGACCTGGCTGCAACACTTGCCCCGTTTTCTGTCTCATGAAACTTATCACCCGTTCTCAGTTTTTCTACCCTTTTGTAGCCCTATGTAACAGATTACATATCTGGGATCCTGATCCGGTATCATATACCCAGGATGCGGAGGATACTGAGAAACAGTTCTTTGTAATGAACACACCCGAAGATGATGCATCATCATGCACTTTCTTCGTTTGGGCGGCACGGGAAATCTGGTATTCCCCTATTTCCTGCTCTGTCTTATAACAATTATAAGTTGGAGCGGGACCAACGTTCCCCAGCTCAGTAAAACAAGCGGGTTCGGTCAATAATCCGTATTATTATCTTGATTAAGGCATGACATGGTCGCTATCAGGAGAGAGAGAGAAGAAAACACTCAGCGTGCGCTCTTGCAAGAATAGATTGGTTATTATTTTATCTAATCAGGATGGCTCCCACTGCTTTTTATCAAATCTTCCTTCAAACCCTAAAAGGAAAGACTAGCCGGGATTAATTACACACTACAAGTTCGCCAATCTTTCAGCCAGGCCAGTGTCGGTACTTTGAGGGAGGTCCCCCGTGCTTTCGCATGAACCTAATTAATGTAAACCTCGTTTTCCCAGAGGCGTAACCCCGTTGACACCTTTCTAGACACCTACTTGATCGGCTAATTGTAATGTGTAAAACTCTCCCAGGAGTAACAATTACTCGCAGCGGGTATCGGGATCCAACTATCTCATAGAAGGTATGCAATCTCATTGCAAATTTCAACACTTGAAATTCCCGATAATATTTTGCCCTTAACATGCTATGACCTTGACGAAAGCCAACAAACCATAGCCCGCTAGTCAAGTTCATCCCGTACATTTCTTGATCGAATTAAACCCACCCGCACGACCCTTGACGAAAGCCAACAAAGCCGCACGACTACCCTAATCCAATCGCATCGTATGCTGGCAGATAAGCAGCATATAGCTACCGCACACTGCACCTTGACGAAAGCCAACAAATGCAGCACGAATACTATATACAACTTATCTGAAATGACGGAGGGCTACGACAGGTTTTTCTGAAAACCTATTGCGTAATGAACTTGATATCGTTGTAGAATCAAATGATTTTTGAAATGGAGTGCTTTTGAGGCTTTTCTAGTTTTGCTAAAGGAGTCACTCCCGGTGAAGGGATCGTCGGTCATTTCCTCGACGAATGAGGTGCGGGATATATCATATATATCACTGTGCAAAGCAAAAACTCTTAAAAGCAATCAAAAGACAAACCGAGTGTGTAGCATCTGCCAGTTATTGCTAAAGGAGTCACTCCCGGTGAAGGGATCTCGGTCCTTTCCTCATCGAATAAGGTGTAGGATATATCATATATACCGCTGTGCAAAGCAAGAACTGTAGCTACCTTTTTTATTTTGAAATTCGATTCTACAACATCTTAGGTTTCTTTTATTTCATTAATCATATTAATGAATTCCCATCATTTAAGTACCTAAACATCACAGATAAATACGACGTACACTTATGCCATCCGTATTCGCCTCGATGTCCCCTCATGCACCGTTAGGTTAGGTAACTAACGACAGAGCGGGGCAGGGCTAGCGCGGGTTTAAAACATAAGTAACGTCTATATAATATATCATATATACTATATACTGTATCTATCACAGAACATCACATGATCACATCACAGATATCGCAGCAGAAGAAACATATGAAATATTGGATATACTAGGACGTTCGTGTTTTCAATACGAGCCAGTATAAAACACGGATTCCACGGTCGCGATGAATAACCAAACCCACACCCCAAGACCCCTACGAGAGCGGCAAGCAACCCTACCAACTCTAGAGTTAGGAGACCCGGACTCGACTCCTCGAGTTGGTCTCCCACTGGACTCCAGAACCCGGTTACTTGTGCTCCCCTCCTTGGGTCTATCCTAGTGCGGAAATGTAAATAATATACAAACGGTGACATCTTCTGCAACCTGGAAGTGCCCCAATAAAAGAATATTACATACAAGTTTTTACATGAATGAAAATGAAAAACACTCATCTCACATAAAAAAACCCCCGGCTATTCAAACACGACGATCCAATATAACATATCCAGCAACACATAACATCACATGTCATCAACGTAAGTAAATATGCGCATCCTAATTGTCGTTGACATATAGCAACGAAACTGGTGATATCACATATTACACTTACGGTCACAGAAAAGAAAGTGTAAAACTACAACAGTTGGAATCCGCAAACTGCATAGACATCGCATGCCTAATCAAATGAATTACTTAGACATCACATGCCTAACAGTTATAAACTCCGCATTTTAGTCTCATTATCGAAAACACTTTTCAATATCAAGTCGGGGAATTCAACAAGATTCCCGACATCCTGATCGAATGCTCGTCGCAAACTTCAGTAGGCGGTCACACCCCCGATACCGTCGACGAAGTGCACCAAGGCGGAACACCGCTACCGGGAGCACCCTAACGGATGCTTTCGGCGACGGGGTTCTCCTGTAGTCACTTGGTCGGGGCTAGGGGTGAGGCTGTCTATTAAGTTTACCCGGTGAGTATCCGCGTACGCTACGTGATTGCGACGGACTTTTGATCACATCAAAATTCCGTGGCAACCGATCAAGTGAGACTAAACTGCTATATTTATAACATTCATTCAGTTATCACATAACTTTTGTGAATTCCAATTATTGTATCACATTCCGGATAAATAGAAAATGCTAAACTTTTCGATCGAACAATCGAACACCCAAGTTTTCCCGATACGGCTCAACACATGAAATAAGTCTAACAACATTCAGTTCGTGCCTCAGTACCAACGGTCCAGCCGTAGAAGAGTCAAGCCAACGCCTCACATGTGGCACGCCGTACTGCCCCAAACCCGAAGGTTCAAAGGGCAGTTCAAGACGGTCACATAATCGAGTTAAGGTTTGTTGTCTTCTAGAGGGTCCATCGCGTTACTTGCACTACTTAGAACGTCGTTAAACTACGGAAAAATCCAACACATGGAAATTTCCCGACAGGGGAAAAAATGGGTATTTATATCCGGTCGAACTTTTTAACATATTCTAAAATTTAACCGGAAAGCCACATAGACAAAATTAGATAATCCGATCGATACACCGAGTCCCCAATACAACCCAGAAAATAAAACTCTGGAATAAATTGTAAGTGCACGGCGGCGCCCCGGCCGTCAAACCGACGGCCAAATGCGGAAGCGGTGATAAACTTAAATTTTGCGGACTTTGCAAAACGGCACTACCGCGCACTAAACCCCGGATCGTAACCATTAAACTAGTCTAGCTAACTAACAAGAATGGGTTAGAGATGTACCGACAGATCCGAGTCCTCCGGTCTTCATCTCCACTCCGATCTCCTCGCGGGATCTCCGTCCGTCTCCTCCTCGTCGGAAAGGGCACCACGAAGCCGGGTACTTTTACGGGCTCCCACCTCAATACCGAGGCAACTCGCGCATGAAGCCGGCTACTCGACATGCTCAAGATATGCTGTAGAATGTAGTGTAGAATGCGCTTTGTCTCAATGGGGTTTGTAGTTGCCATGATGGAGGAATCAAAGAATAGAAAAATGGTGCTTGCATTTTTCTAGCAAGAAAATGAGATCAAGAATGAACTCTCAAGATGAACCTCTCATTTTCTTTCTCTCTTTTCCTTTTCTTCTTCTCTCTTTTCTTTTTCTTCAACCATTTCATCAAGTGAGAGCAAGAGGGTGGAGGAATGAATATGATAGCATAAACATGAAGGGAGGTGAGTGTAGGAGATAAAGAAGGGTGACCACAACCAAGACACAATGATCACTAAACTCACATTCAAATCAAATCCTTTCTCTTCACCATAAATACATGAAAAGTAAAGATGCTAAACATATCAACCCTTATGCAAATAAGTCCTCCACAAAGTGTAATTTGCATAACTGCAAATTACCCCCTCCATCGGAAAAGTCCGGCCGGGAAAGAACAAAGGAAAACCGGCCGGAACGGAATGCAAACTGGCAACTTCAGAAAACTGATCCCATAATAAATTACAGGAAAACCCCACTACTGCAAATACATGCCCGCATTTGTATTCCCACTGAACACAAATGCAAAGAGACAAAACTACACTATCAAATACTAGAATCCGGCTTAAGCCAAAGCCGGCTAGTAAAAACTGTCCGATCACGATCCGTGCAATACCGCACGTATCTGATCGAACCCTGCCATATCTCCATACGGCCTCTACAGCGTTTCGCCCGAAACTTGAGTAACTGAGTGTGGTGGACTCTAAAGACTCGTCAATACCTTGGCTGTGGATTTAACCACTAGCACGTCAGAGGTATAAGCCAATACGTGACGGGCCACCAGGTATTGACCAAATGGGACGTCGATGAGGAAGCTCACCCCGACACCCAACTGAGCCTGTCAGTGACAATATCCGTACAGTCCGGTCCGTTCGTCTATGAGTATCGCATGGCGGGCCTAGGAGGTTGGTAAAGTCAGACCCCCAAAAGCGGTACAAGTCGTGTCGGAGTGTAGCCCAGAACACCCTGAGATACTACTGGAATACCTACCAGCAAATCTCCTGCCTTGGCCAAGGACTTTTCATGTTCTGGCTCTTCTAGACACAGCACGACCTCACCCCCAAGCCGGGAGAGACGAACCCCTGAAGATCCGCTCACTGCCTCCATGTGGCTCGGGACTGTACCCAACTAAAACCTGTTTGCACGACTCCTTTGAGCCGTGGTAGGGTAGTAATCAAAGTACAGTGGGAACTCACACGAGACAAATGACGATCTCAGGTCGATGAACTAACCTGTACACATGTCACCAGGGAACTGCTATCTGACGCCTGGTATAATCCCAACTAGCAGGTTCCCGGCGAGTCCTGTCCGGTGTACTCATAACCCAATGAGCACCTGTATACATCTTAGGTGAACCAACTGACACCAGTGGCTTGTGAGACCGGCCACCGCCCCTCGTCGGGGTCTCGACTGTATACACTAGTCTACTAATGGAGTATCGATGCCCTGTCTCGAAACTCCTACGACTAGGGACCATTTTAGGATGTGCTTATAGACCCCAGCTCCCACTTATATGATCGCCCTCATACTGCTGGTAGTCAAGCAAGAATCCTAGGGGCTCTATCAACGTGCAATAGCGACTCGTAAGGTCACCTAAAGCAGTACACGATGATAAAGGTAAACCAGATAGCATACTATCATCTCGAGTAAGATTGTCCTACCGGGATAGGTCCTCCCTCAATCATTGCAATCACGTGCCTGTGATCCAATAATTGACTCTGAGGGCACTATCTCCAACAATCTCCCACTTGCACTCGAGGCTAATTATTGCGATGTCGCATACTCACAGCCCGTGTGATACCGAACACCCAACTCCTCTACTAGTCAGTCTCACAAAGCTCATTTGCGAAACTATTGCGTTCGAGGAATAGCCTCAGTGAGTGGATCCGCTTTGATGTTTCTTTCTATGTCTCTCTGTATCTCATGTTCGCAGAGAAAACTATCTCCAGAAATGAGCAATACCTGTCTTAGAATGTCTGGATGTCTGATGGGACCTAGCTCATAAGTGAACTCCAAATCCAAACTTCTTAGACTGTATTGTCAACTGAACTTAATCAGTATCCTGCGCCATGCCTTCCCTCAGTATCCACCTGGACCACCTGTCCAAAATACTGCCCCTCGTCAGAGGGAAAACTATAATTCTGACAGCCACTCTGCCATCCAGGTCACCTTGGAAGCCTGGAATGATAACTGTCTCCTAAAGGAGGCTGCCGTTATCAATTCCCTAGAACATCAACTTATGTTCTAAAACTGCTTCCGATTGTGACGACCAAAGTATAACCGATCGTAGTATAGGAATATCACTTCCTACTCTGTGTATGCCATCAAATACCAGGACATCACACCCTACTACCTTCTTAACAGATCCATCCCCTATTCTGATGACGTCAAACCTATGACTGTCACGTCAGAAATATATGATCTATCTCTGCTATATCTGCTTTAGTCTATAAATAGACATAAGCCTGATGTCCACCAATGCTTCCGCTGCTCCCACTGACTACGACAACCCTCTGGCAGAGTCATATAAACGTGCACTTCTAAAGCCAGTTTAGAACGACGCTATACTCATCCTCCTGCCTGGTCTCGCAGCCTGGAACAACAGCAATGGCAAGTGTGGGTAAACAAGAACCTCCCTGCCACCGTCCTTGAGCATACCGAAGTACCTCTCGAGTGCCTGAGGTTACCCACCTTATCTGCAGAGTGGCCGATGGAATGTCAAACCAGATTGAATCTTTAGGTTCCTATCAAATCTTCAGTAATCGTTTGCGGTTCTGGAATCACTTCCAGTTCTACCATACTCCCACTACTGTTTTTCTGAAAAAATCCATTTTTGATAAAACTGTGGCGAGTCAAGAACAATATCGCTATTGATCTTCCAGATGGTAGAAAGTCAACCCTCGTCATAGCCCGGGTCACCCCACAAACAGCCATTACTGAAACGTGCCTTGAGTTGTCCAGAGTCTGGTTTTAAGCATAAGCCGGACAACTCCCCGTATCTTAACAATGTCAAGATATGAACTGTTCTATATCCAATATAGAACCAGAGGCACTGATTTAATTTAACCAGATTCAAATCATGCAGCTGTCTCCAGTGCATGTCAACTAAATGGAGAGAGGCCGATCAGCGTTACTCAACTTAGGAATGCTTCCAATTATGAGTAACCTGAAAGAGAAGCAATTTCTCTTCATCATTACTATCAACTGAATACCATACACAAATATCTACATCTTCGATCACTTTGAAGAATCCCGATACTTGCTACACCTGGTTCTCTACTCTATTCAAATACCTATAACTCCTCAAAACTTAGACTCTGTGTTTCTACGAAACACATGTCTAAGAACTAGAGAAGTTAAAAGTAAACAGAATATAGTATGAGGACCAACCCCTCTGTCCTAATGGACACTGGACAACATACAATACTCCGTATAAGTCCGCTGAGTCTAACAACTCTTTCACTGTGTGTCGTAGGTTGAAAACTGTACTTATGGTTAAGAAGAATTACACCGCTGTTTAATGCTCCTTACCTAACCATCAACTGATATAAGTAAATGTCATCGACATAATATCAAAAGGTATATCTCACTCTATAAAAATAGACGTACAGATATATCAATTTGAAATTGGTGCACAACAGCGGATATTCAAAACCAAATATTTGCCGACCGGCAAACAACCCAGATGATCTCCCCAAATATCACCGATTACTACGAATCCCGATATAATGAGGATGATCACCCTATTCCCAATAACTTACTCCCACTCATCATCTGTAAAACCATACAGATGTGAGAATCATACCTGGTAAATACATACCCTGGGGTAAGTATCTAATCGGGAAATCAGTTTTCTTTTAACATTACACAGTGAAACTGAAACATTGAAGTGTTTCGGTGGGGTATCCCGGTATTCTTAGTAACGCCTCTTCCATTATCCAGATTCACAACTATAACCGTATAATTCTTTGCCACCTCTCCAAATCCCTTTATATGTCTTTAGTCATTACCTTCTGCACACCCCTTAGGCCAAATGGTTTTCTTTTTTCCCTACCGTTCGGCACCAGCCTATGGTTTGGAAGAAGACTATCCAATAAGCATAAAGGGTGTACTGTCCTAATCCTAGGAGCACTCGCAACGCGAGAGAAGGTGAAGATAAAAGACACTTGAATGTACTTTATTCCTATTTCTCCTGGACCAGAATCCATCCCCGAACTGGAACAAGTTCCTTTCGAGTTCGTATATAACCATACGATGGAGTATCCAAATAAACTGTGGATCTTCGTAGTGATACGGAGTGTCCTGGAGAAATACAAAGGTGATTTAGGATTGGCGAAGAAATACTTGGCTAGGTCGTGAATATCAGTCGCAATTTACTTTGCCCTCTTACTAATCCCTTGCTTTGTCTTAATCTTAATACCTTCTGCACACCGTTTAGGCTAGTTGGTTTTCTTCATTCCCTACCGGTCGGCACCAGCCTAAGGTTTGGAAGAAGACTATCCAATTTGCGTAATAGGTGTACTACTCCTAAACCAAGGAGTACTCGCAACCTGAGAGAGGGTGAAAAGAAAAGACAACTGAATAATCCTATCCATTTTCTCCAGAACCGGAAACCATCCTCGAATTCCTTCGAGTTCGTATCTAACCATACGATGGTTTTGTCCAATGGAAGTGGACGTTCGTAGTAATACGGGGTGTCCTGGAGAAAAGGGTAAAAGTAGGAGTGGCAATGAGGTCTGCAACTCTGACAATCCAAAAGCCAGTGTTAAGTAGGTTCGGTCAACTTGGTCACTGAGTCAAAGTCTTAGGGTCGGGTCAATGGTCGCTGCCAAAGAGAGAGAAAAGAAACACTCAGCGTGCACTCTAACCTAGATCAGAATGGTTGTCACTTTATCTAATCTGGAAACCTCCCACTGTAACGTCAAATTCTTCCCCAAACCTGAAAGAAGAATTAGCCGGGAATGCCCGAGGAGTAAACCAACTCATCAGTGGGAATCGGGATCCAACTATCATCGCATGATAACGTGACGGAATCCGCTCACGCTATCATACTCCAGAAGGTATGCGCATATCTGGCAAGTTTCAGTACTTTTGAAACTCCCGATGTGGATTTTTGCCCCATGCTCTTATGACCTTGGCGTGAGGTCAAAATATCATAAGTCACATGTCAAGTTCTACCCGTCATTATCCAGGTTAATTTGAATCCACCCGTACATACCCTTGACGTAGGCCAAAATAGTAGTACGACTGTCCCAAACCAACGCATCTATCTATGCAACAGATAAATACCCGGCAGCTACCAATCACTATGCCTTGGCGTGAGGTCAAAATACATAGCTTGAATACTACCGAATATTTAACTGAAATGACGGAGGGCTACGAATGGTTTCTGGCGAAAACCTTTAACGTAATGAACTTGATATCGTTGAAGGAACGGATAGCTTTTAGAAAATATAGTGACGAAAACCTTTACTAAAGAGGTCACTCCCGGTGAAGGGATCTCGGCTCTTTCCCCGTAGAATGGGGTGCAGGATATTCCAAATGAATACCACGATGCAAAGAAAAAGTAATCGGCTATAGTGAAGTTAATGCCCTGATGCAAACTTCTGTCCAAGGGGTCACTCCCGGTGAAGGGATCTCGGCCCTTGCCTCGTCGACTGAGGAGCAGGATATTCCAAATGAATACCACGATGCAAAACAGAAGTGAACGTCCTTGCAATAACAGCTTTTTAGAAAAGTGTTCCAACAACATCAGATTAGGTTTGTTTAACTTGCATTGATCCGAATCAACGCAGTCCCATCAATTGATCACACCAATAAAGAACGAAAATATACTGATGTACGTATATGCCATCCGCATTCGCCACTGGGTCCCGTCATTACCCGTTAGGTTAGCTAACTAACGACAGAGCGGGGACTGGACTAGCGCAGATGCAAAACATATACAACATCTACTAATATATATACCAATATATTATATTTCGCTCAAGGCGTGAAAAGAAATGCAACATCACAGAAATGTACAGCATCACAGAACAATACAGATATCTGGGATCCCCGGGTTTCACAGAGCCACTACTGAAACCCGACGTTCCCCTGGTCGTGTGGATAGCCTGTGCAATGAAATCCTAGACCCCTACGGGCGCGGCAAGTCACCCGCCAAAACCTGAAGCGAGGCAGCCCCCTTCAGCTCCGTGAATGGACCACCCAGCACTCCACGGAATCCGGCAACTTGGGCACCCCTCCTGGGTCAACCTGTACCCCCTACGAGTGCGGCGAATAGCCCGCCAATCCTAGAGTGAAGCCCCCTCCGTCTCAATGCCATGAGATGCGGGCTTGTTGCCCTCTAGAACCCGGCTATCCGTGCACCCCACCGCGGGGTAATCCTAGTACAGAAAGTAAAATATACATACACCGGGTACATCGACCGCAACCAGGTCGTGCCCCAAAAGAATAATACAAACAGGCAGTGACGGCAGTCCACATGTCGGACGCTCGCCCCGCAATATCAAATGTACATAATACAACAACACAGTACTAGCATTGCAACCAGGCTATCCCCACGACCGATCCGCAACATCACAGCATAAACATAGAACATCAACGTGAAAGTCACGTTCGCAAATCCGTCTAACCGGGCTATAGCAGTTAGACAGGATTTACCGATCGAGTGACATTCACGGTCGCAGATATAATGTAAATACTGTGAAAAATGTGTTTAAAATATCCGATCGATCAAAAATTAACAAGTGGGCCCCCAAACAAAAACTGTAGCACTCACAGAAATCCTGGGCCCAATTTTAATATTCCAAAACCCATATTTTAAGCCCAGAAGGCCTCTGGAAAAATTTGGTGATGTGATGTGAATAGTGCGCGGCGGAAGGGCCGCACGAGGTGGGGTTTCGCCACGCTTCCGCGCTCCAATTGTGGAGTTACATCGTCAAATTTTTACAGAACTCTTAGATTTTCCAGTACATCAATATTTTACAACCTGAAAAATTTTCCGAGACCAAAAATTTTCAACAGAAACTGATTCGAACTAAAATGCAGTTTTGGAACATTCGATCGATCGAAACAGAAAAACACATTACACCAAGCTAGACTATGTTAATGGCGAGGCTCTGATACCACTCTAAGTGCACGGCGGCGCCCCGGCCGTCAAACCGACGGCCAAATGCGGAAGCGGTGATAAACTTAAATTTTGCGGACTTTGCAAAACGGCACTACCGCGCACTAAACCCCGGATCGTAACCATTAAACTAGTCTAGCTAACTAACAAGAATGGGTTAGAGATGTACCGACAGATCCGAGTCCTCCGGTCTTCATCTCCACTCCGATCTCCTCGCGGGATCTCCGTCCGTCTCCTCCTCGTCGGAAAGGGCACCACGAAGCCGGGTACTTTTACGGGCTCCCACCTCAATACCGAGGCAACTCGCGCATGAAGCCGGCTACTCGACATGCTCAAGATATGTTGTAGAATGTAGTGTAGAATGCGCTTTGTCTCAATGGGGTTTGTAGTTGCCATGATGGAGGAATCAAAGAATAGAAAAATGGTGCTTGCATTTTTCTAGCAAGAAAATGAGATCAAGAATGAACTCTCAAGATGAACCTCTCATTTTCTTTCTCTCTTTTCCTTTTCTTCTTCTCTCTTTTCTTTTTCTTCAACCATTTCATCAAGTGAGAGCAAGAGGGTGGAGGAATGAATATGATAGCATAAACATGAAGGGAGGTGAGTGTAGGAGATAAAGAAGGGTGACCACAACCAAGACACAATGATCACTAAACTCACATTCAAATCAAATCCTTTCTCTTCACCATAAATACATGAAAAGTAAAGATGCTAAACATATCAACCCTTATGCAAATAAGTCCTCCACAAAGTGTAATTTGCATAACTGCAAATTACCCCCTCCATCGGAAAAGTCCGGCCGGGAAAGAACAAAGGAAAACCGGCCGGAACGGAATGCAAACTGGCAACTTCAGAAAACTGATCCCATAATAAATTACAGGAAAACCCCACTACTGTAAATACATGCCCGCATTTGTATTCCCACTGAACACAAATGCAAAGAGACAAAACTACACTATCAAATACTAGAATCCGGCTTAAGCCAAAGCCGGCTAGTAAAAACTGTCCGATCACGATCCGTGCAATACCGCACGTATCTGATCGAACCCTGCCATATCTCCATACGGCCTCTACAGCGTTTCGCCCGAAACTTGAGTAACTGAGTGTGGTGGACTCTAAAGACTCGTCAATACCTTGGCTGTGGATTTAACCACTAGCACGTCAGAGGTATAAGCCAATACGTGACGGGCCACCAGGTATTGACCAAATAGGACGTCGATGAGGAAGCTCACCCCGACACCCAACTGAGCCTGTCAGTGACAATATCCGTACAGTCCGGTCCGTTCGTCTATGAGTATCGCATGGCGGGCCTAGGAGGTTGGTAAAGTCAGACCCCCAAAAGCGGTACAAGTCGTGTCGGAGTGTAGCCCAGAACACCCTGAGATACTACTGGAATACCTACCAGCAAATCTCCTGCCTTGGCCAAGGACTTTTCATGTTCTGGCTCTCCTAGACACAGCACGACCTCACCCCCAAGCCGGGAGAGACGAACCCCTGAAGATCCGCTCACTGCCTCCATGTGGCTCGGGACTGTACCCAACTAAAACCTGTTTGCACGACTCCTTTGAGCCGTGGTAGGGTAGTAATCAAAGTACAGTGGGAACTCACACGAGACAAATGACGATCTCAGGTCGATGAACTAACCTGTACACATGTCACCAGGGAACTGCTATCTGACGCCTGGTATAATCCCAACTAGCAGGTTCCCGGCGAGTCTTGTCCGGTGTACTCATAACCCAATGAGCACCTGTATACATCTTAGGTGAACCAACTGACACCAGTGGCTTGTGAGACCGGCCACCGCCCCTCGTCGGGGTCTCGACTGTATACACTAGTCTACTAATGGAGTATCGATGCCCTGTCTCGAAACTCCTACGACTAGGGACCATTTTAGGATGTGCTTATAGACCCCAGCTCCCACTTATATGATTGCCCTCATACTGCTGGTAGTCAATCAAGAATCCTAGGGGCTCTATCAACGTGCAATAGCGACTCGTAAGGTCACCTAAAGCAGTACACGATGATAAAGGTAAACCAGATAGCATACTATCATCTCGAGTAAGATTGTCCTACCGGGATAGGTCCTCCCTCAATCATTGCAATCACGTGCCTGTGATCCAATAATTGACTCTGAGGGCACTATCTCCAACATAAATATTAAAATATTCCCAGGAAAACCAGCACAGAAAAATGAGAATTACTGTGAAACATTAAATGCACAAAACGACAAAACGGCCGCGGAACCGCCGCACGAGCTATGCTCGTGCCGCGGATCCGCGGCTCTTTGATGGAATTAGTCCATCGAAATTCACAGAAACTCTTAGATTATCCTGCTGATTTTTCTGCATATTTTTATTTTCGAAAAATCCACATTTTACAGAAATGTCCAGAGAGCATGTTAAGGGTTTGGGTTTCGGGTCGATCGGACTTCAAACTCCGTCTAGACTTCGCCTAAGGCTCTAGCTAGGCTCTGATACCACTGTAGGGTTCCTAGGCACTCTCAAGAGGTCTCACAAGACATCAACCATGCCAATTTCAAAAATTACGGTGCCGAGAAACCCTAGACTAGATCGTTGGCTAGATGTTTAGGCGACAAAGCAAACTAGTTAACACTTAACTACAAGAATACGGAAATACAACCTTTGTAGATCCGGTCCTCCACCTCCACGGCTCCGTGATGAAGTCCTCTCCGTTGTCCTCATGCAATCCTGGGCTCGAGCGTCGGCTTCATCGGAGAAGAAGCGGGCTAGGTTATCGACGACGTGCCGAAGATGATCTACGTCGAGGCATCGCTAGATCAAGCTCCAACTTCACCAAGTCAAGAAAACTTGTGAAGGAAACACACTCTACTACTTGGCAAGAGGTAGAGGATGAAGAAATAGGAAGTGGGTAGACTTTAGAATTGGATTTCTCACTTGTTTTCATCAATCACCATTGAAGGATGCTTGGTTTTCTTCTTGAAGAAGAAGAAGAAGATAATGAATATGATAAGTTAATTAAATTAGAATAGAAAATCAAAACTTATCATAAACAAAACCATGGTTAGGTGTAGAGAGTGGACTATGGTTAAATGGAGTGGTTAGGGTTAAGCATGAGACAAAATGGTGACTTAGTCAAACCTTCATGAATCTTCATGAAAGAAACAAATGAAAGCCACCATTTTCTCTTTATGCATTTTATTTTCCAAAAAGAATAAATGAAATAAATAAATGAATAAGTAAAAACAAAACCCTAACCATTACACAACCATGGTTTAATCTTTACACTTAGCCAATTTAGCATGCATCATCAAACATGATACAAACTAGTGCACAAAATTATATCGTATATACAATGTGCACAAATCAAGTGAGAAAATCCATTTAAAGTGAACCAATACTAGTTAGTGCAAAGTAATATATCAAATATATAATTATGCATTAAATCATTAAATCAACACTTGATTCAATGATCCGGTCATGTCGCACACAACCGACTAGTATTCAATGTATCGGCTTATCGAATCAATCCTTGATTCGATAACTAGGTTATATCGCATACAACCATTCGATACATTCATCGCGAGAATAGAATACGGTATCACATACACGCATTATTCTCGGTCCCGCACATATCTCATATGCGCTCCTATTTCGTTTCGCTTGAGCCAGGAAACCTCTGTGTAGGACTCTAAAGACTCGTCAATACGCCGGCAGCAGATGATGATCATATCAAACACCCACAAGCCGCAAGCGGTCTGCTAAACGTAACGGCCACCCGGGTATTGAGCGATCAGAAGATCGACGAGCAAGCCCGCTCACACTCCAGTGAATCCAACCAGTAACACTACCGTACAGTCCGGTCTCGTCGTCTGATATGTCGCATATCTCGCCTAGGGGTGGTAAACGTCAGACCCCAATAGCTCGATAAGTCGTGTCGATATGAGGTCTATAACAGTTCGAGAAACTACTGATAACACTTACCAGTAAATCTCAGCAACCCTGGCCAGGGATTTCCGGTTATAGCCAATCGAACACAGCGCAACATCAACTCCCTATACCGGGAGAGACGAATCCCCTCCTATCGCTCATTGCCTCCATGTGACTCGGGACTGTACCCAAAAACCACCGTTTTGCACGCCCTCTTGGACGTGGTAAGAAATCAAAGCACAGTGGGAACCACACAAGACTCTATGACGATCTCGGGTCAACAGACTACTCTGTACCAGTGTCACCAGAGAACTGCCATCTGACGTAAGGTATAATACCATTTGGGAGTTCTCGGCGAGTCCGTCCAGTGTACCCAGTCTCTACTGAGCACCCGTATATCATCTCTGATGTCAAACACCGATGGATATGGGATCATCCATCGCCCATCTGTATGGGTCGAGAAGGTACACGCTAGTCTACTCTGGTATATCGATGCCCCGTCTCGATACACCCACGACTAGGGACTTTGAAGGATGTACTTATGGACTACCATGTCCCCACTAGTATGATCCGCATCATAATCCAGGTAGTCAAGCACACATCCTAAGGGCTTTACCAACATGTAATAGAGAGACAGCCTGTGTACACGTTAAGGTAAAGATCAACCAGATAGCATACTATCATGTCGAGCAAGAAAGTCCTCCCTATATATGTCCCAGCATCCACTACAATATACATCCAATGTACAGTAATGGCCTCTAGGGCAGACATATAACTAACAATCTCCCACTTGCACTAGGGCCATCTGTAGCAGTGGTCGAAGTATCTCATACTCAACCATCCCATAAAAGTCTCTCTCTGGGAATAGGCCTTTGTGAGTGGATCCGCCGTGTTGTCCTCTGAGTCTGCTCTCCTAACCTCGATCAGCCTGGAGATCAACCATCTCCATGATCAGGTGATACTGCCTTAGAATATGTCTGGATCACTGATAAGACAGACGTTCCTTGGCATAAGCCACAACTCCATTGTCTCACAATGGTAGGAACGTAGTTCATCTCATGAACCTATATACACCCAAACAGCCTCTTTGGTAGCATCTTAAGTAGCGATGTATCCTGCCTTTATCGTCTAGTATGTCACGGTATCTAGCTTGGAACTCTTCCAGCATACCGTCCCTTTACTGAGGGTAAAGACAATGCCTGTGACTGACATTCAGTCGTCTTTATCACTCTGGAACACTTCCAGTGATTCTTCCCAGGATCGATTGATACCATCTCACTACAACTAGTGAGTATCCTAACATCCATTTAGATCTATCTCATAGATCCAAAATCCAGGATCTACTAGGTATCACTTTGATCCTATGTGGAGAATCATTGTGATAAGCGGAGATTGATCGAGCGTAGCATAGGAAACTCTTTCCCTATCAAGAGTATGTTATCCACGTACTCTACGAGGATCGCCACCATACTCCCTACTACCTTTTTGTTTATACAAGGTTCATCTACCATTTTGATGATGTCAACTTCTTTGACTAATCCATTAAAACAGATGTTCCAACTCCGCGATGCCTGCTTTATCCTATAAAGCATCTTGCACACGTTTCTGCTGCTCCCACTGTCTACGAAGCCCTCTGGCTGTGTACTTATAGACGCTTTCTTCCAAATCATCATTTAGAAAAGCAGTCAAGACACCCAACCACCAGATATCGTAGTCATGGTATGTAGCCGTGGCAAGTAGGATCTGGATGGACTTAAGCATAGGTACTGGAAAAGGTTTCATCATTATCCACGCCTGGTCAATGACGAAAACCTTTAACAAGTCTAGCTTTGAAAGTCTCAACCTTTCCATTTACACCAAGTAATCTTCTCAAGATATACTTGCTCCTGATGGGGATTTAACCCTTCAGATATAGCAACCAAAGTCCATACTTTGTTGGTGTATAAGGATTCCATCTCAGATCGCTAAGCATCCAGCCATTCTTACAGAGTCTTACTCCTGATGGCCAGCTCGAAGCTAGTTGGGTCATCATCTCATGATGCAATTCTCGCTCCCACTGTCATGTTCCTAATCACGAGTATTCTGATTCGTGTATTGGGTCCAATACCCAACTACAAAAGAATCAAACTTGATTAACCTATATCCTATGGCTCTGATACCAAACAAACCATGTCACACCTCGCTTCCCAGAGTACGCTAAGATAGGCACATGACATAGCCAACCATGCTACCTGTGGATAGGAAAAATCCCTCCACAGTCACATTACTGCTGTAGAGATATCAAGAACAGGAAAGTAAACTAAACTATCTAGTACATGTCCATGAGCCAGAATAAATGAGTCAAGAAATAATATAATATGCGGAAGCAAAAGATCCAATAAATAAAACACCTGGAAATTAAAACTGGATACCAATAGGATCCTCACCGCTCGGTCTAACAGCGGCAGTACTCCTGATCAGTCTGCAACAAAGGTAGAGGATCTGGGCCATGCAAAACCCAGACGTCAGTACGTCATAATATCAAGCAATACTATAAACAGGGCTAACAAGATATGGAGGTATGAGTATAAATGGTAAAACATGTATAACAGTGATATAAGTGAGGATAGTGAGGGTAATATGTAGCGAATAGTCTAAACTGGTCTATTGGGTTAACTACTCTCAAGTCTTTGAAATCAATTTGATGAATCATCGATGTAACTCAATAGTATCCCGTGCATGCCCGGGACCACGGTCTAAGACTCTCGGGCTGAAACCGAGACATGCCGCTAGGCACTAAAACAGGAAATATGTAAAGACGAACGATGTCAGCAGCATCATCCCAAGGCTGGCCTAGCCTCTAAAACTGATCAGTATAAGCAAGCAACTGTCGAGTTACAAGTCGGGTTTCATCATTGATTTCCCCATACCCCCAAGTTATATGTGTTCAAGTCATGTATTCAAATAATCTGGAGGTAATGCCAACACAGGATCAGACAGGTACAGGTTTGTCTGGATAGACAATAGGAACAGTCCGTGAGGACAACAGGTCTGGTTTGTTGGCATTAGACACAAGATCAGGTAACAGGTAATACCATGGTACATCAGGTCAAGCCAGGCAATATATAAAGGTGTCATGTTATGTCAAGAGTCGTACGGTACCATGTCGTGTCAAGTAATAGGTGTAATAGGTCATATCATGGTGCACAAGATGTCATGTGGGTGCTCATAATCAAACTAACATAAGCATGGGTGTAAATAAACAAGCATGGGTACTATCAGAACAATAAACTGGAACATGTAATATGATATGCAAATATATATAATTTTAAGGATATGGATGCACAGTTATCGATTGGGTTACATTTATAGTTCCAATATTAATTAGGATGCAATTTATTAAACATGTAGTGTTAATATCACAGTATTATGTAGTAATGTGATCTATGGATGCAATTATATGTATCTTAAATGCGATGGATGCAAACGGGTATCCGAAAAGTTATAAAACTATAAAATGGTAATGTGGGATGTACAACTAAGCAATATGTGATATAAATATTGATATAATAATATTAATATGGATAGAATATTCAAAGCGATTAATAACTATAAAAGTGGTATTGATTAACCATGCACAAGAAAGTTCCGTTCAGAAATTCAGCGTCACCCTGATTTGTAAAATAGATTAAAAATAACAAACGTTCTCCAAAAGGGACGTGTCTTATACCAAAACAAAGATAATTCAATAAGGTTTTCATTTTTATAAGTATAAGCAATTCAGGTTGTCCCTACAAAAAGTTATGAACATTCGAAGTTGAAAGTTTGCTGCTGGAATTTCCCTGGAAAGCAGTTTAGAGACATTTTCATTTGCGTTTTACGTTATTTAAACAATTTATTTTGGAAGTAAATATTTCATAGAGTTATATTATTCTGAGTTAGCTTCGTAACGAACTAAAGAATGTATACTAATGATTTTTCTATGATTTATAATGAATTTTATAAGGTAAGGTGTACAGTAAATTTCAGATTTGTCGTATCCGCTTTTTCAACGACGTTTCATGTGTAAACTATAATATTTTCAAATGTATAACATTATAAAATGCAGATTATAAACTAATTAAAGTTAATAATAATAAATATTACGATGATATATATTTTAAATGATATGGATGCAGTATAATGTAATCTAGTATGTCACAAGATAAGTTTTCATGATCTAGATTTAAAATGATATAAACGGATGCGAACGGAACATCGAAACGTTATAAAATTAAATATGGGGTACTAGATTTAAACTATAGGTTTGGTATTTATTTAAATAGGTATAAAATAAATTATATAGCATGTAGCAAGGTTAACTTGCCTAGACGGAACAAGAACGGATGTATACGGAACGTCCTTCGTCGGCGAAATATCGCGACGCGCGCACGGTACACGGAACGGTTCCAAACAACACACGAGGGTGATCATGCAACTCAGGTACGTTCACTGGATCACTCGGATCGTCAGCGACGAGCACGGCTCCGGCGGTGATCCCCGGAATCAAGAAACAAGATCAAGAAAAAGAAAGAAGAAAGAAGAAGAAGAGGATGTGTATTAAATAAGGATAAAATATATATAAATATATATATGCAGAGGAGAGAGAGAGAGAAAATGGGTTGTTATTAAGGTTTAGATTTTAATTTAAAAAGATTTTGTAAGTTATAAATATTTTAAACTGTTAAATTTTAATAAAGATATTAGATGGAATAAAATTGGATTTTCTGGTAAATACAAATTTAGTCCAAAACATGCCCGGGTCGGGTCTAAAATTCAGTTTTAAAATACGAAAAATATACATGTCGACCAAAATAAAAAATGAATGTCCGGATAAAGAAAAATGCATACCCCCAAGAACGGATGCACGCACGTGCGCGTAGCTATCCAAACAAGTCCGTTTCACTGAACGGGACGAGAACAAGATGCGCGGATGCTACCACGGGGCTAGGGGTATCATGCAGGCCAAGCTAGATATTTTTAAAATATTTTACTTGACTTTAAATGTTATATTAAAAAAATGCAGATGCCAGATAAAATATCAGTATGCAGTAAAAAATGAAAATGCACGAATCCATGTAACAGATCAGGATAAATCATAAACATGAATCAAGACAGGTTTCAAGTAAGCGGGTCGGGTAAAATGCAAATACAAATGTCAAAATACTATTCGCACCCAAAACACAGTAAACCAAGAAACTACCATAAATAAGTAAATATTTGAACTGGAATTGGTATAAATGAACTAGGGTGTTACAAGATCTTGGTTAGGATTTGTTTAGCACCCCAAAAATTTCAATATGGCATGTGTGATGTCTTGCCAAAACCTTTCTAAGGTGCTATACTAACCCTACAGCGGTATCAGAGCCAAGCTAGAGCATTAGGCGTTGTCTAGACGAAGTTTGAAGTCCGATCGAACTCTGAAACCCTGATAAATCCTAGTTTCTGGAAAAAATTTCAAAAGTTGAAATTTTTCATATTAAAAATACTCAGAAAATAAATCTGGTGATTTTATGGATAACAGTGAAATACGAGCTCCTAATTCCCTTAAGTCACCGCGGAACCGCGGCAATACCATACTTTGCGCGGCGGTTCCTCGGCCGTACTTGGGTATTAGGGACAGATACTTCTAGGTAACATCCGTAGGTATTACTACATGCTGCTGGGAATTTTTAATTTTACTCAAGTGTTGAGTTTTCTGGAGATCTATTAAATTCGTTGATTCGATCGGAAGTTTAATATCGTTTAGTTTTCCGGGTAATTTAGAACGTGTTAAAAAGTTCGAACGGATATTAATTACTCACTTTTTCCCCTGCCGGAAAATTTCCAAGTGTTGAATTTTTTCCTTAGTTAAAGAACATTCACAGTCGTGCAAGTAACGCGGTGGACCCTCTAGAAGAACTAAAACCTTAACTCGATTATGTGACCATCTGAACCGCCTCTAAACCTTAGGGTTTGTGGCAGTACGGCGTTGTCACATGTGAGGCGTTGGTTTGACCCTTCTACGGCTGGACCATTAGTACTGTGGCATGTGATGGATGCTTTTAAACTAATTTCAAGTGTTGAGAACTAAAGGGAAATCTTGGGTGTTTCTTTATTCGATCGGAAAGTTTAACATTGTCTATTTATCTGGAATGTGATACAATATTTGGAATCCACAAGTAGTTATGAGATAACTAATTTGAATGTTATAAATCTAGTAGTTTTTATTCTCATTTGATCGGTTGCCATGGGATTTTGATGTGATCAAAAGTCCGTCGCAATCACGTAGCGTACGCGGATACTCGCCGAGTAAACTTAATAGATAGCCACACCCAAAGCCCTGACCAAGTGACCGTAGGAGAACCCCGTCGCCAAAAGCATCCGTTCGGGTGCTCGCGGCAGCGGTGTTCCTCCTTAGTGCACTTCGTCGATGGCATTGGGGGGTGCGGCCTTCTACTAAAGTTTCCGACGAGCATTCGATCAGGATGTCGGGAATCTTGTTGAATTGCCCGACTTGATATTGAAAAGAGTTTTCGATATTGAGACTAAAATGCGGGGTTTATAATTGTTAGGCATGCGATATCTAAGGAATTCATTTGGTTAGGCATGAGATGTCCAAGGAGGATGCGGATTCCAACTGTTATAGTTTTACATTTTCTTTTCTGCGACCGTAAGTGTAATATGTGGTGTATCGCCGGTTTCGTTGCTATACATCAACGACAATTGGGATACGCATATTTACTTACGTTGATGACATGTGATGTTATGTGTTGTTGTGATATGTTATATTGGATCGTTGCGTTCTGAATAGCCGAGGGTTTTATGTGAGATGAGAGTTTTTCTTTTTCATTCATATAAAATTCATTGTATGTAATATTCTTTTATTGTGGCACTTCTGGGTTGAGGATGATGTCACTATTGTATATTATTTACTTTTCCGCATTAGGATAGACCCAAGGCGGGGAGCACAAGTAACCGGGTTCTAGGGTCCAGTGGGAGACCATCTCGAGGAGTCGAGACTGGGTCTCCTAACTCTAGAATTGGTAGGGTTGCTTGCCGCTCTCGTAGGGGTCTATGGGTGTGGGATTGGCTATTCATCGCGACCGTGGAATCCGTGTTTTATATAGGCTCGAAATAAAACACAGACGTCCTACTATATCCAATATTTCATATGTTATCTTCTGCTGCAATGTTCTGTGATGAGATCATATTACTGTCTTAGACGAATGTTTATATTATATATATGAGATATATGTTATATTGCTGATTTCGTTTCAAATGTGATGCTTGTGAAGCATAATAAAATGGGACTTCATTAATGAGATTAATGAAATAAAAGAAACATAAAGATGTTGTAGAAACTTGTTTAAAAACTGGTAGCTCTAGTTCTTGCTTTGCATAACGGTATTCTTTATAGAATATCCAGCACCTTATTCGATAAGAAAAGAACCGAGATCCCTTCACCGGGAGTGACCTCTTTAGTGAAAACTAGCAGATGCTATAAAAACGGTTTGTCTTTTGATTGCTTTTATAGTTTTTGCTTTGCATAGTGGTATTTGTGAAATATCCTGCACCTTATTCGATAAGGAAAGAGCCGACGATCCCTTCACCGGGAGTGATCTCTTTAGCAAAACTAGAAAAGCCTTAAAAACACTCCTTTTAAAAATCACTTGTATCTACAACGATATCAAGTTCATTACGCAAAAGGTTTTCTGAAAAACCTGATGTAACCCTCCGTCATTTTAGGAAATAGAGTATTTAGTTTTTGTCCTGCGTTTGTTGACCATAGTTAAGGCGCGGTGTACGGTAGCTGAGTGATGTTTTCCTATATAACATATGTTGTAATTAATTAGGATAGTCATATGACTTTGTTGACCATAGTTAAGGGTCATGTGGGTGGGTCTAAATTAATCAAGAAATGACGGGTAGAACTTGACTAGTGCTTATGATTTGTTGACCATAGTTAAGGTCATAAGTCACCAGGGGTAAAATATTATTGGGTATTTCATGTGTTGAAATTTGCAATGAGATTGCATACCTCCTGTGAGATAGTTGGATCCCGATACCCGCTGCGAGTAAGAGTTACTCCTGGGAGAGTTTTACACATTACAATTAGCCGATCAAGTAGGTGTCTAGAAAGGTGTCAACGGGGTTAAGCCTCTGGGAAAACGAGATTTACTTTAATTAGGTCCGTGCGAAAGCACGGGGAATCTCCCTCAAAGTACCAGCACTGGCCTGGCTGAATGATTGGCGAACTTGTAGCGTGTAATTAATCCCGGCTAGTCTTTCCTTTTAGGGTTTGAAGGAAGATTTGACTAAAACAGTGGGAGCCATCCTGATTAGATATATTAATAACCAATCTAATCTTGCAAGAGAATACGCTGAGTGTTTTTCTTCTCTCTCTCCAGATAGCGACCATGTTTTGCCTTAATCAAGATAAAAATACGGATGTATTGACCGAACCCGCTTGTTATACTGTGCTAGGGAACGTTGGTCCCGCTCCAACTTATAATTGTTATAATACCGAGCAGGAAATAGGGGATTACCAGAATTCCCGTGCCGCCCAAACGAAGAAAGTGCATGTTGATGTTGGAGATAATGCCCTCAGAGTCAATTATTGGATCACAGGCACGTGATTGCGGTGATTGAGGGAGGACCTATCCCGGTAGGACAGTCTTACTCGAGATGATAGTATGCTATCTGGTTTACCTTTATCATCGTGTACTGTTTTAGGTGACCTGACACGTCGCTATTACACGTTGATAGAGCCCCTAGGATTCTTGCTTGACCACCAGCAGTATGAGGGCGATCATATACGTGGGAGCTGGTAGTCTATAAGCACATCCTTAAATGGTCCCTAGTCATGTGAGTTTCGAGATAGGGCATCGATACTCCAGAGTAGACTAGTGTATACAGTCGAGACCCCGACGAGGGGCGGTGGCCGGTCTCACAAGCCACTGGTGTCAGTTGGATCACCTAAGATGTATACAGGTGCTCATTGGGTTATGAGTACACCGGACAGGACTCGCCGGGAACATGCTAGTTGGTCATATACCAGACGTCAGATGGCAGTTCCCTGGTGACATGTGTGCAGGTTAGTTCATCGACCTGGGATCGTCATTTGTCTTGTGTGAGTTCCCACTGTACTTTGATTACTACCCTACCACGGCTCAAAGGAGTCGTGCAAACAGGTTTTAGTTGGGTACAGTCCCGAGCCACATGGAGGCAGTGAGCGTATCTTCAGGGGTTCGTCTCTCCCGGTATTGGGGGTGAGGTCGTGCTGTGTCTAGGAGAGCCATTACACGAAGCCCTCGGCCGAGGCAATGAGATTTACTGGTAGGTATTCCAGTAGTATCTCAGGGTGTTCTGGGCTACACTCCGACACGACTTGTACCGCTTTTGGGGGTCTGACTTTTACCAACCCCCTAGGCCCGCCATGCGATACTCATAGACGAACGGACCGGACTGTACGGATATTGTCACTGACAGGCTCAGTAGGGTTGTCTGGCTGAGTTCGCTCACAGACGTCCCTTTTAGTCAATACCTGGTAGCCCGTTACGTATTGGCTTATACCTCTGACGTGCTAGTGGTTAAATCCACAACCAAGGTGTTGACGAGTCTTTAGAGTCCCCCACATTCAGTTACTCAGTTTTCGGGCGAAAAGTTGTAGAGGCCGTATGGCGATATGGCAAGGTCCGATCATATACGTGCGGTATTGCACGGATCAGGATCGGACAGTTTGTACTATAGGCTGTATGGTTATATGGCAGGGTTCGATCAGATACGTGCGGTATTGCACGGATCAGGATCGAACAGATATTACTACCCGGTTTTGGTATAAGCCGGATCCTAGTATAGTACAGTGGAGATTTTGTCTCATTGCATTTGTATTTCGGTCGAAATACAGATGCGGGTGTGTATGCACAGTATCGGGGTTTTCCTGTAATTTATTACGGGACCAGTTTTCTGGAGTTGCCAGTTTGCTTTCCGTTTCGGCCAATTTCCTTTGTATCGTTCATTGGCCGAAGTTTGGTGGAGGAGGGCTTATTTGCATTGTTGCAAATAAGCATTTGTGGAGGGGGTCTTTGCATTTTGTTGTATCATGATAGCTTTTCTTTGACCTTGACTTCTAGCTTTATCATGATGGCTTGACTTTGTAGACAATCATGGTTGTTGATGATTGTTGGTTGAGTATTGGTTTTGGGAGTGATCATTGTTTCTCATCATCACTTGCTTTTCAACCACCTCTTTGTCTTGACTCTCTCTCTCTTGTATGAGATGAGAATGGCTCCCATTCTTTTATGAGAGACTCCCACTCTTTCAACCTCTCCACCATGTCATGGCCGGCCTCTTGAGGGGGTGGGGTTGTCCCTATTTTGAGAAGGGGGTTTTTGGTTCATTTCATGCTCCAAAAATCACCAAGTCCCTCCATATGGTTCTTGTATCATTCCTCCACCAAAAAGGCAATTCCACATACCCCAAATGAGACTTGCTTACTACATTCTACAGCAAATCTTGGGCACGTCGACTAGCCAGCTTCGTGCCCGAGTTGCCTCGGCATTGAGGTGGGAGCCCGTAAAAGAAGTAGGCGATGTGGTGCACTTCCGGCGACGAGGAGGAGACGGGACATTCCGCAGGAGATCGGGACGACGACGAGAAGACAGGAGGACTCGGATCTGTCGGTATATCTCTCTTCCCTTTCTTGTTGATAGCTAGGACTAGTTAGTGGTTCGATCCGGGTATTAGTGCGCGGCGGTTTGCCAGTTCAAGAAAATTAAAGTTTATCACCGCTTCCGCATTTGGCCGTCGGATTGACGGCCGGGGCGCCGCCGTGCACTTACAGTTGATGCATCTTCTTCGAGTGTATTCATTACCAAGAACTGTTTCTCAGTATCCTTTACGTCCTGGGTATGAGATACCGGATCAGGATCCCGGAAATGTAATTTGTTACATGGGATACAGATAGGTAGAGAACTGAGAACGGGAGATAAGTTTCAAGAGTTGGAAACGGTGCAATTGTTGCAAGCCAAGTCTGTTGGTAGTTATCACCCTGTATTACCAGAATACATTGATTCTGAACGAATGTTATTAGATACCGAACCTGATATACAACATCATATCAGTCTCTTTATTAGTAAAGAAGGATATAATTTTGTATTGTTGGATAATGTTTTGAACATTTCCTATATCAAGAGTTGATCGGTTCAGGCACGTTATCTAAAAGTATATATGTTCTAAATCAAACCACAGTTCTTAGTTTACAGAACACATATAAGAGGAAGAGTTCAGAAATGAACGAATCCTTCTTAAGGCATTGTAGACTAGGTCATATCAATGCGACCCTACTAGCCAAGTTACATTTAGATGCATATTTAAATCTGTTTGAATTTACATCTTGTGAAACTTGCTGGTCATGTCACAAAGATAAGTTGACCATAGCTCTGTTTATTGGAAACAGAGAAAGAGTTAGTGAACTCTTGGGATTGATACATAATGATGTATGGGGTTCCCTGTCTACACATGCCAGGACTGGTTCTTTGTACTTCAGAAGTAGAGAACCGAAACGGGTATAAGTATCATGTCCTTTGATATGATCAAGGAGGAGAATACTTGAGCACGGAATTCCTGGACTATTCTAAAGGAGAATGAGATTCTCTCTCAGCATTACTCTTCCGTATACACCACAGCACGTCGGTATATTGGGGCGGAGCAATCACACCCTATTAGATATGGTGCGCTCTATGATGAGTACTACTGAGTTTCCTATTTCCTTTTGGGGGTTATGCACTTGTGAAACTGTATACCTATTGAATAGAGTTCAAATCAAATCAGGTGCCTACCACTCCATATGTGATATGGTATGGGAAGAGCCCAACTCTTAAGGATGTTAAGATTTGGGGTTGTCCGGCCTATGTCTAAAAGCAAAAACCGGACAAACTCGAGGCAAGCTCAGTTCTGTGGAAGTTTGTTGGATATCCCAAACATTAGCAAGGGAATATCTTCTACTACATCGAGGAACAAAAGATGTTTTGTTTCTCAGCATGCCACCTTTGTGAAATGGAATTTCTTGTGAAGAAATTAGTAGTCATAAGGTAGATCTGGAAAAAGTTCCAGCAATACAAACTGCAGCTGATGATTTGGTAAACCCTAAGGATTCAATAGTTTCTAACGAACCTCAGCCTCTCCGCTGACCTAGTAGGGTTCCTCATCCACCTGAGAGATACTTCGGTTTCTCTATGACAGTGGGAGTGAGGATTGCATCATGAGATGATGACCCAACTTGTTTCGAGCAGGCCATCAGGAGCGGGACTCTGTAAGAATGGCTGGATGCTTAGTGATCTGACATGGAATCCTTATACACCAACAAAGTATGGACTTTGGTTTCTTTATCTGAAGGGTTAAATCCCCATCAGGAGCGAGTATATCTTCAGAAGATTGCTTGGTGTACATGGAAAAGTTGAGACTTTCAAAGCTATGCTTAAGTCAATCCAGATCCTACTTTCTATTGCTATATACCATGACTACGATATCTGGCGGTTGGGTGTCATGACTGCTTTTTTAAATGATGATTTAGAAGAGAGCGTCTATAAGTATATAGCCAAAGGGCTTCGTAGACAGTGGGAGTAGTGGAAACATAGGCAAGATGTTTTATGTGATAAATCAGGCATCGCGGAGTTGGAACGTCTGTTTTTGATGTAGTAGTGAAAGAGTTTGACTTCATCAAAATGGTAGATGAACCAAGTATATACAAAAAGGTAGTAGGGAGTATGGTGGTGATCCTCGTATAGTACGTGGATGACATACTCTTGATAGGGAAGAAGTTTCCTATGCTACGCTCGGTCAATCTCCTCTTATCACAAAGATTCTCCATATAGGATCAAGGTGATACCTCCTAAATCCTGGGTTATGGATCTATGAGATAGATCTAATTGGATGTTAGGATTCTCACTAGTTGTAGTGAGATGGTATCAATCGATCCTGGGGAGAATCACTGGGAAGGTTCCAGGGTGATAAGGACGACTGAATGTCAGTCGCAGGCATTGTCTTTACCCTCAGTGGAGGGACGGTATGTTGGAAGAGTTCCAAGCTAGATACCGTGACTTACTAGACGATTAAAGGCAAGATACATCGTTACTAAGGATGCTACCAAAGAGGCAGTCTGGATACATATATAAGTTCATGAGATAAACTTCGTTCCTGCCATTGTGTGACAATGGAGTTGTGGCTTAGGCCTAGGAACCCCCGTCCCATCAGAGATCCAGACATATTCTTTGGCAGTATCACCTGATCATGGAGATGGTTGATCTCCAGGGAGATCGAGGTTAGGAGAGTAGATACAGAGGAAAACAGCGCGGATCCACTCACAAAGGCCTATTTCCCAGTAGAGACTTTTATGGGATGGTTGAGTATGAGATACTTCAACCACAGCTGATTATTGGGTATGTGATACCACAACAGATGGCCCTAGTGCAAGTGGGAGATTGTTAATGATATGTATGCCCTAGAGGGCATTGTTGTACATACGATGTATATTTTAGTGGATGCTTGGACATATATAGGGAGGACTTTCTTGCTCAACATGATAGTATGCTGTCTGGTTGCTCTTTATCTTAACATGTACTCTGATTGTCTCTATGTTACATGTTGATAAAGCCCTTAGGATGAGTACTTGACTACCAGGACTATGATGCAGATCATACTGGTGGGGACAGTGTAGTCGCTAAGTACATCTTTCAAATGTTCATAGTCGTGGGAGTAACGAGACAGGGCATCGATACTCCAGAGTAGACTAGCGTATGCGCTTCTTGACCCATATGATGGGCGATGGATGATCCCATATCCATTGGTGTTTGACATCAGAGAAGGTATACGAGTGCTCAGTGGAGACTGGTACACTGGACGGTCTCGCCGAGAACTCCCAGATTGTATTATACCTCACGTCAGATGGCAATTCTCTGGTGACACTGGTACAGGTTAGTCTGTAGACCCGAGATCGTCATAGAGTCTTGTGCGATTCCCTCTGTGCTTTGATTTCCATCATACCACGTCCAAGAGGGCGTGCAAAACGGTGGCTTTTGGGTACAGTCCTGAATCACATGGAGGCAATGAGCGATAGGAGGGGTTTCTTCTTTCCCGGTATAAGGAGTTGATGTTGCGCTGTGTTTGATTGGCTATAACTGGAAATCCCTGGCCAGGGTTGCTGAGATTTACTGGTAAGTGTTATCAGTAGTTTCTCAAACTGTTATGGACCTCATATCGACACGACTTATCAAGCTACTGGGGTCTGACGTTTACCACCCCTAGGCGAGATATGCGACATATCAGACGAAGAGACCGGACTGTACGGGAGTGTTACTGATTGGATGCGCAGGAGAATGCACATGCTTGCTTGTTGATCTTCTGATCGCTCAATACCTGGGTGGCTGTTACGTTTAGCTGACCGCTTGCAGCTTGTGGGTGTTTGATATGATCATCACCTACTGCCGGCGTATTGATGATTCTTTAGAGTCCTACACAGAGGTTTCCTGGCTCAAGCAAAAAGGAGTATGAGCATATATGTGATATGTGCGGGACCGAGAACAATATGAGTATGTGATACCGTATTAGATTCTCACGATATGTAATATCGGCCGGGTATATGTGATATAGCCGGGTCATCGGATCAAGTGTTGATTCGATGAACTGATACATATTATATTAGTCGGTTATTTGTGAAATAGCCGGATTATCGGATCAAGTGTTGATTCGATAATTTAATGTATAATTATATATATTTGATATATTATATTACATTAACTAATATTAGCTCACTTAAAGATTCTTTTTCTCACTTGGATAATACATTGATATATATGTGATATATGTTAATTGTATTATTTTATTTTGTTACAATAAATATTGTATATGTGATATATAATATTGTAACATGTTATGGTTACAAATGCAACATGTTTTGTGGAGTTTAAATGTGGTTAGGGTTTGGATTAGGGTTAAGCTTGCATGAAGCTTTCAAGAAGCTTCTTGAAGCTTTGACTTTGACTATGATATTTTTGTGTAGATATTTCATAATCCAACCCAAACCCTTTACCATAGTTAGTTCTCTATAAGGGTTAAGTCTTCATTCTTAACCCATGGTTGCAATTCTAACCACACACAAGTTTTCATTATTCATCACAAATGAAATTGTTCTTCTTTTTCCTCTTGAAAAAAGCTTTCTAGCTTTTTGACATGTGATGATAATGAGTGAGAAATTGAAAATAAAAGAGAGCTAAATTTCTACTTCATCATCCTCATCTATTCTAGCTACTTAGATTAGGGTGTTTGCTTTGCTAATACTTGATTAGTGAAGCAAGAGCTTGAGTTTGAGTTTCTTCAAGGTAGATCATCTTAGTTGTTGAAGATCGGAAGCAAGTTTGCATCTTTCTCTTCATGGAGCCTCTCTAGAGTCTGGGTACTTGATGATCGCAGCGAAGGGACCTCAACACGGAGCTTATGAAGCGAAGGAACGGACTACAAAGGTTGTAATCCCTAACTCTTAGATGTTAAAGTATTTAACATGCTTGCTTGCTTAATTCTCTAGTTAAGATCTTGGTTAGGATTTGTTTAGCACCCCAAAAATTTCAATATGGCATATGTTATGACTTGCCAAAATCTTTCTAAGGTGCTATACTAACCCTACAGTGGTATCAGAGCCAAGCTAAAGCATTAGGCGTTGTCTAGACGAAGTTTGAAGTCCAATCGAACTCCGAAACCCCGATAAATCCTAGTTTCTGGAAATTTTTACTCTTAGTGGCATACGACACATTGCATGGATTTACGCATTGAGTTTTGGATTTCCTTTGATTTCTGGATTTGAGAACCGTGGAATTATTTTAAGAAAATGTGCACTGTTTTGAAAACCCGGTTTCTATTGATATGATATTTCTGAGTGTCCACCATGCGTTTTCTCGGTTCTGAGACATGTGACATGTGAACCCGAATCGAGGAGCTTGATGAGGCCGATTGCGGTACATGGTGGACCCGGTATGGTACCCCGGGGCAAGAAAGGGATGCTGTGTATACAGACGGTGAGCCTGGCAGAGGGACTACTACCTACCGGTGATTGGTTGGATCTGACGGTTATCCGGAGGATACTGACCAGAGTCGAGAGATGGATATGGGCCGACCCGTACTGCTGGGGCCGAGAGCCGATTCTGCAGACGGAGCCCGTGAGCCGATCCGGACTGACGGAGCCCGATATATGAGGATTTGCGTGTCGCTGCTGGACACGAGTATTTCATGATGTTTTTGGGTGCCGATGTTGGGCACCCCACTTCTATGAGATTTACGGGATCGAGGGCTGTATAGAGTGACGGCGCCTGAGTTATCGGGATTTTGGGGTGTTTTTGGTAGACACCGGGGTTTTCCACGTTGATGATCCATGTAGATGATATTTTATCCCATGCTCAGCATTCCCTGTTATGCATTGCATCATGTAGTCGTAGTACCTGATAGAGTACTTTGCATGATTATTGCGTACCCAGCTCATCATATAGATGTTATTAGATTGCACTTGTTATGCATGATTATTGCGTACCCAGCTCATCATATAGATGTTATCTGTTTGCACATGTTAGAGTATCGCAGTACGTGCATACTCGCGATTACCTTTATATGTTATCTACAATTCATGAGTTGGCAACTCACCCCCGTTGTGCCACAGTGTTTGCAGGTCGACCCTCAGAGTAGTTGCGGCAGGGCTACTTCCTTGTATCTTTTTGCTACGGATACCACTGCAGTTGGCGTGTGAGCCCTTTGCTTATAGGTGGGTTTTTGCGGTATCCGTTTAGTTTCCATGAGTACATTCTATTGTATCTAGTACTCTCCATCTACCATATCATGTATTGACTTAGAGATCAGTTGTGAGGATGATGTATATTATTTTGTACTCTGGTGTCGAGCTCGTGTGAGCCGGCTTTATTTATGCAGTTTCATCTTTTATGCTGTTTTACTTATATTGTCCATTTCTTCGCTACGGCGTCGTATATTATTATTGTGGTGGTTGTTTCCTCCGTTGGGCGTGATTGCTCCCATTTAGGGATGTTTTATTCTTATTATATGCCATTTTTACTTATATCAAGTCTTGTACCCGTTTTCGGGGCCAGTTTTTACAAAGGAGGTGCTGCCGAAATCTTTAAGAAAATAACAAACTTTAATGAGTTTTACTCGAGTTTTCTAAATGTTTTTAAACCAATGTTTTCAACACTCACTACTTTTAATGGTTTTGATTTCTGGGTTTCGGCTTACTTAGTCGCGTTACGCTTGTAGACGTTACGTGGTTAAGTGCCGGTTACGGGCCGAACTTCAGGCCGTGACACAATTAGTGTAGTTTTTCGTATGCTTAAGCCTCTTTTCAAGTTTAAAATCGATTTGGCGATGTTTAGTGCACTTTGGACATTACTAGAGAGGGTTAGGGTTTAAGTTGAGTTTATGTGGTGAACATGAGTGTATTGAGTGACCTTAAACCCCCCATGGTGTTCCAAACCCAGAACTTACACTAGATAAAACCCGAAACCCAATTTTATGAAAAAAAGTAACTTGTTATATCGGTTTGTGAAGTATTAGAGGGTGCAGAGAAATCTGGGATGACCTGGTGTATCTTCAAGACTAGTAAACAACTTTAGAAGCTTAGATTGACTACCAAGAGACCACCCTAAGAACACGACACCCCAACTCCCCTCAAGAACCGAGGTGGCCGGATTCGGCAAGGGAGTGGCCGGCCACTTGGTGATGGGATGTGTCCAGGTTGTTTCAGTAGCTCATATGTACCCTATACATCACCCCAGAGTTGTTTGTGCACCTTGGTTTCACCTTAAACAAAATCTGGAGCATGTTTTCAATATTGTTGCCTTATGTTTTGCGTTGTTTTCGATTCTAAGTTTTGATATTTGTGTTTGTTCTCGGTCACTTGACGTTTGTATGTCTATCCCGAGTGTTAGTGGGTTGAGTTGCGAGATGCAAACCATAGGTTCTAACCTATAGGCTTTTAAGCGTATCGTTTTGGTTTTCGTGTGTCGTTTCGTCTTCGAATTTGATTTTAACACGATACGATACGTTATGATGTGTAGGTACCCCATGAAGACTTCGAGATGACAAGCAAGCGCGTGACAACGTCGGCATCGGCAAACGAAGATCAGGTGAGTAGATATATATCTACGGGGGAAGTCGGGTGGATGGTGTATAGCACCCCCGCAGTTCGTTGTACAGTATGCTATATATATATGATATATTTTATATGATACATGGATATTCAGGATATGGTTATGTGTTCATGGATTAGTAGTCTTCCTTGCGAAACCCTAGAGTAGTTGTTGCACCCATACACGTACACACACTTGCATACATTCATTCTTTTACCTGTGCGTATATGTATACACACACACACTTGGGTATGGGACTATGTGTGTGTGTATATATATATATATACACACACACACATACATATACACGGATTATGAGGATAGTACTTGGGAATGGAGATGAGTCGATGAGATTGGGCTTGAGGCCGTGAGATCGGTGATGTGACATGGTTCGTATTTGAGATACGGCATGATGGTTTAGCGGGTCCTTTTAGCGTGGTGTTTTCATACACACGCATGCATATACATATGTGGTATCGGTATTGTACTAGACATAGATCAGTACCCCGGATCATGATATTTGATAAAGAGGATACCAGATGAATAATGTGATAGATGTGACATTTCACCCGTACCCAGATTTGGGATGCCGTACGACGGATTTACCGTACGAGCTATATTGATGATAGATCCGCACTCTTGACTCGAGGATGTCATATTGTATTAGGGTATCGTATGGGATACTATTGAGGCGGGATCACCGACTATTATATCTATAAATGTATCGACTCAGATGTTAGGAGGCTTCCTTACCTTTCGATCAGCCTTTTAGTTTAGCCCGGTAGTTTACTTGTAAATGATAGATTAGATTCGAGTCATACATATTTCAAAACTAACGAATTGTGAGTATTTTTAAAGACAGGCCAAGGGTTTCTACGGATATTTCAAAGGACGTACATTTTCTTAAAAACACCGTAGTCCCTATTTCCTAAATACACGATTCGCATTATTTCAAATGGCAAAACTGTACGACTCATACTTAGACATATGTAGATTCGTTATCTTTGTATTTGATATTCAGCTCCCGCATATTCTTGCTGCTCGCATCGCATTGCATGCTTATATTGTGTTTTCATATGTTAATATTGAAATCATGCGTTCAGGACACCAGCACCATTACTGATGATGCGTATGTTCCACATACACTTACTTGCTGGCTCACACACATCATCATCGGTAATTGCCATGTCACGTACACTTTAGAGAATATTATTTCATTGACATAGCTTGTTAGCTGATAGTTTCGACATGATATTAGTGTACTTGCCTTATACGCCAGTTTAGACATTGCAGTTATTACTTGCTACTTCATGCATATTATTATTCACTGTTTACTCTCTATTGATGATCGGATTTCGGATTTTCATGAGATTTCCTGGATTTGGGAGAAAACCGCAAGAATATATATAAACTTCTCTCTCTCTCTCTTTTTAAAATGAAAAGTGCGGTTTTCTCGTGATGTATGAGTCGTCCACCATGAGTTTTCATGATTGCTGTTGGATTTCATGACCCGATTCAAGGAGTTGGATGAACCGTCTCGGGTACATGGTGGTCCCGGTATGGTACCCCGGGGCAAGAAGCTCGAGTTGTATTCGATGAGCCTGGCAGGGAAGCACTACCTACTGGTGATATTATTTGGACTCGTCGGTTATCCGGAGGATACCGACCGGAGTCATGAGATGGTTTAGGCTGATCCGTTCTGCCAGAGCTCGCGGGCCGATCCCGCAGATGATACGGATGCCTGAGATATTGATATTTGAGATTTGAGATTTGAGATATTGAGATTTGAGATTTGTGACACCGAGATATTGAGATTTGATGATACAGGTCAGTCCGGGCAGCCGGAGCCTGAGATATTGGGATTTATGTTTTGTGTCGATACTTGACACGGATTTATCAGTTGATTTCATTGATGATTACTCGATTTATATACATACAGATATCTCATTAAAAATAGAAAATAGTTGTTTCACTCATTTCATTACCTTACATTCATACCTCATACATATGATATATTGCTATCTGAGGCACTAACACGAGCACTGGGATTATACTTATGTATAGACGTTTACCCTTACCACCTTTTTATGCTTCAGACTTATCATTTTGAGGTTATATATATATATGTATATATATATATATATATATATGTATATATATATATATATATATTGATCGTATGACCTAGGATTACGTCATATATACGATTTCTGCTCTGTGATGTTTTCTACTTACAAGTTGACAACTCACCCCCGTTGTGCCACAATTTCTTGCAGGTTTGCCGTACGGTTTCGTTACGGCTTGCTGACACACTGCTTCCTTTCCGGGTGATTTGCTTGGTAGGTGGGTTCACTTGTATCGTGACCACCATTATACTTTATTTATTCATTGTATCTCGTAAACTCCATCAACCAGACATGTATTTATTTCAGACTTAGAGACTAGAGTTGTTTATTCTTTCGACCTCAGAGTCACGCATTGTATTATTATGGATTTCATGCTGTTTTGAGTTTCCTTTTCAGTTTTGATCATCGCCCTTCGGCGTTATATATTATATTGCTTGCGTGGTTGTGACCGTCGATTGACGAAGAGCTAGCTCCCGCTTGGGGATGCCTTTTTTCATTCATGTATATATTTATCTTGTTGTACCCCATTCGTGGCCAGTATTTACAAAGAAAACTCTGCCGAAATTTTCAGAAAAGACTTGATGTTTTAAAAACGCATAATTCGGCTTATGCTATTAAAACCCTTTCTTTAAAAACCAGTTTTCCTTCATTTATTATTTAAAATGGTTTTAGATTTTCTGGGCTTTTGGCTTACTTGAATTAGATGGGGTCCTATAGACTTCATATGATTCAAGGTCCAGTCACGTGCCATTTTAGGTCGTGACATAAAGCAATCATCGCGGAGTTGGAACATCTATTTTGATGTGGCAGTCAAAGAGTTTGACTTCGTCAAAAACGTAGATGAACCTTGTATATATAAGAAGGTGGCAGAGAGTAAGGTCGTCTTCCTCGTATTGTACGTGGATGATATACTCTTGATAGGAAATGATGTTCCTATGCTGTACTCGGTCAAGCTCTTCTTATCACAAAGATTCTCCATGAAGGATCTGGGTGATGCCTCCTACATCCTGGGGATTAAGATCTATAGAGATAGATCTAAACGGATGCTGGGATTGTTCCAATCCAGGTATATTGACACCATAATAAAGAGCTTTAGTATGGAGGATTCCAAGCATGGGAATTTACCCACGATCTCAGGAATCACTCTCTCTAAAGAGATGTCCCCAAAGACTGATTTGGAGAGGGCTCGCATGCAAGGTATACCCTATGCTTCGGCAGTTGGGTCTATCATGTATGCGATGTTATGTACCCGACCAGATGTAGCGTACGCACTGGGTGTTGTAAGCAGGTATCAATCAGATCCTGGGGAGAATGACTGGACAGCTGTGAAGAACATTCTTAAGTACTTGAGAAGGACTAAAGAAATATTCTTGGTGTATGGTAATGGCGAACTCCAAGTGGAGTCCTTTACCGACTCGAGCTTCCAGAGTGATAAGGACGACTCTAAGTCGGACTCGGGTTTTGTCTTCACCCTCAATGGAGGGGCGGTTTGTTGAAAGAGTTCCAAGCAAGAAACCGTGGTAGACTCGACGATGGAGGCTGAATACATCGCTGCCAACGATGCCACCAAAGAGGCTGTCTGGATGTGTAGGGTTCCCTAGGCGGCCGCTGGGTTTCGGGAGGCATCGTCCATGCCATTTCAAAAATTCATGTACTAAAGAACCCTAACCCTAGAATCTTAACTAGAGATTTAGACGAAACAACATGTAAATTACTTTACATCTAAGTGAATGAGGAGTACAACCTTTGTAGACCGGTCCTTCACTTCTAAAGCTCTGTGTAGTAGTCCCTTCGCTCCAAGTAGTGAACACTCGAACTCTAGTAAGGGTTCACATGAATAAATGAACAAGCTTGCTCGAAGTCTTCGAGGCTGAAGATGATCTACGTCGAATAGACTCAAGCTCATGCTACCTCTTCACTAATGGTAGATTAGTGAAGAAAACACCCTAAACTAAATGGCTAATATAGTAGTGGATGATGAAGTAGGAATTTTGCTCACTTTAGATTTATTTTTCTCACAATATTTCATCACCATTTCAAAAGCTAGACAGCTTTCTCATGATGAAGAAGAAGATGAAGTGGAGAAGAGAATGAAACTCATGAGGTGAGAATAGCAACCATGGATGAGTTAGTGTCATACACTAACTCATGTAAAGACTAAATTATGGCTAAGGATAATGGTTAGGTTAATAAATATTTTAAGCAAAACAAAACTAGTGGACTAAGTCAATGGGCTAAACATGCTTCTCCAAGCTTCTAGCCATGACATAATTCCATCAATTTTGAATTACTTGGATAAATAAAAACCCTAGGATTATCATAAGCATGGTGTGAGTCTCATACACCCATGTTGTATGTGGCATCAAGCATGACACAAATAAAATGTACATTAATATATATCACATATATACTATATGCACGCAAGTGAGAAAAAGAAATGTTTAAGTGAGCTAATATTAGTTAATGTAATTCAATATATCAAATATATAAATATACATTAAATTATTAAATCAACACTTGATTTAATAATCCGTCTATATCACATACAACCAGCTAATATCAAATGTAACAACTTATCGAATCAACACTTGATCCGATAACCCGGCTATATCACATATAACCGACCGATATCACATATCATGAGAATAGAATGCGGTATCACATACGCGCATTAATTTCGGTCCCGCACATATCACATATGTGCTCTTACTTCGTTTCGCATAAACCAGGAAATCTCTGTATAGGACTCTAAAGACTCGTCAATACGCCGGCAGTAGGTGATGATCATATCAAATACACACAAGCCGCAAGCGGTCTGCTAAACGTAATGGCCACCCGGGTATTGAGCGATCAGAATATCAACAAGCAAGCCTGCTCATACTCCTGCGAATCCAATTAGTAACACTACCGTACAGTCCGGTCTCTTCGTCAGATATGTCGCATATCACAGCCTGGGGTGGTAAACGTCAGACCCCAATAGCCTGATAAGTCATGCCGATACAAGGTCCATAACAGTTCGAGAAACTACTGATAACACTTACCAATAGATCTCAGCAACCCTGGCCAGGGATTTTTTGTTAGGGCCAATCAAGCATAGCGCAACATCAACTCCCAATACCGGGAGAGACTACATCCCCTCCTATCGCTCATTGCCTCCATGTGACTCGTGACTGTACCCAAAAACCACCGTTTTGCACGATCTCTTGAATGCGGTAAGGAGGAAATCAAAGCACAGTGTGAATCATACAAAACTCTTTGACGATCTTGGGTCGACAGACTAACCTGTACCAGTGTCACCAGAGAATTGCTATCTGACGATAGGTATAATACCATCTAGGAGTTCTCGGCGAGTCCTTTCAGTGTACCCAGTCTCCACTAAGCACCGTATACCTTCTCTGATGTCAAACACCAATGGATGTGGGATCATCCATCGCCCATCATATGGGTCAAGAAGCGCATACGCTAGTCTACTCTGGAATATCGATGCCCTGTCTCGATACTACCACGACTAGGAACTATTGAAGGATGTACTTACCGACTACCTATGCCCCACTAGTATGATCTGCATTATAATCCTGGTAGTCAAGTACTCATCTTAAGGGCTTTATCAATATGTAATAAACAGACAATAAGTGTACATGTTAAGATAAAGTGCAACCAGATGGCATACTATCATGTCGAGCAAGAAAGTCCTCCCTATATATGTCCAAGCATCCACTACAATATACATCGCATGTACAGTAATGGCCTCTAGGGCATATATATAACTAAAAGGATGAAGAAGTTCAAAACCGAACTTGGTATGGTTCCGTCCATCGAGCATCCAATACCTTTGTATTTTTGATAACAATGGAGCAGTGGCTTTGGCCAAGGAACCCAAGTCCGATTAGTGATCCAGGCATATTCTGAGGCGGTATCACCTGATCCGGGAGATAGTTGATCACCGGGAGATCGAGGTCAGGAGAGTTGACACGAAGAATAACTCGGTGGATCCACTCACCAATGCCATACCCCAGATACAATTTGAGAGACTCTTCGGGATGTTGGGTATGAGATAATACAACAACTGGCCTTAGTGCAAGTGAGAGATTGTTAGTTGTATGTATGCCCTAGAGGCAATTATTGTATATGATTGTATATTATAGTGGATGCTTGGACATATATAGAGAGGGCTTTCTTGCTCGACATGATAGTATGCTATCTGGTTACTCTTTATCTTAATATGTAGACTTGTATTGTGATACTGTCTTGCTCTCACATGTTGGTAAAGCCCTTAGAATGTATACTTGACTACCGGGATTATGATGCAAATCATACTAGTGGGGCCAGGGTAGTCCACAAGTTCATCCTTTAATTGTTCCTAGTCCAGGGTGTATCGAGACGGGGCATCGATATTCCGGAGTAGACTAGCGTATACATTTCTTGACCCATATGATGGGCGATGGATGATCCTACATTCATTGGTGTTTGACATCAAAGATTGTATACGTTTGCTCAGTGGAGACTGGGTACACTGAACAGGACTCGCCGAGAACTCCTAGATGGTGTTATACCTAATGTCAAATAGCAGTTCTCTGGTGACACTGGTACAGCTTAGTCTGTAGACCCGAGATCGTCATAGATTCTTGTGAGATTCCTACTGTGCTTTGATTTCCACCTTACCACGTTCAAAAGAGTGTGCAAAACAGTGGTTTTTGGGTACAATCCCGAGTCACATGGAGGCAATGAGCGATAGAAGGGATTCGTCTCTCCCAGTATTGGGGGTTGATGTTGCGCTGTGCTCGATTGGCCATAACAGGAAGTCCCTGGCCAGGCCTGATATGGAATTTACTGGTAAGTGTTATCAATAGTTTCTCGACCCGTTATAAGCCTCAAATCGACATGACTTATCAAGTTACCGGGGTCTGACGTTTACCACCCCTAGACTAGATATGTGATATATCAGACGAAAAGACCGGACTGTACGGTAGTGTTACTTATTGGATTCACAGGAGTATGAGCAGACTTGCTTGTTGATCTTCTGATCGCTCAATACCCGGGTAGCCGTTACATCCAGCTAGTACCGCTAACGGCTTGTGGGTGACTGATATGATCATCATCTACTGCCGGCGTATTGACGAGTCTTTAGAGTCCTACACAGAGCTTTCCTGGCTCAGGCGAAACGAAGTAGGAGCATATATGTGATATGTACAAGACCGAGATTAATACGCGTATATGATACCGTATTCTAATCTCGCGATATGTGATATCGGTCGGTTATATATGATATAGCCGGGTTCTCGAATCAAGTGTTGATTCGGTAAGTTGATACAAATGATATTAGTCGGTTATATGTGATATAACCAGATTATTAAATTAAGTGTTGATTTAATAATTTAATATATGATTATATATATTTGATATATTAATTTTTTTATTAACTAATATTAGCTCACTTAAACATTTATTTATCTCACTTATACATTTAATATATATGTTATATATATTAATGTATTGTTTTTTGTATCATGCTTGATGATACATTGTATATGGGTGTATGAGACTCACACCATGCTAAAAATAATTAAGGGTTTTAATTATTTAAGGTAAATACAAAATTAGATGGAAATGTGTCATGGTTGGAAGCTTGTAGTAACCATTGACTAAGTCCACTAATTTTGTTTTACTTAAGATATTTAGTAACTCAACCATTATCTTTAGCCATGCTTAAGTCTCTACATGAGTTCATATATGATATTTTCTCACACATGGTTGCTATACTCACTCTCATTCCATTCTCATCTTCATCTTCTTCTTCATTCCAATTTTGCTCTCTAGATTTTTGGAAAGTAAAGAAATATAGTGAGAAAAATTATTCTAAAGTGAGCAAAAATCCTATTTCATCAACCTATACTATATTAGCCATTTAGTTTAGTTTGTTTGCTTCATTAATTCCCAATTAGAGAAGAGGTAGCATGAGTTGGAGTTTTCTCGATGTAGATCATATTCGGCCTCGAAGACTAAATCATTTTCGGCCTCGAAGACTTCAAGCAAACTTGTTCCATTCGCCTTGTGAACTTTTAATAGAGTCCGGAAAATCACTACTTGGAGCGAAGAGACTACTACACGGGGTTTTAGAAGTGAAGGACCGGTCTACAAAGGTTTTATTCCTCATTCACTTAGTGTAATGTTTGATTACATACTCGCTTACTCCTAATTTTCTAGTTAGATCCTTGGTATGGGTTGCATAGCTCTCTAAGTTTTTTAAAATTGCATACTTGATGCCCCATTAATCCTATTTAGGGTGCTATGGAACCTAGCAGTTTTAGCACTGTATTTTGACGCTTGTCGGCTTCAACAAACTTTGCATAATATATGTATTTTCTTATTTGAGGCAATGATTATCATTCATTACAATTTACAAGGAATTCACGGAATTAATGTCTTAATGCATATACATGTTTCACACCACATGTGTCCACTCATATTTGAGCACATAAATATACATAACATAGGATTTGTAGATCTTTTATAGTGAAGAATAATACGCCACAAACTTCAAAAACAGTAAAGGCATATGCGAATTGCACATACAAGTCCTGTGTAAACATGTTAACTGTACATCATTTGCATAGGAATGCCAAGCGTCTAGACTTTATGAATTTTGTTCTCTAATATCTTTGCATCCCTGTGGAACATGACATATGTATATGTGTGGAAATCGTTGAGAAGTACTGATTTCGTGACAACAAGGCACAACAAAATAAGAACAACAATTATTTAGTATGCTACATGTTCAGCTGTTCTGTCTGATTTAAGTCACATACCATGATAGAGAGTGAACCAGAAGAGGTAACGAACAACCTATCTTTCCTCAAGTCGGTTGTTAGCGCTTGGGGAAGGCCATGGCCTTCTCCTAGTGCTCGATAGCTCTGTTGTTTTTCGAGTTCGATTTCCAAGTTGTCCTTTTGATTTTGAGTACTCCCTTTGTGTTTCCCTGTTGATATTTGAGTTGTGTAAATAAACTCATTTCCTTCTTTGTTACGACCAAGGATATTTTCAAACAGATTCTAAGGTCTAGCAAGCATTCAGATTTTGTGGTTATTATAGGTTTTTCCTAATTATTTTCGGGATTTATTGGTGAGCTTCAGGTGGTTGCAAATCCATTTTCCATGGTCAATGCACATTTTGAAATGTGCAAGAACATTTTCCAGCTGCTTAAGCTGTTAATCTGGAGTTTAGAAGAATGCGATTAGACTTGCAAGAGTTGGGATGCAGTATTTGGCTAATAGTTTATGGAACCTGATTTTCAGCTATTGAGGGGCATTTCTTTTTCTTGCTGATTGTCAACTCATGGATGATGATTTTTTGGCAATTAACGACTGCAACGTTGTTGTGATCGATGTGGTGGTAACATTTGTTCCATTTTGGTAACTTTACTTTTAGAAATTATGGCGATTAGAGCTAAATATACAGTTGAGATACTTTCTTTTGCAACAATTCAAGCAGCATTTTCCAACCACCTATTGCATCTTCAACTTCTAAGCATGAAGACAACCCCTTACGGATTACAAAAAGTGTAGGTTGAAATTTTGTTGGCAAGACTCGGTTGCGGAAGAAATCCGACATACTGTGCTTGGATGATGTCATCTATAGTTGTTGCTATTAGGGCTTGATGATGCTCGATATCGGTGACTCCGCAGATCATGACACGTGGTAGATGACATGTCCCAGACTTTACAAGAAAGGATCAAGAACGGTACGTTGGAAGCATACTCCGGGCCTGCGACCCGGGGATGTTACCGACCTTCGGTGGCCTTCCAGACCACCCCCAGCTCGCCTTCGAGCTATCACAGAACCAAGATGCCTGGGCCTCCCGCTCGTTCCCGAGCCTCCCGCCGAGCTTATCTTCCTCGGTCTCACCGACCGACCCATAACACAGATCACAGGCACCTCCGCCACGGCTCAGCGAATCTCGCCAGGCGCGAGATATCCGCCGCCCATGATCCCGCGTTCCACGCCATCACGATCCCCCATTAACGAGCATGTCTCGTCATTAATGAGGAATCCTGCCTATCACGCGGGCGTAATACCAGGGGCGTAACGGCCGGCGTGAATCTCGCGCCCGCCTGCCCATTGCTGCCACTATATAAACCCCTCTCTCATACGACTCAGGTAAGCCATTTTTACCCCAATAGGCCGTTACTCTGCCAAAATACCTCGTCTAACTTGATCGTCGGAAGGTCCTCGGTGGCACAACCACCCCGGAACTTCCTTGCAGGTAGCTCGGCCTCAACCACACAAAACCCATTGAGATCCACACATTTCAGGAGGCAACCCTCCAAATCCAATCTCAGCCATCCATCAGCGCTCGTTACAGATCAACGGAAGGTAACATCTGAAGGAGATCCAGAGATCCATCAGTTGGCGCCGTTTGTGGGAACGCTAGTTCCAGTCAACGAAAGTTCATCTTCTGATCTCGACTTCCTGGCGAGCGGTCACCGCGACGATCCAAGCACCAGCCGTTGTCCTCCCCACAGTGGGGACGAAGGTGAATCCCCTCCTCCCCCGAACGCCATTCACGCCCTTTCCGCTCAGATAGATCGGCTCGCGTCCGTCGTGGATGCAGTCGTCCGTGTCCAAACGGCCGGGCAAGCTCCTCAGGTTGCCGCACCCGTACCTCGGGACCGGGACCCCTACAGAGGGAGAGAAGACTTTGCCCGCATCGGCACGACCGGACACCACCTCGCTGTCTCCGGCGGCCGTAGATCCCCCGGGCTAACGTATTCAATGACCCGCTGGGCGCCGCACTGTTAGTTATATATATATGCCCTAGAGGCCATTGTTGTACATATGATATATATTATAGTGGATGCTTGGATATATATAGAGAAGACTTTCTTGCTCGACATGATATTATGCTATTTGGTTTAACTTTGTCTTAACATGTTGACTTGTATTGGTTTACTGTCTTGCTCTAACATGTTGATAAAGCCCATTAGGATATGTACTCGACTACTGGGACTATGATGAGATCATATTAGTGGGGCCATGGTAGTCAAAGAGTACATCCTATTACTGTTCCTAGTCGAGGGTGTATCGAGACAGGGCATTGATACACCAGAGTAGACTAGCGTATACGCATCTTGATCCATACGATGGGCGATGGATGATCCCATATCCATCGGTGTTTGACATCAAAGATGGTGTACGGGTGCTCAGTGGAGACTGGGTACACTGAACTGACTCGTTGAGAACTCCTAGATGGTATTATACCTATCGTCAGATAGCAGTTCTCCGGTGACACTGGTACAGGTTAGTCTGTAGACCCGAGATCGTCATAGAGTCTTGAGTGATTCCCACTGTGCTTTGATTTCCACCCTACCACGTCCAAGAGGGCGTGCAAAACGGTGGCTTTTGGGTACAGTCCCGAATCACATGGAGGCAATGAGCGATAGGAGGGGTTTCGTCACTCCCGGTATAGGGAGTTGATGTTGTGCTGTGTTCGATTGGCTATAACTGGAAGTCCCTGGCCAGGGCTGATATGGAGTGCTACTGGTAAGAGTTATCAGTAGTTTCTCGACCTGTTATAAGCCTCACATCGACACGACTTATTGGTTACTGGGGTCTGACGTTTACCACCCCTAGACTGGATATGCGACATATCAGACGAAGAGACCGGACTGTACGGTAGTGTTACTGATTGGATTCACAGGAGAATGTACATGCTTGCTTGTTAATCTTTTGATCGATCAATACCTGGGTGGCTGTTACGTTTAGCTGACCGGTTGCAGCTTATGGGTGTTTGATATGATCATCACCTACTGCCGGCGTATTAACGATTCTTTAGAGTCCTACACAGAAGTTTCCTGGCTCAGGCAAAACGGAGTAGGAGCACATATGTGATATGTGCGGGATCGAGAATAATACGATATGAGATACCGTATTCTATTCTCGTGATATGTGATATCGGCCGGGTATATGTGATATAGCCGGGTCATCGGATCTAGTGTTGATTCGATGAAATAGTACATGTTATATTAGTCGGTTATATGTATTATAGCCGGGTTATCGGATCAAGTGTTGATTCGATAATTTAATATATAATTATATATGTGATATATTTCATTACGTTAACTAATATAAGCTCGCTTTATTGATTCATTTTCTCACGGGATAATACATTGATATATATGCGATATATGTTAATTGTATTATTTTCTTTTGTTACAAAATATATTGTATATGTGATATATAATATTGTAATATGTTAGGGTTACAAATTTAACAAAGGTTTAGGGTTTAATCTTGGTTAGGGTTTGGATTAGGGTTAGCTTTTGCATGAAGCTTCCATGAAGCTTCATGAAGCTTTGACTTTGTCTTTAGCTTGATATTTTGTGAAGATATTTTTTTAACCCAATCCAAACCATTAACTCTAGTTAATTCTCTACAAGGGTTAACTCCTTCATACTTAACCCATGGTTGGATTTGTAACCATAACAATAATTCATTATTCATCACAAAAGGTTTAGCTCGTTATTCTTCTTCTTCTTCCTTTGTGAAAAAGCTTCATTTGGTTTTTGATTTGTGATGAATAAGTGTGAGAAATAGAAAATAAAAGAGTGCAAAATTCCTTCTTCATCACCCTCATCTATTCTAGCCACTTAGATTAGGGTGTTCACTTCTCTAATAAGTTGTTTAGTGAAGTGTTAGCTTGGGTTAGAGATTCTTCAAGGTAGATCATCTTGGATCATGAAGACTACAAGCAAGGTGTCTCATTTACCTCATGGAGCCACTCGAGAGTCGGAGTTCATGTTGATTGCAGCGAAGAGACCTCAACACGGAGCTTATGAAGCGAAGGAACGGAATACAAAGGTTGTAATCCTCTTCACTTTACTTATTTGTATGTGATACAAACTTGTTACCCTAGAAATTCTAGCAAGATTCATGGTTAGTTAGCTTTGCACCTCTCTAATTTTTAAAATGGCATGAGTGGTGCTACCAAACCCTAGACTAGGTGCAAGGGTAACCCAACAGTGGTATCAAAGCCTAACTAGAATTCTAGATACGGTGTTATAACAGTTACGAAAACGAAAACCACTCCGAAATACGATATTATGCTAACCCTATTTTGCTCTTTGTAAATTTTTCAAAAAGTCCCCTAAAAAATTTTCAAACAAGTGCAGAATGGTCTCTGGAGAAAAATATGAACATAGGTGAAATACCGGGAGGGGTCCTCGGTTTTGGACCAGCCACCCTAGAGGAAATTCCGGCCAGGCCGGCCCCACCAGCTCCTCTGGTCCCCGTATTCCATCTGTGGTCTTTTGGGTCCAGTTTGGGTTTCCTAGTATTGTTTATTTAGCCCAATTTTCATGTGATGATCTGTTTGACCTGGGGCTAATTCGTAGTGCTTCGTAGTCGTATATTTTAACACTGTATTGGTAACCTTGACTATTTTTAGCAGTTCGATCGAACTTCGCGCACCGCATTTTGTACCCCGCTGAAATTTCCAAGTGTTGTAATTTTCTGAAGTTGATTGTACTCATAAAGTCGTGCAAGTACCCCTATGGACCCTCTAGAAGACATAATAACCTTAACTCAATTCTATGCCCACGGAACCGCGTTCGAACCTTCGGGTTTGCCGTAGTCCCGTGGTGTCATAGGTGAGGCGTTGGTTAACTCCTTCTACGGCTGGACCATGAACACTGTAGCACGGTTTTTGAGTGTTTTGACTTTGCTCAAGTGTTGAGCTCACGGGGGTAATTTGTGCGTGTATGTTGATTCGATCGAAACATTAAACATCGTCATGATATTCTATAATGTGATACAATATGTGGAATTCATATAGTTAGGCATGAAATCCGTAATATGTGATATTTCGGGTTTACGATGTCTAAGTCGATTGTGGATTCCAAATGTTGTAGTTTTACACTTTCTTTTCTGTGACCGTAAGCGTAGTATATGGTGTATCGCCGGCTTCGTTGCTATATATCAACGATAATCGGGATACGCATGCTTACTTACGTTGATGATATGAGATATTATGTGTTGCTGTGATATGTTATATTGGATCGTCGTGTTCTGAATAGCTGGGGTTTTTATGTGAGATGAGGTTTTTTTTTTATTTTCATTCATGTAAAATTCATTGTATGTAATATTCTTTTATTGGGGCACTTCCGGGTTGAGGTTGATGTCACCATTGTATATTATTTACTTTTCCGCATTAGGATAGACCCAAGGAGGGGAGCACAAGTAACCGGGTTCTAGGATCCAGTGGGAGGCCATCTCGAGGAGTCGAGACCGGGTCTCCTAACCCTAGAATTGGCAGTGTTACTTGCCGCTCTCGTAGGGGTCTAGGGATGTGGGTTTGGCTATTCATCGCGACCGTAGAATCCGTGTTTTATACAGGCTCGATATAAAACACGGACCTCCTAGTATATCCAATATTTCATATGTTTCTTCTGCTGCTGATATACTGTGATGTGATCATATTATATGCGTGAGACGAATGCTTTATTATTGCATATATGATATATAATAAACGTTGCTTATGTTTTACACCCGTGCTAGTCCCGTCCCGGTATGCCGTTAGTTAAGTAACCTAACGGTGCATAACGAAACATTGTGGCGAATGCGGATGGCATAAGCGTACGTTGTATTTTCGTTTCTTCTGTGATGCTTAGGAAGCATAAATGATGGGATTTATTAATGAGATTAATTAAAGAAAAGAAACCTAAAAGATGTTGTAGAATCAAATTTTCAAAAAGGGTAGCTACAGTTTTTGCTTTGCATAGTGGTGTATGCGATATACCCTGCACCTTATTCGATGAGGAAAGAGCCGAGATCCCTTTACCGGGAGTGACCTCTTTAGCAAAACCGGCAGATGCTGCAAACTCACGGTTTAATTTTTGATTGCTTCTATAGTTCTTGCTTTGCACCGCGGTACTTGAGAAATATCCTGCACCTTATTCGATAAGGAAAGAGCCGAGATCCCTTCACCGGGAGTGACCTCTTTAGCGAAACTAGAAAAGCCTAAAAAACACTCCTTTTCAAAATCACTTGTTTCTACAACGATATCAAGTTCATTACGCTCATGGTTTACTGAAAAACCTGAGTAGCCCTCCGTCATTTCAGATAAGTACTACTTAGTATTCGTGCTACGTTTGTTGACTATGTTAAGGCGTAGTGTGCGGTGGCTAATTAGTGCTTATCTGCTAAAACATGAGATGTGATTGGATTAGGGTAGTTGTACGACTTTGTTGACTATGTTAAGGGTCGTGCAGGTGGGTTTAATTCAATCGGGAAATGACGGGTTAAACTTGACTAGCAATTATGATTTGTTGACTATGTTAAGGTCATAAGTTGCATGGGGTAAAAGTATTATCAGGAATTTCAACTGTTGAAATTTACAATGAGATTGCATACCTTCTATGAGATAGATGGATCCTGATACCCACTGCGAGTAAGAGTTACTCCTGGGAGAATTTTACACAGGACAATTAGCCGATCAAGTAGGTGTCTAGAAAGGTGTTAACGGGGTTATGCTTCTGGGAAAACGAGATTTATTTTAATTAGGTCCGTGCGAAAGCACGGGGAACCTCCCTCAAAGTTCCAACACTGGCCTGGCTGAAAGATTGGCGAACTTGTAAGGTGTAATTAATCCCGGCTAATCTTACCTTTTAGGGTTTTAAGGAAGATTTGATAAAAAGCAGTGGGAGCCATCCTGATTTAGATAAGATAATAACCAATCTAATCTTGCAAGAGCATACGCTAAAGTGTTTTCTTCTCTCTGTCCAGGTAGAGACCATATCAGGCCTTAATCAAGATAATAACATGGATGTATTGACTGAACCCGCTTATTATACTGAGCAGGGAATGTTGGCCCCGCTCCCACTTATAACTGTTATAAGTCTGAGCAGGGAATAGGAGTATATCCGGATTCTCACGCCACCCAAACGAAGAATAAGCATGTTGATGCATCTTCTTCAGGTGTGTTAGTTATCGAGAACTGTTTCTCAGTTCACTCTACGTCCTGGGTATTAGATACCGGATCGGGATCCCATATATGTAATATGTTACATGGGCTACGTAAAGGTATGGAACTGGGAGAGGGTGATCATTCCAAAAGAGTAGGGAATGGTGCAAATGTTGCAGCCAAAGCAGTTGGCGAATATCACCTTGTGTTACCAAATGGTAATACATTGGTTCTGAGCGAATGCTATTACATTCCGACCCTGATATGCAATCTTATATCAGTTTCTTTATTGAGTAAAGAAGGATATAATTTTGTAGTACAGGATAATGTTATGAACATATTCCTGAATCAAAAGTTGATTGGATCAGGCTTGTTAAATAATGGCATATACGTTCTCAACCAAACTACAGTACTTAATGTACAAAACACACACAAGAGGAAGAGTTCAGAAATGAACGAATCCTTCTTGTGGCATTGTAGACTAGGTCACATCAATGCGACACGGCTAGCTGAGTTACATAAGGATGGATATTTGAATCCGTTCGAATTTTCATCTTATGACACTTGCCAGTCATGTCTCAAATGCAAGATGACCGAAACTTCGTTTAGTGGACATGGAGAAAGAGCTACGGAACTCTTGGGGCTGATACATAGTGATGTATGTGGTCCCATGTCTACACATGCCAGGAACTGTTCTTTCTACTTCATTACATTCACTGACGATCTCTCAAGATACGGACTTGTGTTCCTGATGAAACACAAGTCTGAAGCTTTTGAGAAATTCAGGGAATATAAGCAAGGAGTAGAGAACCAAACGGGTAAAAGTATTAAGATCCTACGATCTGATCGAGGAGGAGAATACTTGAGCAATGAGTTTCTCGACTATCTAAAAGAGAATGGGATTCTCTCTCAGCTCACTCCTCCCTATACACCACAACACAATGGTGTATCGGAGCGGAGGAATCGCACCCTATTAGATATGGTGTGCTCTATGATGAGCAATGCTGAGTTACCTATTTCCTTTTGGGGTTATGCGCTTGAGACAGCGGCATACCTATTGAATCAAGTTCCGTCTAAATCTGCACCCACCACACCATATGAGATATGGAGTGGGAAGAAACCATATCTTAAATGAGTTAAGATATGGGGTTGTCCGACCTATGTCAAAAGGCAAAATCCGGACAAACTCGAGACACGATCAGTTCTTTGTAAGTTTGTAGGATATCCTAAGAATTCCTAAGGGTATATTTTCTACCACGCTGAGGAACAAAAAGTGTTTGTTTCTCAATACGCCACCTTTTTAGAAAAGGAATTTCTTGTAAAAGAAATTAGTGGCGAAGCGGTAGAGCTGGAAGAAGTTCCAGCACCACAAAGTACAACTGAAGATTTAGTGGAACCAGATGATTCAGTAGTTCCCAATGAACCTCAGCCTCTCCGCCGATCTAGTAGGGTTTCTCATCCACCTGAGAGATACTACGGTTTTTTCATTGACGGTGGAAGCGAGGATTGCATCATGGAAGATGATGACCCAACTAGCTTCGAGCAGGTCATCACGAGTGGGGACTCTGTGAAGTGGATGGATGCAATGCGATCTGAGATGGAATCCATGTACACCAACAAATTATCGACTTTGGAAGTTGCTCCTGAAGGGGTAAAACCTATTGGGAGCAAGTGGATCTTTAAGAAGAAACTTGGTGTAGATGGAAAAGTTGATACTTACAAAGCTAGACTTGTTGCAAAGGGTTTTCGTCAACGACCAGGTGTGGATTATGACGAAACATTTTCTCCAGTGGCTATGCTTAAGTCCATCCGGATCTTACTAGCCATTGCTGCATACCATGACTACGAAATCTGGCAGATGGATATTAAGACCGCCTTTCTAAATGGTGATTTAGAGGAGTGCGTGTACATGACTCAGCCAGAGGGCTTCGTAGATAGTGGGAGCAGCGGAAAGGTGTGCAAGCTGCTTAAATCCATCTACGGGTTAAATCAGGCATCGCGGAGTTGGAACATCTGTTTTGATGTTGTAGTCAAAGAGTTTGACTTCATCAAGAACATAGACGAACCTTGCATTTATAAGAAGGTTGCAGAGAGTAAGGTTGTCTTCCTCGTATTGTACATAGATGACATACTCTTTATAGGTTATGATGTTCCTATGCTGCACTCGGTCAATCTCTTCTTATCACAGAGATTCTCAATGAAAGATCTAGGTGATGCCTCCTACATTTTGGGAATTAAGATCTATAGAGATAGATCTAAACGAATACTGGGACTGTCCTAATCCAGGTACATTGACACCATACTAAAGAGGTTTAGTATGGAAGAATCTAAGCGTGGGAACTAACCCACGATCTCTGGACTCACTCTCTCCAAAGAGATGTCCCCCAAGACTGATTTGGAGAGAGCTCGCATGCAAGGGATACCCTATGCTTCGGCAGTAGGCTCTATCATGTACGCGATGCTATGTACCAGACCCGATGTAGCATACTCACTAAGTGTAGTGAGTAGGTATCAAGCAGATCCTGGAGAGAGTCACTGGACAGCTGTGAAGAACATTCTCAAGTACTTGAGAAGGACTAAAGAGATGTTCATGGTGTATGGTAACGGAGAACTCCAGGTGGAGTCCTTTAACGATTCAAGCTTCCAAAGTGATAAAGACGACTCTAAGTCGCACTCGGGATTTGTCTTTATCCTAAATGGAGGGGCGGTTTGTTGGAAGAGTTCCAAGCAAGAAACCGTGGCAGACTCGACGATGGAGGCTGAATACATCGCTGCCAACGATGCTGCCAAAGAGGCTGTCTGGATGAAGAAGTTCATCACTGAACTTGGTGTAGTTCCGTCCATTGAGCATCCAATACCTTTGTATTGTGATAACAATGGAGCTGTGGCTTTAGCCAAGGAACCCAGGTCCCATCAGAAGTCCAGACATATTCTGAGGCGGTATCACCTGATCCGGGAGATAGTTGATCGCCGCGAGATCGAGGTCAGGAGAGTTGACACGACGGACAACACTGCGGATCCACTCACGAAGGCCATTCCCCAAATACAGTTTGAGAGACTCTTCGGGATGTTGGGTATGAGATACTATAACAGCTGGCCTTAGTGCAAGTGGGAGATTGTTAGTTATATATATGCCCTAGAGGCCATTGTTGTACATATGATGTATATTATAGTGGATGCTTGGATATATATAGAGAAGAGTTTCTTGCTCGACATGATATTATGCTATTTGGTTACACTTTGTCTTAACATGTTGACTTGTATTGGTTTACTGTCTTGCTCTCACATGTTGATAAAGCCCATTAGGATATGTACTCGACTACTGGGACTATGATGAGATAATACTAGTGGGGTCATGGTAGTCAAAGAGTTCATCCTATTACTGTTCCTAGTCGAGGGTGTATCGAGACAGGGCATTGATACACCAGAGTAGACTAGCGTATACGCATCTTGACCCATACGATGGGCGATGGATGATCCCATATCCATCGGTGTTTGACATCAAAGATGGTGTACGGGTGCTCAGTGGAGACTGGGTACACTGAACGGACTCGTTGAGAACTCCTAGATGGTATTATACCTATCGTCAGATAGCAGTTCTCCGGTGACACTGGTACATGTTAGTCTGTAGACCCGAGATTGTCATAGAGTCTTGTGTGATTCCCACTATGCTTTGATTTCCACCTTACCACGTCCAAGAGGGCGTGCAAAACGGTGGCTTTTGGTTACAGTCCCGAATCATATGGAGGCAATGAGCGATAGGAGGGGTTTCGTCTCTCCCGGTATAGGGAGTTGATGTTGTGCTGTATTCGATTGGCTATAACTGGAAGTCCCTGGCCAGGGCTGATATGGAGTGCTACTGGTAAAGAGTTATCAGTAGTTTCTTGACCTGTTATAAGCCTCACATCGACACGACTTATCGGTTACTGGGGTCTGACGTTTACCACCCCTAAACTGGATATGCGACATATCAGACGAAGAGACCGGACTGTACGGTAGTGTTGCTGATTGGATTCACAGGAGAATGTACAAGCTTGGTTGTTGATCTTCTGATCGATCAATACCTGAGTGGCTGTTACGTTTAGCTGACCGTTTGCAGCTTATAGGTGTTTGATATGATCATCACCTATTGCCGGCATATTGACGATTCTTTAGAGTCCTACACAGAGGTTTCTTGGCTCAGGCAAAACGGAGTAGGAGCACATATGTGATATGTGCGGGACCAAGAATAATACGATATGAGATACCGTATTCTATTCTCGCGATATGTGATATCGGCCGGGTATATGTGATATAGCCGGGTCATCAGATCAAGTGTTGATTCGATGAAATAGTACCTGTTATATTAGTCGGTTATATGTATTATAGCCGGGTTATCGGATCAAGTGTTGATTCGATAATTTAATGTATAATTATATATGTGATATATTGCATTACGTTAACTAATATAAGCTCGCTTTATTGATTCATTTTCTCACGGGATAATACATTGATATATATGCGATATATGTTAATTGTATTATTTTCTTTTGTTACAAAATATATTGTATATGTGATATATAATATTGTAACATGTTAGGGTTACAAATTTAACAAAGGTTTAGGGTTTAAGCCTGGTTAGGGTTTGGATTAGGGTAGCTTTTGCATGAAGCTCCCATGAAGCTTCCATGAAGCTTCATGAAGCTTTGACTTTGTCTTTAGCTTGATATTTTGTGAAGATATTTTTTTAACCCAATCCAAACCATTAACTCTAGTTAATTCTCTATAAGGGTTAACTCCTTCATACTTAACCCATGGTTGGATTTGTAACCATAACAATAATTCATTATTCATCATAAAAGGTTTAGCTCATTCTTCTTCTTCTTCTTCCTTTGTGAAAAAGCTTCACTTGGTTTTTGATTTGTGATGAATAAGTGTGAGAAATAGAAAACAAAAGAGAGCGAAATTCCTACTTCATCATCCTCATCTATTCTAGCCACTTAGATTAGGGTGTTCACTTCTCTAATAAGTTGTTTAGTGAAGTGTTATCTTGGGTTAGAGATTCTTCAAGGTAGATCATCTTGGATCATGAAGACTTCAAGCAAGGTGTCTCATTTACCTCATGAAGCCACTCGAGTGTCGGAGTTCATGTCGATCGCAGCGAAGGGACCTCAATACGGAGCTTATGAAGCAAAGGAACGGACTACAAAGGTTGTAATCCTCTTCTCTTTACTTATTTGTATGTGATACAAACTTGTTACCCTAGAAATTCTAGCAAGATTCATGGTTAGTTAGCTTTGCACCTCTCTAATTTTTAAAATGGCATGAGTGACACTACAAACCCTAGACTAGGTGCAAGGGTAATCCAACACGCACAGCTCAACACCGAGGTCTTTCGCCAGAGCGCCTCACCCCTCGCCCCATCGCGCCCCTGTCCCTCACGAAGAAGTGTCGGTCAGCTCGCCTGTGCCCTGGCATGACCGGCACCCCCTCCCTCGACGGGGTCGCGCGGACGGGACTCGCCACAGCAGCTCGAAGATGACCTCGCCAGGGGACCTAAGAAACCTCATCGAACGGAACCGGGGTCGTGGCCAGGCACATGTCTCCGGCAGTAGAGGCCAAAAATCAGAATGTGCCGAATCATCAGGATACCACGGCCGACTTGACGCCCTCGAAAAGTAAATCGATGGCATGCATCGGGAAAATCTTCCTTCATGCGATGGGGCTAAATATGCCGCCGACTCGCTCACGAAGCCCTTCACCAAAGAGCTACTCGCCGTCCACGTATCCTCCCGGAACAAGCCCCCGAAAGTCTCACTCTTCGACGGAAAGTCCGACCCGAAGCACCATTTGCACGCGTTTACAGCCGGGATGAGTTTCCAGGACTGTTCCGACGCCGCTCAATATCGTGCTTTGCCCGCCACTCTTATCCGCTCCGGACGAGACTGGTTCCGAGGACTCGCACCATGCTCAATCTCTACCTTCGATGAGATGGCCACGAAATTCATCGGCCACTTCGTCGGGAACAGACGACAGAAGTGGACCGTCGATCATCTCTTCACTATAAAGAGTGGGGACAAAGAATACTTCAAAGGATACGTTACCCGCTTCTACAACGCCCTCCTTGAGGTCCCAGAACACAGGGACGAAACGGTCATTACGGCCCTTAGGTTGGGTCTTAGGCACATGGAGTGGCTACGCTCCTTTGCATTAGCGCAACCTAAGACCATGGCCGAGGTAAAGGCCTGGACCGAACGTGAGATCCAGCTTGAGTCCGAGGTGAACGCCAACCTGCCCCTGACAGAATAAGCCGATCAGAAGAAAAGGGCCCGGGAGGACAAAAAGAAGATTGAGCGGCCAAAGCCCTACTCCCCGAAGTTTCAGGAGTACACCCCGCTCAACGTCTCCCAGACAATACTATTGGAGGGGGCTAAGGGTGAGAGGTTCTTCAAATTCCCCCAGTCTCGAATAGGGCAGCAAAGCGCACCCGGGGCCCCTACTGCGGTTTCCACAGGTCGCAGGGCCACTCCATTGAGAACTGCAAACAGCTCCGAGACTACATCGAGGAGCTAATCCGCTCGGGGCACCTGGCAACGTACTTGTGAGACAAGCGGCAAGCCGACCGTGAGCAAGTGCAACGTCCCCCTCCCGGCGAATTGACAATCGGCCAAATCATGGCCATGTCAGTAGGGGGTACGACGAAGACCGACGAGACTCAGCGTCCCACACCGATCGAGGGGACTGGCAGCAACCCGAGGAAGAAGGCCAAAGCAGCCGAGCCGATCGTTTTTACCGACGAGGACCTCCACGGTATATCCCTGCCTCACAACGACCCGCTGGTGATCACAGCTCGGGTCCACCGCTATGAAATGCAGAGGATACTGGTCGACTCGGGAAGATCGGCGGACATTCTCTTTTATGACTGCTTTCTGAGTATGGGACTCACCCCGTCAGACCTAAGGCCGACCGCCCACGTCCTGTCAGGGTTCACTAACCACTCCATCCCGGTGGAAATGGTAATCACTCTCTAATTTAACATCAGGGAGGCGGGCCGTACGCACACCGTGCCTGTGGAGTTTATCGTCGCGAGAATCCCATTGGCCTACAACATCCTCCTCGGTCGTCCGACACTGAACTCCCTCCGGGCCCAGATATCGACCTACCACCTAGCGATGAAATTTCCGCTCGACCAAGGCGGGATAGGTCGGGCCTACAGGGACCAACGAACCGCAAAGGTTTGCTTCACCGCAACATCTACGTCTGAGCGGCTGATTGAAATTCTTGTTTGTGTAAATCAAATCAAATGATCCCCGGCAACGGCGCCATTTGATTGAAAAGAAAAATTCGAGACTGTGTAGTGTGTATCAACTCAAATGATCCCCGATAACGGTTTCATTTGATCGATATGAGTTTCTTGTTTGTGTCGGTATGAAAATTGAATAAAATTCACAATCAAAGAATTATATTTGACCGCAATCAATTACGGTGTCGGTTGTAGATCGTAAGCGAGTGCGGATCGTCCACAGGGATTGTATGATTCGTTTCTATGTTGATTTGTTTGAATTGAAAAGTTAATCGAAAAAAAAAGAAAACATGATTCAAGATTTTATCGATTGATTCAAGTGTCACTAATCTAATCAAGAATCAAGAAAATGATAAACATTCGAGAATCGGGTTTCGATGATATTTCAAACCAAATGTCAAGAATCTAAATGAGGCTCGTAGGAATCGATCGGATCTATAGACGTGATGTAATCTCAAGATATCGTGTTCTTTTCCTTCGAAGAATTGATACTAGATCGATGATGATCGACGAGAGTTAGGGCTTCCTCGTGAAACTAGGGTTTCATCATTTAACCCTTGTTCTTTCGTCGATATCATTCACATTCTAGCCTCTAGCAATTTCAAGAAATGATCGTAACTCCCCAATTTCGAGCGATATCAATCAAGAAAGCATCGCAACGAAATGGGTCGTCGGTTCTTGAACTTGCTAGGGTTTACAAAACTCGTATGAATCAAGAATCGTTTTCAGATATATTACATCATCATTCTATTGATCGTCTCGACTTCTCGACGAGCGGAGTATTACTCAAACATCACAACAAGAACCACAACTAGAAATTGAGATCGAATCATGATGCAAGAATTTAAAGAAAACAGGATAAAAGAATATCACCTTTTATTTATATCAATAATTTGATTACAGTAGCTCAAGAACTACAAGAGGAAGAACTAAATTGTCGATCTGGCGTCGCTTTTCTCCGTGAGTCGTGGATCGGCTTGGACCACTTGCTCTGTTGAAGATCGGCTCCGCTCATAAAAGGTTGCAAGGCTTCTTGCTTGATGGGATACTCGGGATCTTGGCTTTTGATTGGAATTAGGGTTAGGGTTTCACACAAGCCTTGTCACTAGACTTGTGGAAGAAGAAGATGAAGAAAGAGAGTGAATGGATCTATTGAATTAATAGAATTCCAAGAGATTATTCGCTCTAGATTGTAGATTCTAGATACAATGATCGATTATAGATCATCCTTAACCCTAGGTCTAGGCTTCTATTTATAGACTTTCTAAACCCTAGGTCTAGGTTTGAAATTACTATTCCCTCCAAAAGTTTGTTGAGGATCTTCTAGAAATAGTTTGTTAGGAGTTTAGCTTAGGCTTTAAGCTAGGTTTAATTAAGCTTAGAAACCCTAGTTTGCTGAACTGGCAGAAGTCTCTGGAGTCTTCTGGAAACTGACATGTCTTGAAGAGCTTCTGGAAGTGAGATAGAAGTTATGAAGATGAAATGAGATGCTGATGTGTCCAAGCCGCCGTGGAACCGCGGCGCAAGCCGGCTCCGGCCGCGGTTCCGCGGCCATGTTGTTGGCTTGGGGCTTTAAACTTCTGGTGTGGTCTTGGGCTAATGTTTAGGGCTTTATCTGATGTGTTGATTTGTATTTGTCCCTTTGGATTGATACCAGATCTCAAAACTTGGAGTTGATGTAATGTTTATCAGCTTCTCTTGATAATTCTGGCTTTTGTTCCTGCAAATTCTCGAGACAAGTGTTGCGCAATATAGGGATGATGCGATGCCATGAAATGCGGTCAATTTCCTTTATAGTGCCGGTTTTAGGGTCTAACACATGCAATCTGATATTTAACGACTGATTTGCTAATATGTGAAATATGACTACCGTACACTTCTAAATGAATGCAAATGATAGGGAAATTGCCGGTTAAAAGATGTAGTATTTTCGACTGATCAAATTCCCCCAAACTTAATTTCGATCGTCTCGAGCGAACTGTTTTATTAAAAAGAAGGAGAAAATAAAGAAAGAGAAAAACTAACTAGCACACTTTCGTAGGCAACACGATTGCACTGAGCACGTGCAACAAGCCTTTAAACCTCTAGGTGTCCCTAGTAGGAGGAGTGTTGTCTCCTGAGGGTTTTCAGCGGATTGCACCCACAAAATCCAATAATAAAAGTAAGATCATGAATATTACATTTAAAGAAAAGAATTGTAAAAGAAAAGCTTTGAAAATTAGGGTTTCCAACTAAGCTAGCTTTTCGGTTGTCATGAGCCCTATCTTAATGGTCATGAAAAGATGTCAGAAATCACGTCATTCCTCAATAAAACATCGTCTTATTCTTCATTCCTATCTTTCTTCCAAACATCGATCATATCACCCTGCGTGTGTGTAAAGGACATCCCTACACCCGGAGAATTCAATTCAAGCTATCTTACTCTTGCCCATCAGCCTTAGTACTTTTTAATTAATGAATATTTAGATGAGATTGCTCACACTCTTTCATGCGACCGTTAATACTTCTTGAGGTACTAACCGACCGATTACTCCTGTGCTTGCTTACTTGGTGTATTTTCCTCGTCTTGCACCACCTCAGGCATAGCAGTGACTCCCAGACCAGTTGGCCTTAGGGCACTAGGTGAAGAGGCACCCTCGCTATAAATTTTTTTTTATTGCCCTTGGTGATAACAAAACCAGTGTCCATTTTTCTCACCACTTTATATTTTCTTCATTCATTTTTTTTATTTCCTTCATACTTTTGGCTTTAAGACAAGAGCATTTCAAGGTATCCTCTACTATCCCAGGATTTAAGACGTGTGTAAGTGCGAATAGCAGGGTATCAACGTTCAAAATGTTTAGCTTCCAGAATAGAAACTATTTCTCAGACTTATTTTTATCCTCAGATTAGTGACGTCTTTCATCTTACTAACCCTTGGGACAACGGCTCATAACTACTTATTACTAGTTCGTATAAGAAAACTTCTAATTTTCTTAGTTTTCTTAAATTTTTCTAATCTCATGGATGTAATTTTTCACTGTCTAAACTTTCATTATCTTATTTATGTACAAAAACTGTTTAAATGTTAAAATATTTTTATGCTTGAAAATTTTTAAATTTTTATGGGTTTTGAAAATTTTTAAATTTTTATAGGTTTTTAAAAGAAATGTTTTGTGCTTATGCAAATGATGCAAAAATAAGCACAAACCTCCCCCAAACTTGTTTTCAACAGTGTCCTCACTGTTGCCAGCATCAATATCTAAAAAACCTGTAAGTTTGGGAGGAATTATTACTAGGGGAAAAATAAATAAGTGAAGAACTTCCCCCAAACTTACTCTTTTCACTCACCTCCATTCAAAAGATGATGCAGTGATATGCTGGACATGAAGGTGAGATGGAGGAATTTTAATCCTAATAAACTGGCTCTTGTAAGAACAGGAGCTCCTCCGTGGGGTCAGTGGAAAAATACGGCTTTAGTATATGTCCATTTACTTTAAAAAATGCGCCGTTTTAAACATTTTCTACTTCTACTGCCCCGTGCGGGTATACAGACCGCACAATAAAAGGTCCCTTCCATCGAGATCGGAGCTTACCCGCGTGAAGGTGTAATCGTGAATCATAAAGAAGGACTTGTTGACCTTGTGTAAATGTTTTCCTTAAAATGTTTTTATCGTGAAAAACCTTGGTCCTATTCTTTACAATTACAACGTTATCATAAGCTTCATCGCGGAGTTCGCTTAGCTCATTTATTTGCAGCTTCCGAAAGTTGCAAGCAAGGTTTAGATCAAAATTTATTTCCTTAATAGCCCACAATGCTTTATGCTCTATCTCGATAGGTAAGTGACATGCTTTCCCAAACACTATCCTATATGGAGACATCCCTAGGTCAGTCTTATATGCAGTTCGGAATGCCCAAAGAGCATCCGTCAGTTTGGTCGACCAGTCTTTTTTATTTTTAGCAACAGTTTTCTCCAGGATAAGTTTGATTTGTCTGTTTGAGATTTCAGCCTGCCCGCTTGTTTGGGGATGATAGGGTGTAGAAAGTCGGTGGTTGATTGAGTATTTCCGCATCAGAGTCTCGAAAGACCTGTTGCAGAAATGTGTCCCATTATCGCTAATAATAGCGCGTGGGTGTCCAAATCGCGAGAAGATATTCTCTTTTAAGAACTTAATGACAACTTTCTTGTCATTAGTGCGACATGGAATGGCTTCTACCCACTTTGAGACATAATCAACCGCCAGCAGTATGTACAAATTCCCAAAGGAGTTGGGAAAGGGACCCATAAAATCAATGCCCCAAATATCGAATATTTCAACAACTAAGATGGGTTGCTGAGGCATTTCATTACTCTGGGAGATTCTACCCGTGTACTGACATTGTGTACAGGTTTTGCAATGCTCAAATGTGTCCTTGAATAAGGTCGGCCAATAAAATCCACATTGCAAAACCTTCTCCGCTGTCTTTTTAGGACCAAAGTGACCCCCACAGGCCTGATCATGACAAAAAGAAAGAACACTCTTGAACTCTTCATTCGGGACACACCGGCGAATGATCTGATCAGGACAATACTTAAACAAGTATGGATCGTCCCAGTAAAAGTGTTTTACTTGGGAAAGAAAACGGTATTTGTCCTGTTTTGACCAATCGCTGGGTATAAGTCCCGTGACAAGAAAGTTCACAATATCCCTGAACCATGGTTCATTGGATACGCTCAAGAGCTGTTCGTCAGGGAACGAGTCATTGATCGGCAGGGTCACAGGGGAAGAAGAGATGCGTGAAAGATGGTCAGCTACTACGTTTTCACATCCTTTCTTATCTTTGATAACAAGATCAAATTCTTGTAACCGAAGGATCCAACGTATTAGTCGACCTTTTGCATCTTTCTTCGCCAGAAGATGTTTTAAGGCGGAATGGTCAGTATACACAACTATAGGTGAGCCAATTAAGTAAGGCCTGAATTTTTCTAATGCAAATACAACCACTAAAAGTTCTTTTTCTGTGGTTGTATAATTGATTTGCACATCATTCAGGGTCTTACTTGCATAGTATATCACGTGTGGCATCTTTTCGATGTGCTGTCCTAAGACTGCACCTACTACAAAATCAGATGCGTCACACATCAGCTCAAAGGGGTAGTCCCAATTTGGTGATGATAGCACGGGGGCTGAAGTGAGTGAGTGTTTAAGTGAGTCGAAAGCTGTCTCGCAGTCCGAGTCAAAATGGAAGGTCGTATCCTTGGCCAGGAGAAGAGTTAAAAGTCTAGCAATTTTGCTAAAATCCTTAATGAATCTTCTATAAAAGCCCGCATGGCCAAGGAAAGATCGAATATCTTTGACGCTTTTGGGATGAGGGAGGTTTTGAATGACATTTCTCTTAGCTCTGTCAACCTCAATGCCTTTCTGTGAAATGACATGTCCAAGAACAATGCCTTCATGGACCATAAAATGGCATTTTTTCCAGTTTAAAGTTAAATTCTTCTCTTTGCAACGAGTAAGAACAGCGTCAAGATTCGATAGGAAATCGGAAAAAGAGTCTCCAAAAATCGAGAAATCGTCCATCAAGATCTCCAGAAAATTCTCTACCATATCAGAGAATATCCCCATCATACACCGCTGAAAGGTAGCGGGAGCATTGCATAACCCAAAGGGCATGCGACTGTAAGCAAAGGTACCAAAAGGACAAGTAAAAGTGGTTTTATCTTGATCCTTTTTGGCGATGGGGACCTGATTATAGCCTGAGTATCCGTCCATAAAACAATAATACTCTCGTCCCGCTAAACGTTCCAGCATTTGATCAATGAATGGTAGAGAAAAGTGGTCTTTCCTCGTGGCAGCATTGAGTTTTCTATAATCGATACATACACGCCACCCAGTTTGGGTGCGTGTCTGAATCAACTCATTTGCCTCATTGGTTATAACAGTGATGCCGGATTTCTTAGGGACGACATGTATAGGACTCACCCATTGGCTATCGGAGATGGGGTATATAATACCATTATCTAAGCATTTGACGATCTCTTTCATGACCGCTTCCTTCATGACGGGATTCAGCCGTCTCTGTGGTTCTCGGGTTGGTCTGGCATCATCCATCACATGTATATGATGTTCAACTATCAAGGGACTAATCCCTTTGATGTCCGCCATACTCCAACCAAACGCCTCTTTGTTAGATCTCAATACCGATAAAAGTGCATTCTCTTGCTCTAATGCTAGAGAAGCGAAAATTATAACCGGTAAAGACTCCTTCTCACCTAAATAAGCATATTTCAGATGAGACGGTAAAATTTTGAGATCTAATTCAGGCGGAGAAATGATAGAAGGAGGGATCATTGAGTGGTTTTTGGATATACAAAGAAGCTCAGAGCCTGTGAAAGATACAGACTCGGGTGGATAAAAGTCAGGAGTGCAGGACTCAAGTGTAGGTAAAGTGTCCTCACTAAGATCTTGTGTGAAATCAAACAGAGATGTGGTAATGTCATCGAGATCAGTAAAGCAAAGTTCATCAGCTCCGCAACTATCGGGAGCGATCTCGTGGACAGAGCACACATCTAAAATATGAGCAGAGGGTTCTGATGGCTGACTTCCAACTTTGTAGATATTTAGTTCAATGGTCATATTTCCAAATGATAAGTTCATTGAACCGTTTCTACAGTTTATAACAGCGTTGGAAGTGGCAAGGAAAGGACGACCCAGAATCACCAGAATTTAGCCCCGGGGGTTTGCTACAGGCTGTGTGTCGAGCACAATGAAGTCTACAGGGAAAACAAATTCCCCGACCTTAACCAACACATCCTCTAGTTCACCCCTTGGTTTGGTGATTGAACGGTCTGCCATCTGGAGAGTGCAGTGAGCAGGTTTCAGCTCTCCAATCCCTAGTTACTCATAGACAGAATATGGAAGTAGGTTAACACTTGCGCCAAGGTCTAAAAGAGCACGATTTATGTTTTTACCCCCGATAGAAATTGATATTGTAGGACATCCTGGGTCCTTTCGTTTCTTTGGTAGCTGGGGGATAAAAGCAGTGCTGATATTATTAGACATAAAGACCTTCTTCGGCACTTGAGTCTTCCTCTTCCTAGTGCACAAGTCCTTAAGAATTTTCGCATAAGCGGGGACTTGTTGAATAGCATCTAAGAGAGGGATATTGATGTTAACCTGTTTGAATATTTCCATAATTTTCTCCATATGAGGACTCGTTCTATTACCCCTTAACCGATTCGAGAAAGGAACTTTCGCAATAAGCGTCGGGTCCATCATAGGAGAAGGAAGAGGGGGTAGACGAGGTCCCAAAAGAGGTGTGGGGACCGTCTGTGGAGAACTATAAGGGTTGGGTTGAGGTGTCGAGCCTGGTGGGAAATGGAGAATAGGCTCGCGAGAAGGAGGTGTGGTAGAAGAAGAAGGATCAAAATTAGAAGTGTGTGTGTGAGGAAGGGTCTCAGCCGGGGTGTTGATATGATTTCCAATATCATCAATACCTTCCCCGACATGATTGTTCAGCACTCTTCCCGATCTCAACGTTGTGATGGCATTAACATTGTAATGCCCAGGATTCTGTAGGGGTTGAGAGGGAAGTTTCCCTTTTTCTCTCGCACTCATTTCGGCTTTAAGGCGTGCTATTTCAGCTTCCATCGATCTGATACTCTCAGCTTGAGACGCTGAGTTTTTCTTTATCTCACTGACGGAAGATCTAACCTCAGTCGAAACCTCTATGAAATTTGATAAAAGTGATTTCATGGTTTGACTGAATTGAGAGAATTCGTCGGAACAGGACAACTGCATAGGATTAGACTGTGCAGGATTGTTGACCTGATTTTGGAAGTTTTGTGACTGGTAGGGGTGCTGAGTGATTTGAAGTGGTTGCTGTTGTGGTGGAGGAAGAGCCCTTTGAAAATTATTCGTGTTTGGAACCGTGTTTTGAGATTGGTTTTGGTTCCAAGCGAAATTCGGGTGATTCCTCCAACCCTGATTGTACGTGGAAGAATAAGGATCATTTCTAGGTCTTTGAAATGCGGCATTAATATGCTCATGACCTTGAAACGGACATTCTTCCGTCAAGTAAGATGGATCAGAACAACAGCCACATACAGTTTTGGGGAGCGACATTGGGTTTAGGGAGGCTGGAGAAAATTTGTGTTCCATAGCGTCGACCTTCTTTTGCATTGCTGCCATCTCAGCTCGAACACCTATGGATACATCTATTTGGTGTACGCCACCCCTATTCAATGGTTGGGTTCCACTCTCCCACTGTAGTGATTTTTCAGCGAACTCTTCTAAATACTTCCACGCTTCCCCATCATCCTTAGTCATAAAAGTACCTTGACACATGTTTTCAAGGCTCTGTTTAGTGTTTGGGTTAATGCCCTCATAAATGATTCGGCACAATTCCCATCTCGGGATGCCGTGATGAGGACACTGAACCAATAGATCCTTGAAACGTTCAAAGCATTTAGAGAATGGTTCAGTAGGGAGCTGGGCAAATTGATTCAGTTTGCTACGGATTCGAGCTGTATTTTGTATTGGGTAAAATTTCTTAAGGAATGCAGCGACGAATTCTTCCCAATTCGTAATAGAGTGTGCGGTAGTGTTATATAGCCACTTCTCGGCTATATCGCACAATGTAAATGGAAGAAGTCGTAGACGCATCGCATCTACTGAAAGATGTGATGTACCCATCATTGCGCATACATTTTCAAATTTGGTGCTGAAAACGTAAGCGTCCTCAGTCTCGAGTCCGTGGAATTTGGGTAAAAGGTTGATGTATTGGGGTTTAATCTCAAAGTTATCCCCATTGGCTGGTGGTGTGGATAAGCAGGTCGAAAGAGGACCTCGAATAGGGTAGCACCTCTCCTGGAGAGAGATGCGGGGTGGATTCTGCGCACCAACGGACGGCGGCAGATTAGGGTTAAAGAAGTTTGATGGAGGTGGATCCATCGGTATGGGTGTGGAAGTGGGTAAAGAAAAGGTAAATGGAGAAATATCGACTTCGGAGTCGATAAAGGGTACGCGGACTAAAAGGGCACTAGAATCCCGTGTCCAGCCTATCTTGTACTAAAAAGGGTTAGTACAAGTGGCAGCGTTGGCTTATAATTAGGGGTAAATGAATGAATGCGGTGTTTGCTTTGAAAAAGGGCGGATTTTTTAAAAAATGATGCGACACAACAAATGCAGCACACAAACCCTAGAACTTAGTTGTCACCTAGGTCCGACTCTAGACCGCTCCTAACTGCCAAAAGACAAGTCGCAGGATAGAATTCTCCACTGCCTCATTGTTTCCCTGTGGCCAGGTAAGTGCCAGGTAAGTGGGAAGGTACTCCACTACGTAAGTAGTGGGCTTAATTAATAACCACTAGCCTTCGACACACTTGCCTAGACACCACAAGAAAACGCGGATAAGCAATGAATTACCCACGGCCTTCTTCTGTCCTAAGTGAGCGCGACGGTCCTTAGAGCCATCTCTAGATCTTTTTTAGTTAATTGGGGTAAATACGGATGCAAGTTTTACGATTTTTGGGGCCTAGGAAGGGTAATGAACTCCCCACCTAATTTGGATCTGGCCGTGCCCCTTAATATCCGTATTTAGAATGCAAACAACCAAGAAATAAAAACACGCAATTTGCGAGCTGCGATTATTTGCAAAGAAGCCTGCACAAAATTATTAGTTGGAGCTAAAAAGAAGAGAGAGGAGAAGGTAAGAAATTACCTGAAGCAAAATTTTCACAGAGAAGGCTTCACCAAGCCGCGGTTCCGCCGCAATAGGGGGCTCCCACCGTGCTTCCGCGGTCTTCTGTGCAGATCACTGCACCAAAATTCAACAGAAGCTTCCTGTTGATAACTCCAGCTCTCTGGAATTTTCCAAAAAATTTCTTCAATTGCCAAACAGCTCCAGATTTCCTTGCAATGAACCACAACAAATCGTTTAGGGTTTGCACGAATTTTGATTACAAAAATTATAATGGAATAAATCCTTCAATTCAAACTTTAATATGAAATGAATTAGCGCGTAATCCCCGGCAACGGCGCCATTTGATTGAAATTCTTGTTTGTGTAAATCAAATCAAATGATCCCCGGCAACGGCGCCATTTGATTGAAAAGAAAAATTCGAGACTGTGTAGTGTGTATCAACTCAAATGATCCCCGATAACGGTTTCATTTGATCGATATGAGTTTCTTGTTTGTGTCGGTATGAAAATTGAATAAAATTCACAATCAAAGAATTATATTTGACCGCAATCAATTACGGTGTCGGTTGTAGATCGTAAGCGAGTGCGGATCGTCCACAGGGATTGTGCGATTCGTTTCTATGTTGATTTGTTTGAATTGAAAAGTTAATCGAAAAGAAAAGAAAACATGATTCAAGATTTTATCGATTGATTCAAGTGTCACTAATCTAATCAAGAATCAAGAAAATGATAAACATTCGAGAATCGGGTTTCGATGATATTTCCAACCAAATGTCAAGAATCTAAATGAGGCTCGTAGGAATCGATCGGATCTATAGACGTGATGTAATCTCAAGATATCATGTTCTTGTCCTTCAAAGAATTGATACTAGATCGATGATGATCGACGAGAGTTAGGGCTTCCTCGTGAAACTAGGGTTTCATCATTTAACCCTTGTTCTTTCGTCGATATCATTCACATTCTAGCCTCTAGCAATTTCAAGAAACGATCGTAACTCCCCAATTTCGAGCGATATCAATCAAGAAAGCATCGCAACGAAATGGGTCGTCGGTTCTTGAACTTGCTAGGGTTTACAAAACTCGTAGGAATCAAGAATCGTTTTCAGATATATTACATCATCATTCTATTGATCGTCTCGACTCCTCAACGAGCGGAGTATTACTCAAACATCACAACAAGAACCACAACTAGAAATTGAGATCGAATCATGATGCAAGAATTTAAAGAAAACAGGATAAAAGAATATCACCTTTTATTTATATCAACAATTTGATTACAGTCGCTTAAGAACTACAAGAGGAAGAACTAAATTGTCGATCTGGCGTCGCTTTTCTCCGTGAGTCGTGGATCGGCTTGGACCACTTGCTCTGTTGAAGATCGGCTCCGCTCATAAAAGGTTGCAAGGCTTCTTGCTTGATGGGGTACTCGGGATCTTGGTTTTTGATTGGAATTAGGGTTAGGGTTTCACACAAGCTTTGTCACTAGACTTGTGGAAGAAGAAGATGAAGAAAGAGAGTGAATGGATCTATTGAATTAATAGAATTCCAAGAGATGATTCGCTCTAGATTGTATATTCTAGATACTATGATCGATTATAGATCATCCTTAACCCTAGGTCTAGGCTTCTATTTATAGACTTTCTAAACCCTAGGTCTAGGTTTGAAATTACTATTCCCTCCAAAAGTTTGTTGAGGAGCTTCTAGAAATAGTTTGTTAGGAGTTTAGCTTAGGCTTTAAGCTAGGTTTAATTAAGCTTAGAAACCCTAGTTTGCTGAACTGGCAGAAGTCTCTGGAGTCTTCTGGAAACTGACATGTCTTGAAGAGCTTCTGGAAGTGAGATAGAAGTTATGAAGCTGAAATGAGATGCTGATGTGTCCAAGCCGCCGCGGAACCGCGGCGCAAGCCGGCTCCGGCCGCGGTTCCACGGCCATGTTGTTGGCTTGGGGCTTTAAACTTCTGGTGTGGTCTTGGGCTAATGTTTGGGGCTTTATCTGATGTGTTGATTTGTATTTGTCCCTTTGGATTGATACCAGATCTCAAAACTTGGAGTTGATGTAATGTTTATCAGCTTCTCTTGATAATTCTGGCTTTTGTTCCTGCAAATTCTCGAGACAAGTGTTGCGCAATATAGGGATGATGCGATGCCATGAAATGCGGTCAATTTCCTTTATAGTGCCGGTTTTAGGGTCTAACGCATGCAATCTGATATTTAACGACTGATTTGCTAATATGTGAAATATGACTACCGTACACTTCTAAATGAATGCAAATAATAGGGAAATTGCCGGTTAAAAGATGCAGTATTTTCGACTGATCAGCGGCCAAAAAATGATGTTGAGGGCGAGGGTGACATCGAGGGTTCTCTGGACACTCGAGACGAGCAAAAAGAGGTCCGAGGGACCCCGGTTGAGCCACTAACAGAGGTCCCCCTCATAGAAGGGGACGATGAACGAACCGTTCAGATCGGGTCGCTTTTGATGGTGACTCAGCGAGATGACCTGGTTCACTTCCTTAGAAACAACTCTGACGTGTTCTCCTGGGCGCTTGCCGACATGCCTGGGATCGACCCTAAAATCATATCTCACAAGCTCGGGGTGGACCCTACGGTCCGACTCGTCCGGCAGAAAAAACGATGCTTCGCCCCGATCAAGCAAAAGGCGATCGAGGACGAGGTAGACAGGCTTCTCGCCGCCAACTTCATTCGGAATGTACCTTACTTGGAATGGTTGGCGAACGTAGTCATGGTTAAAAAATCAAGCGGGAAGTGGCGCATGTGCGTCGACTTCACCGACCTCAACAAGGCCTGCCCGAAAGACAACTATCCCCTCCCTCGGATAGATCAGCTCGTTGACAGCTCGGCAGGCCATAAGCTACTTAGCTTCATGGATGCTTTCTACGGCTACAACCAGATCCGTATGAATCCTGCAGACGAGGATCTCACCGCATTCACAACGGACTGGGGAGGTTACACTACTACAAGGTGATGCCTTTCGGCCTAAAAAACGCCGGAGCTACGTACCAACGCTTGGTCAATCGCATGTTCAAGCCGCAGATCGGCAGGAACATGGAAGTTTACGTTGATGACATGCTCGTCAAATCGGTCTCATCGGACGAACACGCCAAGGATCTGGGCGATGCCTTCGACGTCCTCCGCAAATACAAGATGAAACTGAATCCCGCCAAGTGTGCATTCGGGGTCACCGGTGGAAAGTTCCTCGGTTTCATGGTCACCCACCATAGGATCGAAGCTAACCCGGAGAAAATCAACGCCATCCTTAACATGGCCGCGCTCAATACTAACGTCGAAATCATGCAGCTGACAGGGAGGGTAGCCGCTCTGAGTCGTTTCATGTCGAGGTCTGGGGAGAAGTGCCTCCCGTTCTTCAAAGCTCTAAGGAAGATACTAAGGTTCGAGTGGTCGGAGGAGTGCCGGACCGCCTTTGAACAATTAAAGAGGCACCTTGCGGCTCCCCCGTTGCTCACCCGGCCAGTTGAAGGGGACGAGCTATCGCTATATCTAGCGGTATCCGACCAAGCTGCAGGCTCGGTGCTCTTCCGAGAGGTCGAGAGAGTCCAGAAGCCGGTATACTATGTGAGCCACGTCTTCAAGGACGTAGAAACGAGGTACCCAGTCATAGAGAAGATCGTCTTGACACTCATCGTGGCCTCAAGGAAACTACGGCACTATTTCCAGGGGCACACCATCCTCGTTCCTAGCAAGCGGCCTTTGGGGGCTATCCTCGCCTCCCCTGAGTCTTCTGGCCGCTTGGAGAAATTGAAGTGGGAGTTGTCCCAGTTCGACATAAAATACCGCCCGAGACAGGCGATCAAGGCACAAGCCCTGGTCGATTTTATCGTCGAGTGCACCATCCCGAGTAAAGAGCCGGAATCCGTGCCGACCCCTGCAGCTCAACCCTCAGTCGATGGGAAGCCTAACTCCGTCCCTGAATAGATCCTTTACGTCGACGCGTTCTCGACCGAGGAAGGCAGTGGTGCCGGCCTCATCATTCGGGGCCCGAACGAGGCAGAAATGGAGTATTCTCTGAATCTCGGGTTCAAAGCCTCAAATAATGTGGCGGAATACGAGGCCTTGCTGGCCGGACAACGCATAGCCTTCGGACTGGGGCTGAAAACGATCCGGATCTACAACGGCTCTGCCCTAGTCGTTGGCCAAGTGATCGGCCGTTTCGAGGCATGGGAGCCTCTGATGGTGAAGTATCTGGCCGAGGTAAGAAGATTGCGAAAGGACTTCCATGAAGTCCAGGTAGAGCAGATCCCCAGATAGCTAAACGCCCAGGCCGACGCCTTGAGTAAGCTGGCTTCATCTTATACGGCCAACAATAAGAGGAACATCCTCTTTGAGGTCTTGCCACGGCCCAGCGTGGAAGATGGGGAAACTCCACTTCAAGTGTGCACAGCCTGGGAAGAAGACCGGGATTGGAGAAAGCCCCTCGTAGAATTCCTGAGGGAAGGTATGCTCTCGGAAGTTAGGGGAGAAGCATGCCGTCTCCGAGCCAAAGCTTGCCACTTCGTCTGGAGCAATAGGAACCTCTACAAGAAGTCCTTCACTCAGCTCCTGCTCTGGTGCGTCGACCCCCACGAAGCCGACTATGTCCTCCGTGAGATCCATGAAGGGGTCGGCGGCGAGCACCAAGGGGCCCGCACCTTAATCCAGAAGGAATTTCTCCAGGGGTACTACTGGCCGACGATTCATCAGGACGCCCAAAAGATCGTCAGGAGATGCAAAAGCTACCAACTCCATGGAAGCATACCTCGCCTTCCGGCTACCGAGCTAACCTCCCTAACCTCCCCGTGGACGTTTGCCCAGTGGGGAATGGACATGATAGGCCAGTTCCCTACTGGTACGGGCGGGCACAAGTATATCCTCGTCGCGGTGGACTACTTCATGAAGTGGATCGAGGCCATTCCCATCAGGAAACCAGACGCCGCCACGACTATTAAGTTCCTGCAGAACAACATGATACTCCGGTTCGGAATCCCGAGGTGTATCATCACTGACCATGGGACAAATTTTGAAAACGAAAAAGTTAAGGAATTTTGCAGCGAATATCGTATCATCATGAAGTTCGCAGTGGTCGCACATCCCCAATGCAACGGACAAGTCGAGGTCGCTAACCGGGACGTCCTCCGAGGTATTCGGACACGCCTAGTAGGACGCCAAGGCAGTTGGGTCAAGGAATTACCCCGGGTCTTATGGGCCCTACGCACGTCGAAGAAAATCCCCACCGGGGAGACCCCTTTCAGCCTCTGCTACGGTACCGAGGCGTTGGTCCCAGCGGAGATCGGGCTCCCAGTTACCGGGTCGAGCACTTCGACGACGAAGTGAACATCTCGGCCCTTTGAACTAACCTGGACATCTTGTTAGAGAAACGGGAGCGGGCTCAGATCAGAGCTGCCGCCTATCAACAGAAAACCGCCAGTTACTACAATGCGAGAGTCAAGCGTCGCTTCTTCAAGACCGGATATTTAGTCCTAAGACAGAACGAGTTCGTCGATCAAGGCAGGCTGCATAAGTTTTCCACGAAATGGGATGGTCCATTCCTCGTCTCCGAGGTCCTGCCCGGTGGAGCCTATCGTTTGCAAGACGTGAATGGTCGTAAATTTCCACGGCCTTACAACGCCGAAAAGCTCAAGCTGTACCTCTGAAAAGAATGTCTACGAATGCATATTTCTTCTTTCACCAAAGCGATGTAAATTCTTCTAAGTTCTTTTTACTTAAATAATAAGAAGGACACAATAGAGCATTGCAAAACGAAGAATTTTATTCATTAAAGAGGTATTATGGGCTCCTCAGCCTTACATCAAAAAAAAATTATTAGAGCAGCGGCGGAAGGGGGTGCAAGAAACAATTATCGTGGTACTCCGAGGAAATTTCCGCTAGCCGAGCACTTGCTGCCTCGGACCTCTGCCTCTGATGCTGTCTGCGAACCCTCGTGGCCACAGACGGCCCAGGAAGCTCCACGGGCGGGCACCCATCGGCGAGATGCCTCAATTGGTAACACTCGAGGACGAGTGCCACTGATCGATCCGCCGACTCTTCAACATCAGGCCGAGACGACATAACGATCTCAGCTTTCCAACCGCCTCGTCCTTCAGTTGTTCGGACAAGGGGTTGTGCAGCCCCGGCGATACCCTCCAGATCGAGTATATCAGCAGCTGGAGAAGGGGTGATCGCTGGGGGAGCAGGCGGCCGATATGATCCTCAACCCGCCGGATCACCGCCTGTCGCGTCTCCTCGGAGCACAGCTGGTCGTACAAGTATACGTCATCGAACGAAATTGTAACATTTTAGAAAATATAAAATATTATTTTTGGAATTTAATATTAAAATAATATATTTCGCGAAAACTACCCGATTTGCGAAATTGGGGTTTTCGTAAAATGGTATAAATATATACCAATAATTTTGAAATAATTGGTGATTTAAAATGATTTACTCATTTGAAAATATATTTATTGGATTTGGCGTTTTTATAATTAATTATACGCAAGTTTAAAATTTAACCCGATTAGTGCACTACTAATCGCGATTAAGTCAAATCCGTGTTTCTACAGTTTTCCATGGCTAGTGCACCATGACATGTTACATGTTGTTTCATTTGCATTTGTGATATTTGGTTTTGTTATTGTGAGAATAAAAGAGAAAAGGAAAGAAAAAGTGAATTATTGGAGAGAGAGGGAGTGGGGCATAGCTTAAGTGAGAGTGAGGGTGAGAATAAGAGAGAGGGGGGGCTTCCATTTCATTCCCTCCCCATTATTTTCCTTCATCTTCTTCCTCCTCATCTTTCTCCACCTCTACCCCATGAAACAATCTCAAAACCTTCATCAAAACCCTAAACTCCTTTCATTAAAGATGATCCACTCCTCCTCCTCAACACTTTGGACAATTCAAAGTTGAATTTTGAAGACTTTGGGAAGCTAGGGTTTTTCTAGAGTTGCCCAAATAAGGTATATCTTCTTTCATTTAGGTTAGTTTAAGTTTCTTTGTATCCTAGTTTAGTTAGAAGTTGTTTTGGTTAGGGTATGTGATGTTTGGAAAATTCTAGAGGAGGGTTTAGGTGATTGTGTGTACTTGGGTTATTTAGTGGCTGTTCTAAGGCCTTAGAGATCGATAACGTAACCTGTAAATGAGAATAGAAACCAAAATACGAACTTAGATATAGTCCCGTGTCGGTTTTGTGAGGTATTGTGTGCCTACAGGGAATCTGGAGCAACCCGGGAAGTTTCTGAGAAAAACAAACAATACCAGAGACCTATTTAAGATACTAAGAGACCACCCTAAGAAGACGAACCCCAACGGAGCAGAATGGGCCGAGGTTGCCGGATTTTTAGGGAATGTGGCCGGCCCCATTGTAGTGTTTGGTGCTGAAATTAGTTCTGTAGCTCACTTATCTCATATACTATCCCCTATACTTGCTAGTTTTGTTCCAATTGACCTGAGTCAAAATCTGGGAGCACATTGGGGTGTTTTTGGTTATGTTTCCGTATTTTTGAATGCTTGGTTTTGATGTTTGGATTTGTATTTGGTTGTTGGGCGTTTGTACGTCAACAACAAGGGTTGTTTGATTGTTTTGCATGCGCAGGCTATAGGTTCTAACCTATGAGCGCACCGTTTGCCGTATTAGTTTTCCGGACTTGACGTTAATAGCGATTGCGATTGTGTATTTATTGTAGGTACCTTCGCGTGGATTCCGAGATGACGGAGCAAGTCGTCATCGACTTCGGCAAGCAAGGATCAAGGTGAGTAGATTTATATTTATGGGATAAGTCGGGCGGATGGCATATAGCACCCCTGCAAGTTTTTGATGAAAACCGATATATAGAATATTGTTAAGGAAAGCTAGATTAGAAAACTTTGGATAGGGTTAAAAAGATAGTTAGAGATGATGTGAATAATTGAATATATAAATCGAGATATGAGATGAAAACTAGGGATATGACTCTTTGACATAATATGATTGAAATGATGTCTCGAATGGATATATAAGAATATGAAAAGTGAACGTGAACCACGATATATAGATAGGTAGTGCACGAGAATAAGTTGGAGTTTTAGAGTATCATGAAACGAGATTAATAGGGTAGAATGTGTATATAAAATTGACTTGATGTGGGATATAAATGTGATGAAAAGAATGTACGATGTGATATGATGACTTGATTGATATGTCGGTATACGGATGCGAGTCGATAAGAGATGATTGATACCTTTGCTGGTCCCCTGATATGAGATTATTATGAATGTGACCTGGGATATAGGTATATAAATATATTTAATGTTGTGAATCATGAATGATATGCCGTATGAGACGTTAGGTCCGTACCCTCATTGTCATATAGGCTGTTAGGATCCCAATTTGTTTAATGCCGCCGTACGATGATTTACCGTACGTGATGAGTTTATCTGATGATTGATCCATACCCTTGACTAGAGGATGCCGTACGATGGATTATACCGTACGTGATGTTGTGAGGCTGGGTGCCTATTGATAGATCCACCGACTCGGTCATGTTAGAGACATATACCTTATAGCATTTAGCTGACGATGTACTTTATGCTACGTTTATGTCATTCTCATTGCGTTACATATACCTGTGCTAGTACACCTACACCATTATCGATGATGCGTATATTACACTTACACAGATCAACCGGCTCACACACTTCATCATCGATAATTACTATGTCACTTACACAGTAGAATTGCTGCATCATGATATGACTCCTAGCATGATATACGGATATGCTTACATTCTGTTATATGTCGCATACATCATGCTTTATGATTATACGCATTGAGATATGCTGTTTTCACGAGATTTCTGGATTTGAGAACCGTGGTTATTTCAAAAGAAAGTATGTATTGTTTTAAAAACCTGGTTTCTCTTGATATGATATTTCAGTGCGTCCACCCTGAGTTTTCTCGGTTCTGAGATGTGTGATATGTGAAACCCGATTCGAGGAGTTGGATGATCCATTTGCGAGTTCATGGTGGACCTGGTATGGTACCCCGGGGCGAGAGAGAGATTTCGTGGGGATGACGATGAGCCTGGCAGGGAGTGCACTACCTACCGGTGATTTTGGCGGTTATCCGGAGGATACCGACTGGAGTCGAGAGATGGATATGGGCCGACCTATTCTGCCGGAGCCCGAGGGCCGATCCCGCTGACGGAGCCTGTGGGCCAATCTGGACTGACGGAGCCCGAGATATATGGGATTTACATGTCGATGCCTGACACGGGTTTCATGATGATTCGAGTGTCGATGATGGACACTCAGGTTCCATGATTTTGATGTGTCGCGAGGGACACACGTTGATTTATATCCTCATACTTTTATGCATATGCTTTTTATGATATTTACATGCATGTCGTTGTTGTGTCACTGATTGACACGTGGATGAGATCCACATGCATACATGCATTGATTTCATTGTTGGATGATATCCATATGCATACAAGCTTTGATTATTGTTGGCATATTTGCAAACACGGTCACCCTAGATATCATAGTATTACCTTTATGATATAGTTGACCTAGGAATTGTTGTTTATTTCGAATTCTACCTGATGATGTTTTCTGCTCACGAGTTGGCAACTCACCCCCATTGTGCCACAGTTCTTGCAGGTTGACCGCATGGATCAGTAGCGGCATCGCTGGCACACAGCTGCATTCGGGTGTTTTGCTTTGGTAGGTGGTACATGTTGGATCGTACCCCTCTTGTATTTATTATTCCTGTTGTATCTAGTTAACTCTATCAAATCAGAAACTAGTGTTTGTATAAGTAGTAAGACTTAGAATGACTTGTAGTTGCGAGACTTGAGCGATGGGTTATATGTTTGCTTGGTGGGTTTGATGTCTTGCTTATTTCTTTCTCTTTTGTGGTGATCTTCACCGTTGGGCATCGTATACATATATACTATTTTGCGTGGTTGTGATTCCGCCGATTGGCGAAGAGCTAGCTCCCGCTTGGGGATGCCTTTATCATTATCTTGTATATGTGGTTTTGGATCAAAATATACAAAGGAGGTGCTGCCCAAATTTTTAAAAGACGAAACATTTTTTTCAACTTGCATAATCCACTTGTATTTTCATGTTCCACTATTTATGCATTAAGAAAACGTTTGATTTCACCATACCTTTATTTCAAAACTTCACCTCTTTATTTTATTTAAAATGGGTTTAGATTTCTGGGCTTCGGCTTACTTGAATTACGTTACGCCTGTAGACGTGGCGTGATTTAAGTGCCGGTCACGAGCTAATATTTTCGGGTCATGACGAAATTGGTATCAGAGCGCTAGGTTTAACCTTAGTTCGAATCTATGTTTGACTATGCGGAGTCTAGGACGAATATGTATTTCGGAACCTAGGCTTGACCTTACGGAACTTAGACTTGAACAGGGGGTATTAGACCCGAACTTTCGTTACATAGGTTGACCCTGATTGATGGAATATGTAGCTTGAGTAGAGTGACGTACCGTGCATTTGTTCCGCGACATATTTACGATACGATACTCTACTTAAGAAATCTTAGGATGTACATATTTTGATATCTGTGATTCTCTTCATCCCCATGCTTATACATCCATTTGAGATCCTTGATTTTATTCGTTTCCATGATCATACTCTTATTGATTCCGTTCCTCCTTATGATCATGTATCCATTCTGGATCTGTTGTTTCCTTTCATTCCTTGATCTGTTTTCTTTGATAAATACTTGAGATTCCTGTCACCATGGTTTGAGCGCAGATTGAGCTGCTGCTAGTGATGCAGCCAGGGTGATCTCCACCGTGATGAGCCGTCAGGAAACTCCGTCATCAGGGCCTTGACGGCGTTGAGGGCGTCGTGCCAAACGATGGCAGCGGCTCCAGCGAGGTCGGTGTAGTACTGGTCCGACTTCTTGTAGCTCTCCACCGCCTTCGACGCTCGGAGCTCGGCACGCCTCATTCCCTCCTTCGCCGCCTCGTTCTCCCTCCGGAGGGTGTTCGCCGTCTTTTTCAGGGTGGCAACGAGCACCTTGGAATCTTCTAACATGGCCTCGGCGGCTCGGGCAGCCTCTCGGCACCTGGCGATCTCCCGATCCCCGGCCGCCACCCGGTCTTCGAGGGCAGCGACCCTCTCCATCGCCGCCTCCAGCTCCAGCCTTGAGCTCTCCTCCCGCGAGGAGAACTCGCCCGCGGACCGCATCGCCGGGGCAATTTCCTCGTCCTCCAAGTTGACGACGAGGGCGACGTGCTGGAGGACCTGAAGAAAACAAAGGAGGGTTAAAAAGGAAAGGGGGGCACCCAATCTCGCGAACAAAAATACTGAATGAAGACCTGAGTGGGGTGCGAACACTAATCTGCACGGCCACTTGAGCTATGACTTCCATTTGGGCCCGGATGGTCTGCCGAGGGATTTTGCCCCCGACCGACCTTTCCATCTCCCCCGAGGGCACCTCGAAGCGAAGCTCCCTATCATCCACGATGATCGGAGAAGCCGGGGAGCGGGGCGCCGTCCTATGAAACCTCTTAAGGAGCGACGCAGGGGAGCCAGTCTCACCTCCCACCTCCGGAGCCTGAGGCTCTTGCTCTGGAGCATGTTTTCGGCTCGGCGTTTGGCTGGACTCCTGGGCTCGAGGCACGCTTGAGCGCCTGGATGGAGCGGTTGCCGGTGGAGCCGGCGCCAACGACGGGCGAGAAGGGCCGGCGCCTCCGGCCTTCTTCCCCTTCTTCTGTTCGACCAGGGCTGCCCGAAATTTGCCTAGGTCCATGGGTTCTGCATAAGACAAAAGTACAAAGGAGTCAGCAATACCAGAAAAAGAGAAAGAATACACAAGTCTAAACAGGTCGCCTGAAAACTCTTAACTTACCCGCGAACTGGGCGGGGCTGAGCCCTGCCCAACTGAGGGCTCGCTCAGACAGCAACACATCAGCCCGTAGGAGGGGCTCCCACTCCGACACCGCCACCGCGTTGGGATCATTCGACCGCCTCACCCGCGGGTAGTTGGCCCTGTGCCACTGGATGGGCACAGGCCAATCCTTACCCCCGGGCGGCCCAACAAACAAAAACTTCTTCTTCCATTCGTGAATGGAAGAAGGTACTACGACGACCCCCGACCCGGCAGCACCTCCCCGGTGTTTTCTAAAAGAGATGTATACCCAGCACGGCTCGCCCCTGCGAGTGCCGGGGTTGTTTTTGTAGCAGAGAGAAAAAATGAGAAGACTTCGGATGAAAGGGATCAGACATAATTTCAACTGGACCAGGACTGTAAGTCGATGTACTACACCCCAATACTTGTGGGGAGGCGGAATTTTCAAAAACGAACTTGTTTAGTGAACGAACATCGACTAACTGCTTGAATCGAAGCTAAACTATAAATAACCAAACACAAAGTGTTTCTAAACTACTGTGTTTAGGGATTATACCTAATGAACCAACTCCTTCGTCTTTACGAACTCCTTGTTCTCCTCGGCCTTCTCGAAGTAGTAGACGATCCACCCGAGAGCAAAACTCCAAGCTTAGCCTCTAAACTTGAGGCAACTAACCTTCTTGGATTGCTAATCAAAGAAGATAGATTGAGATAGAGTGATGGTTATGGATTGTTTAGTCTTACTAACCCTTGTACTCAACTCATGAGAGGGGAGGATTAGTCTTTTGAAGAGAGAGAGCTTGAGGAGAGAGAATGTGTGAATAATAATGAGATGAGATTATTGAGTGTCATAATAAATATGAAGCATTCTCTTTTATGAAGAAAAGAATAATACATGATGAATAAGCATGCTTCACAAATATCTAATGGTGATTCATTATCATGAGTCATTAAGCATTTATGATGCTTTAATGACATGAATGAATCACCCTCATGACTCACTAATCTCATTCATTGCATATGACACCTAAACCTCCTTAGTCACCACTTCTAGAAGCTTCTCGCACAATTACGAGAACGCCCCTCCAATCCGCAAAAATACGGAAAAACTTTAGACTGTAAAAATCCAATAACCGGATACCAGTAACTGGCTTAAACCAAAGCCGACTGGTAAAAACTGTCCGAAAGTCGTACGCGCGTAAACGCACGTATGCGTCCGAACCCTTGTCGTAAAACCATACGACCTCTATATCGTTTCGCTTGGAATAGGAAACTCTCTGTGTGGGACTCTAGAGACTCGACTACTACGCTGGCAGTGGGTTTAACCACAGACCGCAAGCGGCACTAGCTGTACGTAACGGTCCCCAGGTAGTTGTCGATAAGAAGGCCGATGAGAAAACCCATCCGAACTCCTACTGAGTCTGATGTGACAATCTCCATACAGTCCGGTCCGTTCGTCTTAGACTATCGCATATCCGGCCTAGGGGGCGGCAAGCGTCAGTCCCCTAATAGCGGTATAAGTCGTGTCGGAGGGAAGCCCATTACACCCTGAGAAACTACTGGAACCTACCAGCAAATCTCGCTTGCCCTGGCCAGGGACTTTGCGTAATGGCTCTCTGACACAGCGCGATATCAACTCCCAATACCGGGAGAGACGAATCCTGTCTAACCGCCACTGCCTCCAAGTGCTCGGGACTGCACCCAACTGCTACCTATTTGCATGACTCCTTTGAGCCGTGGTAGGGTAGTAATCTAAGAACAGTGGGACACACTCGAGGCGAAGTAGCAGTGTCAAGTCTGCGGACTATGCTGTACTCATGTCACCTGGGAACTGTTCACCGACGACTGGTATAAAACCGACCAACAGTTCCCTGTGAGTCCTGTCCGGTGTACCCGTAACCTAACGAGCACCTGTATACTATCTCCAGTACGACGTACTGACGGCTGTGGGACAGACCATCTCCCCAACTGGGATGAGAAGCGTACACACTAGTCTACTCCGGAGTATCGATGCTCTGTCTCGATAATCCAACGACTAGGGACCTGAATAAGGATGTGCTTGTAGACTATCCAGCCGCCACTAGTGTGACTGCCATCACAACGCTGGTAGTCAAGCAAGATCCTAAGAGCTCTATCAATACGTACACTCACATATTAAGATAGAAAAACCAAGTAGAATACTACCATATTTAGCAAGACTGTTATATACATGTGAATATCCCAAGCTTCCATTAAGTAATATACAAACTTATATGATACAGTAATGGCCTTCTAGGGCATAAACACTAACAATCTCCCACTTGCACTAGGGCCATGTACTGGCATATCGAAGACCAATGATCTCGAGTAGCCTCTCGAACTGAATCTGAGGTAGGGCCTTCGTGAATGGATCAACAATGTTCTCTTCTGAAGCAACTCTCCGAACCTCGATCTCCTGACGATCAATGATCTCCCTGATCAGGTGATACCGCCTCAAGATGTGTCTGGACTTCTGATGGGACCTTGGTTCCTTCGCTAAAGCTATAGCTCCGTTGTTGTCGCAATACAGAGGTATTGGATCAACTATGGTAGGAACCACCTGAAGTTCTGTTAGGAACTTCTTCATCCAGACTGCTTCTTTTGCGGCATCGCAAGCAGCTATATACTCCGCTTCCATCGTCGAGTCAGCAACGGTGTCCTTCTTGGAGCTCTTTCAGCACACCGCCCCTCCATTGAGGGTAAAGACATAACCCGACATGGACTTGGAATCGTCCTTATCACTCTGGAAGCCGGAATCAGCAAAGGCCTCCAACCTGAGGTCTTTTCCGCCGTAAACCAAGAACATCTCCTTAGTCCTCCTCAGGTACTTGAGAATGTTCTTTACTGCTATCCAGTGTTTCTCCCCTGGGTCTGACTGATACCGGCTCACCACGCTTAGTGCATAAGCTACATCTGGTCTGGTACACAACATCGCATACATTATAGAGCCTACCGCAGAAGCGTAGGGTATAATAGACATGCGTTCCCTTTCCAAATCAGTCTTGGGAGACATCTCTTTAGAGAGGGTGATTCCGTGACAAGCCGGTAGATTACCGCGCTTAGAATCTTCCATACTGAATCTTTTCAGTACAGTGTCGATATACCTGGACTGCGAAAGTCCCAACATCCTCTTGGATCTATCACGATAGATCCGGATCCCCAGAATGTAAGAGGCATCACCCAGGTCTTTCATGGAGAACCTGTGTGACAAGAATCCTTTGACAGATTGTAGCATAGGAATGTCATTTCCTATCAATAGAATGTCATCCACGTACAAGACGAGGAATACGACACTTCTGGCTACAACTTTACTATATATGCACGGTTCATCTGGATTTTTGATAAATTCATATTCTTTGACTGTCTCATCAAAACAGATGTTCCAACTCCGCGATGCCTGCTTTAGTCCATAAATGGACTTAAGCAGCTTGCATACTTTCCCGCTGCTCCCACTCTGATTGAAACCCTCTGGCTGATCCATATAGACCCTCTCTTCTAAATTTCCATTCAGAAAAGCCGTCTTTACGTCCATCTGCCAGATTTCATAATCATGGAAGGCAGCAATAGCAAGAAGGACCCGAATGGATTTGAGCATAGCCACTGGAGAAAAAGTTTCGTCATAGTCCAAACCAGGTCTTTGACGAAAACCCTTTGCAACAAGTCTAGCCTTATAGGTTTCCACCTGTCCATCTACACCAATATTTTTCTTGAAGATCCATTTGCATCCTATGGGTTTTACCCCATCTGGAGCAAAGTCCAAAGTCCATACTTTGTTGGTGTACATGGACTCCATTTCGGTCCGCATTGCATCTAGCCATCGTACCGAGTCGCCGCTCTGGATGGCCTGCTGGAAGTCAGTAGGTTCATCATCTTCTATGATGCAATCCTCTCTATCCCCGTCTATGAGAAAACCGTAGTATCTCTCAGGCGGATGAGACAGCCTACTACTCCTGCGGAGGGGTGCGGGAATGTTCTGTTCTTCTTGAACCTCTGGTTCTACCAAACTTTCAGTATTAGTTTGTGGTTCTGGAATTTCTTCCAGTTCTATTTCGCTCCCACTTGATTCCTTTTCTAAAAACTGATGTTCTAGAATATGGGCATTACGAGAAACAAATACCTTTTGTTCCTCTGCGTAATAGAATAGATATCCCCTGGAGTTCATTGGATATCCCACAAACTTACACTTTACTGATCGTGCCTCGAGCTTGTCCACATGCTGCTTTTTAACAAAAGCTGGACATCCCCAAATCTTTATATACTGTAGATGGGGTTTCTTCCCGCTCCACATCTGATATGGAGTGGTAGGCACAGTCTTGGTAGGTACCATGTTCAAAAGATATGCCGCTGATTCTAGCGCATGACCCCAGAAAGATCGCGGTAATTCAGCATTACTCATCATGGATCGTACCATATCTAATAGGGTTCGATTCCGTCTCTCCGATACACCATTATGCTGTGGAGTGTATGGAGGAGTAAGCTGAGAGAGAATTCCTTTCTCTTTTAGGTAACCTAGGAACTCGGCACTCAAGTATTCACCACCTCGATCAGATCTAAGTGTCTTGATACTTTTGCCGGTTTGGTTTTCTACTTCATTCTTATACTCTTGGAATTTCTCAAAAGCCTCGGATTTATGTTTCATCAGATAAATGAATCCGTATCTTGAGTAATCATCCGTGAAAGAAATGAAATAGGAAAAACCACCTCTTGCATGTGTAGACATTGGACCGCATACATCGCTGTGTATGAGTCCTAAGAGCTCGCTCGCTCTTACTCCTTGTCCAGTAAATGGAGTCTTTGTCATCTTTCCTTTGAGACAAGATTGACAAGTGTCATAAGTTTGATATTCGAACGAGTCCAAATATCCTTCTCTATGCAACTTAGTCAACCTTCTCTCATTGATGTGACCAAGTCTACAATGCCATAAGAAAGCTTTATTTAAATCTGGAGACTTTCTTTTTAGTGTGTTCTGGACATTGAAAATTTGGAGTTGGTTTAAAACATATATACCGCTATTTAGTGTACCGGACCCAATCAAACCATGATTAAGGTGGATGTTAACAACATTTCTTACAAACGTGAAATCATAACCTTTATTTGATAACAAGGAAACTGATATGATATTACACGTTAAGCTTGGTACAAAATAACAGTTATGTAAAACCAAAATGTGTCCACTCGTCAATCCTAGGTGATAATCCCCGACGGACGCAGCTCCCACGCTAGCTCCGTTAGCAACCTTTAGGGTCATATCACCTTCCTTCAGCACTCTACGGTTTCTCAGTGCCTGCAATGAATTGCAAATATGAGATCCTGATCCGGTATCCAATACCCAGGAAGTAGAGTTGATTGACAGACAATTCTCAATTACAAACACACCTGAAGTCGAAGCCACAACTTGCTTCGGTTCCTGGTTCTTGGTGTTCCACGCCTTGCAATCCTTCTTCCAGTGCCCTTTCCTGTGACAATGGAAGCACTCATCCAGGCCAACTACCGGTGCTGCAAGCTTTTTCTTTCCCTTCCCTCCCACCTTACTAACACCTCCTCTAGGTCTGGGTGCGGCCTTCTTCTTCCTTCCTTTGGCCCTTGCCTTGGACCCGGAAGAAGATGTACCGCCAACAAACATAGCGGGTGTTTCCCTTGAATTCTTCAAGGTGCCCTCTGCACTCCTTAACATGTTCAGGAGTTCCGGAAGTTCAACTTCTTTTCTTTGAATGTTGAAGTTCAGGATAAACTGGGCGTAGGTGTGAGGAAGGGACTGGAGAATAAGGTCTGTATAGAGCTCATTATCCAAAGTCGTCCCAAGGTCTGCGAGCTCTTCTATATAGCCGATCATCTTTAGGACATGTTCTCCTACCGATGACCCGACAGCCAACCTCGCTCGAAATGAGTTCTTAGAGGTCTCGTATCTTGCTATACGAGATTGCTCTCCATAAAGTTCCTTTGTATGGAGAAATATGCCATCAAGGTCCATATCCTCGTGCCTCCTCTGATGTTCATTGTTCATCGAGGCAAGCACGATGCACTTGGCTTTCGCGCAATCTAAATCCCAGGTTTTGCGGATTTCCTTATCCGCATTGCTGGATTTGGGACCAGGGACAGCAGGTGCCGTAGCGGTGAGGATGTACCCCAGTTTGTCATAGGTCAAAGCCATTTTGACATTCCGCAGCCAATCTTTATAGTTTGGCCCTGTCAGTATATTTTTCTCTAAAAGTAACTTAAGTCCAGTCTTTTTCAGGGCCGCTGCAATTAGGAGAGAGAGAAGAAAACTCTTTAGCATGATGCTTTTGCAAGTTTAGAGTGGTTTTTAGTTTATCTAAACTGGATGGCTCCCACTGTTTCTCGAATCCTTCCTCAAACCATAAAAGAAGAATTAGCCAGGACTATTCTCACCGTACAATACTTGCTTAACCGTTCAGCCAGGCCAGTGTCGATACTTCGAGGGAGGTTTTCCAACGCTTTCGCGAAGTTCCTTAATTAAATAACCTCTTTTCTCTTGGGGCGTAACCCCGCTGACACCTTTCTGGACACCTACTAGATTTATAGCATTGATCGTTAAGTGACGAATATCCTGATAAGTAGCATATACTCACAGTAGGATCGGGATCCAAATATCATCGTCTGATAATGTTGTAGGAATGCTACCAACATTCATCAAACTCAAAATGGTATGCATCTCTTTGCAAATTTCAGTTTCTTTAGAAATTCCCGATATAAGTTTCTGCCCCATGCTCTTATGACCTTGGCGTTAGGTCAAAATGTCATAAGTCACATGTCAAGTTCTACCCATCATTATCTTGTTAATTTGAACCCATCCGTATATATCCTTGACGTTCGGCCAAAATGATAATACGACTGTCCCAAACTAACTCATCTATCTATGCAACAAATGAATATCCAGCAGCTACCAAACACTATGCCTTGGCGTTAGGTCAAAATACATAGCTTGAATACTACTGAATACCCAGATGAAATGACGGAGGGCTACGAATGGTTTTGGCGAAACCGTGAACGTAGTGAACTTGATATAACCGAAGGAACCTGATAGCTTTTAAAAGGAGTGGTTAAAGCTCCGCATTTAAAAATATCTGTTTTTAAAATTAACCGAGTGGTTTCTTTTAAATTGTTCCAACGATTAAAACTTTGGTTTATTTTCTTTGCATTATAGATAATGCGTCCCATCATTAACCTATCATTGCAGAAAACAACGAAAATATGACGTCCTCTTATGCCATTTGCATTCGCCACTGGGTCCCGTCATCACCCGTTAGGTTACTTAACTAACGACAGAGCGGGGATTGGGCTAGCGCGGGTGTAAAACATAAGTGACGTCTAAAATAGCTACAATATATATAGATATTTTACATTCGTATGACGCAATGATATACATTCCAGAACACAGATAAACTTTATTGGATTTGCAAGCAATCTGTATTTCTTTTGAGCCTGCAAGAAAAGACAGATTACACAGTTGTGATGAATAGCCGTTACCCCACCCAAGATCCCTACGGGTACGGCAAACTACCCGCCCGGCAGTTTGTGTACCCCACCTTGGATCTGTCCTAGGAGCAAAAACAGTAAAATGAAATAATACAACGGTGGCTACAACAGCAACCTGGATGTGCCCCGCAAAATAAAATTACAACAAATTACATTTACAACAAATGAATTAAATAATAACCCATTTCAAAACCCCGGCTATACACCACAACAGTCCAATACAGTTTATATGCACAAACAGATATAACCATTACAGAAATATGCAACCCCCTGCCAACTGACATACTAGCAGTTAGGGGAGGTTTACGAACACATTATACAATCACAGATATAATCCAATATGCAAATACTGTACAATTTCGATCGATTAAACACCATTAATATTGCTCCAATACTGCTCTGTAAAACTGAAACCTGAGCAAATATTAAATATTCCAGAAAATCCCAAATATAACAGAGAAGCAACACAGGAAATTTGGGTTCCTGACTCGGCAACTCGGCGGCGGAAGTGCGGCGGATCGGTGCGATCCGCCGCGGTTCCGCGGCCGCGTTGCCGATTCTGGAGCTCAAATTTCTTGGCTGTTCTTCTGGTGTCTTTTCAAGCTTTCTGAACTTACCTGAAAAATTTTTGGACTTCATTTAAATTTCGACAGAAACTTGACAGTTTTTAGGGTTTTCCGGCTTCGTTTTTCCGTTCGAAATTCGTACAAATTTGAAATAAGTTATTTATTGTTTAGCGAGTCTCTGATACCACAGTAAGTCGATGTACTACACCCCAATACTTGTGGGGAGGCGGAATTTTCAAAAACGAACTTGTTTAGTGAACGAACATCGACTAACCGCTTGAATCGAAGCTAAACTATAAATAACCAAACACAAAGTGTTTCTAAACTACTGTGTTTAGGGATTATACCTAATAAACCAACTCCTTCGTCTTTACGAACTCCTTGTTCTCCTCGGCCTTCTCGAAGTAGTAGACGATCCACCCGAGAGCAAAACTCCAAGCTTAGCCTCTAAACTTGAGGCAACTAACCTTCTTGGATTGCTAATCAAAGAAGATAGATTGAGATAGAGTGATGGTTATGGATTGTTTAGTCTTACTAACCCTTGTACTCAACTCATGAGAGGAGAGGATTAGTCTTTTGAAGAGAGAGAGCTTGAGGAGAGAGAATGTGTGAATAATAATGAGATGAGATTATTGAGTGTCATAATAAATATGAAGCATTCTCTTTTATGAAGAAAAGAATAATACATGATGAATAAGCATGCTTCACAAATATCTAATGGTGATTCATTATCATGAGTCATTAAGCATTTATGATGCTTTAATGACATGAATGAATCACCCTCATGACTCACTAATCTCATTCATTGCATATGACACCTAAACCACCTTTTAAACCAAAGCCGACTGGTAAAAACTGTCCGAAAGTCGTACGCGCGTAAACGCACGTATGCGTCCGAACCCTTGTCGTAAAACCATACGACCTCTATATCGTTTCGCTTGGAATAGGAAACTCTCTGTGTGGGACTCTAGAGACTCGACTACTACGCTGGCAGTGGGTTTAACCACAGACCGCAAGCGGCACTAGCTGTACGTAACGGTCCCCAGGTAGTTGTCGATAAGAAGGCCGATGAGAAAACCCATCCGAACTCCTACTGAGTCTGATGTGACAATCTCCATACAGTCCGGTCCGTTCGTCTTAGACTATCGCATATCCGGCCTAGGGGGCGGCAAGCGTCAGTCCCCTAATAGCGGTATAAGTCGTGTCGGAGGGAAGCCCATTGCACCCTGAGAAACTACTGGAACCTACCAGCAAATCTCGCTTGCCCTGGCCAGGGACTTTGCGTAATGGCTCTCTGACACAGCGCGATATCAACTACTAATACCGGGAGAGACGAATCCTGTCTAACCGCCACTGCCTCCAAGTGTTCGGGACTGCACCCAACTGCTACATGTTTGCACGACTCCTTTGAGCCGTGGTAAGGTAGCAATCTAAGAACAGTGGGACACACTCGAGGCGAAGTAGCAGTGTCAAGTCTGCGGACTATGCTGTACTCATGTCACCTGGGAACTGTTCACTGACGACTGGTATAAAACCAACCAACAGTTCCCTGTGAGTCCTGTCCAGTGTACCCGTAACCTAACGAGCACCTGTATACTATCTCCAGTACGACGTACTGACGGCTGTGGGACAGACCATCTCCCCAACTGGGATGAGAAGCGTACACACTAGTCTACTCCGGAGTATCGATGCTCTGTCTCGATAATCCAACGACTAGGGACCTGAATAAGGATGTGCTTGTAGACTACTCAGCCCCCACTAGTGTGACTGCCATCACAACGCTGGTAGTCAAGCAAGATCCTAAGAGCTCTATCAATACGTACACTCACATATTAAGATAGAAAAACCAAGTAGCATACTACCATGTTTAGCAAGACTGTTATATACATGTGAATATCCCAAGCTTCCATTAAGTAATATACGAACTAGTATGATACAGTAATGGCCTTCTAGGGCATAAACACTAACAATCTAAGGAGAATCCTCCAAGAGTTCAACACTAACTGGCCCGAGGCTAACTCAAAACAATTCAACGCCGCACTCACCTTAGGGGAGAAGGGCAGGCTCATCCCGACTAGAAAGGCTTCCAGGTACAAGGCAATCTTCTTGCCCCATACCTGGTCTGCCCACTCCCCCTCCTCGGCCAGACGAAGCGAGTAGCCGGGAGGAATGTGGAATCGAGTCCGGATGGTGGCGAGCTCATCCGCATGCTTCAGCATGGATGACGCGCCAAGAGCATCCATGACCTGCGCTCTGGGGGCCGCCCCCGTCGCACGACCCCGGGAAGCATGACTAACCCTAACTTCCCGGGGGGACTCCGACTCAGACGAGGAAGAAGCAGAAGAAGAAGAAGAAGAAGAAGAAGAAGAAGAAGAGGAAGCTACAGAAGACTCCCTAGACTCTTCCCGGACTATTTATACAGACTCCTCGGTAGAAGACATCTAACCTGATCAAAGGGATGAGTTCTTGGAAGAGAGAACGTAAGGAATCCAGCCTGAGGAGAAGAGCGCCGAGCTAACACGACTAGGGACGAGGAAATTGTGGTGAGGTATGGGCCCTGATGAGGATCCCACCTCTATTTATAGCTGTCGGCGTACACATCCTACGGCTCCGATCGCCTCCCGCCAAAACAACGCTTCGCAACCAACGACCGACAACATTCCACTTGTCACACTCACATTGAGCACGTCCCATAGGGCGCGGGAACACCTGCGGCCCGTCTCGTCAGCCAACCAGCACCAGACACGTGGGTTGTCACTTCGACGAACGTACGCACAAACCGGTGCTTCCTCTTTAATGCGAGATCGCTTCCCTGATCCGCTGACGTCATCAGGAAAATACGACTAACTGCCCGGGAATACGCACCGACGATATCTTCAAATAAGAGCTCACCCCGGGTAACTGGTCAGACCACTCTCGACCCGACCCAGAAACGGGTCGAGACGAGAGTGGGGGGCTAATAATGATGCTCGATATCGGTGACTCCGCAGATCATGACACGTGGCAGATGACGTGTCTCAGAGCTTACAAGAAAGGATCAAGAACGGTACGTTGGAAGCATACCCCGGGCCTGCGACCCGGGGATGTTACCGACCTTCGGTGGCCTTCCAGACCCCCCAGCTCGCCTTCGAGCTATCACAGAACCAAGATGCCTCGGCCTCCCGCTCGTTCACGAGCCTCCCGCTGAGCTTATCTTCCTCGGTCTCACCGACCGACCTACAACACCGATCACAGGCGCCTCCGCCACGCCTCCGCGAATCTCGTCAGGCGCAAGATATCTGCCGCCCATGATCCCGCGTTCCACGCCATCACGATCCCTCATTAACGAGCATGTCTCGTCATTAATGAGGAATCCCGCCTATCACACGGGCGTAACGCCAGGGGCGTAATGGGCGGCGTGAATCTCGCGCCCGCCTTCCCATTGCTGCCACTATATAAACCCCTCTCTCAGACGACTCAGGTATGCCATTTTTACCCCAATAGGTCGTTACTCTACCAAAATACCCCGTCTAATTTGATCGTCGGAGGGTCCTCGTTGGCACAACCACCCCGGGACTTTCTTGTAGATAGCTCGGCCTCAACCACACACAACCCATTGAGATCCACATGTTTCAGAAGGCAACCCTTCAAATCCAATCTCAGCCATCCATCAGTGCTCGCTGCAGATCAACGGAATGTAACATCTGAAGGAGATCCAGAGATCCATCAGGGCTTCTTGATGATTCCATTGCTGGTCTCAACACGCCATTTTTAACCATAAACGAATGACAAATGTTTCATCTATTGTTGCTCACTTGTCCTGCCGCTTCATGATTTAAGAATCAAAACCACCCGTTCATAAATGGTGTTCCCATGGTCATCTTATATTATCAGTTGGTTATATAACACACTTTAAGGTGTTTTTGTTGCATTCAAAATATTTTCGGCATCGTTTGGTTTAATTTTGGTTTATCAAGTGATAACTGAAGTGATAATAAACTCATGAGTTTGTTTGAAGAGGATAGTAGACAGAGTAGGTTGGAGCCGAAGAAAGTTGAAAGTTGAGTTATGATTTGTTATGGATTTGACCTGTCTGTCTTTGATTTTGAGGGGGAAGGATAAGAGGTAGAGAAGCTCGGAAAAGATGAAGATTGGATTGTAGGTTTATTTTAGTTTGATTATGTTACGAGTCTAACTTTGTTGTTGCATTAGATTGGGTTATGTGATACGAGAAAATAGAAGAGTTTTTTTCTGACGCAACCCTTGTCAGAATAGACTGGAGGGCCCTTTCATTTTCGTAAGGGAAGTTATGCCATACGTGAAGAATATGAGCAGCTTCTCAGATAGTTTAATTAATTAAAGTTAAAGAATGTGTTTAAGTTATGAAGTTGAGACAATTTTTTAATAGATTTGTGGGTATCGGCCAACATGTTGGAGATAGTGCCCTCAGAGTCAATTATTGGATCACAGGCACGTGATTGCAATGATTGAGGGGAGGACCTGTCCCAGTAGGACAGTCTTACTCGAGATGATAGTATGCTATCTGGTTTATCTTTATCATCGTGTACTGCTTTAGGTGACCTTACGAGTCGCTATTGCACGTTGATAGAGCCCCTAGGATTCTTGCTTGACTACCAGCAGTATGAGGGCGATCATATAAGTGGGAGCTGGGGGTCTACAAGCACATCCTAAAATGGTCCCTAGTCGTAGGAGTTTCGAGACAGGGCATCGATACTCCATTAGTAGACTAGTGTATACAGTCGAGACCCCGACGAGGGGCGGTGGCCGGTCTCACAAGCCACTGGTGTCAGTTGGTTCACCTAAGATGTATACAGGTGCTCATTGGGTTATGAGTACACCGGACAGGACTCGCCGGGAACCTGCTAGTTGGGATTATACCAGACGTCAGATAGCAGTTCCCTGGTGACATGTGTACAGGTTAGTTCATCGACCTGAGATCGTCATTTGTCTCGTGTGAGTTCCCACTGTACTTTGATTACTACCCTACCACGGCTCAAAGGAGTCGTGCAAACAGGTTTTAGTTGGGTACAGTCCCGAGCCACATGGAGGCAGTGAGCGGATCTTCAGGGGTTCGTCTCTCCCGGTTTGGGGGTGAGGTCGTGCTGTGTCTAGGAGAGCCAGAACATGAAAAGTCCTTGGCCAAGGCAGGAGATTTGGTGGTAGGTATTCCAATAGTATCTCAGGGTGTTCTGGGCTACACTCCGACACGACTTGTACCGCTTTTGGGGGTCTGACTTTACCAACCTCCTAGGCCCGCCATGCGATACTCATAGACGAACGGACCGGACTGTACGGATATTGTCACTGACAGGCTCAGTTGGGTGTCGGGGTGAGCTTCCTCATCGACGTCCCATTTGGTCAATACCTGGTGGCCCGTCACGTATTGGCTTATACCTCTGACGTGCTAGTGGTTAAATCCACAGCCAAGGTATTGACGAGTCTTTAGAGTCCACCACACTCAGTTACTCAAGTTTCGGGCGAAACGCTGTAGAGGCCGTATGGAGATATGGCAGGGTTCGATCAGATACGTGCGGTATTGCACGGATCGTGATCGGACAGTTTTTACTAGCCGGCTTTGGCTTAAGCCGGATTCTAGTATTTGATAGTGTAGTTTTGTCTCTTTGCATTTGTGTTCAGTGGGAATACAAATGCGGGCATGTATTTGCAGTAGTGGGGTTTTCCTGTAATTTATTATGGGATCAGTTTTCTGAAGTTGCCAGTTTGCATTCCGTTCCGGCCGGTTTTCCTTTGTTCTTTCCCGGCCGGACTTTTCCGATGGAGGGGGTAATTTGCAGTTATGCAAATTACACTTTGTGGAGGACTTATTTGCATAAGGGTTGATATGTTTAGCATCTTTACTTTTCATGTATTTATGGTGAAGAGAAAGGATTTGATTTGAATGTGAGTTTAGTGATCATTGTGTCTTGGTTGTGGTCACCCTTCTTTATCTCCTACACTCACCTCCCTTCATGTTTATGCTATCATATTCATTCCTCCACCCTCTTGCTCTCACTTGATGAAATGGTTGAAGAAAAAGAAAAGAGAGAAGAAGAAAAGGAAAAGAGAGAAAGAAAATGAGAGGTTCATCTTGAGAGTTCATTCTTGATCTCATTTTCTTGCTAGAAAAATGCAAGCACCATTTTTCTATTCTTTGATTCCTCCATCATGGCAACTACAAACCCCATTGAGACAAAGCGCATTCTACACTACATTCTACAGCATATCTTGAGCATGTCGAGTAGCCGGCTTCATGCGCGAGTTGCCTCGGTATTGAGGTGGGAGCCCGTAAAAGTACCCGGCTTCGTGGTGCCCTTTCCGACGAGGAGGAGACGGACGGAGATCCCGCGAGGAGATCGGAGTGGAGATGAAGACCGGAGGACACGGATCGCTTGGTATACTTCTCTACTCTTTTCTTATTTTGCTAGCTAGCTAGGTTAATGGCCCGATCCGGGTAAAAGGTCCGCGGTGGTGCCGTTTTGCAAAGTTCGCAAAGTTTTTGTTTTCCGCGTTTCCGGCGTCGGATCGACGGCCGGGGCGCCCCCGCGGGCTTACATTGGTATCAGAGCCACGCCGTTAACCTGCCTAGCTTGCTCTAGCGCGTTTAGAACCCGATCGAACAAAATCCCCAAAAACCGTATTTTTGTGCATATGTGTTCTCTGTTGAAATTTTTTAAGCTCCTAAAATTTTTCTAGTCGTTGCAGAGGCATGTACAAGAAATTATAAGAATTCTGGGAAAATACGATCCACTGATTCCTCACTTCGACCGCGGAAAGGCGGCCAAAGCCTTAGTTTGGCCGCGCTTCCGCGGCGGATAGGAGGAATCGTGGCACCATATTTTCCCAGTAAGCTTATGAGTTAGAAATAGGGCTTTTGGGATATTTTATTTGGGCCCAGGTTTTCTGTAAGTGCTACAGTTCTTTTTGGGGGCCCACTTTGATAAATTTGTTCAATCGGATATTTTAAACATGCTAGTTCACAGTTTTTACATTATATCTGCGACCGTGAATGTCATTTGATCGGTAAATCCTGTCTAACTGCTATAGCCCGGTTAGACGGATTTGCGAACGTGACATTCACGTTGATGTTCTGTGATTGTACTGTGTTGTTGCGGATCGGTCGTGGGGGATAGCCTGGTTGCAGTGGTAGTACAGTTTTGTTGTATTATGTACATTTGATATTGCGGGGCGAGCGTCCGACATGTGGACTGCCGTCACTGCCTGATTGTATTATTCTTTTGGGGCACGACCTGGTTGCGGTCGATGTACCCGGTGTATGTATATTTTACTTTCTGTACTATGATTACCCCAAGGAGGGGTGCACGGATAGCCGGGTTCTAGAGGGCAACGAGCCCGCATCTCATGGCGTTGAGACGGAGGGGGCTTCACTCTAGAATTGGCGGGCTATTCGCCGCACTCGTAGGGGGTACCGGTTGACCCAGGAGGGGTGCCCAAGTTACCGGATTCCTTGAAGTGCTGGGTGGTCCATTCATGTTGCTGAAGGGGGCTGCCTCGCTTCAGGTTTTGGCGGGTGACTTGCCGCGCCCGTAGGGGTCTAGGTTTTCATTGCACAGGCTATCCACACGACCAGGGGAACGTCGGGTTTCAGCAGCGGCTCTGTGAAACCCGGGGCTCCCAGATATCTGTATTGATCTGTGTTGCTCTACATTTCTGTGATGTTGCATTTCTTTTCACGCCTTGAGCGAAATATAATATATTGGTATATATATTAGTAGATGTTGTATATGTTTTGCATCTGCGCTAGTCCAGTCCCCGCTCTGTCGTTAGTTAGCTAACCTAACGGGTGATGACGGGACCCAGTGGCGAATGCGGATGGCATATACGTACGTCAGTATATTTTCGTTCTTTGTGGTGTGATTAATTGATAGGACTGCGTTGATTCGGATCAATGCAAGATAAACAAACTTATTCTGATGTTGTTGGAACACTTTTTCAAAAGCTGTTATTGCAAGGACGTTCACTTTTGTTTTGCACAGTGGTATTCAGTTGGAATATCCTGCTCCTCAGTCGACGAGGCAAGGGCCGAGATCCCTTCACCGGGAGTGACCCCTTGGACAGAAGTTTGCATCAGGGCATTAACTTCACTATAGCCGATTACTTTTGCTTTGCATCGTGGTATTCATTTGGAATATCCTGCACCCCATTCTACGGGGAAAGAGCCGAGATCCCTTCACCGGGAGTGACCTCTTTAGTAAAGGTTTTCGTCACTATATTTTCTAAAAGCTATCCGTTCCTTCAACGATATCAAGTTCATTACGTTAAAGGTTTTCGCCAGAAACCATTCGTAGCCCTCCGTCATTTCAGTTAAATATTCGGTAGTATTCAAGCTATGTATTTTGACCTCACGCCAAGGCATAGTGATTGGTAGCTGCCGGGTATTTATCTGTTGCATAGATAGATGCGTTGGTTTGGGACAGTCGTACTACTATTTTGGCCTACGTCAAGGGTATGTACGGGTGGATTCAAATTAACCTGGATAATGACGGGTAGAACTTGACATGTGACTTATGATATTTTGACCTCACGCCAAGGTCATAAGAGCATGGGGCAAAAATCCACATCGGGAGTTTCAAAAGTACTGAAACTTGCCAGATATGCGCATACCTTCTGGAGTATGATAGCGTGAGCGGATTCCGTCACGTTATCATGCGATGATAGTTGGATCCCGATTCCCACTGATGAGTTGGTTTACTCCTCGGGTGACCCCGACTAATTCTTCTTTTAGGTTTGGAGAAGAATTTGACGTTACAGTGGGAGGTTTCCAGATTAGATAAAGTGACAACCATTCTGATCTAGGTTAGAGTGCACGCTGAGTGTTTCTTTTCTCTCTCTCTTTGGCAGCGACCATTGACCCGACCCTAGACTATGACTCAGTGACCAAGTTGACCGAACCTACTTAACACAGGCTTTTGGATTGTCAGAGTTGCAAACCTCTTTGCCACTCCTACTTTTACCCTTTTCTCCGGGACACCCCGTATTACTACGAACGTCCACTTCCATTGGACAAAGCCATCGTATGGTTATATACGAACTCGAAGGACTTCGAGGATGGTTTCTGGTTCTGGAGAAAACGGATAGGACTATTCAGTTGTCTTTTCTTTTCACCTTCTCTCAGGTTGCGAGTACTCCTTGGTTTAGGAGTAGTACACCTATTACGCAAATTGGACAGTCTTCTTCCAAACCATAGGCTGGTGCCGACCGGTAGGGAATGAAGAAAACCAGTTGGCCTAAACGGTGTACAGAAGGTATTAAGTTCAGACAAAGCAAGGGATTAGTAAGAGGGCAAAGTAAATTGCGATTGATATTCACGACCAAACCAAGTATTTCTTCGCCAATCCCAAATCACCTTTGTATTTCTCCAGGACACTCCGTATCACTACGAAGATCCCAGTTTATTGGATAATCCATCGTATGGTTATATACGAACTCGAAAGGAACTTGTTCCAGTTCGGGGATGGATCCTGGTTTAGGAGAAATAGGAATAAAGTACATTCAGCTGTCTTTTATCTTCACCTTCTCTCGCGTTGCAAGTGCTCCTAGGATTAGGACAGTACACCCTTTATGCTTATTGGATAGTCTTCTTCCAAACCATAGGCTGGTGCCGAACGGTAGGGAATGAAGAAAACCATTTGGCCTAAAGGGGTGTACAGAAGGTAATGACTAAAGACATATAAAGGGATTTGGAGAAGCGGCAAAGAATTATACGGTTATAGTTGTGTATCTGGATAATGGAAGAGGCATTACTAAGAATACCAGGATACCCCATCGAAACATTTCAATGTTTCAGGTTCACTGTGTACTGTTAAAAGAAAACTGATTTCCCAATTAGACACTTGCTCCAGGGTATGTATTTACCAGGTATGATTCTCACATCTGTATGGTTTTACAGATGATGAGTGGGAGTAAGTTATTGGGAATTAGGTGACCATCCTCATTGTATCGGGATTCGTTAGAATTGGTGATATTTGAGGAAGCCACCTGGGTTGTTTGCCGGTCGGCAAATATTTGGTTTTGAATATCCATTGTTGTGCACCAATTTCAAATTGATATATCTGTACGTCTATTTTTATAGAGTGAGACATACCTTTTTGAAATTATGTCTATGACATTTACCTATACCAGTGGATGGTTAGGTAAGGAGCATTGAACAACGGTGTGATTCTTCTTAACCAAAAGTACAGTTTTCAACCTACGACACACAGTGAATGAGTCATTCGACTCAGGGGACTTATACAGAGTATTGTATATTGTCCAGTGTCCATGAGGACAGAGGGGTTGGTCCTCGTACTGTATTCTGTTTACTTATGACTTCTCTAGTTCTTAGACATGTGTTTTGTAGAAACACAGGGTCTAAGTTTTGAGGAGTTATAGGTATAAGAATAAAGTAGAGAACCATGTGTTGCAAGTATCGGGATTCTTCAAAGTGATCGAAGATGTAGATACTTGTACATGGTATTCAGTTGATAGTAATGATTAAGAGAACTAACTTCTCTTTCAGGTTACTCATAATTGGAAGTACTCCTAAGTTGAGTAACGCCGATCGGTCTCTCTTCCATTTAGTTGACATGCACTGGAGACAGCTGCATGATTTGAATCTGGTTCAATTAAATCAGTGCCTCTGTTTCTTGGATATAGAACAGTTCATATCTTGACATTGTTAAGATACGGGGAGTTGTCCGGCTTATGCTTAAAAGCAGACTCTGGACAACTCAAGGCACGTTTCAGTAATGGCTGTTTGTGGGTTGACCCGGGCTATGACGAGGGTTGATTTTCTACCATCTGGAAGATCAATAGAAATATTGTTCTTGACTCGCCACAGTTTTATCAAAAGTGGATTTTTTCAGAAAACAGAAGTGGGAGTATGGTAGAACTGGAAGTGATTCCAGAACCGCAAACGATTACTGAAGATTTGATAAGAACCTAAAGATTCAATCTGGTTTGACATTCCATTGGCCACTCCGCAGATAAGGTGGGTAACCTCAGGCACCCGAGAGGTACTTCGGTATGCTCAAGGACGGTGGCAGGGAGGTTCTTGTTTACCCAGACTTGCCATTGCTGTTGTTCCAGACTGTGAGACCCGGCAGGAGGATGAGTATAGTGTCGTTCTAAACTGGCTTTAGAAGTGCACATCTATATGACTCTACCAGAGGGTTGTCGTAGTCAGTGGGAGCAGCGGAAGCATTGGTGGACATCAGGCTTATGTCTATTTATAGACTAGAGCAGATATAGCGGAGATAGATCATCTATTTCTGATGTGACAGTCATAGGTTTGACGTCATCAGAATAGGGGATGGATCTGTTAAGAAGGTAGTAGGGTGTGATGTCCTGTTATTTGATGGCATACACAGAGTAGGAAGTGATATTCCTATACTACGATCGGTTATAGTTTGGTCGTCACAATCGGAAGCAGTTTTAGAACATAAGTTGATGTTCTAGGGAATTGATAACGGCAGCCTCCTTTAGGAGACGGTTATCATTCCAGGCTTCCAAGGTGACCTGGATGGCAGAGTGGCTGTCAGAGTTATAGTTTTCTCTCTGACGAGGGGCAGTATTTTGGACAGGTGGTCCAGGTGGATACTGAGGGAAGACATGGCGCAGGATACTGATTAAGTTCAGTTGACAATACAGTCTAAGAAGTTTGGATTTGGAGTTCACTTATGAGCTAGGTCCCATCAGACATCCAGACATTCTAAGACAGGTATTGCTCATTTCGGGAGATGGCTTTCTCCGCGAACATGAGATATAGAGAGACATAGAAAGAAACATCAAAGCAGATCCACTCACTGAGGCTATTCCTCGAACGCAATAGTTTCGCAAACGAGCTTTGTGAGACTGACTAGTAGAGGAGTTGGGTGTTCGGTATCACACGGGCTGTGAGTATGCGACATCGCAATAATTAGCCTCGAGTGCAAGTGGGAGATTGTTGGAGATAGTGCCCTCAGAGTCAATTATTGGATCACAGGCACGTGATTGCAATGATTGAGGGGAGGACCTGTCCCAGTAGGACAGTCTTACTCGAGATGATAGTATGCTATCTGGTTTATCTTTATCATCGTGTACTGCTTTAGGTGACCTTACGAGTCGCTATTGCACGTTGATAGAGCCCCTAGGATTCTTGCTTGACTACCAGCAGTATGAGGGCGATCATATAAGTGGGAGCTGGGGGTCTACAAGCACATCCTAAAATGGTCCCTAGTCGTAGGAGTTTCGAGACAGGGCATCGATACTCCATTAGTAGACTAGTGTATACAGTCGAGACCCCGACGAGGGGCGGTGGCCGGTCTCACAAGCCACTGGTGTCAGTTGGTTCACCTAAGATGTATACAGGTGCTCATTGGGTTATGAGTACACCGGACAGGACTCGCCGGGAACCTGCTAGTTGGGATTATACCAGACGTCAGATAGCAGTTCCCTGGTGACATGTGTACAGGTTAGTTCATCGACCTGAGATCGTCATTTGTCTCGTGTGAGTTCCCACTGTACTTTGATTACTACCCTACTACGGCTCAAAGGAGTCGTGCAAACAGGTTTTAGTTGGGTACAGTCCCGAGCCACATGGAGGCAGTGAGCGGATCTTCAGGGGTTCGTCTCTCCCGGTTTGGGGGTGAGGTCGTGCTGTGTCTAGGAGAGCCAGAACATGAAAAGTCCTTGGCCAAGGCAGGAGATTTGCTGGTAGGTATTCCAGTAGTATCTCAGGGTGTTCTGGGCTACACTCCGACACGACTTGTACCGCTTTTGGGGGTCTGACTTTACCAACCTCCTAGGCCCGCCATGCGATACTCATAGACGAACGGACCGGACTGTACGGATATTGTCACTGACAGGCTCAGTTGGGTGTCGGGGTGAGCTTCCTCATCGACGTCCCATTTGGTCAATACCTGGTGGCCCGTCACGTATTGGCTTATACCTCTGACGTGCTAGTGGTTAAATCCACAGCCAAGGTATTGACGAGTCTTTAGAGTCCACCACACTCAGTTACTCAAGTTTCGGGCGAAACGCTGTAGAGGCCGTATGGAGATATGGCAGGGTTCGATCAGATACGTGCGGTATTGCACGGATCGTGATCGGACAGTTTTTACTAGCCGGCTTTGGCTTAAGACGGATTCTAGTATTTGATAGTGTAGTTTTGTCTCTTTGCATTTGTGTTCAGTGGGAATACAAATGCGGGCATGTATTTGCAGTAGTGGGGTTTTCCTGTAATTTATTATGGGATCAGTTTTCTGAAGTTGCCAGTTTGCATTCCGTTCCGGCCGGTTTTCCTTTGTTCTTTCCCGGCCGGACTTTTCCGATGGAGGGGGTAATTTGCAGTTATGCAAATTACACTTTGTGGAGGACTTATTTGCATAAGGGTTGATATGTTTAGCATCTTTACTTTTCATGTATTTATGGTGAAGAGAAAGGATTTGATTTGAATGTGAGTTTAGTGATCATTGTGTCTTGGTTGTGGTCACCCTTCTTTATCTCCTACACTCACCTCCCTTCATGTTTATGCTATCATATTCATTCCTCCACCCTCTTGCTCTCACTTGATGAAATGGTTGAAGAAAAAGAAAAGAGAGAAGAAGAAAAGGAAAAGAGAGAAAGAAAATGAGAGGTTCATCTTGAGAGTTCATTCTTGATCTCATTTTCTTGCTAGAAAAATGCAAGCACCATTTTTCTATTCTTTGATTCCTCCATCATGGCAACTACAAACCCCATTGAGACAAAGCGCATTCTACACTACATTCTACAGCATATCTTGAGCATGTCGAGTAGCCGGCTTCATGCGCGAGTTGCCTCGGTATTGAGGTGGGAGCCCGTAAAAGTACCCGGCTTCGTGGTGTCCTTTCCGACGAGGAGGAGACGGACGGAGATCCCGCGAGGAGATCGGAGTGGAGATGAAGACCGGAGGACTCGGATCTGTCGGTACATCTCTAACCCATTCTTGTTAGTTAGCTAGACTAGTTTAATGGTTACGATCCGGGGTTTAGTGCGCGGTAGTGCCGTTTTGCAAAGTCCGCAAAATTTAAGTTTATCACCGCTTCCGCATTTGGCCGTCGGTTTGACGGCCGGGGCGCCGCCGTGCACTTACACAACATAGAGAGAATTTATATCCCTATCTTATGTTGGTGAAGAAGTCAACTCTCCATGATCTTGTTTTAATGATTGTGATGATCCATCATGTTCTTATGACCTAAAGCATATGTTTATCAATTTTTATTTGAATTTGATACTATCTAACAATTGATCCAGCACAGAAAATGTTATATCCTCGGTTACCATTAAATTTGTAATCATCCGAGTCACAAACAAGCTGCATCAAAACCACATAATATTTTTATGGATTAAACGAAAGACCAAGTGGCCTCCACGTTTCATTAAAAAAAGTTTTAACGAAACTACATCAAGGTTAAAAGAAATTCAAGAAAAGAAAAAAGGAAACAAAACAACAAAAAAATTGGGATCAAACCGTACAAATCACATAATTTGCTGTGTGTATTTTTAAGAATATGTTGATCAAGATGAAACGCTGATCATAAATAAAAGGTACAAGGCTTTTGACCATTTAGGAGAGATTTTTGTTTTGGTTAGTTGATTCCCCACATTCCTCGATTTTTAATTTGAATTACTAATTATTTCTGTTGTTTTAACTCGTGCTCTCTTATATGTCTTCATTCTTCTTTTCTTCTTTTTCTTTAAAACTACCAGGATACTTTGCGCAAGCGCAGGGCTACCGAAGTTTCCATATGTATATTGGAAGCAAAATGAACAGTGCATAAGCGGCGTTTTCTCAATATAGCTCAAGTATGACGGTTGTTGCAAGCTAAAAATTCTCCACGACGAAGCTGAACTGTATTATTGGAGTTTATTTACGAAATTTTGCAATCATGACAAAATATTGAAATGATGGTCTTCCATATAATTTCCCGCTAGATGTTAGATAAGTATAAAAAATCGAAGTTTCCATACCTATATTTGAAAGCGAAATGAACAATTCATTAAGCAACGATTTCCCGATATAACTGCAGTAAGATGGTTGTCGTAGATTGAAAATTTTCCATGACGAAATTAAAAGTCTAATTTTCCATGACGAAATTAATGTGCATTATTAAAGTTTATTTACGAAATTTTACAACCATGACAAAATTTTGAAATAAGGGTCTTCCATGTAATTATCCGCTAGATTGCAAAAAAGAGTATGGATAATCGAAGTTTCCATCCGTATATATATTCGGAAGCAAAATGAATAAGCGACGATTAACTAATATTGCTGCCGTAAGATGGTTGTCACAAGGCTGTTTAAGTGTATTATTGGATTTCATTTTCAAAATTTTGCTATCTTGATTTTTTTTTCTTTTGAAAATGAGGGTTTTCCGTATAATTTTCCGTTAGATGGCTGCAGAACGAGAAATTTAGAAGTTAGTTCTTTATATATATAGATATGTAATATAGTGAAAATGAGGGCCTTCCTATAGATTTCCCCGAGGACAAAAAAAACTTGAAATTGATATCTAGCTTTCTATATGGAAAAAATACGTAGATAGATGGGTAGGTAGATAGATAGATATAGAAAGGAAAAAATAGCGTGCTTGGTGATGGTGTGGGGCTATTGAAATTGGCAAGATGCTTTTGGGCAGTGAAGTTTCAAAATTAGCCACAACATCAAGTGTAGAATTTTTCGGTTCTTTAAAAATGTAGGTGGGCTAAATTAATCTCTGATTTGCCTCTATTTTTCCTTCACCCTTGAACTTATGACCTTGTCACAATTCTCTTAGGGTTTACCAACTCATCGACCTTTTTGGAATGTCATGAGAATTTAACATTTAGCCATTTTGAGAAGTGATTCATGAGCTTGAACATATGAGTGTGGAGGGGGAGAGAGCATTTGTTTGGTCCTGTTTAATGGTAGCGGGGCATTTGAATGTGTGCTATATTGCATTGTTTAATTTGTTTTAAAAAAATTAGCAAGCACAATTTTTTCAGTACTTTTTTAGTTGTTTTCCTTCATAATTCTCAAATTTTCATATGACATAACTCTTTTTTGTGAATTTAGTTGGTTATGATTTCAGTTAGCATATGGGCCTTGGAGGCCCTTGCCTCATCCAAGTGAGTGGACAAGAGGGCCAGGTAGGATATTGGGCCAACCCTAACCAACCTATTTCGAAAATGATGTAGCACTTTATGCAACTTCATAAGAGTCTTAGAGGCTTCCGGGATGGAGGCTTCATGAGAGTCTTGAAGGCATCTACCGTGGAGACTTCATACGAGGTCTTGGAGACTTCAAGAGTCTTGAGGCTTCTACAAAGCCATGGAGGCTTCTAGGTTAAGCCTAAGAAGATGCTCTTAATTTTATAAATAGGTATGCATATTTGCTCTTTTGCTATCATTCATAACATCAACAACTAAATCTACAAAGCTCCTTATCCACTTCTTTCTCTTCCTCTTCTTGTTAACGGTTGGTAGCGAGGTGATAAGCGGGGGTCTCTCGTCAATAGGTGTGGTTATCCTCTAGCTGTTGCGGCGATTCCGGAGTACATACGAAATGTGGTTTGTGCGAAAGGAATTCTCAAGGCTAAGGTATATTAATTCAATTTTTATACAACGCTAAACCATTTATGTTTCCTTTATTTGATTTTGCATGTTTATTGTATTTAAACTAACATGTGTGACATTGGTATCCGACCTAATATGCACACATTCGTTTACTAATCTCCGTGTTTTAGCGATCAAAATCGTGTTTCTATCGATCTAAACTTATATCAATTTGATTTCTTTATGTGCATCATGTTGTGTGTGTGTGTGTGTGTGAAAATCTATGTTCTGTTTTCAATTATTTGAAGACAATATTAAATTTTGCATTTTTGAAGACTGTGGTTAGGGCCTTAGGCTTTCTTCTCTTTCTTCGAATTGTAAGTTTATTATTGTCTCTAGAATGAATTGATAATGGAATTCGTTCGGAAACAACAGTACTCCAAGTATTCCTAAGTCTTATCGTATTCATGATAAATATATTTTTTTAAAAAGATGGCTACCAAGAACGTTATAGCCGATCTTACCAAGGATGAAAAACTTAACGGCGATAACTATTTCGACTGGCGTCGAAAGATTTAGTACCTCCTGAATGAGCAGGAAACCCTGGATTGCACTGAGATGTAGATGGCTGAGCTTGAACAAGGTTCGTCTCAACGGTACCACAGAAACACTAAGCTGTATAGAATATGGACTCAAAGGAATTGTTCAGCACGATTCATTATGTTGGCCGCTATGAGAAATGACCCTATTGGTAAATTTGAACATTATCCAATAGGAAGAGTCTTTGGGATGCTTTTGACTCAGGTTTAAACATGCTTCACCACTGAGAATCCGTGCACTTACGATCAAATTAGATTCATACAAGATAACTGCAAAACAGGACATCAAGCTCCACCATTGTGTGATGGCTTCCATGATCATGTATCTTTTAATTACCGGAGCTTCCCTGAGCCAGGAGCAGTAGATTCAAGTCATTATACGGGCTTTACCCGATTCTTGGGATGATATGAAGCTTCTTTTGGTTCATGCATAGAATGTTAAGACGTTTGAGGATGTTTAAGCAAAAGTCGAGCTAGAGGCGGAGCGCCATGAGACGCTCGAGTCGTGACGTGTATATGATTCTTTATATTTGGAGTTTGATGATATTTTGGTTTTCTTTATGCTTTTCTGTGATTGATCTTCGTCTTAGGCGTCGTATACTTATTTGCGTGGTTGTGTTTCCGCCGATTGGTGAAGAGCTAGCTCCCGTTTGGGGATGTCATTATTATTGTTTGTTATGTACTAGTTTTGATAAAAATTTACAAAGGAGGTGCTACCCAAATTTCAAATGACAAAAACGTTTTCAAAACTTTACTATACTACATGCATTTCTACGATTCTTATTTATCCTTTAAAAAGAGAACTTGATTTCATTATACCTCTTTTTCAAAACTTCACCTCCACTATTTTCCTAAAAAGATTTAGATTCCTGTTTTTCGGCGTACTTGAGTTATGGTGGAGTCCTATAAACTTCATGTGATCCAAATGCCGGTCACGTGCCATTTCCGGATCGTGACAATTACATTATATATATATATATATATATATATTTGCAATTGATTTCCTGTGGATTAAAATACATAAAAGAGACATAAAGATAAATGACAAAAATACTAGTAAATACATATATAAATATATGTATTAATATATTAAATCCAAACTGGATTTAATATCCGTCTTTCCAAAAAGACCGGCAAGTATTACAACCATCTGATTACCGTCAATGTATAAAATACACTAATTTTAATTGAACCCAAGCGCATACCAATGTACCACAACTATAACATTTAGCCAAAACCGAAAACCCTCTGTGTAGGACTTTAAAGACTCGACGAATACGATGGCAGTGAGTTTACTGACGAAAACCCTGAAAAACTCATAAGTATGTCAGCGGTACTAGCTGTACTTAATGGATTCCCAAGTATCTATCAAAAAGGAGATCGATTGGCAAGCTCGTCCAAAACCCCCTACTGAGCCTATCAGCGACATGTACCATACAGTCCGGTCTGTTCATCTGAGAGTATCGCATATCTGGTCTAGGGGGTGGATAATATCAGACCCCTAATAACCTGATAAGTCGTGCCGATATCAAGCCCTATCACCAATCGAGAAAATAATGATTGCAATCAGTAAATTCCATCTGCCTAGGCCTAGGTCTTATGGTGATAGTCAACTGTACACTGCGCGACATCAACTCCCAATACCGGGAGAGACGAATCTCTTCTATCGCTCACTGCTTCTAAGTGCTTCGGGACTGCACCCAAAAACTACCAGTTTGCACGACTCTTTAAAACCGTGGTAGAGTAGCAATCAAAGTACAGTGGGAACACACTCGTGACAAATGAAAATTTCGGGGCAACAGACTACGCTGTACTCATATCACCTGAGAACTGTTATCTGACAATAAGGATAATACCATCTAGCATGTTCTCTGTAAGCCCGTCTAGTGTAACTTATAATCCAATGAGCACCTGTATACAATCTTTGGTAACCGACTGACACCATTGGCGGTGCTACCGACCCTCGCCTCTCACCGGGGTCAAGAAACATATATACTAGTCTACTCTGGAATATCGATGCCCAGTCTCGATATTCCCATGACAAAGGACATTTAAGGATGTGCTTATAAACTACCCAGTTCTCATAAGTGACCGCCATCATAACCCTGTTAGCCAAGCATGAATTTTATGGGCTCTATCAATATGTAATAGTGATATGCTATACACACAAGACATGTACATAATAATAAAATCAAACCAGATAGCATACTATCAACTCGAGTAAGACTGTTCTAACCGTATAGGTCCTCCTTCAATTATCATAATTGCCAGCTTACGATTATAATAATTTTCTTGAGGGCATTATATTCAACAATCTCCCACTTTCCCTTCACGATAATTATGTTGAATATAGTGCCCTCAAAGTCAATTATTGGATCGCAGATACGTGATTGCAATGATTGAGAGATGACCTATACCAATATGACAGTCTTGCTCGAGATGATAGTATGCTATCTGGTTTGTCTTTATTATCGTGTACATGCTTTAGTTCACTATTGCATGTTGATAGAGCCTATAGGATTCTTGCTTGACTGCCAGCAGTATGATGGCGATCATATACGTAGGAGTTGGGGTCTATAAGTACATCCTTAAAGTGTCCCTAGTCGTGGGAGTTGGGGTCTATAAGTACATCCTTAAAGTGTCCCTAGTCGTGGGAGTTTCGAGACAGGGCATCAATACTCCAGAGTAGACTAGTGTATACAGTCGAGACCCCGACGAGGGGCGGTGGCCGGTCTCACAAGCCATTGGTGTCAGTTGGTTCACCTAAGATGTATACAGGTGCTTATTGGGTTATGAGTAAACCGTACAGGACTCACCGGGAACATGCTAGTTGGTATTATACATATCGTCAGATAGCAGTTCCCAGATGACATGTGTACAGGTTAGTCTGTCGACCTGAGATCGTCATTTGTCTCGTGTGAGTTCCCACTGTGCTTTGATTACTACCCTACCATGGCTCAAAGGAGTCGTGCAAACAGGTTTTAGTTGGGTACAGTCCCGAGCCACATGGAGGCAGTGAGCGGATCGTCAGGGATTCGTCTCTCCCGGTATTGGGGGTGAGATCGCACTGTGTTTAGGAGATCCATTACACGAAATTCCTGGCCAGGGTAATCGAGATTTACTGGTAGGTATTCCAATAGTATCTCAGGGTGTTCTGGGCTTCTCTCCGACACGACTTATACCGCTATTGGGGATCTGACATTTACCAGCCCCTTAGGCCCTATATGCGATACTCATAGACGAACGGACTGGACTGTACAGATATTGTCACTGTCAGGCTCAGTAGGGTTTCTGGATGAGTTCGCTTGTCAGCTTCTCTTTCGATCAATACATATGCAACCTTTACGTACAGCTAGTACCTCTGACGTGCTAGTGGTTATACCTAGTGCCGGTGTATTGATGAGTCATTAGAGTCCCCCACAGACAGTTTCCCAAGTTCGGGCGAAACGTTGTAGGGGCCGTATAGGTATATGGCGGGGTTCAATTATATCCGTGCACTTGTACACGGATCATGATCGGACGGATAATACTAGCGGGCTTTGGTTTAAGCCGGATCCTAGTATTATATTGTAGGTATATTTTTGTCTCATTGCATTTGTATTCGGTCGGAATACAAATGCGGGTATGTATTTACAGTAGAGGTGTAATCCCGTAATTCGTTACGGGATTATTTTGGAAGTTGCCAGTTTCTTTTGCCGTCTTAAACACCTTGTTTAATCATTGTGAGCTTTGACCTTTGACCTTTTTGGTTTTTTCCTTGCACTGTTTTTTTTGTTGAGGGGGGGGGGGGGGGTTTGCTGCATGGGCCTGCTTCATTTAATTAGGAGGTTGCTGTTTTTTTCCCCAAGGGGTTTTCTGCAAATTTCGCTAGCATGTTAACTGCGATGGGTTTTTTCTGCGGTGGAATATCAAGAGGAGTGGAGTGAGGTGCCATTTTCGGCAGGCTTGAAAATGGCAAGGGGTTTACCGCGGTGATTGATATGGCCTTGATATTATTTTTCTGATGTGGTGTAATTGATTTGTGACCTTACCCACTACCCACTTCCTTTTTGTTTTCAACTGAGCTGTAAATCCCCAGAGAGCACTACAATTTCAGCTCCCCCCACCCTCAGTGGCCGAGCTCATTTTTGGTTGAGTGAGGATTTTTTCCATTGGATTTTCCATATGCTCACATATTCATCTCTTTCGCAACTCCAATTTTCCTCCACCCAATCGCTTGGGTAACATGAGAAAAATTATTCTACACTCTATCTACATCAATCTTGGACATGTCGGCTAGCAAATTTCATGTCTGAGTTGACTCGGTTCGATGCGGGAGCCCGTATAAAGATTCGATGATGTGGTGTCATTTCGACGGGCGTGATCGGGAAGCGGACTTCGTCGGCGCAGCAGCGGGAGTTTGGTGCGGAGATTAAAGACCGAAGGACACAGATCGATCGGTGTAATCTTTCCTAACTCTTTTACATTTTGCTAGTTTACGGTTAATGGAACGATCCGGGTTTTTGGTCGCGGTGGCGCCGGTTCCGTAAAAAGTTTTTGTTCCGCATTTGTCGTCGGTTTGACGGCCGGGGCGCCGCCGCACCCCAACATGGTATCAGAGCCACGCTATTAACCGTATACTAGCTTGTTCTAACATGTTTAAAACGTCGATCGAAAGAAATTTTCAAAACAACAATTTCAAGTTCAAAGCTTCTGTCGAAATTTATTTGCTGTCGAAAAATTATTTTGGCTATTTCAGAAAAACGTGCAGGCTTTTCTGAGACTCTGGGAGAAATTTGGTTGGCTGATACCTCAGGAACACCGCGGAACCGCGGCCTTACCCACGTTTTGGCCGCGGTTCCGCCGCCGTTCTGGGGCTTCATTTCATCAATTTTCTTCTGGAGGTCTTTCAGTTGGAATTGTGGTTTCTGGAATATTTAGTTTTGGCCCAGATTATTTTGAGTGCTGGATTTGTAATTGAGTCCCACCTCGGGAAATTTTTTTCGATCGAAAATTTAAACAAGTTAGTTAACAGTGCTTTACATTACTATTTGTGACCGTGAATGTCATTCGATCGATAAAACTTGTCTAATTGCTATAGTTCTTTTAGACGGGTTTTGCGAACGTGACATTCACGTTGATATTCTGTGTTGTGCTGTGCTGTTGAGGTTTTGTCGTGGTGGATAGCTCCTGTGCAATGGTAGTGCAGTTTGGATTTATTTGTACATTTGTTATTGCGGGGAGAGCGTCCGACATGTGGACTGCCGTCACTGCCTGTTTGTATATTATTCTTTTGGGGCACGACCGGGATGAGATCGGTGTACCCATTGCATATATTTTATTTTCTGTTCTAGGATTACCCCGCAGTGGGGTGCACGGATAGCCGGGTTTTAGAGGGCAACGGGCCCGTATCTCATGGCTTTGAGACGGAGGGGGCTTCACTCTAGAAATGGCGGGCTATTCGCCGCACTCGTAGGGGGTATAGGTTCACCCAAGGAGGGGTGCTCAAGTTACCGGATTCCGTGAAGTGCTGGGTGGTCCATTCACATTTTTGAAGGGGGTTGCCTCGCTTCAGGTTTTGGTGGGTAACTTGCCGCGCTCGTAGGGGTCTAGGGTTTTCATTGCACAGGCTATCCATACGACCAGGGGAACGTCGGGTTTCACTTGTGGCTCAATGAAACCCGGGGATCCCAGATTATCTGTATTATTCTGTGATGCTTATTACTTTTCTGTGATGTTGCATTTATCATACCTAGAGCGATTATTATATATTGATATATATACTAGTAGATGTTGTATATATTTTGCACCCGCGCTAGTCCAGTCCCCGCTCTGTAGTTAGTTAAGTAACTTAACGGGTGGTGACGGGACCCAGTGGCGAATGCGGATGGCATATACGTACATCATATTTTCGTTCTTTTCCGGTGTGATCAATTGATGGGACTGCGTTGATTCTTATCAATGCAAGGAAAAGAAACCTATATATGATGTTGTTGGAACCAAGTTTTTAAAAAATGACATTATAGACGTACGCTTTTGCTTTGCACAGTGGTATTCGGTTATGAATATCCAGCACCTCATTCGACGTGGTAAGGGCCGAGATCCCTTCATCGGGAGTGACCCCTTGGGCAGAAGTTTGCGTTAACGTAATAACTTCACTATAGTCAATTACTTTTTGCTTTGCATCGTGGTATTCAGTTTGGAATATCCTGCACCTCATTCGACGAGGAAAGAGCCGAGATCCCTTCACCGGGAGTGACCTCTTTAGCAAAAGTTTTCGCCACTATATATTTTTATAAAACCACTTGGATTCCTTCAACGATATCAAGTTCATTACGCTAATGGTTTTTCGCCAAAAACCAGCCGTAGCCCTCCGTCATTTCTTACAAGTAGTGCTTAGTATTCGTGCTGCGTTTGTTGACTCCATCAAGGCGTAGTGTGCGGTGGCTAAGTGGTGCTTGTTTGTTGCATGGATATGCGATTGGTTAGGACAGTCATGTGGCCTTGTTGACTCCGTCAAGAGCACGTACGGGTGGGTTTAATGCAATCAAGATAATGACGGGTTGAACTTGACAAGGACTCTTTGATTTGTTGACTCCGTCAAGGTCACTTGGGTCCTAGGGGTAAAAACACACATCGGGAGTTTCAAATATACAGGAAACTTGCCAGGCTTGAGCATACCTTCTGGAGTATGATAACGTAAGTGGATTCCATCACGTTATCATGCGATGATAGTTGGATCCCGATTCCCCCTGATGAGTTGGTTTACTCCTCGGGTGACCCCGGCTAATTCTTCTTTCAGGTTTGGAGGAGAATTTGAGGATACAATGGGAGGTTTCCTGATTAGATAAAATGATTAACCATTCTGATCTAGGTTAGAGTGCACGCAGAGTGTTTCCTTTCTCTCAGGTTGTGAGGGCTTTTAGGATTAGGAGAGGGTACACCTATTACGCTTATTGGACAGTCTTCTTCCAAACCATAGGCAGGTGCCGAAAGGTAGGGAATGAAGAAAATCAATTAGCCTAAGTTGGGTGTACAGAAGGTAATAAGTAAAAACAAATAAAGGGATCAGAAGGAGGGTAAGGTAAATTGCGACTGTTAACATTCACGACCAAATCACGTATTTCATCGCCACTCCTACTTCACCTTTGTATTTCTATAGAACACCTCGTATCACTACGAACATCCAATTCCATTGGATAAATCCATCGTATGGTTATACACGAACTCGAAGGAGCTTTTTCGAGGATGGATTCTAGTTCAGGAGAAATAAAGAATAAGGTTTATTCAGTTGTCTTTTATCCTTACCTTCTCTCAGGTTGCGAGTGCTCCTAGGATTAGGACAGTACACCTATTATGCTTATTGGACAGTGTTCTTCCAAACCATAGGCTGGTGCCGGACGGTAGGAAGAAAGAAAACCATTAAGCCTAACGATGGTGTACAGAAGGTAACGACTAAAGACAAATAAAGAGATTTGGAGAGATAGCAAGGAAATATACGGTTACAGTCATGAATCTGGATATTGAAAGAGGCGTTACTAGGAATACCCGGATACCCATTCGAAACATATTCATGTTTCAGTTTCACTGTGCATTATTAATTGAAAACTGATGTCCCAATTGGACCCTTGCTCCAGGGTATGTATTTACCAGGTATGATTCTCACATCTGTATGGTTTTACAGATGATGAGTGTGAGTAAGTTTTTGGGAATTAGGTGATCATCCTCATTATATCGGAATTCGTTGTAATTGGTGATATTTGAGGAAATCGCCTGGGTACAGTTTTCAACCTACGATGCACAGAGTTTGAGTTATTCAACTCAGGGGACTTATACAAAGTATGTATGCTGTCCAGTGTCCATTAGGACAAAGGGGTTGGTCCTTCTACTATATTCTGTTTACTTGTGACTTCTCAAGTTTTAGGCATGTGTTTCATAGAAATACAAGGTCCAAGTTTGAGAAGTTATAGGTATAAGAATAAAGTAGAGAACCAGGTGTTGCAAGTATCGGGATTCTTCAAGGTGATCGAAGATGTAGATACTTATGGTTGGTATTCAGTTGATAGTAATGGTTTTTGAGAACTTGCTTTTCTTTCAGGTTACTCATAATTGGATGCACTCCAAAGTTGAGTAATGCTGATTGGCCTCTCTCCATTTAGCGAACATGCACTGGAGACAGCTGCATGATTTGAATCTGGCTCCAATTAAATCAGTGCCTCTATTTCTATATTGTATATAGAATGGTTCGTATCTTAACGATGTTAAGGTACGGGGAGTTGTCCGGCTTATGCTTAAAACCAGACTCCGGATAACTCAAGGCATATTTCTGTAATGGCAGTTTGTGGGTTAACCCGGGCTTTAACGAGGGTTGACTTTCTACCATCTGGAAGATCAATAGTGATATTGTTCTTGACTCGCCACAGTTTTAGTAAAATGGATTTTTTTTCCAGAAAACAGTAGTGGGAGTATGGTAGAACTGGAAGAGATTCCAGAACCACAAACGATTACGGAAAATTTAATAGGACCTAAATATTCAATCAGGATTGACATTCCATTAGCCACTCCGCAGATATAGTGGGTAACCTCAGGCGCCCGAGAGGTACTTCGGTATTCTCCAAGACGGTGACAGGGATGTTCTTGTTTACCCAGACTTTCCATTACTGTTGTTCCAGACTATGAGACCCGGCAGGAGGATGAGTATAGCTTCGTTCTAAACTAGCTTTAGAAGTGCACGTGTATATGACTCTGCCAGAGGGTTGTCGTAGTCAGTGGGAGCAGCGGAAGCGTAGTGGACAAGTAGCTTATGTCTATTTATAGACTAAAGCAGATATAGCAGAGATAGATCATCAATTTCTGGTGTGACAGTCATAGGTTTTGACTTCATCAGAATAGGGGATGGATCTGTTAAGGAGGTAGTAGGGTATGATGTCCTGGTATTTAGATTACATACACAGAGTAGGAAGTGAAATTCCTATACTCAAAGTCAATTATTGGATCGCTGGTACGTGATTGCAATGATTGAGGGAAGACCTATACCAATATGACAGTCTTGCTCGAGATGATAGTATGCTATCTGGTTTGTCTTTATCATCGTGTACATACTTTAGTTCACTATTGCATGTTGATAGAGCCCATAGGATTCTTGCTTGACTGCCAGCAGTATGATGGCGATCATATACGTGGGAGCTGGGGTCTATAAGCACATCCTTAAAGTGTCCCTAGTCGTGGGAGTTTCGAGACAGGGCATGGATACTCCATAGTAGACTAGTGTATACAGTCGAGACCCCGACGAGGGGCGGTGGCCGGTCTCACAAGCCATTAGTGTCAGTTCACCTAAGATGTATACAGGTGCTCATTGGGTTATGAGTACACCGGACAGGACTCGACGGGAACATGCTAGTTGGTATTATACATATCGTCAGATAGCAGTTCCCAGGTGACATGTGTACATGTTAGTCTGTCGACCTGAGATCGTCATTTGTCTCGTGTGAGTTTCCACTGTGCTTTGATTACTACCCTACCATGGCTCAAAGGAGTCGTGCAAACAGGTTTTAGTTGGGTACAATCCCGAGACACATGAAGGCAGTGAGCGGATCGTCAGGGATTCGTCTCTCCCGGTATTGGGAGTGAGATCGCGCTGTGTTTAGGAGAGCCATTACACGAAATCCCTGGCCAGGGTAATCGAGATTTACTGGTAGGTATTCCAGTAGTATCTCAGGGTGTTCTGGGCTTCTCTCCGACACGACTTATACTGCTATTGGGGATCTGACGTTTACCAGCCCCCTACGCCTTATATGCGATACTCATAGGAGAACGGACCGGACTGTACGGATATTGTCACTGTCAGGCTCAGTAGGGTTTCTGGATGAGTTCGCTCGTCAGCTTCTCTTTCGATCAATACATAGGCAACCGTTACGTACAACTAGTACCTCTGACGTGCTAGTGGTTATACCCAGTGCCAATGTATTGATGAGTCATTAGAGTCCCCCACAGACAGTTTCCCATGTTCGGGCGAAACGTTGTAGAGGCCGTATGGATATATGGCGGGGTTCGATCATATCCGTGCACTTGTACACGGATCATGATCGGACGGATAATACTAGCGGGCTTTGGTTTAAGCCGGATCCTAGTATTATATTGTAGGTATATTTTTGTCTCATTGCATTTGTATGCTGTCGGAATACAAATGCGGGTATGTATTTACAGTTGAGGTGCAATCTCGTAATTCGTTACGGGATTATTTTGGGAGTTGCCAGTTTCTTTTGCTGTCTTAAACACCTTGTTTAACCATTGTGAGCTTTGACCTTCGACCTTTTTATTTTTTTCCTTGCACTGGATTTTTTGTGAAGGGGGGCTGCACGGGCTTGCTTCATTTAATTAGGTGGAGGCATGGTCATTTAATTAGGTGGAGGCTATTTTTTTCCCCAAGGGGTTTTCTGCAAATTTCGCCAGCATGTTAATTGCGAAGGGTTTTTTCTACGGTGGAATATCAAGAGGAGTGGAGTGAGGTGGCTGAGGGGGGGGCTCTTTACAATTTTCGCCAGGCTTGAAAATAGCAAGGGGTTTACTGTGGCGATCGTTACGGCCTTGGTATTATTTTTCTCATGTGGCGTAATTGATTTGTGACCTTACCCACTACCCACTTCCTTTTTGTTTTCAACTGTGCTCTAAATCCCCAGAGAGCACTACAATTTCAGCTCCCCCTACCCTCAGTGGCCGGGCTCATTTTTGGTTGAGTGAGGAATTTTTCCATTGGATTTTCCATATGCTCACATATTCATCTCCTTGACAACTCCAATTTTCCTCCATCCAATTGCTTGGGTAACATGAGAAAAATTATTCTACACTCTATCTACATCAATCTTGGACATGTCGGCTAGCAAACTTCATGTCCGAGTTGCCTCGGTTCGAGGCGGGAGTCCGTATAAAGATTCGATGATGTGGTGTCATTTCGACGGGCGTGATCGGGGAGCGGACTTCGTCGGCGCAGCAGCGGGAGTTTGGTGCGGAAATTAAAGACCGAAGGATACGGATCGATCGGTATAATCTTTCCAAACTCTTTTACATTTTGCTAGTTTACGGTTAATGGAACGATCCGGTTTTTTGGTCGCGGTGGCGCCGGTTACGTAAAAAGGTTTTGTTCCGCATTTGGCATCGGTTTGACGGCCGGGGCGCCGCCGCACCCCAACAAATTATTGCGGTATCGCATACCCACAGCTTGTGAGATACCGAATCCCCAACTTCTTTACTAATCAGTTTCAAAAACCGTATTTGTGAAACAATTGTGTTTGAGAAATAGCCTCAGTGAGGAGATCCACTCCAATATTTCTATCTTTATCTCTCTACATCTCAAATTCGTGGAGAACAACTATCTCCCGAAATGAGCGGTACGTGTCTCAGAACTTGTCTGGATTTTTGATGGGACCAAGTTCATAATATGAACACCAAATCCAACAAACTTCTTAGACTGTATCTTCCACCGAATTTAATCAGTATCCAACGCCATGCCTACCTCAATATCCGCTTGGAACCCTGTCCAACATACTGCCCCTCAGAAGTGTGTAAACCTGTAACTCTGACAGTCACCCTATCATCCTAGTCACCTTAGAAGCCAGAAACGATAACCGCCTCCTGCAGGAGGCTTCCGTTATCATATACCAAGAACATCCTCTTATGTTCATAACTGCTTCACTTTGTTTATCCAGAATTGGATTAATTTCTGCTTACTGCAGCTAGTGCAAAAGCAATATCTGGTCTGATACTTGACATCGTATGATTGACTCAATTACATAAGCATGTGATATGCCATTCATGCAAATCTCTCTCCTCATCAGTTTGGAAGACATATCTTTAGAGAGGGGTGACTCTATCACCTGCGGGTGCACCACCACGGCAGGAGTCGTCCATTCTTAATAACTTTAGAATAGTGTCAAAGTACCCTAATTGTGACACTTCTTAAATGTAGATCTAAAACTATAAATTTAGTCACCATAATCCATCATATTTTATGCAGATCCTCCATGTAGAAACACGAGTGACAACTACATTTTAACCGATGTAGTATAGTAACATCACTCCCTATTAATAGTATGCCATCCAAAAACAAGAACAATACTCCCTACATTACTTTCTTACCAGGTCCATATGTTATTATGATGAAGTCAAACATTATGAATTTGGCACCAAAAATAGATGATCCATCTCCGCACTCCCTACTTTAGTCTATAAATAGACACAAGCATCTTGCCTTACCACGCTTCGGCTGCTCCCACTGACTACAACAACCATCTGACAGAGTCATATATACGTGCACTTCTAAAGCTCATTTAGAACGACGTTATAGTCATCCACCTGCCATATCTCATAGTCAAGAACCGTAGCAGTGATAAACTTGGGTCATCAAAACCTCCCTGTCACTGTCTTTGAGAAAATTGAAGTCTCTCTCGGGTGGCTGAGATTACCCACTAAATCCACGGAGTGGCTATATGGATTGTATAATCCAATTGAATCCTTAGATTTTACTAAATTTTCACTAACCGTTTGTGGTTCTGGAATTGCTTCCAGTTCTATCAAACTCCTACTAATGTCTTTTGAAAAGAATGCATTTTACAAAAAAATGTGGCGAGTCAAGAATAAAATAAATTTTGATTTTGCAAATGGTAGAAAATTAAACCTTTGTCTATGCCCGGGATAACCCATAAACTGCCATTACTGAAACATGTCTTGAGTTTATCCGGATTCCGGTTTTAAGCATAAGCCGGAAAACTCCATATAGCTTAACATCATTAAGATATGAATCCATTCTATATCCAATATAGAAACAAAAGCACTGATTTAGATGAAACCAGATTCAAATAGTATGCAGCTGTTTCCAGTGCACATCACCTGAATAGAAGCTGGCCAAGTAGCATTACTCATCAAGGAGTGCACTCACGGATGAGTAACCTAAAAGAGAATATCATTCTCAATATTACTATAGTGGAATACCTAGCAGAAACATATACGTCTTTGATCACCTTAAAGAATTTAGATGCTTTCAACGTATGGTTCTTTACTTTATTCTTGCACCTATGAACTTCTCTAGATTTTTGACCTTGCATAAATGCGTGTCTAGAACAAGAGAAGTTATATGTAAATGAAATATAGTACGAGTACCAACCCCTTGTCCAAATGAACACTGTACAACATACAATATTTTGTATAAGTCCCCTGAGTTTTCCAACTCAAATTCTTAGCGTCGTAAGTTGAAAAACTGTATTTTGGTTAAGAAGAATTACACCGTTATTGAATGCACCTTATATAATCATCAATTGATAATGGTAAATGTTATAAACATAACATCAAAAATTTATATCTCACTTTATGAAATAAGCGTACAAATATATCAGTTTGAAATTGGTTCATAACAACGGATATTCAAAACCAACATATTGCCAATAGGCAAACCCTGGTGATTTCCTCAAACATCAACAATTACAATGAACTCAGAAATTGAGGATCTAATCACCAAATTTCCAATATTCTACTCTCACTCATCATCTGTAACGCTATACAGATGTGAGACACTTAACCGGTATATACATACCTTGGAGTAAGAATGAATTGGGAAACAATTTTTCAATTACAAGTATACAGGAAAGCTGAAACATGAAAATGTTTCGAGGGGGTGGCCGGGTATTCCTAGTAATGCCTCTTCCAATTCCAGACTCATGACAGTAATTGTAATTTCCATTGCCCTTACTCCAATCCCTTTATATGTATTTACTTCTTATCTTATGTATACCGTACTTAGGCTAATTGGTTTTCTTCCTTCCCTACAATTCGGCACCTGCCTAAGGTCTGGAAGAAAACTATCCAATAATCATAATAGGTGTACTCTTTTAATACAAGGAGCTCTCACAATCTGAGAGAAGGTAAAGGAAAGAGACAACCGAATAATCCTATTCAATTTCTCCAGAACCGGAATCTATCCTCAAACTGAAATAAATTTTTGCGAGTTCGTATGTAACTATACAAGATGGTTTATCCATTCTATATAGATCTTCGTAGTGATACGAAATGTTCTGGAGAAAGCTAAGGTTAAAGTAGTAGGGGCATGGATATTTGCGACTTTGTCGTGAATCGAGACAATCCAAAACCGGATGGTAAAAAGCTTTGGTTTTACTTGGTTATGATTTTTAGTTTTAAGGCGGGTCAAGGTCGTAGCCAGAGAGAGAGAAAATAAACACTCAGCGTGCACTCTAACCCAGGTTAGATTATTTAATTAATTTATCTAATCAGGATGGCTCCTACTGTTTCCTCAAATTCTCCTTCAAACCATAAAAGGAGATCTAGTTGGGATAACCCGAGGAGTAATGCATACTCATCAATAGAAATCGGGACCCAACTATCATCGCATGATAACTTGATGGAAGACACTTAAGTCACCACACTGTTTCCTGATTAAAAGATCAGGAATTACCTCAATGAGGTATCACGTGTTCACATGTGACCAAGGGTCACGTGATGACACGTGATGGTTAAAATCTCACTATACAGAGACGAAAAACAAAAGAAAGGGTGAAAGATGACTCAATTGAGGTTACATGTTCACACGTGACCAAGGGTCACGTGTCAGCATGTGACAGGCTTTGAAAGCCTTGCAGCTTAAAACAGAATTTAATTCTAAAAAAAATCAATCAAATCAGAAAATACCTCAACGGGGGTCACGTGCCCACACTTGACCAAGGGTCACGTGCCAGCACGAGACATACTTTGAAAGCCTTACAATTTAGTTGAATTAAAATTGTGAATTTCTCCAAAATCTTTCCAAATGGGAAACGATTAAGGAGAACCGTTAGATTAAAAATCCAAGGGTCATTAAATATCACCAATTGATGGAAAAATCTTAAACAAGGAAAGATTTCCATAAATCTCACCAGAAATAACAAACAGAATATCTTTGGATTGAAAATCCAACGGTGAATAAAATTCACTTAATAATCTAAAGGCTCATATTAATTATGAAAACAAACAAAATCTTTCAAAGAAAGATTTGCTAAACAAATAGATTCTTTTCCTCCTCCGATAAATAGGAGCCAAGAGAAGAGGAGAGTAGAGAGAGAATTTTGAGGAGAGAGAGCTTTGGAATCATGAAATTTCAGAGAGAAAAGAAAGAAGAATTTAATTCTCAACAAAGAAAAACCCTAGGTGAGAAAAGAAAGGGGATCAAAACTTCAAACAGAGAATTTAATTCTCAAATCTAAGAGTTTAACTCTTCTACAAAAAAAAGAACTTAGTTCTTCTTCTGGTTGAAGATCTGCACAGAGCACATAACCCCATAAGATGAGAATTTAATTCTCATCGGGTTGAGATCCTGCCATGCAGATCCAAAACTTAGAAGGAGAATTGAGTTTAGAGAATTCAATTCTCCCAAAAACAAAATTAGGGTTTAACCCTATATGAGAATTCAATTCTCCCAAACTCACAGGAATTTAATTCCTTCAAGATGAAATTGGGGTTTAAACCCTATCTGAGAATTTAATTCTCCTACAATTATAGGAATTTAATTCCTTCAAGATAGACAGAACTAGGGTTTAACCCTAATTGAGAATTTAATTCTCTCAAATTTACAGGAATTTAATTCCTCCACAATGATAATAGAGTTTTGCCCTATATAAGAATTTAATTCTTTCACAATAGGAATTTAATTCATCCAAAATCGTAATTAGGGTTTAACCCTATAAAAGAATTCAATTCTTGAAAATAAAGAGATTTGAAGGATCTCCATGCATGCAAAGGACTAAGGTCACGTGGCCCCACGTGACCCCTGAAAAGATCCCCAAAATGAGAAGGGAAAAAGCTCGGAGGCAATGCCTCACGTGCTCCCACGTGACCCTTAAAACAAAGAGAACAAATCCAAAGGAAGAACCATTCTTGGGCACCCTCACGTGTCCCCACGTGACCCGTAGTAAAACACTTTAATAATCAATGACTGGAAGCCCGTCACGTGCCCACACGTGATGGCCTGAAGACTAAAAGTGTTTAACACTTATCTGAATATCCTGAGAACAAAATAAGGGGATCTGGCCCCACTTTTTGATGCTATCACGTGCTCCCACGTGATCCCTCCATCTTCTAGTGTTTAACACTAATCTGATAATTTTGTTTCCAGTGTTTAACACTATTATCTGTTAGTGTTTAACATTAATTTGAGAATCATATTTCTAGTGTTTAAACACTAATTTGATAATCTTATTACCAGTGTTTAACACTGTTGTTCTTTAGTGTTGAACACTAGCTTCAGCCCAATTGACTAATTTTCTAGAAACAAAGCCACCCCTTCAATGGACCAACAGAGGGTCAATATTCCAAACTTGATTGGACTTAGCCCAAGAAGGCCATAAGTCCTCAATTCAGATTTAACTGAGCCTATGCGCTCATAATTCTAATTAATTGATCTTAGTTCCAAATTGGGCTACAGATCACTTAATCCACTTTGGTTCAAGGGTACATCTCTTCACTCCTCTGATATTTGTCGTTGTAATCCTTCAACGTCTTCAGAGAGGTAACGGGTCCCGACAACCACACATTTCATTGACTATGACGTCTTTAAACTAGATTGTGGGGTCCTTAAGCCCATGGACTATGATGTCCTTAACCTCGACCGTGATGTCTTAAAACTAACAATGGACTGTGAGGTCCCTAAAGTCATGGACTATGATGTCCTTAACCTTGACCGTGATGTCTTAAAACTAACAATGGACTGTGAGGTCCCTAAACTCATGGACTATGATGTCCTTGACCTCGACCTTGATGTCTTAAAACTAATATCGGACTGTGGGGTCCTTAAGCCCATGGACTATAATGTCCTTAATCTCGACCGTGATGTCTTAAAACTAATAACGGACTGTGGAGTCCTTAAATCCATGGACTATGATGTCCTTAACATCGACCGCGATGTCTTAAAATTAACATTGGACCGTAATGTCCTTAAACTAATTATCGACCGCAATGTCATTAAACTAAACGACAGAGCCCAATCGCTCTTTTGTTGGATCTAAACGATCCTGTTAAGTTGATCTTAGTCTAAAATTAGACTAACGTATCCTTAACATACGTTTAAGTTGATCTTAGTCTCAAATGAGACTAACGTATCCTTAAACCCAACCCCCCAAACCCAAATCTAAGAAAGATACGGATTTGGAATAGTTCACGCCCTACGGGCGACAACATAACTTAGTCTCCGTATACAATCCACGGGCAACCAAATACAAAAAAAACACCCACGACACGAATTGACCATCTGGAGAAGGAGAAAGTTGTTACCGCGATGCGGTAGCGTAATTAACTGCAGGGGCTTGCGCCTGCAGGGAAGAGCGTCCCCACAATCAAAACCCCCTCAAACGAGGGGGAATCTGACGCAGTCTGCTACATCGGCCGCATCCGTTTAAACCTTCGATACATGGTGCCATAAATCAACTTGGCATCTTCTGAGAGGTGGACGGACAACACCAATTAGCATCTGCCCCGAATTTCAGGCCAGACGGACCTGCGCCGCGTCTCCGTGATTCGGAGGGGAACAGATTCTGGCACGCCCGGTAGGACCTTTTCTTCTTTCCACTCCACACTTCGTGTGTCGTGTTCGCGAACAAATCGCAGTTTGCTAATGGTTGCTCGTGGGTTTTTGTTAGTGTATATGCCCTAGAGGCCATTACTGTATCATACTAGCTTGTATATTACTTAATGGAAGCTTGGGATATTCACCTTGTATAAACAATCTTGCTCAATATAGTAGTATGCTACTTGGTTTGTTTCCACTTCAATGTGTACCTGTGTTTATTTTATGATATCACCTATACGCATTAGTGGAGCCCTTAGGATCTTTGCTTGATTACCAGCGTTGTGATGGCAGTCACACTAGTGGGGGCTGGGTAATCTATAAGCACATCCTTATACAGGTCCCTAGTCGCAGGACTATCGAGACAGGGCATCGATACTCCGGAGTAGACTAGCGTATGCGCTTCTCATCCCAGTGTGGGAGATGGTCTGTCCCACAGCCATCAGTACGTCGTACTGGAGATAGTATACGGCTGCTCGTTAGGTTACGAGTACACTGGACAGGACTCGTCGGGAACTGACAGGTTAGTATTATACCTATCGTCAGTTATCAGTTCCCAGGTGACATGAGTACAGCTTAGTCCGCTGACTTAACACTGTCACTTCGCCTCGAGTGTGTTCCCACTGTACTTTGATTACTACCCTACCACGGCTCAAAGGAGTATTGCAAACAGGTAGTAGTTGGGTACAGTCCCGAAGCACTTGGAGGCAGTGACGGTTAGACAGGATTCGTCTCTCCCGGTATTGGGGGTTGACATCGCGCTGTGTCTAGGAGAGCCATTACACGAGTAGTCCCTGGCCAGGGCAATCGAGATATACTGGTAGGTTTCCAGTGTTATCTCAGGGTGTTTTGGGCTTCACTCCGACACGACTTGTACCGCTATTAGGGGACCGACGTTTACCGCACCTTAGGCCCGCCATGCGATGTATCAGACGAACAGACCAGACTGTACGGAGATTGTCACATTCAGACTCAGTAGGAGTTCAGATGGGGTACACCTCGTCAGTCTTCTTATCGGCATCTACCTGGGGACCGTTACGCACAGCTAGTGCCGCTTGCGGTCTGTGGTTAAACCCACTGCCAGCGTAGTGTCGAGTCTTTAGAGTCCCACACAGAGGGCTATTCACCTCTGGGTAAAACTGAGTAGAGGTCGCATGGTCTTGCGACAGGGTTCGTTCTCATCCGCGCACTTTGTGCACGTTTGGAGTTCGGACATATATTACTAGCGGGCTCTGGTTTGAGCCAGATACTGGTATATGTTTTGGGGTTGATTTTATCTCATAGTATTCATGTTCCTCGGAACAAGAATGCGGGTGTGTATGCACAGTTGATTGAGGCGGAGGAAGAGGTTTTTCATTAGGGTTTCGGAACGGGTGCGCATGCACAGTTGACAGTCGCCTTTTTCCAAACCCTAATGAATTAGTGATATATCAATTAATAATATTAATTAAATGAAATTGTGTCATGGTTGGGTTTGTTGACTTGTTGACCATGGTTGAAAGTTTGACCATTATCATTACATATCAAAGATGCTCTTTGATTCTAGCAAAACTATTTAATGAATGTAATGATAATGGTCATTCCAAACCATCGATCAACTATTTCATTTTTATTATTATTGTTAATTTGATAATTTTTTTTTTGGGTTATGGTTGTAAAATGAGAAGGATATTATTCATTCTATCATAACTCTTCTCTCTCCTCTCTTCTTCTTCCTCCTCCTCTAGTTCAAGGAGCTTCCTTCTCATGTGTTGAGAATCCCTCTCCTTGAGTTTTGAGGTACTAAGATTTGGCGTTTTGCTTGGTGCAGAAAGCAAAGGATCAATGGTGTTCACCTGCTCAAAGTGTTCCACATGCAACTGCAACTCCCGCTCCGCCTCATCTGGAGGCATAGCTTACGGGCCCCAAGCGGCTTCCCTGTTCACAATGACGGTGGAACAGGTCACTCAAGCCACCACCGGATTGTTTTTCGGGACCATGCTCCCGCCAACGAGCTTCACCGCTCCTGTGCCAACGCCAGAAGCTTCCAAGAAGTCGGTCTTTGATCGGCTCGCTACTACTGTGGCCCCTCTCAACGGGTCGCCCAAGTCCACTGCCTCAGTCTTCGCTAGACTGAGCCGAAGTTCAGGTGGGCCCATGATGAAGCCTGCACCTCAAGAAAAGGTTATTCCGAAAAGAGTAACCAACCCTGCTCCCGAAGTCGTCAAGGCGGCTTCTCCTGCCAAGGGGTCGGTATTTACAAGACTGACTGTCCCAACTCCCGCTCCCGCTCCTGCTACTCAAAGGACATCAGTCTTCAATAGGCTGACGCCAGCAGCAACCCTTCACCTGGAAAGGGAGGAAGACAAATCCATTGCTGAACCAACCCCAACAGCTCGACACGCTCGACGTCGCCACTGGCGCCGAGTAAGGAGGGTCGGGGGCAACTCCCCTTCTGGGCTAACTCCACCAGCCCCAACAGCGGAAATTAATGCGGCTGTTCTAATTGGGAACAGCTTCGAGCTGCTGAATAAGGTGCGCAGGAATTCTCCTACCGCCGTACTGAAAAGATCTCCTCCTCTGGTGGGGAATGATGCGGAAGCCAAGCCAGAACAGTCCCCTCAGCGTCTGTCCTCTAAAATCTACAAGGTCTGGCGCCAAGTCCAAGACTCGGTGATTGATCGAAATTTCTCCCGCCAGCAGAAGAAGCTGAAGGTCCGACAGGAAGAAAACCGTCCTGTTAAGCAACAAAAGATGACGACTACTTGGGTGTCCACTGCAGCGACCCCCTCAACGTCAACCACTCAGAAAAGAAGGAGGCCAGAGAAAGCCCCTGTAAACGTGGCAGACCACAAAGACGCTGAGCCCAAACGCCCCAAGTCTGGGGGCATGATGGTACATACTCTCTACATGGCATCCGGAAAAGAGGATTGCCGTGCTTCGACGGGCCACCGACCACTCACTCGATCCATCATGAGAGATCAGGAACAACAGCAGCAGAAGCTTCAGGAGATGCTGACTGCGATGGCCGCACTCACCGGGCCAAAAGAAAGCCCGGAAACATCCACGGAGCAGTTCCGTGATCACGAAACTGATGCTGACTTCCTTCGGAGAATGCTTGATAAGAAGGACAAAGAGGCTGTGGAACAAGCGGCCAATATAAAGCAAATGGCCATTCTCTTCCAAGACACGGTCAGGATGATGTTACAGCAGGACCCTCCGACTGAAGATCCTCCGATTATCCTTGAAGATGACAGAGGAGAAACATCAAATCCACCTCCGACTCTTTCAACAGCCAAAGAGGAAACTATCTCCAAGGCCGACCTGGATGATTATATTGCTCAACACATACGAGTTCACCAGGCAAACGAAGCAGCCAGCCAAGTTGTCAAAACTGGGCGACCGTATCCAGGCTGGTATGATCAGATAAAGTACCCGTCGGGCTACACGATCCCTAAATTCCACGTATACAAGGGGACGGGCAATCCCCACCAGCACATCGCCCAGTTCAGAGCTCTGTGCGGCAACACCGGGGGCGATGATAAGCTTTTGATCCGCCAATTCGTCAGCAGCTTGTCGGAGACCGCATTTGAGTGGTACTCCGAGCTTCCAAACGACTCCGTCAGAACTTTCGCAGAAATGGAGTTGCTATTCACCCAGCGATTCGCGAGTGCCAGCGAATGTACTCCAATAACGGCGTTGATCAATGAAAGGGTGAACCCGGGCGGAACTTGGGTTCAATACGCAATCCGATGGCGAAATCTATGGTCAAAGTGCGAACAGCGCATCGAAGAAGCGCCAGCGGTGGGCATGTTCGTAGGCACCCTAGACCCTCATGCAACTATTTCACAGTTCATGATGTTCTTCAAACCGACCACATTCCAGGCTTTAATCGACAAGATAGCCCAGATGGATCAGATTGGTCACAGACCGTCTCCCCCGAAACGGAGCCGCGAAATGAAAAGGGTAAAGGAAAGACGACCTTCATTGCGAATACTCAACAACAGTCCAGTGCTCCAAAGCTAACGGATCAACTGGAAGAGAGACGACGCTATTATAACGAGAAAATGAAGTGCCCTTACTCATTCCCACAAGATAAAACGAGGAGACTCTTCGAGCTGGCGATGCGCAACAGGCTTATCAATTTTCCGAATCCAAGGCGACCACCGTAACCCAGCGAAGTGAATAATCCCAATTATTGCCCTTACCACCAAATGGTAAGCTATCCGATCGAAGATTGCTTTGTCTTTCAGGGATGGATCGAGGATCAGTATCAGCAAGGCAAGTTTGCGCTGTCTGAGAAGTGGAAAGTAAGCCCACCACAACCGCACACTCCTAAGAAGACAGACACACCGGGGGCAATATGCTCTTTTGTTGAAGAAGCTCCATGGGAGGTGGCTCTTTCGGCCAAAACCAAAAGGATGCTGAATGATCTCCAGACATTCCCGGCGATCAGGTGGAAAAATCCTCTAGAACCCCAGATCATCGAAGGAATGCTGAAGCCGCGCCCAACTCCAAAGATTGGTGGTGATAGCCAAAGTGTTCACATCCAGCCGTCAAAATCATCGAAAAAGAAGAAGAAATCCAAGAAGCCCGTGAAGCCTGGCGACAAGCGCACGGACCTACAAAAGCAGATTGACGCGCTGGAAGAGTATAACCAGAAGGCGCGGACTCCAATCAAGCTCCAAGAGTTCCTCAGCCACGTCCTTGAGGACGAAAATGATGGAGAAGACTCATCAGATGGATCTGAGGATTACGTAGCAAGTTGTCATGTAATCTCTCACTCATTGATTGACGATGAAGAGGCTCCTTGCACCAAGAGACTAGGGGCAGGTCCCGAGCCGGAACATCTATGGCCGTCAGACGAAATGATCGACGCTTTCCTGAATGAAATTCATTTGAAAAGTGAAGCCGATCGGGAGCGTGAGATGGCCATATTTGAAAAAGCGAAACGCCGACGACTGGACGAAAGAGTCGAGACATGATCAGTCGAAAATAATGTATTTTTAACACGGCAATTTCCCTATCATTTGCATTCATTTAGAAGTGTTCGGTATTCATATTTCACATATTAGCAAAACAGTCCTGAAATATCAGATTGCATGTGTTAGACTCTAAAACCGACATTTCTGAGGAAATTGTGTGTTTATCATGGCATCGCATCATTTCTGTATTTGCGCAACACTTGTCTTGAGTCTGTGCAGGAAAATACGGAAGAAAAAAACCAAAGAGCTGATCAAAATTACGCCAACTCAATGATTTCAGATCTGGTAGTATTTCAGAAGAAGATATTAAATTCAACATATACAATAAAGGCACATACATCAGCCCAAGCAAGCACCAGAGAGCCCAAGCCCCAACTCTCCAAAAGAGCCGCGGAACCGCGGCGGGAGCCGGCTTGAGCCGCGGTTCCGCGGCGCTTCTGCCACATCATCGCTTCATTTTTAGTGCAGATTGCTTTTCTCAGGGCCCACATTCATTTCTGATATGTCAAATTCCAGAATTCTCGCGAAGCTACTGCCAGATCAGCAAAGATCATTAAGCAAGGCTAATCCTAATTAAGCTCCTAACTAACCTCTTCTAGAAGATCCCTCCTAACTAATCACATCTAGAAGCTTCTCCTCTAACTAACTTTTGGAGGGAAATTCAAATTTCCTCAACAAACTTTAAGAGGGAAACTTAGAATTTGAAATCCTAGATCTAGGGTTTAGATGTCTATAAATAGGAACCTAGACCTAGGGTTAAAGGCTAATCAATTTTTAGGGAATCAATCTTTGTTGTTCTTTAGTTAGCTAATTCTTCATTAATCTTTAGTCTTCTTCAATTCTTCATCTTCTTCCACAAGTCTAGTGACAAGGCTTGTGCGAAACCCTAACCCTAATTCCACTCCAAATTCAAGATCTTGAGTACCCATCAAGCGAGAAGCCTTCAACCTTTTAGGAGCCGAGCCGATCTTCAATCGGGCAAGTGATCCAAGCCGATCCGCGACTCACGGAGACGAGCGAGGCCAAATCGACGATCGAGTGCTTCCTCTTGTAGTTCTTGAGCGAATGTAACGAAATTGTTGATATAAATAAAAGGTGGAATTCTTGAATCTTGCTTTCTTTAATGTCTTGCATCATGATTAGATCTCAATTTGTAATTGTTGTTCTTGTTGTGATGTTTGAGTAAAACTCCGCTCGTCAAGGAGTCGAGACGATCAATAGAATGATGATGTAACAAATCTTTAAAACGATTTTTAAGTCCTACTAGTTTTGTAAACCCTAGCAAGTTCAAGAATCGATGACCTAGTTTCGTTGCGATGCTTTCTTGATTGTGATCGCTCGAAATTAGGGATCGACGATCGTTTCTTGAAATTACTAGAGGCTAGAATATGAATGATATTGATGAAAGAACAAGGGATAAGATGAAACCCTAGTTTCACTAGAAATCCCTAATTCTTGTCGATCATCATCGATCTATTATCAATTCATCGAAGGATAAGAATACGTCATTGTAAGATTACATCACACCTATAGATCCGATCGATTCCTACGAGCCTCATTTCGATTCTTGAGATTTGGTTTGGAAAAATCATAAAACTATCAATTCTTGATTCTATCTTTTTCTTGTTATTAGATCTATGTTTTTCTAATTCTTGAACTTCAATTTCAAATCATGAATTGTTTTGTTTTGTTTTCTTTAAAGTTTCGACTCATCTAATTCAAAAAACGAACTATTACACTGTCCCTGTGGACGATCCGCACTCACTTACAATCTACATCAGACACCGTAGTTGATTGCGGTCAAATAATTCTTTGATTGTGATTCTATAAATTTTCTAAACCGACACACAAAGAAATGATCAATCAAGACACTCCTGCCAAATCAAAGGATATCGGTTGCAGATAAAAACAAGTTCAAGATGAGGAAAAAGTTTGCGAAAGCCATATCAGTGAGAATGAAGCTACCACCCCCCGAAGGAAGTACTCTTAGTGAAGTCGAAATGCATCCGAGCTACTGTTTATATCATCAAAAGATTGCGCACCCCACCGAAGAGTGCAATGCTTTTAAAAGATGGTGGCAGAGATATGTTGCTCACCGGCAACATTTTAAGCGGATGAAACGCAAAACTCGTCGGGAGCAGAGAAGTACGACCGAGGAGCATAAAAGAATTACCGGCAACTGTCGCATGGTCAACGCCGGGGTATCACAGGTTCTCACCTTCGGGAGCGACTCTGACGAGGAAATGGCTCTTGGCCCTCTCTTTAAAGAATCCCCTTGGGGAATGAGGAAGAACCGAATGCCTGTGAAAATTTTCAGCTACGCAACCACACGCTTCCAGAAAAGAATCTCGGACCCACGAATAAAAAAGATAAGCGAAAATAAAAGGTCTCTGAGGATATCTCCCTAGATGACCAAGTCATCAAAGAGCTGACTGCCAAAGACCCGCCAAAGAAGAACAGGGTGGACTACAACGTTATGGCACACTTGAGGAAGCTACCTTCGCAGCTCAGCATTCTCGACGCCCTTCTGTTATCCAAAGAGGCGAGAGATTCATTGATCAAGGCGCTACAAGAGCCAGGACAATTCCAAGCTTTCCCCGCCGAAGAAAAGATGAAGGACGAGCTGGAAGAAGTGCACACAGCCGATATCACCTTCGGCGATGAAGATCTCCTCCTTGGGACGTGCGAGCACAACCGTCCCCTTTATGTCTCCGGATACTGTCACGATATAAAGATAGGCAAGATTCTGGTTGACAATGGGTCTTCCGTCAACCTCTTCAACGTGAGAGTATTGAAGGAAATCTGCATGAACGTTCAGCATCTCGCTCGTGATAAAATTACCATCTCTGGTTTTGACTCCCAGTCGTCACGGAGTCTTGGGTCTGTGATACTGACGCTGCGCTTCGGGCTACTCGTCACGGATGTTAAATTTCACGTCATTGACGCTAAGACTTTCTACAATGCTTTGCTCGGCCGGCCTTGATTACATTAGTACAACATCATCCCTTCGACGCAACACTAATGTATGAAGTACTTCAAGGATGGTCTCGAGTATACTGTGACAGGGGAGTTGAACCCTCTCTCTGTGAACGAAGTCCAAAAATACGAAGATGCAAAATACTTTTTACCAGATTTTGAGGATACGGAAAGATGTCACCAACCGATGAACAAAGCTATCACTACTATTCTAGTCTTTGGGAATAATACCGAGGAGGAAAAAGAGATAGTTTATACAGGGCCGCCTCAAGGCAACAACCCGGGGCCATCCACCCCAATGTTGATCTTCGGCAGTGACTCGGAAGATGAAGTTAATGCTGTATTCTCTGCTCTGCCATTAATACAAGCTTTCACTGGCGATAATAAGAGTTTACAAATTATCATGGTTCCACGGGAGCATTACAAAGAGCTCGATGCACTTAAAGCTTATAATGTACAAGAACTGCAGACATTTTACGTCCCTCCCAGGCGAGAAGGTGAACAGGCGATCCTATTCTACCGAGCTAGAGAAACCAAAGTAGAGAAAGAAATCTAGCATGGCGCCGATTCCACGCTCGACAGACTCCAGCCCATCCGTCTGCCTAGATATTACTCGGAAGGCTTGAGAAGGCCCTTGAAGCACCAAGGGGTACCTTTCAAACAGACCATTCGACAAGCTCGGTTCTACAACAGGATTTGAGACATCCCTGGAACTCAGCACAAGTTTCCCAACGGGAGAATGGAAACACTCGGGCTTAGATACGTGAAGTCTGGGAAACAGGAACGAGTCCATGGTAGCTACGTCATATATGACTTCGATGAAGAAGAGGACGCCCTGTCAGAAAACGCTGACCCTGAACCAAAATGAGATCCTGCAACCAAAATGCCGAGTTCGTCATTTGAAGAACGAATGGACAAGCTTATCAGGGAAGCGGGTCAAAAGATCCAGGATGACCATAACCGTGAAATGGCCATTTACGAGAAAGCCAAGGCGCAGCGCCTCCTTCAGCAGGTCATAGGGAATGACAATGTTCTTCCTTATCAACCCGTCATACAAAAGGCCCGACGCAGAGGCAAAAATAAATCAAAGAGCGAGAAAGGCGTTCGACAGCAACAAAGCGGGACCAAGAAGCCACGCGATCGGGAATCAAACAATCCGGATTCGTCCCTTATGAAGAAGATGAGTCGAGCATACTCTTTTCCTCAGAATAAAACACGGATGATGCTTGAGCTCGCCATAAGACATCAAATGATTACACTTCCGGAATCCAAACATCCTGAGCAAGTCAACGAGATCTCCCACCCAGACTATTGCTCTTATCACCGAGCAATAGGACATCCTCTCGAAGACTGCTTCACCTTCAAGAACTGGGTCGAAGACCAATATCAGCTCGGCAAATTCGCTCTATCCAGCAGCTGGAGGATAAATCCTCCACAGAAGCACGAACCAAAAGCCGCCCATACAGCGAGGGTAGAACTGGATCAAAATCGGTCTTGGAAGCAAGCTCATACTTGTTATATGATAACGCTATCAAAAGAAGAACCTGAGAATATGGATGACCTCCCCTGGTGCTTCAAAAACAATGATGATGAGGTGATCTCAGAGTTTCCACCGGCGCCAAAAGAGCTGGAAGATGGAATACATACCACTGCGGATAACCTCAAGAAAATTGATTTGGGGACGGCAGACGACCCTCGACCGACATTCGTCAGTGAGCTGCTATCTGAAGAAAGGGTGACAGCGCTAAAAGACGTGCTTATGCAGCATAAAGATTGCTTCACATGGAATTATTACGAAATGCGAGGACTAGATCCGGAGATTGCTGTCCACAAATTGGCAATATCCCCAAATACCAAGCCAATCAAACAAGCGCCGAGAAGAATGCGGCTTGAGTTTGAGATGAGCATCAACGCCGAGGTCAAGAAGCTGATCGACTCTGGAGGTTCAGTACCCTGATTGGATCGCCAACATCGTCCCAGTGATGAAGAAGAATAGGACAGTGCGCATATGTGTGGACTTTCGGGATCTCAATAAAGCCTGCCCAAAGGATGACTTCCCGGTACCGGTCACTGAGCTGATGATAGATAATACGTCCACTCACGATGTTTTCTCCTTCATGGACGGCTCGTCGGGATATAATCAGATAAAGATGCATCCTGAAGACTAGAAGCATACTACTTTCCGGACCCCTTTGGGCATATTCTGCTATAAGGTAATGCCTTTCGGTCTAAAGAACGCCGGTGCCACCTATCAGAGGGCCATGACGAGGATCTTCGATGACCTTATACATGAAATCGTCGAATGTTATATCGACGACCTCGAGGTTAAAAGCAAATTATACGAGGAACATCTCGAACATCTGAAGATCGTATTTCAACGCCTTCGGCAATACAACCTGAAGATGAACCCCCTCAAATGCGCATTCGGAGTTTCCTCGGGCAAATTCCAAGGATTCATTGTCCGGCACCGAGGTATCGAGATAGACCCGTCGAAGATCAAGGCGATCATGGAAATGCCCCCTCCAAGGACTCTTAAGCAATTGCGGTCTCTCCAAGTGAAACTCGCGTATATCCGGCGATTTATAGCCAATCTTTCCAGCAAGTGCCGCCCCTACAGTCACCTGATGAAGAAGGGGACCCCGTTCGTCTGGGTTCACAAATGCCAAGACGCACTGGACGAAATCAAGCAGTATCTGCAGAACCCTCTAGTGCTGGCCGCTCCGGTCAAGGGAAAACCCCTTATTCTTTATACAACAGCCCTCGAAGGTTCCTTAGGTGAATTATGGGCACAAGAGAACGACCAAGGGAAAGAAAAATCTCTCTATTACTTGGTTCTCCTGGGGGCAGAAAGCAATTATTCTCCTATCGAAAAACACTGCCTGGCGTTGATCTTCGCGATAACGAAACTCAGGCACTATGCATTGGCGCATGAAGTCCGTATCATATCGAAGGTGGATCCCCTCAAATATTTGATGTCAAAGGCCATACTGACGGGACGACTCGCTAAATGGGCTTTACTCTTAATGGAGTTCGCAATAACTTACCAGCCTCTTAAGGCAGTGAAAGGCCAGGCCATCGCTGACTTCCTCGCTGAACATCCGATACCGGCCGATTCTCCCTTGAATTGCGAACTGCCAGACGAACATGCATTTGACATGATCGACGGAAGTGGTACCCGGTGGGAACTTTTTTTCGATGGAGCATCCTCCGTGAAGAAGCGCAAACAAAACACACCAATAATCAAATCAAGGGTAGGCCTTATCTTCGTGACTCCACAAGGAGGGATAATGCGTTTTGCCTTCTCCTTAACAGAGCCGAGGACAAACAATGAAGCCGAGTATGAAGCTTTGATAGCAGGCCTTGAGATCGCCATCGACATGGGAATTGAAAACCTCCTTATATACGGAGACTCCCAACTGGTCGTCAGTAAAGTAAATGGCGACTACCAAACGTGCAAACCAGAACTGGTAAAGTACGGTGAGAGGGTATAGCAACTGCTGACCCAAATACCTTCCTACACCTTGGAAAGTATACCGCGTGCGGAAAATAGCAAAGCGGATGCACTAGCTAAGCTCGCTAAAGAATTGGCTGACGAGAACCTCGATGACGTGAAGATCGTTGTGCAAAGCCGTCGGGTTCTTATACCGGCGGAAGTATCTCCGGAGTCGTCCGAAGAAAAAGGAGTGACCGAGCAAATGGCTATGCAAATAAAAGACCAGGAAAAGGCTGAGGATTGGAGAGAAGTCTTTATAGACTACTTCAAATCCCGTCGAACGCCAGAAGATGCATCCTCAAAACATCAGCTCATGAAGCGAGCCCTATCTTTCGCCTTCGTCAATGATACTCTGTACAAGAGGTCATTTGATTCTCTGTGGTTGAGATGCCTGGGACCTGAAGAGGCGAAAAGAGTCGTCCAAGAAGTTCACGCCGGACTCTGCGGTTCTCACCAAGCAGGCCGGAAGATGAAGTTGAAGATCAAACGGATGGGTTATTATTGGCCCACGATGATCCAGGACCGCCTCGAGTATGCGAAGCAATGCCACTCATGCCAGATTCATGGGGACTTTATCCATCAGCATCCAAATCCGTTACACCCAACAGTGGCTAGCTGGCCGTTCGAAATGTGGGGAACTGACATAATCGGCCCCATGAGCCAGCATCGTCCAGAGGACATCGATTCATTTTGGCGACCACTGATTACTTCTCCAAATGGACAGAAGCAGTACCGCTGAGGGAAGTGAAGACGGAGAATATGCTCCATTTCTTCAAAACGCACATCATTTATCGGTTTGGAACTCCGAGACGGATCATCTCCGATAACGGGCCAGCCTACAGAAGCCACAAGATCAGCCGCTTCGCACAACAGCACAACATAGACTGGAGATACTCCTCAGTTTATAATCCCCAGGCTAACGGTCTAGCTGAGGCTTTCAACAAGACTCTGACGAAGATAGTGAAGAAGACGGTGTCCCGAAATAAGAAGGACTGGCACGAGAAACTGCATGAAGCTCTCTGGACGTATCGAACTACGTTCAAGATGGCCACGAACACAACGCCCTATGCGTTGGTATTCGGTACAGAAGCGGTACTCCCCCTCGAGATAGAGTTACCCTCTCTATGAGTGGCAGTTCATTATGAGCTGACGGACGAAGAGAACGCTCACCTTCGGCTTGAGGACCTCGACGCCCTTGATGAAACCCGGCTCCTGGCGCAGCAAAATCTGGAAGCTTATAAAGCAAAGATGACACGCTCATATGAAAGATTGACCAGGTCGAGGACATTCCGCCAAGGCGAACTCGTGCTAGTGGTCAAAAGACCTATCATCCCCAATCGTGCCAAGCTGGGAAAATTCGAGCCCAACTATGAAGTCCCGTACATTATAGACAAGGTCTACCAAGGTGGAGCCTATCTACTCCTGGACATGCATGGCGAAAGGCCCTTCAGGCCAATAAATGGTCGCTTCCTGAAGAAATACTACGCCTAATGAGTCACGGCCTAGGTCAATGATAGATGACGACGACTATGTCTGCTCGCTATCTTCCTAAGCTTAAACTCTGTAAGTAGTAACAGGCCTTCTTCAACAACGGACCGAGACGTTCTTAAACTAACAACGGACCGAAACGTCCTTAAACTAGCTGTTGACCGAGATGTCGATAAACTACGGTGGATTGCAGCATCCCAAAACTGATATAAAAAAAAAGAAGAGAAAAAAAAGAATAGAAAAAAGAAGAAAACGGTATGTCCATAAGCAAAATGGGCACGGATGAAAATCCGAAAGGGCTTCGTGAGTAAAAACAGCAGGGCTACCGGCGAGTCTTGTGAAAACCCAAAAGGGCGCAATCTCGTTAGAACAAAAAAAACGATATGTCCATAAGCAAAAATGGGCACGGATGAAAACCCGAAAGGGCTCCATGAGTAAAAACAGCAGGGCTACGGCGAGTGTTTGTGAAAACCCGAAAGGGCGCAACCTCGTTAAGAGACACTTGCAGGGTCCTCTCGACCTTGTGAGGAGAAACCACCCACGTGAGATCCTTACGACTCACAAGGGAGCAACACACTTAGAGATCCCCACGATCCCTAGGGAGAAATTACACTTGTGAGATCCTCACGACTCATAAAGAGAACTCTCTTATGGGATCCTCACGGCTTATAAGATTTGAATGTCTTAAGTTACAGAGACCTAAACCTGTTCTTAAGCAGCCCCCACAACCTTCAATACTGCCATACAAGCGGTGCAACACTGACCCTTGTATACAATCCACGGGCGCGAATAAACAGTTCCCTGACCAAGTCCCACCCGTGACTAGGGATATGTTCGCACGGGGAACAACCCTTATGAGTCCTCTCAACTTATAAGGGGAAAACTCTCTTGTAAGAACCTTATGACTTACAAGAATCCATACACTTAGGAGTCTTCACGATTCCTAAGGAGAAAACACGCCTACGAGATCCTCACGACTTGTAGGGAGAAATACCTTTGTGAGACCCTTACGGTTCATGAAGTCAAAAGTCTTAGTCGACAGGATCCTAACCCTGTCCGCTAAGCCACCGTTGTTCGATATCGACAGAGGCAAATGATGATTCGCTCCTAGCAATATCCCAGTTGTAGCGGTGCTGAGGCCGAAATCGGTGTCTAATCCCAAGCTTGCGGTAAAAAGCTAGCGAGCCACACATGCATACGAAATAGCCGAAATGATGGGGCAACTTGCAACAGAAGCAGCAAGTAAAAGAAAAAAGGTATGCATGCAAAATAGCAGAAATGATTGGGCACCGTGAAAAATAGCCGAAATGATTGGGCAATCGTGACCTTCGCGATATAAAAAGCTAAAATGATAGAGCATCGCGGAAAGAAATAAAATAGAAATAAAAATAAAATTTATGCCCTACAGGTGATATCACAGCAGTCCATGTATACAATCCAGGGGAGTAAATAAAGAAGGAATCACACTCCTCCTCCCCAGGTTTCATCAGAAGAAGAAGCCAAATCTCGACGGTTCGCAGATAGCCTGGAGATCAACTCAACATTCGTCTTATTACAACCGACACAATATCAAGCAAAGCGGAACAGCGGCAACTCCCAGTTCCACGATTTGGCGGTGCACAGATAACCAAGAGTCACACCCCGACTCCGTGAAATGCGGATAAAGTCAACCCTTCCTGGTTACGTGGAACGCGGCTTACGTCAATCTTAACCCCGTGGGAAACGTCCAGAGCGGAGCCTGGTCCTCGCCGAACACGGCAGTGAACCCGTGGGAAGCATCCAGAGCAAAATTCCAGGCTACGTGGAACGCGGATTATGTCACTTCTGACCTCGTGGAAAACTTCCAGAGCGGATCCTAGTCCTCACAGAGCATGGCAGTAAACCCGTGTGAAGCATCCAGAGCGGAGCCTAGTCCTCGCCGAACACGGCAGTGAACCTGTGGGAAGCATCTAGAGCGAAATTCCTGGTTATGCGGATTATTCCACTTCTGACCCCGTGGAAAACGTCCAGAGCGGATCCTGGTCCTCGCAGAGCACGGCAGTGAACCCGTGTGAAGCATGCAGAGCGGAGCCTAGTCCTCGCCGAACACGGCAGTGAACCCGTGGGAAGCATCTAGAGAAAAATTCCTGGTTACGCGGATTATGTCACTTCTGACCCCGTGGAAAACATCCAGAGCGGATCCTGGTCCTCGCAGAGCACAGCAGTGAACCCGTGTGAAGCATCCAGAGCGGAGCCTAGTCCTCGCCGAACACGGCAGTGAACCCGTGGGAAGCATCTAGAGCAAAATTCCTGGTTACGTGGAACGCGGCAATGACCCCGTGGGAAACGTCCAGAGCGGATCCTGGTCCTCGCAGAGCACGGCAGTGAACCCGTGTGAAGCATCCAGAGTGGAGCCTAGTCCTCGCCGAACACGGCATTAAACCCGTCGGAAGCATCTAGAGCAAAATTCCTAGTTACGCAGAGCACAGCAGTGAACCCGTGTGAAGCATCCAGAGTGGAGCCTGGTCCTCGCCGAACACGGCAGTGAACCCGTGGGAAGCATCCAGAGAAAAAATTGGACTGTGGAGTCCTTAAATCCACGGACCTTGATGTCCTTTACCTCGACCGTGATGTCTTAAAACTAACAACGGACTGTGGAGTCCCTAAATCCACGGACTATGATGTCCTTAACCTCGACCGTAATGCCTTAAAACTAACAACGGACTGTGGAGTCCTTAAATCCACGGACTATGATGTCCTTAACCTCGACCGCGATGTCTTTAAACTACGGTACCCCGCAGAACATCCAGAGCGGAGCCTGGTCCTCGCCAAACACGGCAGTGAACCCGTAGGAAGCATCCAAAGCAACCCCTGACCCCGTGAAATACGGATAAGGACAACTTCACCCATCACTTACGGGTCCTCACGACTCGTAAGGGAGAAAATTCTCTTGTGAGATCCTTACGACTTTCAAGAGAAAACACGCTTAGGAATCCTCACGATTCTTAAGGAGAAATTACACCTACGAGATCCCCTCGACTTTGTAGGATGTTTTTCGTCACCCCATTGAGATGGGAATACGTGCACGCGTCTCAGGCGTACTACAGATTCCCCCTGTCTAGGATAGGCCGGGGTTTAATGATTGTGGCGATCCGAATCTCCGGCAGCCGCGGACTAAGCTGCCGTTAATTACCCCTCGCCTTTGGGGCGAGGGAACCTTCGATTAACGGGTTAAACTGGTCATACGAACTCAATGTGCAGTGTGCGTGTGTTTTATTTTGAAAGGGGGTTTTGGATATATCGGGAGCCACGCAGAGTTTTTACGGGGGTCCCGCTACCCGGATAGCGGGCTGGGGGTCAAGGAAGCTAGCAGCCCCCTTGCGGGGTGCGGGACAGCGCCCTGGCCCAAAAATTTTTGAGGAGGACGGTATTGTGGAGTGTGTGCGTATCTATACATGTGTATGCATATGTTATATATATAAAAAAACAAAGGGAAAAGGCATCCAAAGGATGTGTGGGGCAGCACCTTGGGCGCTGTGCGCTTAGGTGCTGTGCGCTCAGGCGCAAGCGCGCCACGTGTCGGCACGTGGGCGCTTTGCGCATGAGCGCTGCGCGCAGGAGCGCAAGCGCGCACGCCACGTGTCGGCACGTGGGCGCTTTGCGCATGAGCGCTGAGCGCTGGAGCGCAAGCGCGCGCGTCACGTGTCGGCACGTGGGCGCTTTGCGTATGAGCGCTGCGCGCTGGTGCGCAAGCGCGCGCGCCACGTGTCGGCACGTGGGCGCTTTGCGCACGAACGCTGCACGCTGGAGCGCAAGCGCACTGGAGCGCAAGCACGCGCGCCACATGTCGGCATGTGGGCGCTTTGCGCACGAACGCTGCGCGCTGGAGCGCAAGCGCATTGGAGCGCAAGCGCGCGCGCCAAGTGTCGGCAGGTGGGCGCTTTGTGTTGGAGATAGTGCCCTCATAGTCAATTATTGGATCGCAGGTACGTGATTGCAATGATTGCGGAGGACCTATCCCGGTAGGACAGTCTTACTCGAAATGATAGTATGCTATCTGGTTTGCCTTTATCAGTTGTGAACATGTTCAGGTGACTGATTGCATGTTACACTTTGATAGAGCCCTTAGGATCTTGCTTTACTACCAACTGTATGAGGGCGATCATATACGTGAGAGTTGGGTAGTTTAGATGCATATCCTTAATTGTGGTCCCTAGTCGTGGGAGTTTCGAGACAGGGCATCGATACTCCGGAGTAGACTAGTGTATACAGTTGAGACCCCGTCAAGGGGCGGTGGCCGGTCTCACAAGCCACTGGTGTCAGTTGGATCATCTAAGATGTATACAGGTGCTCATTGGGTTATGAGTACACCGGACAGGACTCGCCGGGAATCTGCTAGTTAGTACTATACCTATCGTCAGATAGCAGTTCCCTGGTGACATGTGTACAGGTTAGTTCATCGACCTGAGGTCATCATTTGTCTCGTGTGAGTTCCCACCGTGCTTTGATTTCTACCCTACCACGGCTCAAAGGAGTCGTGCAAACAGGTAGCTTTTGGGTACAGTCCCGAGCCATATGGAGGCACGTGAGCGGATCGGCAGGGGATTCGTCTCTCCCGGTATTGGGGGCGAGGTCGTGCTGTGTCTAGGAGAGCCATTACACAAAGCCCACGGCCGTGGCAGGAGATTTACTGGTAGGTACTCCAGTAGTATCTCAGGGTGTTATTGGGCTTCACTCCGACACGACTTATACTGCTTCTGGGGGTCTGACGTTACTAGCCCTCTAGGCGGATATGCGATACTCATTGACGAACGGACCGGACTGTATATACATAGTCACTGTTAGGCTCAGTAGGGTTTTCGGAGGAGTTCGCTCATCGGTCTCCCTTGAGTTCGCTCCTCGGCCACCCTTGAGGTCAGTCCGTGGGCAGCCGTTATGCATTGCTAGTGCCGCTGACGGTTTGTGGTTAAACCCACTGCCAGGGTGCTGACGAGTCATTAGAGTCCCCCACAGGCAGTTTCCCAAGTTCGGGCGAAACGTTGTAGAGACCGTATGGTTTTATGGCAGGGTTCGGAAAATGCACGTGCGTTTACGCACGTGTTATTTTTCGGGCAGATAATACTGGTCGGCTTTGGTTTAAGCCGGATCCGAGTATTATATTGAGTAGGTATAATTTCTTTGTCTCAGTTGCATTTGTATTCGGTCGTAATACAAATGCGGGTATATTTATACAGTTTCGGGGTTATCCTGAAAGTTGTTTCAGGATCACTTTTGGAAGTTGTCAGTTTCCAGTTTTCTATCAGCCGTCTTTTAACATTCTGTTAAAGACGGATTTATCTTTTCTTCAGATATGGTGAGTCAGTGTTCTAGAATATTCTAGATGAGGTGACTAGGCTTATTGGTGTAGGGTTTTCATTGGTTGCATTTATTAAAGGATGACTAGGTTTAGTGAGTCATGCTTTGTATTAATGCATTCTTGTTTTGCTTAAGATATTTTGAGTGAGAAGCTTCATACCTTATGGTCACCACTTGCTCTTACGGTCACCTCCCTCTTCTATATTAGTGCACACCCCTCTCTCTCCTCACTCTCACTCACTTGATAGTTTTTCATGGTTGGAAAAAAGATTATGATAGATTTGGGGTGTATGGAATCCACAGCTCATTTCATTTCATCACCCAATTCCCTCGGCAACTTCATTAACCGATCGTCTACGGATTTGGACGAAGTGAGACAAAGTCATCTACTCATTCTCTACATCAATCTTGGTCGTCTCTTTTAGCAAACTTGACGATCGAGTTGCCTCGAGTCAGAGGCGGGAGCCCGTTTAAAGAACCGATCATGTGGTGCCACTTCGACGAGGACATCGGAGATCGACGAGATCGGAGCAGCCGCAACGGAGCGTGGGATGAAGTTTAAAGAACGAAGGACTCGGATCGTTCGGTATAACTTTTCTACACTCTTTACAGTTTGTTAGTTTAGCAATAATGGCAGATCCGGGTTAAAGTATACGATAGCGCCAGTTTAAAAGTTTTTGTTCCGCATTTGGCGTCTGTAGACTGCCGGGGCGCTAGCGTAGACTTACAGTGGTATCAGAGCCTCACCATTTTGCTATACTAACTTGTGCTAACGCGTTTAAAATATCGATCCGACCGGAAATCGAAAATTGCAAAAATCACAAAATTCAAGCCCGACAGTTTCTGTTAAATTTAAACGGTCTCAAAATTTATTTCTGGATGTCTTAAAAATCCGTGCAGGGAATTCTAAGAACCACGACCAAATTTGGGATCGTGATCCCTCCAGACCGCCGCGGAAGGGCGGCCAAACCCATGGTTTGGCCGCGCAACCGCGGCCATGTGGGGAGCACGTGCTCCGAAATTTGGACAGTGGGTTCTTTGATTGATTTTGGGGTTTTTGGAATATAAAGTTTTGGCCCAGATTTTGTTACTGTTCACCAGTAAGCAGTGGGGCCCACTTTTTGATATTTGGTCTTTGGTCGATCGAAATTTAAACACGTTAGTTTACAGTGCTTACATTATATCTCCGACCGGGAATGTCATTTGATCGGTAAACCGCGTTTAACTGCTATAGTTCTTTTAGACGGGTTTGCGAACGTGACATTCGCGTTGATGTTCTGTGTTGTGCTGTAATGTTGCGGATTTGTCGTGGTGGATAGCAGTGTGCAATGGTAGTACAGTTTGTGTTTATTTGTACATTTGATATTGCGGGGCGAGCGTCCAACTTGTGGACTGCCGTCACTGCCTGTTGTATAATATTATTTTGGGGCACGACCAGGTTGCGGTCGATGTACCTATTGTACTATTTTTCATTACTGTACTAGGTTTTGCCCCGAGACGGAGTGCACGGATAGTCGGGTTCGGGAGGGCAACGGGTCCGCATCTCATGGCTTTGAGAGGCAGAGGGGTCCCACTTCAGAATTGGCAGACTATTCGCCGCACTCGTAGGGGGTACAGGTTGACCCAAGGAGGGGTGCCCAAGCTTACCGGATTCCGTGAAGTGCCGGGTGTTCCATTCACTATGCTGTGGGGACTACCTCGCTTCAGGTTTTGGCGGGTAACTTGCCGCACCCGTAGGGGTGTAGGTTTCATTGCACAGGCTATCCACACGACAGGGGAACGTCGAGTTTCAACAGCGGCTCTGTGAAACTCGGGGATCCCAGATATCTGTATTGTTCTGTGATGCTTATTACTTTTCTGTAATGTTGCATATTATCACGCCTGGAGCGATTATGTATATTGGTTTATATACTATTAGATGTTGTATATGTTTTACACCCGCGCTAGTCCAGTCCCCGCTCTGTCGTTAGTTAAGTAACCTAACGGGTGATGACGGGACCCAGTGACGAATGCGGATGGCATATACGTACATTTTATTTTCGTTCTTTTCTGGTGTGATTGAATGATGGGACTGCGTTGATTCTGATCAACGCAAAGTAAAAACAAACCTGTATACAGTTGTTGGAACAATTTAAAAAGTGTTATTGCAAAGACGTTTTCTTTTGTTATGCATAGCGGTATTCGGTGTGAATATCCAGCACCTCATTCGACGAGGCAAGGGCTGATATCCCTTCACCGGGAAAGACCCCTTGGACAGAAGTTTGGGTCAGAGTAATAACTTCACTATAGTCGATTACAAGTTGCTTTGCATAGCGGTATTCAGTGGAATATCCTGCACCTCATTCCACGAGGAAAGAGCCGAGATCCCTTTACCGGGAGTGACCTCTTTAGCAAAAGGTTTTCGCCACTATATTTTAAAAAGCTATCAGGTTCCTTCAGCGATATCAAGTTCACTACGCTAAAGGTTTTTTCGCCAAAAACCAGCCGTAGCCCTCCGTCACTTCTTTTGGGTATTCAGTAGTATTCAAGCTATGCATTTTAGCCAAAGTTAAGGCATAGTGTTTGGTAGCTGCTGGGTATTCAATTGTTGCATAGATAGATGAGTTAGTTTGGGACAGTCGTTCTGCCGATTGGCCAAAGTCAGGGGCATGTGCGGGTGGGTTCAAATTGACAAGATAGTGACGGGTAGAACTTGGCATGTGACTTATGACATTTTGACCAAAGCCAAGGTTATAAGAGCATGGGGCAAAAATCATATCGGGAGTTTCTAAAGAAACTGAAACTTGCCAAGTATGCGCATACCTTCTGGAGTATGAGTAACGTGGATGCATTCCATCACGTTATCATGTGATGAGAGTTGGATCCTGATTCCCACTGATGAGTTGGTTTACTCTTCGGGTGATCCCGATTGATTCTTCTTTAGGTTTGGAGGAGAATTTGACAGGACAGTGGGAGGTTTCCGGATTAGATAAAGTAATGACCATTCTGATCTAGGATAGAGTGCACGCAGAGTGTTTCTTTTCTTTCTCTCTCTTTGGCAGCGACCTTTGACCGACCCTAGACTATGACTCAGTGACCAGGTTGACCGAACCTTCTTAAAATACTGGCTTTTGGATTGTCTGAGTTGCATAAGTCCTTGCCACTCCTTCTTTTACCCTTTGAATTTCTCAGAACACCCGTATTACTACGGATATCCACTTCCATTGGATAGAGCCATCGTATGGTTATATACGAACTCGAAGGGACTTCTTCGAGGATGGATCAAGGTTCAGGAGAAATAGAATTGGTTTATTCAGTTGTCTCTTATTATCACCTTCTCTCAGGTTGCGAGAGCTCCTTGGTTTAGGAGAGTACACCTATTACGCTTATTGGATAGTCTTATTCCAAACCATAGGCTGGTACCGAAAGGTAGGGAATGAAGAAAACCAATTAGCCTAAGTAGGGTGTGCAGAAGGTAATATGTAAAGACAAAATAAAGGGATTAGAAAGAGGGCAAAGTAAATTGCGACTGATATCATTCACGACCAAAACCGCGTACTTCATCGCCACTCCTATTTCACCTTTAAAAGAATAAGGTATTATTCAGTTGTCTTTTATCATCACCTTCTCTCAGTTACGAGTACTCCTTGGTTTAGGAGGGTACACCTATTATGCTTACTGGATAGTCTTCTTCCAAACCATAGGCTGGTGCCGAACGGTAGGGAAGGAAGAAAACCATTTAGCCTAACGATGGTGTACAGAAGGTAACGACTAAAGACAAATAAAGTGATTTGGAGAGATGGCAATAAAATATACGGTTGAAGTCATGAATTGGATTATGGAAGAGGCATTGCTATGAATACCAGGATACCCCTACGAAACATTTTCATGTTTCAGTGCATTGTTAAAGAAAAACTGTTTTCCCGATTAGACACTTACTCCAAGGGTATGTATTTACCAGGTTTCATTCTCATATCTGTATGGTTTTACAGATGATGAGTGGGAGTAAGATATTGGGAATTAGGTGATCATCCTCATTATATCGGAATTCGTTGTAATTGGTGATATTTGAGGAAATCGCCAGGGTACAGTTTTCTACCTACGACGCACAGGTTTTGAGTTGTTTAACTCAGCGGACTTATACAGAGTATTGTATGTTGTCCAAGTGTCCATCAGGACAAAGGGGTAGGTCCTCGTACTATGTTCTGTTTACTTATAACTTCTCTAGTATTTAGACGAGTGTTTCGTAGAAATACAAGGTCTAAGTTTTGAGAAGTTGTGGGTATAAGAATAAAGTAGAGAACCAGGTATCACAAGTATCGGGATTCTTCAAAGAGATCGAAGATGTAGATTCTTGTGATTGGTATTCAGATGATAATGATGGTTTTGAGAAACGTGTTTCTCTTTCAGGTTACTCATAATTGGATGGTTTCCTAAGTTGAGTAATGCTGAATAGCCTCTTTCCATTAAGTTGATATGCACTGGAGACAGCTGCATGGTTTGAATATGGTTCCAATTAAATAAGTGCCAAAGTTTCTGTATTGGATATAGAATGGATCGTACCTTAAAAGAAATTAAGGTATGGGGAGTTGTCCAACTTATGCTTAAAACCAGACTCTGGATAACTCAGGGCACGTTTCTGTAATGGCTGTTTGTGGGTTGACCCTGGCTATGACGAGGGTTGATATTCTACCATTTGGAAGATCAATAGTGATATTGTTCTTGACTCGCCACAGTTTTAGTAAAAATGGACTTTTTCAGAAAACAGTAGTGGGAGTATGGTAGAACTGGAAGTGATTCCAGAACCGCGAACGATTACGGAAAATTTAATAGGACCTATACATTCAATCAGGTTTGACATTCCAATAGCCACTCCGCAGATTTGGTAGGTAACCTCAGACACCCGAGAGGTACTTCGGTAGGCTCAAGGACGGTGACAGGGAGGTTCTTATCTACCCAGACTTGACACTACTGTTGTTCCAGGTTATGAGACCCGGTAGGAGGGTTGTCGTAGTCAGTGGGAGCAACGGAAGTATGGTGGGCAAGTAGCTTATGTCTATTTATAGACTAGAGCAGTAATAGCGGAGATAGATCATCTGATTTTGATGTGACAGTCATGGGTTTGACTTCAATCAGGATAAGGGATGGATCTGTTAAGAAGGTAGTAGGGTGTGATGTCATGGTATCAGGATGACATACACAGAGTAGGAAGTAAAATTCCTATACTACGATCGGTTGAACCATGGTCGTCACACAGTTGTTTCTCCAGACAGGACATGGATATAATATTTGACATTCTGGTTTCTGGATCTATGGTTTTAGATCTAGATTTGGGTGGTTTCGCAATGTGGGTACTTTGACAGATATTCTAATGGTTTTTAGAATAGTTGACTCCTAGCATGGTAGTGTACCTGCAGGTGATGGAGTCACCCTCTCTAAAGGTGTCGTATAGACTAAAGGGGAGAGGGATGTGCATGATTGGCAGATCACTTGCTTAGGCAATTGAGTCAATCATGAGATGTCAAGTACCACACCAGATGTTGTTTTTGCACTAGATGCAATAAGTTTGTATTAATCCAATCCTGGAAAAACATAAGGAAGCAGTTTTAGAACATTGGTACATGTTCTACGGATTTGATAACGGCAGCCTCTTTCGGGAGACGGTTATCATTCCAGGCTTCAAAGGTGACATGGATGACAGAGTGATTGTCAGAGTTTTAGTTTTCCCTCTGACGAGGGACAGTATTATGGACAGTTGGTCCAAGAGGATACTGTGGGGAGCAAGGTGCCCGATACTGATTAGGTTCAGTGATCGATACAGTCTAAGAAGTTTGGATATGAAGTTCATTAATGAACTAAGGTCCCATCAGATATCCAGATTCTAAGACAGGTACTACTCAATTCGGGAGATGGCTTTCTCCGCGAACTTGAGATTTAGAGAGATATTGAAAGATACTTCTAGGCGGATCCACTCACTGAGGTTATTTCTCGAACACAATAGTTTTACAAACGTGCTTTGTGAAACTGATTAGTAGAGGAGTTGGATGTTCGGTTTCACACGGGCTATGAGTAGTCGACATCGCAATATTAGCCTTGAGTGCAAGTGGGAGATTGTTGGAGATAGTGCCCTCATAGTCAATTATTGGATCGCGGGTACGTGATTGCAATGATTGCGGAGGACCTATCCCGGTAGGACAGTCTTACTCGAAATGATAGTATGCTATCTGGTTTGCCTTTATCAGTTGTGAACATGTTCAGGTGACTGATTGCATGTTACACTTTGATAGAGCCCTTAGGATCTTGCTTTACTACCAACTGTATGAGGGCGATCATATACGTGAGAGTTGGGTAGTTTAGATGCATATCCTTAATTGTGGTCCCTAGTCGTGGGAGTTTCGAGACAGGGCATCGATACTCCGGAGTAGACTAGTGTATACAGTTGAGACCCCGTCAAGGGGCGGTAGCCGGTCTCACAAGCCACTGGTGTCAGTTGGATCACCTAAGATGTATACAGGTGCTCATTGGGTTATGAGTACACCGGACAGGACTCGCCGGGAATCTGCTAGTTAGTACTATACCTATCGTCAGATAGCAGTTCCCTGGTGACATGTGTACAGGTTAGTTCATCGACCTGAGGTCGTCATTTGTCTCGTGTGAGTTCCCACTGTGCTTTGATTTCTACCCTACCACGGCTCAAAGGAGTCGTGCAAACAGGTAGCTTTTGGGTACAGTCCCGAGCCATATGGAGGCACGTGAGCGGATCGGCAGGGGATTCGTCTCTCCCGGTATTGGGGGCGAGGTCATGCTGTGTCTAGGAGAGCCATTACATAAAGCCCACGGCCGTGGCAGGAGATTTACTGGTAGGTACTCCAGTAGTATCTCAGGGTGTTATTGGGCTTCACTCCGACACGACTTATACTGCTTCTGGGGGTCTGACGTTACTAGCCCTCTAGGCGGATATGCGATACTCATTGACGAACGGACCGGACTGTATATACATAGTCACTGTTAGGCTCAGTAGGGTTTTCGGAGGAGTTCGCTCATCGGTCTCCCTTGAGTTCGCTCCTCGGCCACCCTTGAGGTCAGTCCGTGGGCAGCCGTTATGCATTGCTAGTGCCGCTGACGGTTTGTGGTTAAACCCACTGCCAGGGTGCTGACGAGTCATTAGAGTCCCCCACAGGCAGTTTCCCAAGTTCGGGCGAAACGTTGTAGAGACCGTATGGTTTTATGGCAGGGTTCGGAAAATGCACGTGCGTTTACGCACGTGTTATTTTTCGGGCAGATAATACTGGTCGGCTTTGGTTTAAGCCGGATCCGAGTATTATATTGAGTAGGTATAATTTCTTTGTCTCAGTTGCATTTGTATTCGGTCGTAATACAAATGCGGGTATATTTATACAGTTTCGGGGTTATCCTGAAAGTTGTTTCAGGATCACTTTTGGAAGTTGCCAGTTTCCAGTTTTCTATCAGCCGTCTTTTAACATTCTGTTAAAGACGGATTTATCTTTTCTTCAGATATGGTGAGTCAGTGTTCTAGAATATTCTAGATGAGGTGACTAGGCTTATTGGTGTAGGGTTTTCATTGGTTGCATTTATTAAAGGATGACTAGGTTTAGTGAGTCATGCTTTGTATTAATGCATTCTTGTTTTGCTTAAGATATTTTGAGTGAGAAGCTTCATACCTTATGGTCACCACTTGCTCCTACGGTCACCTCCCTCTTCTATATTAGTGCACACCCCTCTCTCTCCTCACTCTCACTCACTTGATAGTTTTTCATGGTTGGAAAAAAGATTATGATAGATTTGGGGTGTATGGAATCCACAGCTCATTTCATTCCATCACCCAATTCCCTCGGCAACTTCATTAACCGATCGTCCACGGATTTGGACGAAGTGAGACAAAGTCATCTACTCATTCTCTACATCAATCTTGGTCGTCTCTTTTAGCAAACTTGACGATCGAGTTGCCTCGAGTCAGAGGCGGGAGCCCGTTTAAAGAACCGATCATGTGGTGCCACTTCGACGAGGACATCGGAGATCGACGAGATCGGAGCAGCCGCAACGGAGCGTGGGATGAAGTTTAAAGAACGAAGGACTCGGATCGTTCGGTATAACTTTTCTACACTCTTTACAGTTTGTTAGTTTAGCAATAATGGCAGATCCGGGTTAAAGTATACGATAGCGCCAGTTTAAAAGTTTTTGTTCCGCATTTGGCGTCTGTAGACTGCCGGGGCGCTAGCGTAGACTTACACTTTGCGCATGAGTGCTGCGTGCAAGCGCGCTGGAGCGCAAGCGCGCACGCCACGTGTCGGCACGAGGGCGCTTTGCGCTCGGGCGCAATGCGCTGGAGAGGAAAAGAGGGCTTTTAGCCCCAAAAACTCTTGAAAGAGAAATTAGTGGAGTCAAACTCCTGAAAAAAAAGAAGAATGTTTTGGTTGGGGAAATGGGTTCTTCTTCTTCCTCCTCTGTTGGCTAGCTCAAGAGATGTGAGATCTAAAAATCTCTTCTTTTTGAGATCAAATGATAGATCCAAGTTCCCCTTTGTGGGTTTTGTGGTGAAAACTATATAGTTTTGGAAAAAAAAGAAGTAAAACTCTTGATTTAATTCAAGAGAAAGAAGAAGGTTTTGGAACCTTGAGGAAGGAGAAAAGATCTCTGATCTGGGAAATTTTTAGAGAGAGAAAAAAAAAGTTGTTGGGATATTTCATTATCCTTGTCTTTATAGGCCATACATTTTACACATAGCCCCTTGGGCTTCACAAAATGGCATTTTGCCTATCCCATGGCTCATGTGCCATTTCTTTTTGCACATAAGCCATGGGCTTTACAAAAATTTGGCTTTATGCCTATTTTTCTTACATTTATCCAAAAATAAAAATAAAATAAAAGAAATACAACACAATTATTTATTACAAAATTTTTATCTTGGCATGGGGGGAGGCCGGCCGCTTCATGTTCAGGCTCGACCCGGGCATGGGCCTACTGGATCTGGGCTTGGGCCCACTTGGCTTGGGGTTGACTTTGATTTTGACTTGGTCAACCGGGGTGTAAATTTTTACCCCAACAAATTGCCCCCCATCAATAAATGCACACCACACATGGGGGTCGTGTGTATGAAATTGATGAATCTTCTTTCACGTGGAGGCGACTTGATTTGGTTCCCGCTTTTTGGGAAGCTGGCATTGCCCTTTTTACGACATGGACGGTCGTTGCTTGACATGTCTCCGAGACGGAGTGTCCGTGATAGACGTTTCCCTGGCCCGGAGTGATCCGGTTCCCGCTTTGTAGGAATCCTGCGCTGCCCTTTTTTATGACACAGACGGTCAATGCTACCCTTTTTGCGACTTGGACGGTCGATGCTGCCATTTTAGCGACTTGGACGGTCGGTTCTGCCCTTTTTGCGACATGGACGGTCGATGCTGCCCTTTTTGCGACTTGGACGGTCGATGCTGCCCTTTTAGCGACGTGGACGGTCGGTTCTGCCCTTTTTGCGACTCGGACGGTCGGTGCTGCCATTTTTGCGACGTGGACGGTCGATGCTGCCCTTTTTGCGACTTGGACGGTCGGTGCTGCCCTTTTAGCGACTTGGACGGTCGGTGCTGCCCTTTTTGCGACTTGGACGGTCGGTGCTGCCCTTTTAGCGACGTGGACGGTCGGTGCTGCCCTTTTAGACGGTCGGTGCTGCCCTTTTTGCGACTTGGACGGTCGGTGCTGCCCTTTTTGCAACTTGGACGGTCGGTGCTGCCCTTTTAGCGACGTGGACGGTCGATGCTGCCCTTTTTACGACTTGGACGGTCGGTGCTGCCCTTTTTGTGACTTGGACGGTCGGTGCTGCCATTTTAGCGACGTGGACGGTCGGTGCTGCCATTTTAGCGACTTGGACGGTCGGTGCTGCCATTTTAGCGACTTGGACGGTCGATGCTGCCCTTTTAGCGACGTGGACGGTCGGTGCGGCCCTTTTAGCGACTTGGACGGTCGGTGCTGCCCTTCTAGCGACGTGGACGGTCGGTGCTGCCATTTTAGCGACTTGGACGGTCGGTGCTGCCATTTTAGCGACGTGGACGGTCGGTGCGGCCCTTTTAGCGACGTGGACGGTTGGTGCTGCCCTTTTAGCGACTTGGACGGTCCGTGCTGCCCTTTTAGCGACTTGGACGGTCGGTTCTTGATTTGACTTGCTCTGCTTCTTGCAGTGTCAGGGGTAGACTTGACTTGCTCCGCTTCTTGCGGTGTCGAGAGACTCGCTCCGCTTTCTGCAGTGTCGGAGTGGAAGTTGACTTGTTGATTTTGATTTGGGTTGACATCAGCATCGCTATACTGGAATATGGTACCAGGAGCGAATCATCATCTGTCATTGAGAGGATTTTGGGATTTTGGTTTTTGTTTGGCATCTGCATTGCTGCACTGGAATAATGTCAGGAGCAACTCATCATTTTCCCCGAAAGGATTTGGGAATTGATGGCTTAGGATGCAGGTTTAGATCCCTATCACCCAAGAATTTTCAATTTTATGGGCCGTGAGGGTCCCATAAAAGCATTTTCTCCCTACGAGTCGAAAGGATCTCGTAGGTGTGTTTTCTCCTTAAGAGTCGTGGGGACTCCTAAGTGTGTTGCTCCTTGGTGAGTCGTAGGGATCTCACGCGGGAATTTTCTCCTCACAAAGTCGAGAGGACTTTACGAGTGCATTTCATTTCCTTTCTTCTTTACGAGTTTGTGCCCTTTCGGGTTTTCACAGACTCGCCGGTAGTCCTGCTATTTTTACTCACGGAGCCCTTTCGGGTTTTCATCCGTGCCCGTTTTGCTTGTGGACATACTGTTTATTTTTTTTCTTTTATTTTTTTTTCTTTTTCTTTTTTTTTTGGAGAGATCGGGATTGTTTTACGCCCTTGGATTGTATACGGTTTTGCAGGATGTATGATTCAGACCGTAGGGCCGGAAAAATTTCAGGGCTTTGTTGGCGTCTGCATCGCTGCACTGGAATGTGGTACCATGAGCGACTCATCATTCGCCGTTGGGGTATGGGATTTGGAATTTGGTTGGCGTCTGCATCGCTATACTGGAATATGGTACCAGGAGCGACTCATCATTCGCCATTTTGGGGTTGGGGAGCGATGGCTTAGGAGATAGGTTTAGATCCCTGTCACCTAAGACTTTTCAATTTTATGGGCCGTGAGGGTCCCATAAAAGCATTTTCTCCCTACGAGTCGTAAGGATCCCGCAGGTGTATTTTCTCCTTAGGAGTCGTGAGGACTCCTAAGTGTGTTTTTCCCTTGTGAGTCGTAAGGATCCCACAAAGGTTTGTTCTCCTCATGTATCGTGAGGACATATGAGTGGGTCTTCTCAATGGAGCATAATTCCAAAGGCGGAGACCAGCCGTGTAATTGGTGATTTCGGTGGGGCATGAGGGTGATGAGAATTATTTGAGCCCGTGGATTGTATACGGTAGTCAATTTGGGGACTAACCGTTGGGCCGGGAGAATTTTGAGAAATTGGATTTTGGTTGGCGTCTGCATCGCTGCACTGGGATATGGTACCAGGAGCGACTCATCATTCGCCGTTTGGGGACTTGGAATTTGGATCTTGTTTGGCATCAGCATTGCTGCACTGGAATAATGCCAGGAGCAACTCATCATTTGCCTTGGGAGGACTTGGGATTTGGGTTTTTGGTCGGCATCAGCACCGCTAACACTGAAGCGAAATGCCAGGAGCGACTCATCATTTGCCGTTGCCCGTTGGGGAACGATGTCTTAGGAGATAGGTTTGGATCCCTACCACCTAAGGCTTTTCAATTTTATGGGTCGTGAGGTCCCATAAAAGTATTTTCTCCCTACGAGTCGTAAGGATCCCGCAGGTGTATTTTCTCTTTAGGAATCGTGAGGATTCCTAAGTGTGTTGCTCCTTTGTGAGTCGTAAGGATCTCACGCAGGGGTTTTCTCCTCACAAGGTTGAGAGGACTTTGCGAGTGTATTTCATCTCCTTTCACGAGTTTGCGCCCTTTCGGGTTTTCACAGACTCGCCGGTAGTCCAGCTGTTTTTACTCACGGAGCCCTTTCGGGTTTTCGTCCGTGCTCGTTTTGCTTGAGGACATACCGTTTATTTCTTCTTCTTTTTTTTTCTTTTCTCTTTTTTTTTGCCGCTGGTGGGACTTTTAAAAGTAGTCTCACCGGCAGGATTTGGGAGGAATAGGGGTCATTTACGCCCGTGGATTGTATACGGTTTTGCAGGATGTCTGATCCAGACCGTAGGGCTGATGTGCTCAATTCGCCTGCGACTTGGAGCATTCATGTGTAGTATTTCTTGAGATATCGGCCATTGATGGGTGGCATGGGCCTTTCTCCCTCGGCACTTATTAGTTGGTAGGATCCTCCGTCGAACACTTTCTCGATGACGTATGGTCCTTCCCAGTTCGGCTCGAATTTTCCCTTGGCATGTCGATTGGGGATAATCGGTCTTTTGAGGACCAACACCAATTCACCTTTCTTGAAAGCGCGGAGACGGGTTATCTTGTCATAGGCCCGTGACATTTGGGCTCGGTATATCTCCATACTTTGTTGCACCGCGAGCCTCTTTTCTTCGAGGGCATCGAGTTCTTCAAGTCGAAGGAGCACGTTTTCCTCCTTCGTCAACTCATGCTGAACGACCATTCTTAAACTTGGAACTTCGACTTCGAGGGGGAGGACCGCCTCCACTCCGAAGAGCAATGAGTATGGAGTGGACTGAGTTGGAGTACGGTGCGTGGTACGATATGCCCACAATGCCTCGTGAAGTTTGAGATTCCAGTCTTTCTTGTTGGCTGAAGCATTTTTCCTCAGGAGCTTGCATAGAGACTTATTGAAGGCTTCGTCTAGCCCATTGGCTCTTGGATTATAGATGGAGGAATATCTCCAGTCTATCTTGTGCTGAGTAGCGAACCTTGAGACATTGAAGCTCTTGAAAGAAGGCCCGTTGTCAGAAATTATTCTTCTTGGTGTACCGAAATGGTATAAAATATTGTGCTGGAAGAATGTCAGAATATCTTTTGTCTTGACTTCTTTTAGCGGGATAGCTTCAGCCCACCTGGAGAAGTAGTCTGTCGCGGCCAGTATGAACCGGTGGCCTTTAGATGACGGAGGATCCATTGGGCCAACAATGTCGGTGCCCCAGACTTCAAAGGGCCACGACACCACCGTTGGATGCAATGGATTGGGATGCTTGTGAATAAAATCACCGTGAATTTGGCAGATATAACATTTCTTTGCATGCTCTCCGCAATCCCGTATCATGGTGGGCCAGTAATACCCAAGCCGTTTGATTTGAAGTCGCATCTTGGGGCCAGATTGGTGAGCACCGCAAACGCCCGAGTGGACATCTTTCATGACCTTTTGGGCTTCGGCCAATGACAGACACCTGAGCCAGAGTTGGTCATATGACCTGCGGTATAACGTGTCATTTACAAACACGTATCGGAGAGCTCTTTTCTTCAGCTGAATCCTCGCAGATTTTTCTTCGGGCAGCTTGTCGTATCGGAGGTACTCTATGAAGGGTTCTCTCCAATCGGGCTCGTCTTGGATGATCGAAGCTTCTTCCGCAGGACTGCTCTTCTGTTCCGCGCTTTTCTCTTCTCGTAGAGAGACTGGGGGTAGAATTTGCCAGCTCCTGACTGTGATCAGAATTTCGTCCATGTCAGGATCAGCCAGCTCCTTGGCCAAGCGAGCGAGTACATCAGCCTTTCCGTTCAACGCTCTAGGGACTCTCGTTAGTTCAATGTGAGTGAACTGTTTCATGAGTTCCACTGCTCGGCCTCTGTACCGAGCTAACTCGGGTTTGTATATCTTATAGTCGCCGCTTACTTAGTTGACAACAAGCTGGGAGTCACCGTAAACCCATAGCCGAAGAATTTCCATTTCTATGGCGAGCTCCAAACCAGCTATCAGGGCTTCATACTCAGCTTCATTGTTTTTCCGAGGCTCGGTGAGAGCGAAAGAACGCCGTAGGGTTCCCATTGATGGCGTGATGAACACCAATCCTATCCCCGCTTTTACCTCCGGGATGCTTGATCGGCCGGAGCTTCTTATTGATGAGGCCCCATCGAAGTAGAGCTCCCAACATGGCTCGTCATTCTCTAGGTGCAGCACTTGTTCGTCGGGCAACTCGCAATTGAGTGGTGACCCCTCTGGTATAGGATGAGCAGCGAGGAAGTCTGCAAGAGCTTGACCTTTTACTGCTTTTTGAGGAGTATATACTATGTCAAACTCAAGTAGCATGACAGCCCATATTGCCATTCTGCCTGCTAGGCTTGCTCTGGTCATCAAGTGTTTGAGCGGGTCGACCTTGGAGATTTGCATAACCCGGTGAGCCAGCAGATAGTGCCTCAGCTTCTTCACAGCAAATATCAGAGCCAGGCATTGCTTTTCGATTGGGGAATAGTTGTGTTCCACCCCGACTAGAGTTCGACTAAGGTAGTAGAGGGCATGTTCCTTTCCCTCCTCGTTATTCTGGGCAAGGAGTGCACCGAGTGACTCATCTAGCGCGGCAGTGTAGAGAATCAACGGTTTATTTGGAACGGGAGCGGCCAGCACTGGAGGGTGCAACAAGTAGTGTTTGATGCTTTCGAACGCTGCTTGACATTCGGCATCCCAGATAAAAGGAGCTCCTTTCTTCATGAGCTTTGAGAAGGGCCTACATCTCCCCGATAAATTTGAGATAAACCTCCGTATATAAGCAAGCTTGCCTTGAAAAGATCTTAGCTGCGTCAAACTCTTCGGAGGGGGCATCTCCATGATGGCCTTTATCTTTGATGGGTCAACTTCGATCCCTCGATGTCGGACTATGAAGCCCAGGAATTTTCCCGATGACACGCCAAAAGCGCACTTCAGAGGATTCATCTTCAGATCGTATTCCCTCAGTCTGGTGAGAACGGTCCCGAGATCTTGGATATGATCGGCCTTGGCTTTAGTCTTGACGACCAGATCATCAACATAGCATTCGACGACTTTATGGATTAGGTCATCAAAGATATTAGTCATTGCCCTTTGATATGTAGCACCTGCGTTCTTCAGTCCGAATGGCATTACCTTGTAGCAATATATTCCGATCGGGGTTCGAAATTCTGTGTGCTTCTCATCCTCAGGCGACATCTTGATCTGATTATATCCAGACTAGCCGTCCATAAAGGTGAACAGTTCGTAATTTGAGGTGTCATCGACCATCATTTCCATGACCGGTAGCGGGAAGTCGTCTTTAGGACATGCCTTGTTGAGATCTCTGAAATCGACACAAACTTGGATCTGCCCATTTTTCTTCTTCACTGGGACTATGCATGCGATCCAGTCTGCATATTTCTCTTCCCTGATGAAGCCGGCATCGATGAGTTTCTTGGTTTCCTCGATGACCTTTTCTTCCAACTCCCTTCTCATTCTTCGAGGAGCTTGTTTGACTGGCTTAGAATCAGGAGATATAGCCAGCTTATGCACGGCTACCTCAGGGGAAAGGCCAGGCATTTCTTTGTACGTCCATGCGAAGCAGTCGACGAACTCACGCAGCAGGGCAATTATCTGCTCTTTCATTTCCTCCGACAAGAGTGATCTGATGTAGGTCGGCCTTGGATTATCGGGCGTTCCTAAGTCAATCTCGGCTAGTTCATCAAAGGTTGCTTGTCCGCCATCTTCGAGCTCTTGAGGAGCTTCTTCTGGCTCGGCTATCTCGTCATCATCATTTGATCTTTCGCTGGCCTCACCAACATGGATCATGTAGCACGCTTTGGAATCAGGTTGAATGTAGCCTATGCCCCGTCTATCTGGAATTCGTCCATCGATGAGTGCTCGGACCTGGGGGGGATACCATAGCCCTTCGTAAAACTTTGCTTCGGACTCCGTTTGATATAACCGGCATCCGCACTTCTTAAAGTATTCCCGCATCTCGGGCGCATAGTATCTGGGATTGAGGACGGCTCTTATGCCTCTCTCATAGGGAAGGCACACGACAGAAAGGTCGTCCGGGTGCACAACGGGGTTTGACCTGTAAAACAAGATGCCCTTTTGTCCATTTTTTCTCCCGGGCACGTAGAAAGTTTTCAGCTGGTCCACGGTAGAGACTAACAATGCGTCGAGCTCTTTGCACATCCGTTCCGGCACCCTTGTGATGGCCAGAGACCCTTCTGCGACTTCGAAGGTCTCTCGTAGTTTCGCTTGCTGCCTGGGGGGCCAATCTGCACAGCTGTTGCACGGAAGGTCCTCTTCTTCTGACTCTTCAGTGTCACTGCCAAGATGAGGGCGGACTTTGCTGCTAGATGGGCCTTCAGTAACAGATTCGTCCGTATCGCTGCCGAAACGTGGGCGAGTTTTACGGAAGGACGGGCTTCCAGCATTGGACTCATCAGTGTCGCTGCCGAAATGCGGGCGCACTTGGGTATTTTTGCTTTTGAAAGTGACAGGCGGCGCAGATTTTCTTTTGAGTCTTGGGGCCGGTCTATCCTCAGTCAGTTGTGGCTTTGCATTTTGGTGGTTCATAAAGTACCGAGAATCTTCATATCGGACATCATGCACACCGAACGGCTGGATGTCTCCGTCAATGCGTCTTTTTTCGCCATTTTTAGTATACTTCATGCATTGATGGAGAGTTGACGGAATGATGCCGTAATCGTGGAGCCACGGCCGCCCCAAGAGAATCTTATAAGATGTGTCGGCGTCGATCACGTATATCTTTGCTTCAGTTTGCAGATCCCCAAATTTGATTGGCAAAGCTATAGACCCCAGAACTTGCTGGAAATTTTGGTTGTAGCCTTGAATGACAATCCTTTCCCTTGACAGGTGTCGGACGTCCATTGACAAACTCTTCAGAGTTCGCAAGTTCATGATGTTCACTGAGGACCCCGGATCAATCAATATACGATTAATTCGATCTCCGTCGCTGTACCCGATCACGTAAAGCGGCCGATTATGCTCAGCCGTTCCCAGTAGCAAGTCTTCATCCTTAACTGTGACTGCGGCGGCATGCAAAGCGTGCTGGGCTTCTTTCATATTAATTTCCGCAAAGTGAGCCTGATACCGCTCGGGGTTTTGTAGAGCGTGAATGAGAACATCTCTAAGCTCCTTAGATAGGACCAAGGCGTCGTAGATGCTCAGGAGAGACGGAAGCTTCCGGAGATGCGCCAAGACATTATAGTCCACCGAGGAAGGACTTATGTTTTCATCAGCCGGTTCTCTGCCATCTTCTTCATTAGCGACTTGTTTTTCCTTCCCTTTTGGGGCGTTGCCCTGATTTTGCGGTAGAGCCCTGCCGCTTCTGAGCTGGATTTGATTGGCCTTTGTGGTGAGCTCCTCGTCCTCTTCCGGAAAACAGAGATCATCCTCGGAGTCACTGCCAAGATGGATGGCGTAGCAGGTCACTACTGGGATCTCTTCATTGGAGTCTTCTTCTAACTCCTCCAGAATTTCAGCCGCTTGTACAGGGAAGAACTCCTTCAATTGAATCAATGTTCTTTCCTTTTGTTCATATTCTTCGAGGGAATCGATATATTTTTGAATGGTCGATCTCCCTGCAGACTCCTTTTCGCGCCGAGCTGCACTTTTCTTCTTCTTGAGCTTCTTGGATTTTGAGCCTGATGGAGCCGCATTGGCAGCTGGACTGGTAGGCTTCTTCTGTCCTTCCCATTCTGTCCTGGGTTCTTTCCGAAGTAGCTTTATCATCTTCTTCGTCTTATTAGATATGTGCGTACTCCACGGAGGCCGCGATGAGTCCGTTTCATTTCTCAGGGCAGTGGGTTCGGCTGTCTGCTCCCAGAAGGCTTCATCTTCCGTCTGTATAAAGTTGGCGGTTGCAACTTGATTGTTCACCAACACGCTTTTGGACAGCTCGATCTCTCCAGCCTTGTACTGCTTCTCGACCCAGTCCTTGAAGATATAGCAATCCTCGATCGCATGGCTCACTACTCGGTGGTACGGGCAATACAGGGGATTGTCGGTCATTTTTGCTTCTTGGGGTCTTTTCGACTCCGGCAATTGTAGGCCGTTGTTCATGGCATCTTTAAATATCTTGCGGACCTTGTCCCTTCTGAAAGAGTAAACCTTGTTCTTTTTCTTTTCTAGGGAAGGCCCATCTCCTCCCAGCAATGGCTTTCGAGACCGGTTGGTTTTGGATTCGCCCGCCCTTCTCTTTTCTTCATTGACGGAGGCATTGAAGACATTGGTACTGCTGGAACTCCCGCTTCTACGGTTGTCGTCCCGCTTGCTTTTCCAGGTTTTGTCTCTCTGAGAGTCCGGCGGGGACTCTTGCTTTGAGCGTTCCAGCATTTGGACTTTCTTGGTTAGCTCCTGAAATGTCTTGAGGCCCGCCGTACACAAGAATGGGACCATCCAATTGCTGAGGTTCCCAATGAGAAGGCTGACGGACTGGTCCTGCTCCAGCGGCGGTTCCCACTTGACTGTGAGATTACGCCATCGGGCGATAAAGTCGGGGTTGCTTTCATTCTTCCCCGGCTTGGTCCTCACAAGGTCGGCAATGGAGATTTTATCACTGACGCTCATGAACCTTTGCCGGAACAGAGACTCCATTTGGGCAAAGGTAATGACGGACCCGTCTGGTATGCTCGCGTACCTGTCGAAAGCGACACCGGTCAGGCTGTTGACAAACTGACGAAGAAGGAGCGCGTCATTACCCCCTGTATTTCCACACGATGCTTTGAAGTGGGCGACGTGCTGGTTTGCATTCCCCGTTCCATCAAATCTTCTGAACTTAGGAATGACGTAGCCGTTTGGGAACTCAATCAGATCGTACTGCGCGGGATATGGCCGCCCACTACTGCCGATTTCTTTCTGAGCTTCAGCTTCGGCCACCAATGTTTTAACCTTGCTGGTGACCAAATCCATTATCCGATCCTGTGTTAGCGGGATAGTGCTATCTGGGGCCAAGGCGTCCCCAGAAGCGGAATGTAGCCGGCTTTCATTCGGCTCGACCAGTCTTGGTCCCAAAGGAACAGGCATTGGCTGCCTCGGATTGTCATCACCCGGCTGATTAGTAGCGGCTTGTGCCTGATTGGGAGGCGCTCGAGCAATTTGAGCCGTAAGCTGCATCACCACGTTCGTTAAGTCGTCAATCTTTGAATAGAGCTTGGCCATCTCTTTATCTTTGCTCCTGAGCTGTTTTCGAAGCTCTTGAAGCAGCTCTTGCTCCGCAGTCCTGGGGCGGAAAGTCGGCTCTTCCTCGCTGTCCGAGCTTGACTCTGCATGGATCGAGGGGTCTTTCTGCCTATCATCCTCATCGAGAGGGTTTTCTTCATCCAGCGGGGGCGGCTGTTCTTGGGCGGCGGCAACCATATTCAGGCTAGATTGGGCTTGGGATGTGGTGGCCCCGTCCTTGCTTTTGCTGCGAAGGTTGTCGCTAGGGCGCCCGCCCGCCATATAGACCGTATGGGTGATATATCCGGCCGTCTTTCTATCATTGGCAGCTGATTTCACGGATCGCTGTCTTGACCCCCTTGTTTCGGTAGCTAATAGTCGATTGAAGGCGGCTGGCCTAACCAGGTTCTTAAATGGTGCTGGCGCTTCTTTCCTGGGTTTGCCCCGCTGCTTTCGTGCGGCACAGAGCGCCTGATAGACCCTTGAAGAGATAGTGTCGTACTTTTTCTGTTGAGGCCGGGACACGTCTCTTTGTGGCACTGTTCGGACCACTGTCTTCTTGATTCTGGCGGTCATGGAATTTTTCTGAACCCACTTTAGAGGCTCGAAGGAATTGCTGATTCTTACGTCCGACTCAGCCGTCGTCGTGGGGCAACCCTGCACTTGGAACTTCACACGATTCCATTTGGCCGAAGCCTTGGCCCTTTTGTTGGCTCGATACCAAAGCCGCTTCTGCCTTAACTTTTCTGTTCTAAGCACCTGGCGGACTTCGTCTCTTTGGGAAGACGCCGCAGACCGATTGATGGAGGGCCTTGGAAATACGCCCGATTGTGCATTTGTTGGAGTCATCGCCTGAGCTCGTACGCAACATTTAATGTTGCCCTTCGCATCGGAAGTCTTGCCCCCAGCTAGAGCGCCAGGGACTTGTTCAGACACCATCTTAAGTTTCGGTTGTGGTGCCTTGGCGATCACGACATTCGGCCTCTTACCCCTTGAGGCCGGCTTGGCCACCTGTTCCGCCGGGATCCCTGCCAGATGAGCGCTTCCGGAAGGGTAGATGATGACAGAGCCAAACTGGCGGGGCGGTTCCTCCCATTGTCGACTGAGGCTTGCGGGGAGAACCACACGAGCGTTGATCTTGACTACGTACGGAATCGGGGTCACGTTGGAAGCTGAATTCGTCTGGGGAGTCATTGTCGTCGAAGGTTGATTGCTGCACGGAAAAAAGAACATCATTTCCGTATAGGAAATCGATATGTATATTGATTGAGTTCGCATGAACGTTTAACCCAAAATATGGGAGGAGAGATGGGTCCCACCGGACGTGCCAGAATCTGTAGGGTGTTTTTCGTTACCCCATTGAGATAGGAATACGCGCACGCGTCTCAGGCGTACTACAGATTCCCCCTGCCTAGGGTAGGCCGGGGTTTAATGATTGTGGGGATCCGAATCTCCGGCAGCCGCGGACTAAGCTGCCGTTAATTACCCCTCGCCTTTGGGGAGAGGAAACCTCCGATTAACGGGTTAAACTGGTCATACGAACTCAATGTGCAGTGTGCGTGTGTTTTGTTTTGAAAGGGGGTTTTGGATATATTGGGAGCCACGCAGAGATTTTGCGGGGGTCCCGCTACCCGGATAGCGGGCTGGGGGTCAAGGGGGCTAGCAGCCCCCTTGCGGGGTGCGGGGCAGCGCCCCGGCCCAAAATTTTTTGAGGAGGACAGTATTGTGGAGTGTGTGCGTATCTATACATGTTTATGCATATGTTATATATATAAAAAAAAAGGGATAAGGCATCCAAAGGATGCGTGGGGCAGCACCTTAGGCGCTGTGCGCTTAGGTGCTGTGCGCTCAGGCGCAAGCGCGCCACGTGTCGGCACGTGGGCGCTTTGCGCATGAGCGCTGCGCGCTGGAGCGCAAGCGCGCGCGCCACGTGTCGGCACGTGGGCGCTTTGCGCTCGGGCGCAATGCGCTGGAGAGGAAAAGAGGGCTTTTAGCCCCAAAAACTCTTGAAAGAGAAATTAGTGGAGTCAAACTCCTGAAAAAAAAGAAGAATGTTTTGGTTGGGGAAATGGGTTCTTCTTCCTCCTCTGTTGGCTGGCTCAAGAGATGTGAGATCTAAAAATCTCTTCTTTTTGAGATCTAATGATAGATCAAAGTTCCCCTTTGTGGGTTTTGTGGTGAAAACTACTTAGTTTTGGAAAAAAAGAGAGTAAAACTCTTGATTTAATTCAAGAGAAAGAAGAAGGTTTTGGAACCTTGAGGAAGGAGAAAAGATCTCAGATCTGGGAAATTTTTAGAGAGAGAAAAAAAAGTTGTTGGGATATTTCATTATCCTTGCCTTTATAGGCCATACATTTTACACATAGCCCCTTGGGCTTCACAAAATGGCATTTTGCCTATCCCATGGCTTATGTGCCATTTCTTTTTGCACATAAGCCATGGGCTTTACAAAAATTTGGCTTTATGCCTATTTTTCTTACATTTATCCAAAAATAAAAATAAAATAAAAGAAATACAACACAATTATTTATTACAAAATTTTTATCTTGGCATGGGGGGAGGCCGGCCGCTTCATGTTCAGGCTCGACCCGGGCATGGGCCCACTGGATCTGGGCTTGGGCCCACTTGGCTTGGTGTTGACTTTGATTTTGACTTGGTCAACCGGGGTGTAAATTTTTACCCCAAAAGACTTGTAGGGAGAAAAACTCTTTATGAGACCCTCACGGCTCATAAAGTTGAAAAGTCTTAGGAGGCAGATCTTAACCCTGAATCCTAAGCCATCGTTGTCCTGCAAAGAGATCAAGATAGACTATCCGCAGAATACATTTAATAGAAAGGGACGCACTATTGAGAAGAAAAATATGTCTTTTATTCATGAACCAAAATGGATACAAAGTACAATTCGTGAAAGAACAAAAATTTATTCTTATTCAGGAGTGTATACAAAGGAAGAATAAAAAAATATACAAGTCTTCATGTCGGCGGGCGATTTAGTAGATTGATCAGCTTATCCCTCTTCCGCTGGGCCTCGCCTTCATGGTTCAATATCGTCAAGAGAATGGCCTCCGCCTGAGCTTGCTGGGCCTGATATGAGGCAAGCCGGCCTTCGAGCTCTTTCTCAATAGCCTTATGAGCCTCAACCTTTTCACGAGTGAACACGGCAGCTCTGTCGATGGCCACCACCTCCTTGATGGTCTCTTGAAGCACTCGCCAAAGTTCATACTCTTTATTGGCCTTGGCTATAAGGTTGACCTGAAGCTCTATCAGCGCTTTCGAAGCCAGCTCCCTCTCCGAGAATTTGCGGCTGAGCCTTTTCTCGCACGAAACCATGTTCGCCGTGCACCGCTCAATCAACCCCCACAAGCTCGCCTTTGCAGCTACAACCTCTGAGGGAAGGCGTGTAGATTCAAGAATATGCAAGCAAAACTCTGTTTCAACGACGATACTTAATCCAGAATAAACACAAACCACTTGATATGGGAAGCAACAAGGAAAGCCCAGGATATATATCCCATCAAGCATACATGTGAAACTGTATGAACAGAAATGAGATCAAAGAAAATGTGCATGCAACATAACGATGATGCTCGCAATTAAAGAGAATTTCCATGGAAAAATATGAAGCTCATTTACGCAAGTAAGACGCACATACGAGTACCCGGCAAACATGAAAATTCAACAGAAAAACATACAATAGCCAATGATAAAAAAAGTACATCGATTTAAGCATACTACACTACCGGGAAAAGGTCACCAAACAAAGGATCAGTGGCACAAGGGTTAACAAAACAAAATGCAAAATTTTCTAACTCCCTCTCTGCCTTCTCCAACACATCGAAACAACGATTCTCACGAGGAGTAGCTCCCCACCGATTAGCGCTGTGTTCATCCGCAAAGGCAGACATAATAGCCCGTCGGGCTCTTATCTGGCTCAACAGACGGACCGAGCAGTCTTTCAGAGCCTGAGTAATCAGGCACGCCTCGTAGAAACACTCGAGCTTGTCTTCAGCCGCATCAAGGATCGCCAGTGTCATCTTTGCTGGGTGAGGAGGGATGTCAGCGAGCACGGCAGCGAGAATCATCCGGAGCCAAATGGATCCCATTAGAAGAGGGGACCCCCCTGTGGATCAGGAGTTCATATGTCGCCGAGTCACATTCGTCGTCGGTGAGAAGGGGATCCACCAGTCGGGTAGCAAAGCAAGGAATTATCTCCTCAATGGGTACTTACAATGGTTGTCGACGAGCATGGGGACGGTTGCAACCCATAGCACTCAATTGTCTCTTCAAGATAAATCACCCTAAAGTTGCAATTGGAGTTCTCTATGAAGAGAGAAGGAAAACTACGGCTTCAAGTTATAAAGGGAAGCATTAAATGCTGTACCGGAAGATACTGCATGATGAAACTATTTCCAAGGCCCAGAAAAAGGGAAGTAATTAGAAATCAAAGAGATGGAACTATTTCCAAGGCTCCTTTTTTGCATCTAATGTTGTGCACAGAAAAAATGGCATGAAAAACCAAACAATCCCATCAATAGAGCACCACGCACAGGGCACGTGATCACACGCCTTAGCATATACTGAGAATTGAAATCATGTCGTGCGTGAATAACACATGAGTGGATGCCGATGTGAGATCAAAATCCCCAACAGTGCCTCACATGCAAAACATGTGAGCAACAACAACAACATGACAGAATTTCATAAAGGAGGCATGCAAACACAAAAAGGGATGGAAAGACTTAGCATTCATATTTTGAAAATTCATACAAAAAATAAGAGAAAACAATTACAATGGAAAGACCTCAGATCCAGGGCATGGATTGAGGAACTCAAAAGTGACTTTGTCCAGAATCTTCCAGGCATTTCGAACCATCCTAGTATGCTTTCTTTCGCGATCACAAGCGTCGGGATCCTCACGGATGTCCTCCACCCTCCGATAGGCAGCAAGTATGGACGATTGTTGAAAAGCCTGATGCAGGAGATCAATAAGGTTGTCTCGTCTTCTCTTCGAGATTAGGCTCATCAGATACACCGAATACACTTTATCCTCGGCGGCATCCAATGCCCTAAGCGGTACGCCGGTACAGAATAGAGGGAGAGCCTTCCAGATCGCCCTCACGATGAGTTTCAAAAGAGGAGAGCGACAAGGGAGTAGTCGACCGTTGTACTCGTCGAAGCGGCTCATGATCTCAGCACACTGAGCGTTGGTGAACTCCTGGTTCTGGCTGCGGCCCAGTGCACGAATGTCTCCGTAAGAAATGATTTCATCAAGATCATACAAATGGGCATCCATAGTATCTGAAATAAAGATCATGAGAATTTAATGAATAGGCCAATCAAGAAGAATACTTGTCTAGATGAACAATGGATTTCAAGCAACTCTGTACATTCCCCAAGGAGAAAGCACCACTGCAAACCTCCTCTTCTTGGTTACAGAAAGACAACTCAGGGCAAAAAGACCCCAAGAAGTCCCCTGGGAAGAACTAAGTTCTTGATAGAAATTAAATTCCTTTTTGAAAAAGGGAATTAAATTCCCAGAAATGCTTTTCCCATAGCCAGAGCTTTTTGATGATGGAATTAAATTCCATGGAAAAGACAAACACCACCACCGATCCCCAAAGATTAGAGAAACCCTAAGAGATCTACTATTTGAAGGTTAAATGGTTTTATGTTCTTGTTAAAGAACTTAAAGAAAACTGGGTTCTTGTTAAAAGGGAAAACCCTTGGTGTGGATTTAAAATCCAAAGAGTTCATATGAATGAAAGTTCTTCAGCCGTTCAAGATCATTACCTAAGAAAAGGGATTTTTTTTTAACAGAGTTAATCTCTGGAAATTTTCGAAGCAGAGAACTAAGCTCTGAGAAATGAGAATTAGATTCTCAAAAGAAAAGATAGCCAAAGGAGGAAGATGAAAGAGTGGAGGCGTTTCTGAAGAGACCCCTGCATTTATAGGATGTGATGGAAACGCTTCATCTTCCCGATTCCCTAGATGGATCGAACGGTCACAAAGTGACAGCGCTGCACTCACGTGCAGACACGTGAAAGAAACGCTGTGGGGGCATTTGTTTCCTGATTAAAAGATCAGGAATTATCTCAATGAGGTATCACGTGTTCACACGTGACCAAGGGTCACGTGATGACACGTGATGGTTAAAATCTCACTATACAGAGACGAAAAACAAAAGAAAGGGTGAAAGATGACTCAATTGAGGTCACGTGCTCATACGTGACCAAGGGTCACGTGTCAGCACGTGACAGGCTTTGAAAGCCTTGCAGCTTAAAACAGAATTTAATTCTAAAAAAAATCAATCAAATCAGAAAATACCTCAACGGGGGTCACGTGCTCACACATGACAGGCTTTGAAAGCCTTACAGTTTAGTTGAATTAAAATTCTGAATTTCTCCAAAATCTTTCCAAATGGGAAAAGATTAAGGTGAACCGTTGGATTAAAAATCCAGGGGTGATTAAATATCACCAATTTATGGAAAAATCTTAAACAAGGAAAGATTTCCATAAATCTCACCAGAAATAACAAACAGAACATCTTTGGATTGAAAATCCAATGGTGAATAAAATTCACTTAATAATATAAAGGCTCATATTAATTATGAAAACAAACAAAATCTTTCAAAGAAAGATTTTCTAAACAAATTGATTCATTTCCTCCTCCTATAAATAGGAGCTAAGAGAAAAGGAGAGTAGAGATAGAATTTTGAGGAGAGAGAGCTTTGGAATCTTGAAATTTCAGAGAGAAAAGAAAGGAGAATTTAATTCTCAACAAAGAAAAACCCTGGGTAAGAAAAGAAAGGGGATCAAAACTTCAAACAGAGAATTTAATTCTCAAATCTAAGAGTTTAACTCTTCTAAAAAAAAGAACTTAGTTATTCTTCTGGTTGAAGATCTGCACAGAGCACATCTCCCCATAAGATGAGAATTTAATTCTCATCGGGTTGAGATCCTGCCATGCAGATCCAAAACTTAGAGGGAGAATTGAGTTTAGAGAATTTAATTCTCCCAAAAACAAAATTAGGGTTTAACCCTATATGAGAATTCAATTCTCCCAAACTCACAGGAATTTAATTCCTTCATGATGAACTTGGGGTTTAAACCCTATCTGAGAATTTAATTCTCCTACAATTATAGGAATTTAATTCGTTCAAGATGGACAGAACTAGGGTTTAACCCTAATTGAGAATTTAATTCTCTCAGATTTACAGGAATTTAATTCCTCCTCAATGATAATAGGGTTTCGCTCTATATAAGAATTTAATTCTTTCACAATCGGAATTTAATTCCTCCAAAATTATAATTAGGGTTTAACCCTATTAAAGAATTCAATTCTTGAAAATAAAGAGATTTGAAGGATCTCCATGCATGCAAAGTGCTAAGGTCACGTGGCCCCACGTGACCCCTGAAAAGATCCCCAAAATGAGAAGGGAAAAAGCTCGGAGGCAATGCCTCACGTGCTCCCACGTGACCCTTAAAACAAAAGAGAACAAATCCAAAGGCAGAACCATTCTTGGGCATCCTCACGTGTCCCCACGTGACCCCTAGTAAAACGCTTTAATAATCAATGACTGGAAGCCCGTCACGTGCCCACACGTGTTGGCCTGAAGACCAAAAGTGTTTAACACTTATCTGAATATCCTGAGAACAAAATAAGGGGATCTGGCCCCACTTTTTGATGTTATCACGTGCTCCCACATGATCCCTCCCTCTTCTAGTGTTTAACACTGATCTGATAATTTTGTTGCCAGTGTTTAACACTGTTATCTGTTAGTGTTTAACACTAATTTGAGAATCACATTTCTAGTGTTTAAACACTAATTTGATAATCTTATTACCAGTGTTTAACACTGTTGTTCTTTAGTGTTGAACACTAGCTTCAGCTCAATTGACTAATTTTCTAGAGGCAAAGCCTCCCCTTTCAATGGACCAACAGAGGGCCAATATTCCAAACTTGATTGGACTTAGCCCAAGAAGGCCATAAGTCCTCAATTCAGATTTAACTGAGCCTATTCGCTCATAATTCTAATTAATTGATCTTAGTTCCAAATTGGGCTACAGATCACTTAATCCACTTTGGTTCAAGGGTACATCTCTTCACTCTTCTGATATTTGTCGTTGTAATCCTTCAACGTCTTCAGAGAGGCGACGGGTCCCGACAACCACACATTTCATAGACTATGACGTCTTTAAACTGGACTGTGGGTTCCTTAAGCCCATGGACTATGATGTCCTTAACCTCGACCGTGATGTCTTAAAACTAACAATGGACTGTGAGGTCCCTAAACTCTTGGACTATGATGTCCTTAACCTTGACCGTGATGTCTTAAAACTAACAATGGACTGTGAGGTCCCTAAACTCATGGACTATGATGTCCTTAACCTCGACCGTGATATCTTAAAACTAACATCGGACTGTGGGGTCCTTAAGCCCATGGACTATGATGTCCTTAACCTCGACCGTGATGTCTTAAAACTAATAACGGACTGTGGAGTCCTTAAATCCATGGACTATGATGTCCTTAACCTCGACCGCGATGTCTTAAAACTAACATTGGACCGTAATGTCCTTAAACTAATTATCGACCGCAATGTCATTAAACTAAACGACAGAGCCCAATCACTCTTTTGTTGGATCTATACGATCCTGTTAAGTTGATCTTAGTCTAAAATTAGAATAACGTATTCTTAACATACGTTTAAGTTGATCTTAGTCTCAAATGAGACTACCGTATCCTTAAACTCAACCCCCCAAACCCAAATCTAAGAAAGATACGGATTTGGACTATTTCACGCCCTACGGGCGACAACATAACTTAGTCTCCGTATACAATCCACGGGCAACCAAACACAAAACAAACACCCACGACACGAATTGACCATCTGGAGAAGGAGAAAGTTATTACCGCGATGCGGTAGCGTAATTAACTGCAGGGGCTTGCGCCTGCAGGGAAGAATGTCCCCACAATAAAAACCCCCCGCAAACGAGGGGGAATCTGACGAAGTCTGCTATGTCGGCCGCATCCGTTTAAACCTTCGATACATGATGCTATAAATCAACTTGGCATCTTCGGAGAGGTGGACGGATAGCACCAATTAGCATCTGCCCCGAATTTCAGGCTAGACGGACCTGCGCGGCCGCGTCTCCGTGATTCGTAGGGGAACACACACTCCAGAAGGTATGTGTATACTTGGCGAGTTTCATTTATGTTTGAAACACACAATATAGATTTTCACCCTTAGGACTCTAGTAATCTTGACGAGGTTAACAAATCAAAGAGTACTACTCAAGTTCAACCCATTATTATCTTGATTGTATTAAACTCACCCATATGACCCTTGACGAGGACAACAAGGTCATATGACTGTCCTAACCAATCGCCTCTAATGCTAAAACAAGCACCACTCAGTTACCGTACACCACACCTTGACGAGGTCAACAAACGTAGCATGAATACTAAGCACTACTCGTAGGAAATAACGGAGGGAAACAGTTGGTTTTTGGTGAAAAATTCTTTAACGTATTGAACTTGATATCGTTGAAGGAACCGTATAGATTTGCGAATATATAGAGACGAAAATTTTTGCCAAAGAGATTACCTCCTAAGAAGGGGTTTAGGCTCTTTCCTCATAGAATGAAGTGCAGGATATTCCTAACCAAATATCACGATGAAAAGCAAAAGAATCGACTATAGTGAAGTTATTGCAGTGACGCAAACTTTTGCCCAAGAGGTCACTCTCCGTGAAGGGATCTAGGCTCTTACCTCGTCGAATGAGGTGCAGGATATTCATGACCGAATACCGCTGTGCAAAGCAAAAGCCTACGACAATGGTTTTTAAAAACCGAGGTTCCGACAATATCATTATAGGTTTGTTTTACTTGCATTAAACATATAATGTTGTCCCATCAATTATGTCATCACACAGAAGAAACAAAAATAATCACGCACATATATGTCATCTGCTATATATATATACATACATATATATATATATACATACATACATATATATATACATACATACATATATATACATACATACATACATATATATATATACACACATATATATACATACATATATATATATATACACACATATATATACATACATATATATATACATATATATATATAGTCAACGGCGCTGGGGTCGTGAATTTCATGGACCCGGTGGAATTTGAAAACAACGATTTTTGTAACATAGCTACCATTCGAAACACCAAGATCATCCCATTCACTATTAATTGCACACAAAAGAGAGGGGAAATGAGGGGTACTACAATCTTTGTAGCATCTTCATATGCTCCAATGGAGAATTTGAACTCTAACTAGACCTAGCGAGCTCCCGGAGAGTCTAGGACGCCGACCGCCTCGCCGTAGATGATCCGCGGTGAAGAGTAGCCACCCGAAACTCCATCTGCACTTCTTAAGTGAAGAAACTCCCATATTGAACTAGCTAGGTTAATGCATGAGGGGATGCGATCAAGAAAAACACTCTTTTTTTCTATTCTAACCTCATATCTACCCTCCACCATTTTTTTCAAGAGAGAAGGAAGAAGATGAAGAAGAAGAGCCATGGAAAATTATGTTAAAGAATTAACATCAAAAGAAAAGAGAAGAATAGAAGAGAAGAATGAAAAAACAAAGAAAAAAAGATTGAAGATGTAAGAAGAAGTCCACTCTTCGTTTCATTTCTTTCCTTTTTCTTTCATTTCATTTCTCTTTATGTTTATTCTTAACATAAATCATTTCTCTTTACTATATATATATATAAAGAGAAGATAATAGGTATCAAATACATTTCTATTTTCATATTACGTATCGCATACAAATACATATACAGAGAGTGTATGTGTATCCAATACACAATACTAGAAACCAAATCTTAATATTGTCATTAAGTCAACACTTGATTTAATATTTCGGATTATAAACCGGTTAGTATTTTTCGGATATTCGATTAAATCATACAATTAATCGAACACTCGCACGTATCCTATACGCATGTCACATCAACATTTTTCCCGGGCAGGCACCTTCATTGTGAGATTTTAAAGACCTGTCAATACGCCAGCATTAGGTTATACAGGATCATATCCGATTGAATCCAAAACCTTTTCGGATCCAATCCCCTGACGGGGTACCCACAAGCACGTCAGTGGCACTAGCTGTACGTAACGGCTCTAAGTCTATGTCGCACACCCCGCCAGTTCGCGGGGAGGCGGAATACATCAAAAACGATTTTTCTCACATCAAAAGATCATGTTTGGCTTTGCAACATAGAATTTATCAACTTTAGGATCTTGATTAAACCTTAACTAGCTAAACTAAACAACTTGAAGGCTTTAACTACTCGGATAGAGGGTTATACCTTCGTGTCTAGTCCTTCGGGTCTTCTCTAGGTTCTTTACTCCTTGGATCGAGCTTCAACTTTGAACTCTTTTCTTTGGCTCCTACGAAGCTCCGAACGAACTCGGTTGCTGGTCTCCTTGGTGTCGAAGAAAGATCCACCCGAGGGCCTATAGTCAAGCTTTAACCTCAAGTGAGGTAACTTAGTGATCTAATTTGCTAGAAGAGATTACTAAGTAGTGTAGAGAGTGATCAATGGGTTAATTTGTCTCAAAGCTCAATGAATCACAATATATGTGAAGGGATGAGCTTGAGGGAGGAGGAGATGAAATCTAGGAGAGAGAATAAGAATGTGATAATGAACTAGAGAATGAGAGGAGAGCATGGCTAAGTCTCATGACAATAATTCAAGCATGGATTATTTTAGTCTCAAAATAATCAACTATGCTTGAATAGGAACTACAAATGAATAAACAATAAACAAAGCCATGCTTTCAACCCATTCCTTAAGTATCTCCTAATTTCCACCTCATTAATCCTTTAGCAAAATAGGATAAATCAATAATGAGGTGTCTCCTTCTAGAAGCTCATTCTTGTGAAATTACAAGAATGCCCTCACCGTATATTCATACCCGTATCCGTATTACAAAAAATACGGATACATAGAGACAATTATAATCCAATAGTATAATACTAGGATCCGGCTTAAACCAAAGCCCACTAGTATTATCTGTCCGAATATCATCCGTGTAGCTAGTACACGTATGTGATCGAAACCCTGCCGTAAGACCATACAGCCTTTACATCGTCTCGTCTGATCCAGGAAAACCCTCTATGTGGGACTCTAAAGTCTCGACAGTACGCTGGCAGTAGGTTTAACCATAAGTCCGTCAGTGGTACTAGCTGTACATAACGGCAACCCAAGTACATGTCGAAATGGAGGCCGATGAGCAAACACATCCGAGCCCTAACCGAGCCTATCCGTGGTAATCTTCGTGCAGTCCGGTCTGTTCGTCTAAGAGTATCGCATGTAAGGTCTAGGCGGTGGAGAACGTCAGAACCTTAATAACCAGACAAGTCGTGTCTGTGTGGCTCAAGACCATCCGAGAATCTACCGGTCCGACCACCAGTAATTCTCAATCCGCCCTGGCTAGGGTCTTATGGTAATGACCAACCGATCACAGCGCGGCATCGACTCCCTATACTGGGAGAGGCGAATGCCCAACAGTCGCTCACTGCCTCCATGTGGCTCGAGACTGTACCCAACTAAAACCTGTTTGCACGACTCCTTAGAGCCGTGGTAGGGTAGTAATCAAATCACACTGGGAACTCACACGAGACAAATGACGATCTCTCGTCGACAGACTATCTGCACTCATGTCACCAGAGAACTGTTATCTGAGGCTAGGTATAATATCATCTAGTCAGTTCTCGGAGAGTCCTGTTTCGTGTACTCACATCCAGTGAGCACCTGTATACAATCTTAGGTGCACCTCACCAATGGTTGCGGGACCAATCCATCGCCCATCGTCAGGGTCTAGATATGTATACACTAGTCTACTCTGGAGTAACGATACCCAGTCTCGATACTCCTACGACTAGGAACGCTTTTAAAGATGTGCCTATAGACTACCCAGCTCTCACTAGTATGATCGCCATCAGAACGCAGGTATTCAGGAAAATATCCTACGGGATTTATCAACAAGTATACAAGATATGAAATAAAAGTAAAACACATCACATGTTAAGATAAAAATAAACCAAATAGCATACTATCATATCAAGCAAGATTTGTTAGTTATATGTATGCCCTAGAAGCCATTACTGTACATACGATGTATATTGTAGTGGATGCTTGGACATATATATGGAGGACTTTCTTGCTCAACATGATAGTATGCTATCTGGTTAGTCTTTATCTTAACATGTACTCTGATTTTCACCATGTCACATGTTGATAAAGCCCATAGGATGAGTACTTGACTACCAGGACTATGATGCAGATCATACTAGTGGGGACAGTGTAGTCGCCAAGTACATCCTTCAAATGTTCCTAGTCGTGGGAGTACCGAGACAGGGCATCGATACTCCAGAGTAGACTAGCGTATGCGCTTCTTGACCCATATGATGGGCGATGGATGATCCCATATCCATTGGTGTTTGATATCAGAGAAGGTATACGGGTGCTCAGTAGAGACTGGGTACACTGGAGGGACTCGCTGAGAACTCCCAGATGGTATTATACCTCACGTCAGATGGCAGTTCTCTGGTGACACTGGTACGGGTTAGTCTGTAGACCCGAGATCGTCATACAGTATTGTGTGATTCCCACAGTGCTTTGATTTCCATCATACCACGTCCAAGAGGGCGTGCAAAAAGGTGGCTTTTGGGTACAGTCCCGAATCACATGGAGGCAATGAGTGATAGAAGGGGTTTCGTCTCTCCCGGTATAAGAAGTTGATGTTGCGCTGTGTTCGATTGGATATAACTGGAAATCCGTGACCAGGGTTGCTGAGATTTACTGATAAATATTATCAGTAGTTTCTCAACCTGTTATGGACCTCATATCGACACGACTTATTAAGTTACTGGGTCTTACGTTTACAACCCCTAGGCGAGATATGCGACATATCAGACGAAGAGACTGGACTGTACGGGAGTGTTACTGGTTAGATTCATGGGAGAATGTACAGGCTTGCTTGTTGATCTTCTGATCGCTCAATACCTAGGTGGCTGTTACGTTTAGCTGACCACTTACAGCTTGTGGGTGTTTGATATGATCATCACCTACTGCCGGCGTATTGACGATTCTTTAGAGTCCTACACAGAGGTTTCCTCGCTCAGGCAAAACGGAGTAGGAGCACATATATGATATGTGAGGGACCGAGAACAATACGTGTATGTGATACCGTATTAGATTCTCGCGATATAAGATATCGGCTGGGTATATGAGATATAGCCGGGTCATCGGATCAATTGTTGATTCGATGAACTGATACAGATAATATTAGTCGGTTATTTGTGAAATAGCCGGATTATCGGATCAAGTGTTGATTTGATAATTTAATGTATAATTATATATTTGATATATTAAATTACATTAACTAATATAAGCTCACTTATTGATTCATTTTCTCACCGGGTAATACATTGATATATATGCGATATATGTTAATTGTATTATTTTCTTTTGTTACAAAAATATATTATATATGTGATATATAATATTGTAACATGTTATGATTACAAATGCAACATGATTAGTGGAGATTAAACATGGTTAGGGTTTGATTTGGGTTAATCTATTCTAGAAGCTTCTAGAAGCTTTTATTTTGTTTCTTGCAAAGATATTTTGTTTAGATATTTTGCTTGATATTTCCTAACCCAACCCACACGCTTTAACCCTAGTCAAATCTTTACAATGGTTATGTCCTTCTTGACTTAACCATGGTTGTAATTGTAATGAAAATAACTTTTCATTATTCATCACAAAAGAATTATTCATTCTTCTTCTTCTTCCTTGAGCTCTTGAAAAGCTTTCTAGGTTTTTCTTTTGTGATGATTTAGTGTGAGATTATGAAAACAAATGAGAGCCAAATTCCTACCTCATCATCCTCATCTAATCTAGCCCATTAGATTAGGGTGTTCACTTCATTAGTAAGTGAGAGCTTGTGTTAACGAAACTTCACGGTAGATCATCTTTGTTATCGAAGATCGGAAGCAAGCATGCATCTTTCTCTTCGTGGAGCCTCTCTAGAGTCCAGGAACTTGATGATCACAGCGAAGGGACCACAACACGGAGCTTATGAAGTGAAGGACCGGACTACAAAGGTTGTAATCCCAAACTCTTAGAAGTAAAGTTGTTTACTTGCTTTTGTTTTCGCCTAATCTCTAGTCTAAGATCTTGGTTAGGGTTGTTCGCACGTCTAAATTTTAAATTGGGCATGGTTGATACCTTATAGACCCTTGTGAGAGTGCCTAGTAACCCTACAGTGGTATCAGAGCCAAGCTAGAGTTTTAGGCGAAGTCTAGGCGAAATTTAAAGTCCGATCGAACTCCGAATACCTGTTAAATCCTAGTTTCTGGAAATTTTTTCAAAAGTTTACATTTTTCATATTAAAAATACTCAAAAAATCATGCAGGGAAATCTAAGAATTACTATGAAGTATGGACCACCAACTCGATCACGTGACCGCGGAACCGCGGCCAAACCACGCGTTTGGCGGCGGTTCCGCGGCCAAACTTTGGAGTTTGGGCCTGATACTTCATGTCTTAATTCTTTGGTCCTTTTTCATAGTTTTGGGAATTTTTAATTCTACTCAAGTGTTGAGTTTTCAAGGATGTATTGGGAACTCGTTGATTCGATCGGAAAGTTTAACATCGTTTAATTTTTCCGGGTAATTTAGAACGTGTTAAAAAGTTCGAACGGATATCAATAACTCACTTTTTCCCCTTCCGGAAAATTTCCAAGTGTTGGATTTTTCCGTAGTTTAAGAACGTTCTTAGTCGTGCAAGTAACGCGGTGGACCCTCTAGAAGAACACAAACATTAACTCGATTATGTGACCGTATGAACCGCCTCTAAACCTTAGGGTTTGGGGCAGTACGGCGTTGCCACATGTGAGGCGTTGGTTTGACCCATCTACGGCTGGACCATTGGTACTGTGGCATGTGGTGGATACTTTTTAAACTCCGCTCAAGTGTTGAGCTATTTGGGAAATCTTGGGTGTTTTTTTATTCGATCGGAAAGTTTAACATTGTCTATTTACCTGGAATGTGATACAATATTTGGAATCCACAAGTAGTTATGAGATAACTAATTTGAATGTTATAAATCTAGCAGTTTAGTCTCATTTTATCGGTTGCCACGGGATTTTGATGTGATCAAAAGTCCGTCGCAATCACCTAGCATACGCGGATACTCGCCGGGTAAAATTAATAGATAGCCACGCCACATAGCCCCGACCAAGTGACTGTAGGAGAACCCCGTCGCCAAAAGCATCCGTTCGGGTGCTAGCGGTAGCGGTGTTCCGCTTTAGTGCACTTCGTAGACGGCATCCGGGGGTGCGGCCGTCTACTAAAGTTTGCGACGAGCATTCGATCAAGATGTCGGCAATCTTGTTGAATTTCCCGACGTGATATTGAAAAGAGTTTTCGATATAGAGACTAAAATGCAGGGTTTATAATTGTTAGGCATGCGATATCTAAGGAATTCATTTGGTTAGGCATGCGATGTCTAAGGAGGTTGCGGATTCCAACTGTTGTAGATTTACACTTTCTTTTCTGTGACTGTAAGCGTAGTATGTGGTGTATCGCCGTTTTCGTTGCTATACATCAACGACAATCGGGATACGCATGCTTGCTTACGTTGATGATATGATATATTATGTGTTGCTGTGATATGTTATATTGGATCGTCGTGTTCTAAATAGCCGGGGGTTTTATGTGAGAAGAGAGTTTTTCATTTTCATTCATGTAAAATTCATTTGTATGTAATATTCTTTTATTGGGGCACTTCCTGTTAGTTATATGTGTGCCCTAGAGGCCATTTCTGTACATACGATGTATATTATAGTGGATGCTTAGACATATATAGGGAGGACTTTATTGCTCGACATGATAGTATGCTATCTAGTTACACTTTATCTTAACATGTACTCTGATTATCTCTATGTTACATGTTGATAAAGCCCTTAGGATGAGTACTTGACTACCAGGACTATGATGCAAATCATACTAGTGGGGACAGTGTAGTCGCCAAGTACATACTTCAAATGTTCCTAGTCATGGGAGTACCAAGACAGGGCATTGATACTCCAGAGTAGACTATCGTATGCGCTTCTTGACCCATATGATGGGCGATGGATGATCCCATATCCATTGGAGTTTGACATCAGAGAAGGTATTCGGATGCTCAGTGGAGACTGGGTACACAGGACGGACTCGCCGAGAACTCCCAGATGGTATTATACCTCACGTCAGATGGCAGTTCTCTGGTGACACTAGTACAGGTTAGTCTGTAGACCCGAGATCGTCATAGAGTCTTGTGTGATTCCCACTGTGCTTTGATTTCCATCATACCACGTCCAAGAGGGTGTGCAAAAAGGTGGTTTTTGGGTACAGTCCCGAATCACATGGAGGCAATGAGCGATAGGAGGGGATTCGTCTCTCCCGGTATAGGGAGTTGATGTTGCGCTGTGTTCGATTGGCTATAACTGGAAATCCCTGGCCAGGGTTGCTAAGATTTACTGGTAAGGGTTATTAGTAGTTTCTCGAACTGTTATAGACCTCATATCGACACGACTTATCAAACTTCTGGGGTCTGACGTTTACCACCCCTAGGCGAGATATGCGAAATATCAGACGAAGAGACCGGACTGTACGGGAGTGTTACTGATTGGATTCGCCGGAGAATGTACAGGCTTGCTTGTTGATCTTCTGATCGCTCAATACCTGGGTGGCTGTTAGCTGACTGCTTGCAGGTTGTGGGTGTTTGATATGATCATCACCTACTGCCGGCGTATTGACGATTCTTTAGAGTCCTACACAGTGGTTTCCTGGCTCAGGCAAAACGGAGTAGGAGCACATATGTGATATGTCCGGGACCGAGAACAATACTTGTTTGTGATACCGTATTAGATTCTCACGATATGAGATATCGGCCGGGTATATGTGATATAGCCGGGTCATCGGATCAAGTGTTGATTCAATGAACTGATACAGATTATATTAGTCGGTTATTTGTGAAATAGCCGGATTGTTGGATCAAGTGTTGATTCGAAAATTTAATGTATAATTATATATTTGATATATTAAATTACATTAACTAATATAAGCTCACTAAAAGATTCTTTTTCTCACTCGGGTAATACATTGATATATATGCGATATATGTTAATTGTATTATTTTATTTTGTTACAATAAATATTGTATATGTGATATATAATATTGTAACATATTGTGGTTATAAATGCAACATGTTTTGTGGATTTTAAATATGGTTAAGGTTTGGATTAGGGTTAAGCTTGCATGAAGCTTTCAAGAAGCTTCTTAAAGCTTTGACTTTGACTTTGGATATTTTGTGTAGATATTTGCTTAACCCAACCCAACCCTTCACCATTGTTAACTCTCTACATGGGTTAAGTCTTCATACTTAACCCATGGTTGCAATTCTAACCACATATGAGTTTCATTATTCATCACAAAGAGAGTTGTTCTTCTTCTTCCTTCTTCTTTCATGAAAAGCTTTCTAGCTTTTTATGAAGTGATGAAAATGAGTGAGTTAAAGAAAATAAATGAGAGCTAAATTCCTACTTCATCATCCTAATCTATCCTAGCCATTTAGATTAGGGTGTTCACTTCATTTGTAAGTGAGAGCTTGTGTTAAAGAAACTTCAAGGTAGATCATCTTTGTTATCGAAGATCGGAAGCAAGCTTGCATCATTCTCTTCGTGGAGCCTCTCTAGAGTCCGGGTACATGATGATCGCAGCGAAGGGACCTCAACACGGATCTTATGAAGTGAAGGACCGGACTACAAAGGTTGTAATCCCAAACTCTTAGATGTTAAAGTGTTTAACATGCTTTGTTTCGCCTAATCTCTAGTTTAAAGATCTTGGTTAGGGTTGTTCGGCACGTCTAAATTTTAAATCGGGCATGGTTGATGCCTTGTAGACCCTTGTGAGAGTGCCTAGTAACCATACACTTCCGGGCTGAGGATGATGTCACCATTGTATATTATTTACTTTTCCGCATTAGGATAGACCCAAGGTGGGGGGCACAAGTAACCGGGTTCTACGGTCCAGTGGGAGACCATCTCGAGGAGTCGAGACCGGGTCTCCTAACTCTAGAACTGGCAGGCTTACTTGCCACTCTCGTATGGGTCTAGGGATGTGGGTTTGGCAATTCGTCGCGACTGTGGAATCCGTGTTTTATACAGGCTCGTATTAAAACATGGACGTCCTAGTATATCCAATATTTTATATATGTTCTTCTGCTGCAATGTTCTGTCATGAGATCATATTACTGCCTGAGACGAATGTTTATATTATATATACGAGATATATGTTATATTGCAGATTTCATTTCAAATGTGATGCTTGTGAAGCATAATAAAATGGGACTTCATTAATAAGATTAATGAAACTAAAAGAAACCTAAAGATGTTGTAGAAACTTGTCTCAAAAACAGGTAGCTCTAGTTCTTGCTTTGCATAGCGGTATTCTTTGTAGAATATCCAACACCTTATTCGATAAGGAAAGAGTCGAGATCCCTTCACCGGGAGTGACCTCTTTAGCAATAACTGGCAGATGCTACAAACTCGGTTTGTCTTTTGATTGTTTTTATAGTTCTTGCTTTGCACCGTGGTATTTGTGAAATATCTTGCACCTTATTCGATAAGGAAAGAGCCGAGATCCCTTTACCGGGAGTGACCTCTTTAGCAAAACTAGAAAAGGCCTAAAAAACATTCCATTCAAAATTACTCGATTCTACAACGATATCAAGTTCATTACGCAAAGGGTTTTCTTAAAAACCTGTCGTACCCCTCCGTCATTTCAGATAAGTACTTCATAGTATTCGTACTACGTTTGTTGGCTTTCGTCAAGGCGTAGTGTGCGGTAGCTATTTATGCTTATCTGTATAAGCATATGATGCGATTGAGTTAGGGTAGTCGTGCGACTTTGTTGGCTTTCGTCAAGGGTCGTGTGGGTGGGTTTAATTCAATCGGGAAATGACGGGTTGAACTTGACTAGTAGCCTATGGTTTGTTGGCTTTCGTCAAGGTCATAGGATGCTAGGGGTATAATATTATTGGGAATTTCAAGAGTTGAAATTTGCAATGTGATTGCATACCTTCTATGAGATAGTTGGATCCCGATACCCGCTGCGAGTATGAGTTACTCCTGGGTGAGTTTTACACATTACAATTAGCCGATCAAGTAGGTGTCTAGAAAGGTGTTAACGGGGTTATGGCCCTGGGAAAATGAGGTTTATTTTAATTAGGTCCGTGCGAAAGCACACGGAACCTCCCTCAAAGTACCGGCCTGGCCTGGCTGAAAGATTGGCGAACTTGTAAAGTGTAATTAATCCCGGCTAGTCTTTCCTTTTAGGGTTTGAAGGAAGATTTGACTAAAACAGTGGGAGACATCCCGATTAGATATATTAAATAACCAATCTAATCTTGCAAGAGCATACGCTGAGTGTTTTCTTCTATCTCTCTCCAGGTAGTGACCATGTCACGCCTTAATCAAGATAATAATACGGATGTATTGACCGAACCCGCTTGTTATACTGCGCTAAGGAACGTTGGTCCCGCTCCAACTTATAATTGTTATAAGACAGAGCAGGAAATAGAGGATTACCAGAATTCCCGTGCCTCCCAAACAAAGAAAGTGCATGCCGATACATCTTCTTCGGGTGTGTTCATTACCGAGAACCATTTCTCAGTATCCTTTACGTCATGGGTATGAGATACCGGATCAGGATCCCACAAATGTAATTTGTTACATGGGCTACAGAATGGTAGAGAACTGAAAACGGGTGATAAGTTTCACGAGTTGGGAATGATGCAAGTGTTGCAGCCAAGTTTGTTGGCAGTTATCACCCTGTATTACCAGAATACATTGACTCTGAACGAATGCTATTAGATACCGAACCTGATATACAACATCATATCAGTCTCTTTATTAGTAAAGAAAGGATATAATTTTGTATTGTTGGATAATATTTTGAACATTTCCTATATCAAGAGTTGATCGGTTCAGGCACGTTATCTAAAAGCATAGATGTTCTAAATCAAACTACAGTTCTTAACGTACAGAGCACACACAAGAAGAAGAGTTCAGAAATGAACGGATCCTTCTTAAGGTATTATAGACTAGGTCATATCAATGCGACCCGACTAGCTAAGTTACATAGAGATGCATATTTAAATTTGTTTGAATTTACATCTTGTGAAACTTGCCGGTCACGTCACAAAGTTAAGATGACCACTGCTCCGTTTATTGGAAACAGAGAAAGAGTTAGTGAACTCTTGGGATTAAAACATGATGATGTATGTAATGTCCCCTGTCTACACATGCCAGGACTGGTTCTTTGTACTTCATTACATTCATTGATTATCTCTCAAGGTTCGGACATATGTTCCTGTTGAAACATAAGTCTGAACCTTTTGAGAAATTCAAAGAATATGATTTAGAAGTAGAGAACTAAAACGGGTATAAGTATTATGTCCTTTGATGAGATCAAGGAGGAGAATACTTGAGCACAGAATTCCTGGATTTTTCTAAAGGAGAATGAGATTCTCTCTCAGCATTACTTCTCCGTATACACCACAACACGTCGGTGTATAGAGGCGGAGCAAATACACACTATTTGATATGGTGCTTTCCTATTTCCTTTTGGGAGTTATGCATTTGAGAAGCTGCATACCTATTGAATAGGGTTCCAATCAAATCAGTTGCCTGCCACTTCATATGTGATATGGTATGGGAAAAGCCCATCTCTTAAGGATATTAAGATTTGGGGTTGTCCGGCCAATGTCTAAAAGAAAAATCCGGACAAAGCTCGAGGCAAGGTCAGTTCTATAGAACTGGAAAGGTTCCAGTTATACAAACTGCAGCTGATGATTTGGTAAACCCGAAGGATTCAATAGTTTCCAACGAACCTCAGCCTCTCCGCTGATCTAGTAAGGTTCCTCACCCACCTGAAAGATACTTCGGTTTCTCTATGTCAGTGGGAGCGGGGATTGCATCATGAGATGATGACCTAACTAGTTTCGAGCAGGCCATCAAGAGTGGGACTCTGTAAGAATAGCTGTATGCTTAGCGATCTGAGATGGAATCCTTATACACCAACAAAGTATGGACTTTTGTTGCTTTATCTGAAGGGTTAAATCCCCATCAGGAGCTAGTATATCTTAGGAAGATTACTTGGTGTACATGGAAAAGTTGAGACTTTCAAAGCTGTGCTTAAGTCCATGCAGATCCTACTTGCCACTGCTAGATACCATGACTACGATATCTGGTGGTTGGATGTCATGACTGCTTTTCTAAATGATGTTTTAGAAGAGAGTGTTTATAAGTACACATCCAGAGAGCTTCGTAGACAGTAGGAGCAGCGGAAACGTGTGCAAGTTGCTTTATGGGATAAATCAGGCATCGCGGAGTTGGAACGTCTGTTTTGATGTGGTAGTCAAAGAGTTTGACTTCATCAAAATGGTAGATGAACCTTGTATATACAAAAAGGTAGTAGGGAGTATGGTGGTGATCCTCGTAGAGTACGTGGATGACATACTCTTGATAGGAAAGGAGTTTCCTATGCTACGCTTGGTCAATCTCCTCTTATCACAATGATTCTCCATAAGGATCAAAGTGATACCTCCTAAATCCTAGGTTTTATATCTATGAGATAGATCTAATTGGATGTTAGGATTCTCACTAGTTGTAGTGAGATGGTATCAATCGATCCTGGGGAGAATCACTGGAAAGGTTCCAGGGTGATAAGGACGACTGAATGTCAGTCGCAGGCATTGTCTTTACCCTCAGTGGAAGGACGGTATGTTGGAAGAGTTCCAAGCTAGATACCGTGACTTACTAGACGATTAAAGGCAAGATACATCGTTACCAAGGATGCTACCAAAGAAGCAGTCTGGATAAATATAAGTTCATGAGATGAACTTCGTTCCAACCATTGTGTGACAATGGAGTTATGGCTTTGGCCTAAGAACCCCCGTCCCATCAGAAATCCAGATATTATTCTTAGGCAGTATCGCCTGATCATGGAGATGGATGATCTCCAGGGAGATCAAGGTTAGGAGAGTAGAAACAGAGGACAACAACGCGGATCCACTCACAAATTCCTATTTCTCAGTAGAGACTTTTATGGGATGGTTGAGTATGAGATACTTCAACCACAACTGATTGTTGGGTATACGATACCACAACAGATGGCCCTAGTGCAAGTGGGAGATTGTTAGTTATATGTATGCCCTAGAGTCCATTACTGTACATACGATCTATATTGTAGTGGATGCTTGGACATATATAGGGAGGACTTTCTTGCTCATCATGATAGTATGCTATCTGGTTACTCTTATCTTAACATGTACTCTGATTGTCTCTATGTCACATGTTTATAAAGCCCTTAGGATGAGTACTTGACTACCAGGACTATGATGCAGATCATACTAGTGGGGACAGTGTAGTCGCCAAGTACATCCTTCAAATGTTCCTAATCGTGGGAGTACCGAGACAGGGCATCGATACTCCAGAGTAGACTAGCGTATGCGCTTCTTGACCCATATGATGGGCGATGGATGATCCCATATCCATTGGTGTTTAACATCAGAGAAGGTATACAGGTGCTCAGTAGAGACTGGGTACACTGGACGGACTCGCTGAGAACTCCCAGATGGTATTATACCTCACGTCAGATGGCAGTTCTCTGGTGACACTGGTACATGTTAATCTGAAGACCCGAGATCGTCATAGAGTCTTGTGTGATTCCCACTATGCTTTGATTTCCATCATACCATGTCCAAGAGGGCGTGCAAAAAGGTGGCTTTTGGGTACAGTCCCGAATCACATGGAGGCAATGAGCGATAGGAGGGGTTTCGTCTCTCCCGGTATAGGGAGTTGATGTTGCGCTGTGTTCGATTGGCTATAACTAGAAATCCCTGGCCAGGGTTGCTGAGATTTACTGGTAAGTGTTATCAGTAGTTTCTCGAACTGTTATGGACCTCATATCAACACGACTTGTCAAGCTACTGGGGTCTGACGTTTACCACCCCTAGGCGAGATATGCGACATATTAGACGAAGAGACCGGACTGTACGGGAGTGTTACTGGTTAGATTCACGGGAGAATGTACAGGCTTGCTTGTTGATCTTATGATCGCTCAATACCTGGGTGGCTGTTACGTTTAGCTGACCACTTACAGCTTGTGGGTGTTTGATATGATCATCACCTATTGCCGGCGTATTGATGATTCTTTAGAGTCCTACACAGAGGTTTCCTGGCTAAGGCAAAATGGAGTAGGAGCACATAAATGATATGTGCGGGACCGAGAACAATACGTGTATGTGATACCGTATTAGATTCTCGCGATATGAGATATCGGCCGGGTATATGAGATATAGCCGGGTCATCGGATTAGTATTGATTCGATGAACTGATACAGATAATATTAGTCGGTTATTTGTGAAATAGCCGGATTATCAGATCAAGTGTTGATTTGATACTTTAATGTATAATTATATAATTGATATATTAAATTACATTAACTAATATAAGCTCACTTATTGATTCATTTTCTCACCGGGTAATACATTGATATATATGCGATATATGTTAATTGTATTATTTTCTTTTGTTACAAAAATATATTATATATGTGATATATAATATTGTAACATATTATGATTACAAATTCAACATGATTAGTGGAGATTAAACATGGTTAGGGTTTGATTTGGGTTAATCTTTTCTAGAAGCTTCTAGAAGGTTTTATTTTGTTTCTTGCAAAGATATTTTGTTTAGATATTTTGCTTGATATTTCCTAACCCAACCCACACGCTTTAACCCTAGTCAAATCTCTACAATGGTTAAGTCCTTCTTAACTTAACCATGGTTGCAATTGTAATGAAAATAACTTTTCATTATTCATCACAAAAGGATTATTCATTCTTCTTCTTCTTCTTTGAGCTCTTGAAAAGCTTTCTAGGTTTTTCTTTTGTGATGATTTAGTGTGAGATTATGAAAACAAATGAGATCTAAATTCCTACCTCATCATCCTCATCTAATCTATCCAATTAGATTAGGGTGTTCACTTCATTAGTAAGTGAGAGGTTGTGTTAAAGAAACTTCAAGGTAGATCATCTTTGTTATCGAAGATCGGAAGCAGGCATGCATCTTTCTCTTCGTGGAGCCTCTCTAGAGTCCAGAAACTTGATGATCACAGCGAAGGGACCACAACACGGAGCTTATGAAGTGAAGGACCGAACTACAAAGGTTGTAATCCCAAACTCTTAGAAGTAAAGTTGTTTACATGCTTATGTTTTCGCCTAATCTCTAGTCTAAGATCTTGGTTAGGGTTGTTCAGCACGTCTAAATTTTAAATCGGGCATGGTTGATGCCTTATAGACCCTTGTGAGAGTGCCTAGTAACCCTACAAGATTGTCCTGTATATATATATATATATCCCTAGCATCCTGTACAATGAATGCCTCTAGGGCATACATATTCAACAATCTCCCACTTGCACTAAGACCTGTAATTGGTGCAAGGAGTACCCACTGTCTGCACTATACCCAGTAGCTGGCGTATCTCATGCCCAACATCTTGAACAGTCTCTCGAACTGGACTTGAGGGATGGTCTTGGTGAATGGATATGTCGTGTTGTCTTTTGTGTCTACTCTCCGTACCTCGATCTCCTGACGATCCATGATCTCCCTGATCAGGTGATACCGCCTCAAGATATGTCTGGATTTCTGATAGGACCGTGATTCCTTTGCCAAAGCCATGGCTCTATTGTTATCGCAATACAAAGTTATTGGATTAGCAATGGATGGAACCACCTGAAGTTCAGAAATGAACTTTCTGATCCAGACTGCCTCTTTTGCGGCATCGCTCGCAGCGATATACTCAGCCTCCATCGTCGAGTCTGCTACGGTGTCCTGTTTGGAACTCTTCCAACAGACCGCCCCTCAGTTGAGGGTAAACACATAACCCGAGACAGATTTAAAGTCATCCTTGTCACATTGGAAGCCAGAATCGGTAAAAGCCTCGATCTGGAGGTCCCCATTACCGTATACCAGAAACATCTCTTTAGTCCTTCTCAGGTACTTAAGAATGTTCTTAACTGCTATCCAATGTTTCTCACCTGGGTCAGACTGATACCTGCTTACCACGCTAAGTAAGTAAGATACATATGGTCTGATACATAACATCGCATACATTATTGACCCTACCGCCGAAGCGTAGGGTACTATGCTCATACGAGCCCTCTCCTCGTCAGTCTTGGGAGACATGTCTTTGGAGAGGGTGATTCTGTAGCGTTTTGAAAATCGTTTCGGTGAAATTTCGAAAAAATCGGTAAAATAAGGGGGTTTTCTGTAAAAAGTCAAAATGCAAATATCTTATTATAAAAATTAAATATACATATTCTAGCTATGTAATTGCTATTATTTGGTGTTTATTGAGCCGCTGGTGAAATTTCAAATTTTCTGAAAAAAATATTATTTTATTATTATTTAAGCCGTCACTAATACATTTAATTAGGGAAAATTACAAATTGGAATGAGTTGAAACAAATTTTGTGCATCATAAAATATTAAATAAAATTTTATCATGTGGTTTTTGGAACGAAAACATTTGCCAAAACGGTTTAGAAATTATTGGAGAAAAAAGGCTTTTTTTTAGCGTAAATGGATGTTTGGGGTACTGTATTTATCATTTTTCATCACCCCACACCCGTACCCACACCCACACACACCCACTTACTCCTCCCCTTAGCCAAATTCAGCAGCCCTCACTTTTTCACCACTTGGTTTGCAAAGGAAAGAAAAGGAAAAGAAAAGAAAAGAAAAGAGTAGAAAATGATATATTTTGAGGTGGACTTTGACTTTTCTTCTCACTTTTTCCACCCCACTCTCTCTCCTCCCTCACCCACCCACAATTTCTGAACGAAAATTCTGAGCCCCAACAGCAGCCCCTCCCTCCCTCTTCTCCTCTCATTTTCCATCAAAAAAAAATTCACCCATTTCCATCAAAAATCAAAGCTAAAATGCAAATCAAAGCCCTACCCATTTTCTCTTATCTCTTTAAGCATGGATCTTGGTGAAAAGTTTGCATTTTGGAGACAAGTTTCATGTTGATCTCAAGATGGTTATGAGGTATAAATCTTGTTCTTTTTTTGAGTTGTTTGTTATTACTTCAAATTATGTTAATGAAAGGTTTAGTTTAGATTTTAAATTTAGAGTCCAAATTCAAGATTAGGGTTTATAAAATTGAAGTGGGGTTTTGTTTTGGAGTTGAATGGTGATCAATTGTGCATGGTTATGTGATGTATTTTTGTATCTTAGGGCATGCAAAATGTAATCTTGTTGCTTAGTGCTAATTGTAATATTAAAATATCCAATTTAGCTTTATTTAAGCAAACTAGTTTTTAGCTTTTGGTTCCAAATGGGTGATTTAAAATCTAATTAAGGTTTTGATGACTTTATTAACATTATAAAATGTGGTTTAATGCTTTAGATCATGCAAATCTAAGCTAGATTGTAGTTTGTGCATTTTTGCTTTGAAATTGTTAAAAATGGTATTTTTGTAAACTAGAATATTAGGGTTTTTGGAATTTAATGAGATTAAATTCCGGAAATTGTTTCTATGACTTATTTAAGATATTTAATAAGTATATTGGCCGCTACATTCATTTAAACATCATGTTTTGTACGAAAACGGCGAATTATGCTTGCTAGATTTTCGGAAAAAATGACTTTTTAAGTGAAATTGGGGTTTTGTGAGTTTTAACCTAGTTTTTATTAAAATTAGTGTTCGTGAATGTGCAAATGAGTGTGATTGGATTTTCTCGATGGTTTGACGTTCGTACATCGACATCGAGGGTTGGTTTGACCATTCCTGCATGCGTGGGCGATAGGTTTGGACCTATGCGTGATACGCGTGCCGATTTGATTTTCGTATGCCGTTTGGATTTCGAATTTAGTTTTAATGCGATATGGTACGTTATGATATGTAGGTACCCCCATGTGGACTTCGAGACGAAAAGCAAGCGCGTGGCGACGTCGGTACTGGCTAGCGAGGACCAGGTGAGTAGATTTATATCTACGGGGAGAAGTCGGGTGGATGGCGTATAGCACCCCCGCAGTCCGTGGTGGTGTATACGGAAGCGTATACACACCAACATTTATTATATGTTATTTAGGATTAATAACGATGCTTAGGATGGATATTGGTGTGTTGGACTATTTTTTTTAGTGTTGCGAACCCTAGGGTAGTGTTGCACACACATACACACATACATACTTGCATACATTCCTATTGATATGTGCTCATGGGATTCTTTATAGTTATGTGTTCATATGGGTATGGGACTATGTGTTCAAATACGGATTGAGGATGATACTTGGGATTGAGCTGAGTCGATGAGATTCGATTTGAGGCCGTGAGATCGGTGATATAGCAGGGTTCGTATCTTAGATACGACATGACGTTGTAGCGGGTCCTTGACGTAGTGTTTCACACACGTCCATGCATACGTAGGCGGTATCAGTATGGTACTAGACGTAGATCAGTACCCCGATCATGATATTTGATAAAGAGGATACCAGGTGAATAGTATGATGAATGTGATATTGACCCGTACCTAGATTGGGATGCCGTACGACGGATTTACGTACGAGCTATATTGATGATTGATCCGCACTCTTGACTTGGGATACCTGATTATAGATATGGTATCGGATATGATATTATTAAGGCGGGATCACCGACTATACATATACAGGTATGTATATGTATCGACTCAGATGATAGGCGGTTTCCTTACCTGTAGTTCAGCTTGTTAGTTCAGCCGTATAGTTTAGCGTAGTTGTTAGATTAGATTAGACCCTACCTATTTCAAAACTAACGAATCGTGTGTATTTTAAAAGACAGCCCAAGGGATCTTACGGATATTTCAAAAGACGTATCTTTTCATAAAAACACCGTAGCCCCTATTTTCAAAACCCCATGATTCGTGTTATTTCAAAAGGCACCAATTTGTAGGACTTATATTAGATTAATGCAGATTAGTTATCGTTGTGTCTAGTTTCAGCTCCCGCACATTATAGCTGTTCGCTCTGCCTCGCATATTTATTTTGCTGCATATTCCATTATTGATATCATGCTGTTAGGACACTAGCACCATTAACGATGATGCGTATGTACCACGTACACCTATTTGCCGGCTCACACACATCTTCATCGGTAATTGCCATGTCACGTACACTTTAGAGAATATAATTGCTTGACTTAGATTGTTAGCTAGTAGTTTTGACATGATATTAGTGTACTTCCCTTATATGCCATATTAGACATTATAGTTATTACCTACCACTTCATGCATACTGTTATTCAGTTGTTTATGCCTAGTTCATTATCATTGACATATGCACTTGTGATGATTTCTTGAGATTTATGATATTTCTGGATTTCGGGAAAAGCCGCAAAATTTACAACTTATGATCTTTTAAAATATAAAATGTTGCGGTTTTCTAGTGATGTAAGTGTCGTCCACCATGAGTTTGCTGTGGTTTTGGAGATCCGTGTCGAGGAGTGGAGGAACCGTCACGGGTACATGGTGGGCCCGGTATGCTACCCCGGGACAAGAGGAATGTGGTGTTGACGTTGAGCCTGGCTGGGGAGCACTACCTACCGGTGATATTACCCGACGCGTCGGATATCCGGAGGATACCGTCGTGGTCTTGAGATGGATGGTAGGGCCCGGTCTGGACTGACGGCGCCCTAGATATTGAGATTGAGACATTGATATTTCGAGACACTGAGATTTATGTTTTGTGTCGATGCTAGACACTGTTGATGCTGATTTCATTTATGATACCTCAGTTTAAAAATACGAAGGAAATCTCACTAATTTATGAAAACAGTTTCTTCATTTACATGTATTCTGTTTCATGCATTCATACCTCATTCATATGATATATTGCTACCTGAGGCACTGACACGGGCACATGAAATTATACTCGGGTTAGATATTACCCTAGCCATTGTTATAGGCTGCCTGTTATACTTATATTTGAGGATATATTATGATCATTGACCTATGTTGCGTTATTTATGCGATTTCTGTGCGTAGATGTTTTTCTATTCATGAGTTGGCAACTCACCCCCCGTTGTGCCCCAGTTTCTTGCAGGTTTGCCATACAGGTTTCATTACGGCTTGCGGGCTCAGTTTCATTCGGGTGGCTTGCTAGTAGGTGGGTTTTTCTTGTATCGTACCCATCATATTACCTTGTATGATATTATTCAGTTGTATCTAGTAAATTCCATCAACCAAACATGTATTTATTGAGTTAGAGACCAGTGTTGTTTATTCTTTCGACCTTAGAGTCGCTCGTTATATTTCTGGTGGTTTTGAGTTCCTTTTGAGTTTTGATCCTCGCCGTTGGCGTTGTATATTATATTGCTTGTGTGGTTGTGACCGTCGATTGACGAAGAGATAGCTCCCGCTTGGGGATGCCTTTTTATTGATTTCGTATACTATTCATGTTGTATCCCGTTTGGGAGCCAGTTTTTACAAAGGAGACTCTGCCGAAATTTTCAGTAAATTTTGATGTTCTTAAAAACCGCATAATTCGGCTTATGCTTTTAAAACTACTTGATTTAAATTGGTTTTTCCTACTCTCTACTACTCTTCTTGGTTTGGATTTCTGGGTTTTCGGTTTACTTAGATTACGTACGTCTCGAGACGTTCGTAGTTTAAGTGCCGGTCATGTTCCGTACTTTCGGGTCGTGACAAAGTTGGTATCAGAGCGTTAGGTTTTAACCTTCGGAGCGTAGGATGACCCTTGGTTGATGGAATAAGTGACTAAAGTAGAGTGACGTACCGTTGATATGTTCCGCGGCATATTTACGACACGCCACTCCACTTAAGAAGCCTTAGGATGTACATTTCCTTGTTCAGTATTATATTCCTTCCTGATCTAGCCTCGTCGGTACCAGTTTGGTTTTGCTACTACGGTTACGGGCAGGGAGAGCTACGGCTAGAGTTGCGGTCAGCACGAGCTCGTCACGGACGAGGACTGACCAGGGCGAAATTCCGGCGACACCCGATTGTAAAGAGGTGTCTTTTGATTGTGTTTTCGCACCACGAGCGTTTGGCGGATCGCCTTTATGAGAATTCTCGGACGTGCCGATCAGTTTCAGAGGATTGGGCCACTGGCAGAGGCCAGCCAGATTTTGATGACCGTTGGTGTGTTGCTTATTCATGATGGTTGAGGCACTGTTCAGTGTGCAGACGAGCGAGCCAGTTATTGCTGCGAACGACGAGATATTGCCCCAGATGCTGGCGTTAGTGCAGAACGAATTGTACTAAGAGATGATAGAAGGTCGCTAGTCATCGAGGATGAATGACTAGGACAGGTGGTTCGTTCGCTTACCCCGATGCGAGGTCATCAGATAGATTGATTCCAGCTAGAGACGACTTCACGCGGAGATGTTGGGAGTCGACAGAGACGATCGAATGTCAGAAACCTATTTATCCAAGTTTAAAGTAGTCGGAAAGACATGCAGGCAATTCTATGGTCCCTCTAGAAGAATGAAACCTTAACTCGACTTAATGACCGTGTGAAAGCCTTTGAACCTTAGGGTTTGCGGCAGTTCTGCGCCGCCATTAGTGAGGCTTGGGTTTGCCCTTCTACGGCTGGACCACCGATGCTGTGGTATGTACTCGATACTATTAAACTGTGCCCAAGATGTTGAGCTCTTGGGGGGATTATGAGGTTTTGATGACTCGGTCGGATGGCTCGACTTAATTCGGATGCTAGGTGGTGAGATGCATTTCTTGGGAGACTCCAGATACGAGGATAGCCGTTGGAGCTCAGTCCATATAGCCATGATGAGACGATTCCGAAGCAGTCGACATCAGAGAAAGTGGAGTAAAGAGGTCCGTACAAGATCTGGATAAGACGACGTTCCACTCCGCCGACATCAGAGATGCGATACGCATGCCGAGGCAGAGTACTGGATATACCTTCCAGAAGGAGTCGCGATGGGTATGCAGCCGTTCCGGAGCAAGATGCAGATATAGGAAAGGACGATGACTTCCGGACAGTTGGCAGGGACGAGACATGGAAGAGACCGTGAGCAGGATTCCTTCCAGGACACTGCTGCAATGATACTTGCACCCAGGATCAGATGTGTTACGTACATTCAGAGAGCCAGAGGCCGACGCCAGTGATATGCTGTCTTACGAGTGGTCGCGATGATTGACCGGGAGATGACAAGAGACGTGCCAGAACTGGATCATCCCCGTTAGCACACCCGACAGGGCCAATGAGCCGATGGACCGAAAGATTGGTAATTCACAGTGAAGACTTTGACCCAGGAGTGGTCATGGTTACGCACACCAGCAGGCCAGAGTTCATGATCATCGACGAGACGTCCCATTAGTGACCGCGACAGTTGGCCCGAGATTCTTAGAGGATGCGCTTGAGCGGTACTATGCCGCCATTATTGATTTCGATGTTTTTGGTGATTTACTCGAATGATTTGATTTTGATGATTGAGGATTTATGATCTTTGCACAGTGTTGCACTTGATATCGTTTTCGTGCTTGGGTTTCACATGTTTGTGATTTTACGGTTTTAGACATTTGAGTTGATTTTGTGCGTATTCACGCACACGATTTGGTTCCTGCACTCTGTATAGTTTATATATGCTTGCAGTGCAGTGATACGCCTTTTGTGCACTTAGATGCATTGGACTTTGATTTCGATGGTGTTGTTAGATATTTGTTTTGTGCACCTTGTGCACCTGATTTGATTTTGCGCATGTTCGGCACTTGATATTGGATTTCATGATTTCGTGCACGATGGATGCACCTGATTTGGATTTTCGCGCATGTTGAGCGCATGTCTTGAGATGCGATTTTGGTGCACACCAGATGCACTAAATCGAGATTTTTCGTGCATGTCAGATGCACCTGATTTTGCTGTCAGGCACACATGTTGCCTACGACAGATGTTTCGTGCACACCCGATGCACTTAGATGTTGTTTCTGTGCGCATGTATGGCACATTCATGGATTTTGATTTTCGTGCGCACCAGACGCACGTAGTATTCATGTGCATATCTTGGGATTGATTTCTTATAGAGCAGTACGTTTTTATGATATTGCTATGTGTTTTCGTACTGAGCGGGACTAGTCAGAGGACAGTACCTGAATATGTTTTGCATGCATTGATAGTTATTGAAGGGATTTTCAAAAAGCGAGCTATAGCCTCAGTATTTACCTACGTGTCTGATATGACACGAAATGTTTAAAACAAGGAGACCCTTCTAAATTGTTTCCAAAACGGCGTAACGTACATTTCAAACAAAGGTATATATGTATATAGCTATTTTCTTATGATAGACGTCCGCCACTGTGCAGTGTTATACGCGTTGCACAGCGACTTAAGAGATTTGGCATGCATTTCCTTCAGATACTTACAGATATAGATTTGATGCTTACATGCATAGTTTCGAGTTATATCATATTGGTTTGATTTGGATTTGGCATTGATATCTTCTCCATGACTCCGATGATTGCGGGATGCTTGACGGAGTTTTGATTTGAGTTATATAATCAATTTTTTTTTCAAGCGCATGCACTGCGCTACGATTTGTTTTATGTATTTACAGTTTCGGAGCCCCGACGACTTGATGGTTTTTCTTAGATGTTTTAGTATTTGGGGAAGTTTGAATTTAAATTCGGGGACCGAATTTCTTTAAGGGGGGAAAATTGTAGCGTTTTGAAAATCGTTTCGGTGAAATTTCGAAAAAATCGGTAAAATAAGGGGGTTTTCTGTAAAAAGTCAAAATACAAATATCTTATTATAAAAATTAAATATACATATTCTAGCTATGTAATTGTTATTATTTGGTGTTTATTGAGCCGCTGGTGAAATTTCAAATTTTCTAAAAAAAATATTATTTTATTATTATTTAAGCCGTCACTAATACATTTAATTAGGGAAAATTACAAATTGGAATGAGTTGAAACAAATTTTTTGCATCATAAAATATTAAATAAAATTTTATCATGTGGTTTTTGGAACGAAAACATTTGCCAAAACGGTTTAGAAATTATTGAAGAAAAAAGGCTTTTTTTAGCGTAAATGGATGTTTGGGGTACTGTATTTATCATTTTTCATCACTCCACACCCGTACCCACACCCACACACACCCACTTACTCCTCCCCTTAGCTAAATTCAGCAGCCCTCACTTTTTCCCCACTTGGTTTGCAAAGGAAAGAAAAGGAAAAGAAAAGAAAAGAAAAGAGTAGAAAATGATATATTTTGAGGTGGACTTTGACTTTTCTTCTCACTTTTTCCACCCCACTCTCTCTCCTCCCTCACCCACCCACAATTTCTGAACGAAAATTCTGAGCCCCAACAGCAGCCCCTCCCTCCCTCTTCTCCTCTCATTTTCCATCAAAAAAAAATTCACCCATTTCCATCAAAAATCAAAGCTAAAATGCAAATCAAAGCCCTACCCATTTTCTCTTATCTCTTTAAGCATGGATCTTGGTGAAATGTTTGCATTTTGGAGACAAGTTTCATGTTGATCTCAAGATGGTTATGAGGTATAAATCTTGTTCTTTTTTTGAGTTGTTTGTTATTACTTCAAATTATGTTAATGAAAGGTTTAGTTTAGATTTTAAATTTAGAGTCCAAATTCAAGATTAGGGTTTATAAAATTGAAGTGGGGTTTTGTTTTGGAGTTGAATGGTGATCAATTGTGCATGGTTATGTGATGTATTTTTGTATCTTAGGGCATGCAAAATGTAATCTTGTTGCTCAGTGCTAATTGTAACATTAAAATATCCAATTTAGCTTTATTTAAGCAAACTAGTTTTTAGCTTTTGGTTCCAAATGGGTGATTTAAAATCTAATTAAGGTTTTTGATGACTTTATTAACATTATAAAATGTGGTTTAATGCTTTAGATCATGCAAATCTAAGCTAGATTGTAGTTTGTGCATTTTTGTTTTGAAATTGTTAAAAAGGGTATTTTTGTAAACTAGAATATTAGGGTTTTTGGAATTTAATGAGATTAAATTCCGGAAATTGTTTCTATGACTTATTTAAGATATTTAATAAGTATATTGGCCGCTACATTCATTTAAACATCATGTTTTGTACGAAAACGGCGAATTGTGCTTGCTAGATTTTCGGAAAAATGACTTTTTAAGTGAAATTGGGGTTTTGTGAGTTTTAACCTAGTTTTTATTAAAATTAGTGTTCGTGAATGTGCAAATGAGTGTGATTGGATTTTCTCGATGGTTTGACGTTCGTACATCGACATCGAGGATTGGTTTGACCATTCCTGCATGCGTGGGCGATAGGTTTGGACCTATGCGTGATACGCGTGCCGATTTGATTTTCGTATGCCGTTTGGATTTCGAATTTAGTTTTAATGCGATATGGTACGTTATGATATGTAGGTACCCCCATGTGGACTTCGAGACGACAAGCAAGCGCGTGGCGACGTCGGCACCGGCTAGCGAGGACCAGGTGAGTAGATTTATATCTACGGGGAGAAGTCGGGTGGATGGCGTATATCAACCCCGCAGTCCGTGGTGGTGTATACGGAAGCGTATACACACCAACATTTATTATATGTTATTTAGGATTAATAACGATGCTTAGGATGGATATTGGTGTGTTGGACTATTTTTTTTAGTGTTGCGAACCCTAGGGTAGTGTTGCACACACATACACACATACATACTTGCATACATTCCTATTGATATGTGCTCATGGGATTCTTTATAGTTATGTGTTCACATGGGTATGGGACTATGTGTTCACATACGGATTGAGGATGATACTTGGGATTGAGCTGAGTCGATGAGATTCGATTTGAGGCCGTGAGATCGGTGATATAGCAGGGTTCGTATCTTAGATACGACATGACGTTGTAGCGGGTCCTTGACGTAGTGTTTCACACACGTCCATGCATACGTAGGCGGTATCAGTATGGTACTAGACGTAGATCAGTACCCCGATCATGATATTTGATAAAGAGGATACCAGGTGAATAGTATGATGAATGTGATATTGACCCGTACCCAGATTGGGCTGCCGTACGACGGATTTACGTACGAGCTATATTGATGATTGATCCGCACTCTTGACTTGGGATACCTGATTATAGATATGGTATCGGATATGATATTATTGAGGCGGGATCACCGACTATACATATACAGGTATGTATATGTATCGACTCAGATGATAGGCGGTTTCCTTACCTGTAGTTCAGCTTGTTAGTTCAGCCGTATAGTTTAGCATAGTTGTTAGATTAGATTAGACCCTACCTATTTCAAAACTAACGAATCGTGGGTATTTTAAAAGACAGCCCAAGGGATCTTACGGATATTTCAAAAGACGTATCTTTTCATAAAAACACCGTAGCCCCTATTTTCAAAACCCCATGATTCGTGTTATTTCAAAAGGCACCAATTTGTAGGACTTATATTAGATTAATGCAGATTAGTTATCGTTGTGTCTAGTTTCAGCTCCCGCACATTATTGCTGTTCGCTCTGCCTCGCATATTTATTTTGCTGCATATTCCATTATTGATATCATGCTGTTAGGACACTAGCACCATTACCGATGATGCGTATGTACCATGTACACCTATTTGCCGGCTCACACACATCTTCATCGGTAATTGCCATGTCACGTACACTTTAGAGAATATAATTGCTTGACTTAGATTGTTAGCTAGTAGTTTTGACATGATATTAGTGTACTTCCCTTATATGCCATATTAGACATTGTAGTTATTACCTACCACTTCATGCATACTGTTATTCAGTTGTTCATGCCTAGTTCATTATCATTGACATATGCACTTGTGATGATTTCTTGAGATTTATGATATTTCTGGATTTCGGGGAAAGCCGCAAAATTTACAACTTATGATCTTTTAAAATATAAAATGTTGCGGTTTTCTAGTGATGTAAGTGTCATCCACCATGAGTTTGCTGTGGTTTTGGAGATCCGTGTCGAGGAGTGGAGGAACCGTCACGGGTATATGGTGGGCCCGGTATGGTACCCCGGGGCAAGAGGAATGTGGTGTTGACGTTGAGCCTGGCTTGAGAGCACTACATACCGGTGATATTACCCGACGCGTCGGATATCCGGAGGATACCGTCGTGGTCTTGAGATGGATGGTAGGGGCCGGTCTGGACTGACGGCGCCCTAGATATTGAGATTGAGACATTGATATTTCGAGACACTGAGATTTATGTTTTGTGTCGATGCTAGACACTGTTGATGCTGATTTCATTTATGATACCTCAGTTTAAAAATACGAAGGAAATCTCACTAATTTATAAAAACAGTTTCTTCATTTACATGTATTCTGTTTCATGCATTCATACCTCATTCATATGATATATTGCTACCTGAGGCACTGACACGGGCACATGAAATTATACTCGGGTTAGATATTACCCTAGCCATTGTTATAGGCTGCCTGTTATACTTATATTTGAGGATATATTATGATCATTGACCTATGTTGCGTTATTTATGCGATTTCTGTGCGTAGATGTTTTTCTATTCACGAGTTGGCAACTCACCCCCCGTTGTGCCCCAGTTTCTTGCAGGTTTGCCGTACAGGTTTCATTACGGCTTGCGGGCTCAGTTTCATTCGGGTGGCTTGCTAGTAGGTGGGTTTTTCTTGTATCGTACCCATCATATTATCTTGTATGATATTATTCAGTTGTATCTAGTAAATTCCATCAACCAAACATGTATTTATTGAGTTAGAGACCAGTGTTGTTTATTCTTTCGACCTTAGAGTCGCTCGTTATATTTCTGGTGGTTTTGAGTTCCTTTTGAGTTTTGATCCTCGCCGTTGGCGTTGTATATTATATCGCTTGTGTGGTTGTGACCGTCGATTGACGAAGAGCTAGCTCCCGCTTGGGGATGCCTTTTTATTGATTTCGTATACTATTCATGTTGTATCCCGTTTGGGAGCCAGTTTTTACAAAGGAGACTCTGCCGAAATTTTCAGTAAATTTTGATGTTCTTAAAAACCGCATAATTCGGCTTATGCTTTTAAAACTACTTGATTTAAATTGGTTTTTCCTACTCTCTACTACTCTTCTTGGTTTGGATTTCTGGGTTTTCGGTTTACTTAGATTACGTACGTCTCGAGACGTTCGTAGTTTAAGTGCCGGTCATGTTCCGTACTTTCGGGTCGTGACAGATTCCGTGACAAGTGGGCAAATTGCCGTGCTTAGAATCTTCCATACTAAAACTCTTTAGTACGGTGTAAATGTACCTCGACCATGAAAGTCCCAACATTATTTTAGATCTGTCACGATAGATCTTTATCCCTAAAATGTACGAGGCATTACCCAGGTCTTTCAATGAAAACTTCTATGACAAGAACAGCTTGGCCGATTGTAGCATAGGAACGTCATTTCCTATTAGGATAATGTCATCAACGTATAAAACGAGGAATACTACAGTTCTCCCTACAATCTTCTTATAAATACAGGGTTCATCTACATTTTTGATAAAGTAAAATTCTCTGACCGTCTCATCAAAGCAGATGTTCTAACTCCGCGATACCTGCTTTAATCCATAAATGGATTTAAGCAAGTTGCACACCTTTCCACTGCTTCCACTGTCTACGAAGCCCTCTGGTTGATCCATGAAAACACACTCTTTTAAACTTCCATTTAGAAAGGAGGTTTTAACATCCATCTGGCAGATCTCATAATCATGGAAGGCAGCAATGGCAAGTAGGATCCGAATGGATTAAATCATAGCCATTGGTGAAAAAGTTTCGTCATAGTCCAATCCTGGTCTTTGACGAAAACCTTTAGCAACAAGTCTTGCTTTGTAGATTTCTACCTGACCATCTACACCAATCTTCTTTTTGAAGATCCATTTGCATCCTACGGGTTTTACCCCAGAAGGAGAAAAATCCAAAGTCCACACTTTGTTTGTGTACATAGATTCCATCTCGGATCGCATAGCATCCAGCCACTTCCCCGAGTCTTTACTCATGATGGCTTGCTGAAAACTAGTCGGCTCATCATCGTTGATGATGCAGTCCTCTCGATCCCCGTGTACGAGAAAACCGTAGTATCTCTCGGGAGGATAAGATTGCCTACTAGATCTTTGGAGTGGCATGGGTACGTCCTGTTCCATTGAAGTCTTAGGTTATACTAAGTTTTCAGTAATAGTCTGTGGTTCTCGAATTTCTTCCAGCTCCATCGCGCTCCCACTTATTTCTTTTTCGAGAAATTGAGTTTCCATGAAGCGGGCATGATGAGAAACAAAGATCTTTTGTTTCTCAACATGATAGAAATAATACCCCCTAGAATTCTTAGGGTATCCCACAAAGTTACACAGTACTGAACGTGCCTCTAGTTTGTCCGGATGCACCTTTTTGACATAGGCAGGACAACCCCATATCTTCAAATACTTAAGATAGGGTTTCTTCCCACTACACATTTCATATGGAGTGGTAGGCACAGACTTAGTTGGAACTTTGTTCAATAGGTATGCAGCATATTCCAGTGCATAACTCCAAAAGGTGGCGACAACTCAGCATTACTCATCATGGAACGCACCATATCTAGTAAGGTGCGATTCCGTCTTTCTGATACACCGTTGTGTTGTGGTGTGTATGGAGGAGTAAGCTGAGAGAGAATTCCATTCTCTTTTAGGTATTCCAGGAACTCGGCACTTAAGTATTCTCCGCCCCTATCGGAACGGAGCATCTTGATACTTTTGCCGGTTTTCTTTTCCGCTTCATTCTTATACTCTTGAAATTTCTCAAAGGCCTCAGATTTATGTTTCATTAAGAATACATGTTCATACCTAGAGAAATCATCTGTGAAAGTAATGAAGTAGGAATAGCCACTTCGTGCATGTGTAGACATTGGCCAACACACGTCGCTGTGTATGAGTCCCAGGAGCTCAGTGGCTCTTTCTCCATGTCCAGTGAATGGAGTTTTTGTCATCTTTTCTATGATACATGATTGACAAGTTTCATATGATTGATACTCAAATGGATCTAAGTATCCTTCTTTATGTAACTTAGTTAGTCGTGTTTCATTGATATGACCGAGTCTACAATGCCATAGAAATGCTTGGTTAGATTCTGGAGATTTTCTTTTTAGTGTGTTTTGGACGTTGAAAACTTGATGTTGATCAAGAATGTATATTCCGTTGCTAAGTGTACCCGACCCAACCATTTCATGATTTAGGTGAATGTTGATAACATTGCTTACAAGTGTAAAATTATATCCTTCATTTGATAATAAAGACACCGATATAATATTACATACCATACTAGGTACACAAAAGCAATTATGCAACAACAAAATATGTCCACTCGCTAATCCAAGGTGATATTCCCCTACTGCAACCGCGTCCACACTGGCTCCGTTGCCAACCCTGAGGGTCATATCACCTTTCCTCAAAACCCTACGGCTTCTCAGCGTCGGCAAAGAATTACAGATGTGTGATCCTAATCCAGTATCCAATACCCAGGAAGTAGAGTTTATGAAAAAGCAGTTTTCAATCACGAACACACCTGAAGCCGAAGCCACAACCTGCTTCGTGTCTTGATTCTTGGCCTTTAGGGCCCTGCAATCCTTCCTCCAATGACCCTTCTTCCGACAATAGAAGCACTCTTCCTTTATGGCTGCCCCTCCCATTTTCTCCTTTCCCTGGACCTTCTGCACACCTCCCCTCGGTTTGGTAGGGGCCTTCTTCTTCTTTCCTTTGGCCTTAGCCTTGGATCTAGAAGAAGAAGATCCTCCAACAAAAAGAGCGTGTGTTTCCTTGCTTTTGTTCAAGGTGTCCTCTGCCATCCTCAATATGTTGAGGAGCTCAAGAAGTGAAACTTCCATACTGTTCATATTGAAATTCAATGTGAACTGGGCATAGGTGGAGGGAAGGGACTGGAGGACCAAGTCGATATATAACTCATTTTCCAACGTGGTTCCCAGGTCCGCGAGCCCTTCGATGAGAGAAATCATCTTCGGGACGTGGTCCCTGACAGATGATCCGATGGCCAACCTCGCTTGAAAAAGTTTCTTCGAGATCTCGTATCTTGCGATACGAAATTGCTCTCCATATAATTCTTTGGTATGGAGGAAGATGGAAGCAAGGTCCATCTTTTCATGCCGCCTTTGATGTTCATTGTCCATGGAGGCCAGCACGAGGCACTTAGCATTCGCGCAATCAAAATCCCAGGTCGTACGGACCTCAATGTCCGCGACCGAGGATTTTGGACCGGGAACAGGGGGAGCTTTTGCCATGAGGACGTATGCGACCTTATCATATGTAAGGGCCATTTGGACATTCCTCAGCCGGTCTTTATAGTTTGGCCCAGCGAGTTTATTTTTATTTAATATGAACTTAAATCCCGTCATGGTCGCTGCAATTAGGAGAGGAGAAAAGAAACAATCAGCATATGCTCTTGCAAGTTTAGATTGGTTTTTAGTTTATCTAAACAGGATGGCTCTCACTGTTTACTCGAATTCTTCTTCAAACCCTAAAAGAAGAATCGGTTAGGATTAATCGCACGTCACAATACTTGCTTAATTAACCTTTCAGCCAAGTACTTCGATTAAGAATTGGTTAGGATTAAGTGTCGGTACTTCGAGGGAGGTTTTCCAACGCTTTCGCGAAGTTCCTTAATTATATAATCTCTTTTCCCTGGAGGCGTAGCCCCACTAACACTGTTCTAGACACCTACTTGGTTTATAACATTGATTGTTAAGTGAAATTGTTTCCCGAAGAGTAGCATATACTGACAGTAGGATCAGGACCCAACTATCATTGTGTGATGAATCTGAAGGAAGCCTACCAAAAACAACATACTCAAGAAGGTATGCAACACCAGCAAGTTTCCTTTATGTTTGAAACTCCCGATGTGATTATTGCCCCGTGAGCTTATAACCTTGATGAAGGCCAAAACATTATAAGTCGCAAGTCAAATTCTACCATTCATTATCCAGATTAACCTAGTCTCATTCGTACAAGCCCTTGACGAAGGTCAAAACAGCTGTATGCCTGTCCCAGATTAATGCATCTATCTATGCCACAAATAAGCACCCGCTAGCTACCAAACACTATACCTTGGCGAAGGTCAAAACACATAACATGAATACTATTAGACACCTATCTGAAATGACGGAAGGCTACTGTTCATACCAGAATATTGCATTTTAATACCACTCATTCATTGTCTATTTTTTAAATATATCAGCACTATTAACCAGTGTCTGCTCAGTATTACAGATTACAGGTATCCGTGACAAAATACTGTAAATACGTTTAAAATCACGGATATATCATTTGTGAGCCGACACTGCAACCAGAACCGTAAACCGACCGATACTTCATGAGTTTCTTTTTTGCAACATGAATGTGTATACACTTTTTAGCTAAATGGTCCAACACATACAAGTGTGTACAACTAGCTTGTTGGTTCTTGAACCTAGTGAAGAGGGCTGCCCATGGCATGATGACTTGGTGCAAGTTGGCATGAGTGTGATGTGCATTTAATGCAAAAAGAGTTGATGTGATTTGAAGCTACAAGTTCCCTCCAAAATACCTGAATGCATCCAAGGCCTTTACAGACAAATCAAACAACACATATTGGAGAGTATACAAGTCAACACACCAAATACGAGCCCAGGGGCTCGGATTTTGGTCGAGCACATGCTCACCAAAACCGAGGTCGCTGGCCCCCCTGCCTCCAATGTGACTCAAACTTCTGTGGGGCCCTCCTTGCTTCCTTGTCAGCATTTTGTTATTGTTTGTTTATTTATCTTTTGAGCCTATAAATACAGAACATAGGGCAAAGGAGTGGGATACCTTTTTTTTAGTTTTGTATCAAAACTCTTGTAATTTGTAAGCTTACTTTCCTTTGTAATTCTTGAGCTCTTGCCCCTTTGCCTTGACCCTGCATCTTCTTCATTGAACTTGCAAGTTTAAGGTTTAGGTTCTTGACTTCAAGATTAGTGTAACTTGTTTGTGATTCAATAAAAAGTTCTCATTTTTTACTACCATGTCTTGTTCTATGTTTACATATTTGAACTTATGAAATTCTCGCTTTACTTTGATCTTGCAACCTCTTAAGTGAGCTTGCAACCTTAAAGTTTTGTGTTTGGATTTCACACTTCACCGGGCTTACGAACACTTGGAGATATTCGCACTTGGATTCATTGGTTCTCTCTTTTTCTTTCTTTTCTCGTATTTTTCATTATGTTCCTTACTCTTTTCCGTTTTTCTTATTTTTCCTTTGTAAATATGTGTGAGTAGTCGCTGTACTTGTTAAGGGTGGAATATGGTTAGATTGTATTTGAAGATGTTATTTGCTAAAAACCTTAAACTTTGCAATTGAAACTCCGTGCAAATCACTCGCAATTCCGCTCCGCTAGGTATCCTATCCTACCCTGATAGCGATGATTCCTAATCTTCACCGGATTGCTAGTGGTTTGCCGGAGACTAGAATCAAGAGATAACAACGGAAGGACAAGGGACAAGGAAGACGGATTTAGCAAAATGCCGCAAATACCGTATTTCAAGTTCCCTAATCCGCGTTGTTACCTATTGTTTTAGTGTCAATACCAAAGTTGGGTCTATAAGGATTCGGCAAACTTCACCTTCATACAAGCTAACCTATTACTACCCTTAACAAGTCCTTTCATTATACATATCCTTGTTGCGACATTTAGTTTAATCAACAAATCCAAATACGTTGTTAACTCGTTAATATAAGCTTAAAAACTTACCATCTCCCTGCGGACGACCCGTACTCATCGCGGCTCGCTACACGCGACACCGTTTTGATTGCGGTAATTTCTAAACTCTTTCTAAAATACGACACGGCAAAAACATAACAATCAAATGGCGCCGTTGCCGAGGAGACGGTAACGCTTTTATACTTGTAATCTCTGGTTAATTTGTGCATATTTTGTATAAAAATTAACTTTCTAACACATTCAAACGGATAAAACCATTCTTTTTCAAAGCCAACACAAATACAAATTTTTTTCTCTTCTCTGGATTTGTAATCTGCTAACACTCTGAGGTTTAAAGAAAAAAATCAAGTTATAAAAATAGAATGACATTACTTCACTAAGGAAACACACAAAATTTTAGCCCATTCCCACACAAAAAAACCGGCGACACACCCTAAAAATCCGATCTCGCCGGCTTGGTGGGGACATTTCGACGTTTGGTTTTTTGTGTTGCTTTCAGTGTTCTAATTGCATCTCATTTTTATTGTTTGATTTTCTTAATTATTTGTGTTCATAATTTTGGCTATCCATATCGCTTTTTGGCTCAAATATCCGTATTTTTCCGACATTTGCAGTTTTGACAGATTGTGAACAGCGATCGTACGGAATAAGGGGGCATTTTCTAGAACAAGAGGAATGAACACTTAGTGCCAAAGATCCGGGTAGTTGGACTCGCGCAAGCAAACCATTCGACCTCTCGGAGGCAATATCGACACGAGTTTTCTTAAACTTGACACTTTTGGTACGTATTTCTCTAAACACTTCCTCTTCTCAAAACCCGATGCTCCAATATTCTTTTATTTGCAGGATTCTTAGCAACATCGCCGCAAAAAGCCAAAGAAAAGACTAATTGTATTTGTTGCAGCGCCATATTTAAAGTAAAAAAACGGATTGATTGTTTGAAAACAAAACTTTGTTGATTTGCGCATTGCATCATTTAATACGGACTTAAGGGGCTCTAACACCAATCCAGATTGGGTGGGGATTTCATCACCCTTCCTAAGACCCCAGAAATCACTAATTGCATAAGTGTCACCTCAAGCTTAATAAAAAATATCTAGACTCAGCCAACTAAGGACTTGTCGCGCTCAATAGGACAAAAGAAGATTGTGGGCATTCGGTCGTTTATCTAAACATGACTTTTGTGGTGCCGAGGCTAGAAAAGTGAGGAGGTAATTTTAAAAGGCTCGTCTCACGGTGATTCGTGAGCGGAACCCTCCTTACCTCACTTGTGCTTACCTGGCCACAACTGGCTGTGAAGAGGCGATTTGAGGGTTATCTCACAGTTTGTTGCTTTGGAACAGTTAGGAGCAGGTCTAGTAGACATAGAGGACCCTATTATAGGTGTTAATTGTGCATTTGTGACTGTGCATTTGTGATTGTGTTTGTTGAACCGTCTTGTCATTTTCCCATTCTTTTGAAACAAACACAAATCTACCATTTTTATCACCATCACCCAATTTTTCTCCACTTTCGTTTTCTTACCCTCACATTCTAAGCTTTGACTACACTAAACTCGTTTAGTGTATGTCCGCTTGGACTAGGGATCCTAGTGCCCGTTTAGTACGCGTTTCGTTAGTCCCTACGGACTACGCGATTGACTCCAACGTCGAAACTCCTACCACCCCTTTATCACCCTTACCTTTGCCGGCCAACTCCGACGTTGACCGGGATTTTTTTCATACATCTTCACCTTCCCCATCACCAAATTCTTCTTCTAAGATGTCAAGATTTCCTCTTAACATATCTTTACCTCCCCGGGACTGATTCCACCTCATCTGGGTGCGAATAACCCGTAACCACCTCCTGTTGTAACGCCACAATGAATCGCGCTCCAGGATCGTTTCTATCCCACCCCCTCTGCAGTTCCTACCTGTCTTTCACTTCCGCCGGCCAATGGGGATAATTTCGAAATTAAGCCCCACTTCATCAACATGTTGCCCAAATTTCACGGGCTAGAATCCGAAGATGCCTATATCTTCATCAACAAATTCCAGAATGTCTGTGCAACGATGAAGATAACCCAACTGTCCGATGACGCTATACGGCTACGAGTCATTCCTTTCACTATGTATGACCATGCTGAGAAGTGACTGTATAGCACCGCGTCACATTCCATAACCTATTGGGATGAGTTTGTAAAAGCATTTTTGAAAAAATTCTACCCAAATCACAAAACCGCGAGAATCCGAAAAGAAATCAACCAATTCTCCCAGCTTCCTACCGAACCTTTTTGGAAGTGCTTTGACCGATACAAGGACCTTCTGGTTCAGTGCCCTCATCACGGTATTGAGAGATTGCAACTTTGCCAAATCTTATACGAAGGCCTGAACGCAGCAACGAAGCAGTTGTTGGAAACCATTTTTCAAAGCCACTTCCTATCCAGACCGAGTACTTCTACTTCTTCTTCTTCCACTTCTCCTGGTCAGTCTAGGGCAGGCATTCATCAATTCGATATCTCAATTGCAATGAAGGCCGAGATGGCAGCTATCACACGGAACCTGGAAGAAATTGAGAGCAAATTCTCATCTCCTTCTCCTGCCCCTGCTCCTCCCCCTTGTACCATCTGCGCTTGTTGTTCTGATCTATCCCATTTGACCGAAGAGTGTCCTTACAACCCACTTTCTCAAGGACAGGATCAAGTCAATGCTTCCATTCAGCAAAGACCAAGAAATGATCCATACTCTTCCACCAATAATCCTGGTTGGAGGAACCACCCCAATTTCGCCTGGAATCAGAACCAGCATCAATTCCAAGGCCATAACAACTTCCAGAGGCCTCTTCCTCCTTAACAACAAGCCCAGCAACAAACTCAACATCAATATCAGCAGCCCTTCCAACCCCAACCTTTTCAAAATCCGACGAACAACTTTGCACCCAACAATTCTTTTTCTCAAAACAACTTTGTTCCGTCAAACAACGATAAGGTTTCCTCGCTAGAACGGAGTCTGGAGGCATTTGTAAAGAAATCGACTCAATCCACCGCCAACATCCAGTCTTCCATTCAGTCTTTGACGCAACACACAGCCGCCCATGGGAAAAGCATCAAAACCATCGAAGCCCAGATAGCACAGCTGAATGCGGCCTTAACCGAGCGAGAGAAGGGAAAGCTTCCATCTCAACCACTCCCAAATCCTGTTCACCCACATAATGTACATGTTGCTCTTGAACAACAGAACCATAATGTGAGTGTCGTGACTACATTGAGATCTGGAAGGATGCTGCACAACAACATTGGGACACGGATAGATGATGACACCCCGTCTGCTTCTTCTTCTTCGTCTTCTGAACCTATTCTCCCTTCTTCTTCTTCTGCTCTGAACGGACCTACTTCTCACTCCACGAAAACTCTAGCTCTGGGATCCGTTCCAACTCCACAATCTCCTCCACAAGTATTGGACTCAACCAATTTTAAAAACGTTCCATTTCCAAACCGGTTGAGGTACAATAAACAAAATCCACAAATGGAGAAGATTCTGGATTTTTTAAGCAGGTTAACATCAACATTCCCCTTTTAGATGCAGTCCAACAAGTCCTTTCCTACGCAAAAATCTTGAAGGACTTGTGCACTAAAAAGAGGAAATCTCAGGTACCCAAGAAATTTTTCTTAGCTAGTGCCGTGAGTGATGCTCTTACCCAATCTTTACCTCAAAAATGGAAGGAACCTGACTGTCCTACGATTTCAATCACCATTGGGGATAAGAACATCAACCGCGCACTTTTGGATCTTGGTGCCAGTGTTAACCTGCTTCCGTACTCAGTATATAAACAACTAGGTGTAGGAGAGCTGAAACCCATACATTGTACTCTCCAAATGGCCGACCGATCTATCACCCATCCTAGGGGTGAGCTAGAGGATGTGTTAATCAAGGTTGGGGACTTCATATTCCCCGTTGACTTCATTGTTTTAGACACACAGCCTATAGCTAACCCCCGGAATCAAATTCCGGTGATACTCGGACATCCATTCCTTGCAACCTCTAATGTTGTGATCAATTGTCGAAATGGTTCGATGAACCTATCTTTTGGAAACATGACAATTGAACTCAACATTTTTAGGTTGGGGAATCAGCCCTCCGAACCTAATACTCATATAGTAGACGTTTGTTCGATCCAGGAGATCACCCCAGAGGACTGTGAATTCGAGGAGTTTTTGTTTGATCACAGCAATCATGACGCCACTAGTGCGTTCCTCTTCGAACATGCTGCTGCTTCTGCGCCCGACAATGACTACGAGTATTTTACTTTCTCGAACGATCTTGGCCAGTAACCACCCGAGTTTTAATCCTTTGAATTTCCGGATGAGTTAGCTGAACCATCCAACTCGGTCGCTTACACTCATTTTGAACCTCTGATGGAATCCATTGAGTTCGAGACCTTTTCACCAATCTTGCCTTTAATCGTTTCACCGCCAACGCTCGAACTCAAGCCATTACCGTCTCACCTTAAGTACACTTACTTAGGTGAGAACGAGACCCTCCCTATTATCATCTCGGTTTCTCTAGCTCCAGAGCAAGAGAAAGCCCTTCTTACGGTCTTGCACAGCAATCGACAAGTTTTTGGTTGGTCAATGGCGGACATCAAGGGGATTAGTCCCATGATCGTTGAACATCATATTCATATGATGAATGACGCCGAACCAGCCAGGGATCCACATAGGAGACTCAACCCAGTCATGAAGGAGGCTGTAAAAAAGAAGATCGTAAAGTGTCTGGATAGTGGTATCATTTACCCTATCTCTGATAGCCAGTGGGTTAGCCCCATTCATGTTGTCCCCAAGAAGTTAGGAATAACGGTCATAACCAATGAGGAGAACGAGTTAATCCCTACTCGCACCCAGACTGGGTGGCGAGTATGCATCGATTATAGAAAACTCACCGCCGCAACGCGGAAAGACCACTTTCCGCTACCTTTTATTGACCAAATGCTTGAACGATTGGCTGGACATGAGTACTACTGCTTTCTGGCTATAATCAGATTCCCATCGCTGAAAAAAGACCAGGACAAGACTACATTCACCAGTCCTTTTGGCACGTTTGCATACCGCCGCATGCCCTTTGGGTTATGCAATGCGCCCGCTACCTTCCAGCGGTGTATGATGGGAATCTTCTCAGACATGGTGGAAAAATTCTTGGAGATCTTCAAGGATGATTTCTCCATTTTCGGCGATTCCTTTGATGAGTGTTTGCGGCATTTTGATGCTGTCCTTACCCGGTGTAAGGATAAGAACCTCACTTTAAACTGGGGAAAGTGCCACTTCATGGTACGCGAAGGTATTGTCCTAGGACATATCATCTCGCAAAATGACCTTGAGGTAGATAAAGCAAAGATTGAAGTCATTTCGAATCTCCCTCCTCCCAGATGCGTCAGAAACATCCGAGCCTTCCTTGGCCATGGCGGTTTCTATAGACGGTTCATCAAGGACTTTAGCAAGATTGCTAGGCCCTTGACTCTTTTGCTGGCTAAGGACATAAGATTCGACTTCAACTCGAGCTGTATGACAGCGTTTGAGTCATTAAAAAGCTCACTCACTTCTGCTCCGGTTCTTTCTTCTCATGACTGGACGTATCCATATGAGATTATGTGCGACGCATCCGACTTTGCCATCGGTGCTGTCCTTGGACAGCACATCGATAAAATGCCGCACGTAATCTATTATGCTAGCCAAACCCTGAACGATGCCCAACTGAATTACACAACAACCGAGAAGGAATTCTTGGCTGTTTTGTTTGCTTTAGAAAAGTTCAGGTCTTACTTGATCGGCTCTCCAGTCATCGTCTACACGGACCATTCAGCTCTTCGCCATCTTTCTGCAAAGAAGGATGCAAAATCTCGGCTGATACGTTGGATCCTCTTACTTCAAGAGTTTGACCTTGTCATCAAGGACAAAAGAGGATGTGAAAATGTAGTCGCCGACCATCTTTCACGACTCCCTTCTTTGCCAACGCTTCAACTTTCGATCAACGACGTTTTTCCGGATGAACAGCTCTTGACAGTATCTTGCGAACCCTGGCTCGCAGATATTATGAACTATTTGGTCACATGATTACTACCAACTGAATGGTCAAGTTAGGACAGACTTCGATTCTTATCCCAAGTAAAACACTTTTACTCGGACGAATCCTATCTGTTCAAGTACTGTCCTGACCAGATTATTCGTCGGTGTGTCCCTGACAATGAATTCAAGAGTGTGCTGCCGTTTTGCCACGATCAAGCATGTGACGGGCACTTTGGCCCCAGAAAGACAGCCGAGAAGATCTTGCAGTGTGGCTTCTACTGGCCACAACTCTTCAAAGACGATCATGATTACTGCAAGACTTGCTCCCGGTGCCAACACTTGGGCCGGATATCCAGGAGAAGTGAGATGCCGCTCTAACCAATCTTGGTTGTGGAGATTTTCGATGTTTAAGGGATTGATTTTATGGGGCCATTTCCCAGCTCTTTTGGGAACTTGTACATTCTTCTCGCTGTTGATTATGTCTCTTAATGGGTCGAGGCCGTGCCCAGCCGGACTAACGACTTCCTTAAGGAAAACATCTTTTCCCGGTTTGGACACCCCCGCGCGATCATTAGTGACAATGGAACACATTTTTGTAATAGGACTTTTGAGGCCTTGATGCGGAAATATTCCAATAATCATAAGCTATCTACGCCCTACCACCCCCAAACATGTGGGCAAACCGAAATGTCTAATCGGCAAATCAAACAGATTTTGGAGAAGATGGTTTCCAAGAACCGTAAGGATTGGTCTTTAAAACTCACTGATGCCTTTTGGGCATTTCGAACTGCTTATAAGACTGATATTGGCATGTCTCCTTATCGTCTTGTTTATGGGAAGGCTTGCCACCTTCCAGTGGAAATCGAGCATCGCGTATTTTGGGTAATAAAGGAGCTGAATCTATCTCTCGAAGATGCGGGTAGCTATCGGAAGCTGTAGTTAAACGAATTGAGCGAGCTTCAGGATGAGGCTTATGAAAACGCGGTTGTCATTATGAACCGAACGAAGGTGTTTCACGATAAACACCTTTTGCGCAAAACTTTCGCACCTGGTCAACAGGTACTGCTTTACGACACCCGGCTATATTTCCATCCAGGTAAGCTCAGATCTCACTGGAAAGGGCCATTTTTTGTGTGGAATGTGTACCCGCAAAGCACTGTGGATTTGGAAAATCTAAAGGACGGTTCGTTTTTCAAAATAAACGGACACAGAATGAAACCGTACCTTAGCGCTGAACCAACAGAGGAGCTCCTGGTCTTACAGGAGTCGGTTTACCCTGCATAATCTTCCTCTGCCCACCACCAAACTTCGGTTATCCAGCCAAACAGTGGACACTGTTTCAAATAAGTTTGGGGGTATGCATACACTATTTTGTATATATCAGTGGATATTCTTGTCCGGTGCATATCTATTTTTGATGAGCAGTCTTGTCTGGTTATGCTCATTTCACAAAAAAAAAAAATTGTATATCTAACCGACAATTTTGACCCTTCAATAATTTTTAATGCAATGACAGTGAGGGCACTGTCCAGTTTAAGTTGGGGGTACGCTCGGTACGCATTTCTAACCTTCGCATTCATGTGTATATTTTGCATCTGCATACTTATTAAAACCCATAAAAATCAGAAAATTTTCTAAAAACATAAAAACTTTGTTGTCAAGTTAGCTAGTGGGAGAACTTAGATTAAATATTTCGACGGTTTTGTTTAATAAGATAGGAACAACTAAATCCTATTTTTAGATTTTGAAAACCTGAAAGATAACTCTCCTTTGATGTTAACTATAGCTAATATACGTCTTTACATCACACTACACGTGTCGTGAGTTTTGAAAATTAGACGACAGGTCTTTTATGTCTAGAAACTTTTAAATTGATAAACTATTTTCCGAGGATCAAATAGGTTTGTTCTGAAATAAGTAATATCAAGAATAGTTTATGAAGTGAAGCGGATATGAAGAGATGTTATTGATGCCTTAACTGGAACTAATTCTGAAGAATAACCCATCTGGAACTTGATTGGAGTAATTACACACCTAAACCACTAAACACGTATTTTATCCAAAAATATTTGAACAACCAGTTATATCTCCGTTCACATTAAATCGTTATGATTTTCACGCCAAAATTGGTCTTTTGTTTTAGGGCCTAGGTAACTTGAGCAATTAAGTCCGCCGGGGTGTCTTTACACCTAATGCCCTAAAATCAACTGGTTTGGGTGCATTGGCCCAAACCTTGCTATGAAGCCTAGAAAGTCCAGATTAAAACAAAGTCAAGCAAGTGTTCTCCCCGAGTTAAAATTCCTAACGGTGCTTTGTGTGAGAATAATCTTGACAAAAGACAGTTTTTTTATAAAAATATGTCTAGTGGAGGTATGAAGGTTTTATTCTATGATAAATACTATTGCACGTTCACAGAGGTGTGTTTGAAACGAAAACAAGAAAAGGTGGAGTGAAAAATAAGACCCAGTTTCCTGTTAAGGAAGATAGAAATTCTGAATTTGAAACCTAACTGAAAAACAAAACTTGAGATGTACTTAACTCTTTATAAAACTTGTGTGGTCCTTTTTAAATCTTTATCTGGGCTTTATTTTGTGACATGTCGACTTTAATCGATCCTTTTGAAACTTAACGACACTATCTGCATTGCACGTAAAGACATAAAGAATCTTAAGTTAAATAAGAAGCGAGGTGTGAAAACTAAAGGTTCGATAGTTCTAAAATCAGGATAATAGAATTGCTACCTTTAAAACAAAACCTTGGGATTAGAATCATAGTTATTCCGCAAAACTAGCTTGACGGGATTTTGTGGGTGCAATCCGCTGAAAACCCTCAGGAGACAACACTCTTCCTACTAGGGACACCAAGAGTTTCAACGGCTTGTTGCACGAGCTCAGTGCAATCGTGTTCCCTGCGAAAGTGAGGACAGGATTCTTTTCTTTTTATTTTGCTCGGGACGAGCAACAGATAAGTTTGGGGGTATTTGTTCATACCAGAATATTGCATTTTAATAACACTCATTCATTGTCTATTTTTTTTATATATCGGTACTATTAACCAGTGTCTTCTCAGTATTACAGATTACAGGTATCCATGACAAAATACTGGAAATACACTTAAAATCACGGATATATCAATTGTGAGCCGACACTGCAACCAGAACCGCAAACCGACCGATACTTCATGAGTTTCTTTTTTGCAACATGCATGTGTAGACACTGTTTAGCTAAATAGTCCAACACATACAAGTGTGTACAACTAGCTTGTTGGTTCTTGAACCTAGTGAAGAGGGCTGCCCATGGCATGATAACTTGGTGCAAGTTGGTATGAGTGTGATGTGCATTTAATGCAAAAAGAGTTGATGTGATTTGAAGCTACAAGTTCCCTCCAAAATACCTGAATGCATCCAAGGCCTTTACAGACAAATCAAACAACACCAGAATGATATTGGAGAGTATACAAGTCAACACACCAAATACGAGCCTAGGGGCTCTGTTTTTGGCCGATCACTTGCTCACCAAAACCGAGGTCGCCGGCCCCCTGCCTCCAATGTGACTCAAACTTCTGTGGGGCCCTCCTTGCTTCCTTGTCAGCATTTTGTTATTGTTTGTTTATTTATCTTTTGAGCTTATAAATACAGAACAGAAGGCAAAGGAGTGGGATACCTTTTGCTTAGTTTTTTATCAAAACTCTTGTAATTTGTAAGCTTGCTTTCCTTCGTAATTCTTGAGCTCTTGCCCCTTTGCTTTGACCTTGCAACTTCTTCATTGAACTTGCAAGCTTAAGGTTTAGGTTCTTGACTTCAATATTAGTGTAACCTGTTTGTGATTCAATAAAAAGTTCTCATTTTTTACTACCATGTCTTGTTCTATGTTTACATATTTGAACTTGTGAAATTCTCGCTTTACTTTGATCTTGCAACCTCTTAAGTGAGCTTGCAACCTTAAAATTTTGTGTTTGGATTTCACACTTCACCAGGCTTACGAACATTTGGAGATATTCGCACTTGGATTCATTGGTTCTCTTTTTTTCTTTCTTTTCTCTTATTTTTCATTATGTTCCTTACATTTTTCCCTTTTTCTTATTTTTACTTTGTAAATATGTGTAAGTAGTCGCTGTACTTGTTAAGGGTGGAATATGGTTAGATTGTATTTGAAGATGTTATTTGCTAAAAACCTTACACTTTGCAATTGAAACTCTATGCAAATCACTCGCAATTCCGCTCTGCTAGGCATTCTATCTTACCCCGACAGCGATGATTCCTAATCTTGACCGGATTGCTAGTGGTTTGCCGAAGGCTAGAATCAAGAGATAACAACGGAAGGACAAGGGACAAGGAAGACGGATTTAGCGAAATGCCGCAAATACCGTATTTCAAGTTCCCTAATCCGTGTTGTTACCTATTGCTTTAGTGTCAATACCAAAGTTGGGTTTATAAGGATTCGACAAACTTCACCTTCATACAAGCTAACCTATTACTACCCTTAACAAATCCTTTCATTATACATATCCTTGTTGCGACATTTAGTTTAATCAACAAATCAAAATACGCTGTTAACTCTATAATATGTGCCTAAAAACTTACCATCTCCCTGCTGACGACCCGTACTCATTGCGGCTCGCTACACGCGACACCGTTTTGATTGCGGTAATTTCTAAACTCTTTCTAAAATACGACACGGAAAAAACGTAACAATCTGCTACGGCTGGTTTTCTGGCGAGAAATCCGTTAACGTATTGAACTTGATATAGTCGAAAGAACCTGATAGCTTTTGAAAAGGGGTGGTTTAAGCTCCGCTTTTAAAAAAATATTTTGAAGAAAACCGAGTGGTTTTGTAATTGTTCCAACGACATCAGATTTTAGGTTTATTTTCTTGCATTAATTAGTATTAACGCGGTCCCATCAATTAATCTTATCATTGCAGCAAAAGAAACAAAAATAGAACGTACGCTTATGCCATCCGCATTCGCTACTGGGCCCTGTCTTACACCTTTAGGTTACTTAACTAACGTCAGAGCGGGGGTTGGATTAGCGCGGGTGAAAAACATAAGCAATGTTTATTATATATAATAAATATATATTGTCATTCGTCTCACGCAATAATAAGCATTCCAGATCACAGAATCACAGATGGAAACATTGGATATACTAGGATTTTCGTGCTTCGTTTAATCCTGTAACGAAACACGGATTCCATGGTCGTGATGAATAGCCAAAACCCCAACCCTAGACCCCTACGGGTGCGGCAAGTTACCCGCCAAATTCCCGAAGTGAAGCAGCCTCCCTCAATAAAATGAGTAGGCCACTCGGCACTTCAAGAACCTGGTAGCTTGTGCACCCCACCTTGGGTCTATCCTAGGAGAAAAAACAGTATAAATAAATAATATACAACGGTGGCTACAACCTCAACCCGGATGTGCCCCGCAAAAATAATATTACATCAATTTACAAATTATACACGAATGAAAGAAAAGAAAAACACTCTTCTCACATCCTCCGGCTATTCATTCATGACGATCCAACAATCCATATACACAAACCATCACATCACAGATCTGTGCAACCCTTACTAATCGACGTATAGCGATTAGCAGACGTTCAATACAGATATACAAACACAGAAAATCTGATTAGCTAAATAACATAGAATTTCGATCGAATAACAAATTTGTGTCTACCCCATGAACAATCTAGAACACAAATAACTCTGGGCAGAAAAAAAATATTCCATAATTCATATTCCCAACAAATAGATCCACAGAAGAAATTTGGCATGAATCGGCCCCGACTCGGCCGCGGTTCCGCGGCGAAGCAGTGAGTTTCGCGGCGGTTCCGCGGTGGTCTTGGGCGATCACATGATCAAATTTCTTCTGTGTTCTTACAATTACCCGCACATATTTTTAAGATCTCTGAAAATATTTATTTGTACTCATTTAAATATAAACAGCGAGCAAGTCCAGAAAATATGATTTCGGGCAAAAAACTATCGATCGAACGTCTAACTATTTGCTAACAAGCTAGTTTAGGTTTAAGTGGCTCTGATACCAGTGTAAGTCTATGTCGCACACTCCGCGAGTTTGCGGGGAGGCGAAATACATCAAAAATGATTTTTCTCACATCAAAAGATCATGTTTGGCTTTGCAACATAGACTTTGTCCACTTTAGGATCTTGATTAAACCTTAACTAGCTAAACTAAACAATTTGAAGGCTCTAACTACTCGGATAGAGGGTTATACCTTCGTGTCTAGTCCTTCAGGTCTTCTCTAGGTTCCTTACTCCTTGGATCGAGCTTCAACTTTGAACTCTTTTCTTTAGCTCCTACGATGCTCCAAACGAACTCGGTTACTGGTATCCTTGGTGTCTAAGAAAGATCCACCCTAGGGCCTATAGTCAAGCTTCAATCTCAAGTGGGGTAACTTAGTGATCTAATTTGCTAGAAGAGATTACTAAGTAGTGTAGAGAGTGATCAATGGATTAATTTGTCTCAAAGCTCAATGAATCACAATACATATGAAGGGATGAGCTTGAGGGAGGAGGAGATGAAACCTAGGAGAGAGAATGAGAATGTGATAATGAACTAGAGAATGAGAGGAGAGCATGGCTAAGTCTTATGACAATAATTCAAGCATGGATTATTTTAGTCTCAAAATAATCAACTATGCTTGAATAGGAACTACAAATGAATAAACAATAAACAAAGTCATGCTTTCAACCCATTCCTCAAGTGTCTCCTAATTTCCACCTCATTAATCCTTTAGCAAAAAGGGATAAATCAATAATGAGGTGTCTCCTTCTAGAAGCTCATTCTTGTGAAATTACAAGAATGCCCCCACCGTATATACATACCCGTATCCGTATTCCGAAAAATACGGATACATACAGACAAGTATAATCCAATAGTATAATACTAGGATCCGGCTTAAACCAAATCCCACTAGTATTATCTGTCCGAACATCATCCGTGTAGCCAGTACACGTATGTGATCGAAACCCTGCCATAAGACCATATGGCCTCTACATCGTCTCGTCTGATCCAGAGAAACACTCTGTGTGGGACTCTAAAGACTCGACATTACGCTGGCAGTGGGTTTAACCACAAGTCCGTCAGTGGCACTAGCTGTACGTAACGGCAACCCAGGTACATGTCGAAAAGGAGGCCGATGAGCGAACTCATCCGAAACCCCAACCGAGCCTATCCGTGACAATCTCCGTGCAGTCCGATCTGTTCGTCTGAGAGTATCGCATATAAGGTCTAGGGGGGAGAACGTCAGACCCCTAATAACCATAAAAGTCATGTCGGTGTGGCTCAAGACCATCCGAGACTGACCACCAGTAATTCTCAATTCTCCCTGGCCAGGGACTTATGGCGATGACCAACCGATCACAGCGCGGCATCGACTCCATATACCGGGAGAGACGAATCCCCAACGGTCTCTCACTACCACCATGTGGCTCGGGACTGTACCCAACTAAAACCTGTTTGCACGACTCCTTTGAGCCGTGGTAGGATAGTAATCAAAGCACAGTGGGAACTCACACGAGACAAATGATGACCTCAGGTCGACAGACTATCTGCACTCATGTCACCAGAGAACTGCTATCTGACGCTAGGTATAATACCATATAGTCAGTTCTCGGCGAGTCATGTCCGGTGTACTCACATCCATTGAGCACATGTATACAATCTTAGGTGCACCTCACCAATGGTTTCGGGACCAATCTATCGCCCCTCGTCAGGGTCTAGATATGTATACACTAGTCTACTCTGGAGTAACGATGCTCTGTCTCGATACTCCTACGAGTAGGGATGCTTTTAAGGATGTGCCTATAGACTACCCAGCTCCCACTAGTATGATCGCCATCACAACGCAGGTACTCAGGCAAAGATCCTACGGGCTTTATCAACATGTATACAAGATATGAAATACAAAGTAAAACACATCACATGTTAAGAAAAAGAAAAACCAAATACCATACTATGATATCAAGAAAGATTGTTCTGTACATATATATCCCTAGCATCCTGTACAATGAAGGCCTCTAGGGCATACATATCCAACAAGGGCTACCCAGGTATGATCAAGATAAAAGCAGGTCGACAAGCAAACTCATATGTACCCTATAAAGTCTATAAGTGACAGTCACCGTACAATCCGGTCTCTTCGTCTACGAGTATCGCATATCAGGTCTAGGGCTTGAAATCTGTCAGACCCCAATAACTTGATAAGTCGTGTGACAGAGAACTCATAACCAACCGGAGATACAATTGATAACACTTATCAGTTTATCTCTACTGCGGTGGCCACCGACTTGTGGTTGTGGTCATATCCTGCACAGTGTGACATCAACTCCATATACCGGGAGAGACGAATCCCCTCATCCGCTTACTGCCTCCATGTGCTTCGGGACTATACCCAACAAAAACCTGTTTGCACGACTCCTTTGAGCCGTGGTAGGGTAGAAGTCTAAGTATATTGGGAACACACATGAGAAACTGTGGCGATCTCAGATCGTAGGGACTACCCTGCACTCATGTCACCAGAGAACTGTTATCTGATATTTGTATATTACCGACTAGGAGTTCTCGGTGAGTCCGTCCACTGCAACTCATCCAATAAGCACCTGTATACAATCCTCGGTGTCAAACACCAATAACTATAGATTAGCTATCGTCCTCCAACCGGATCAGGAAACGTATACACTAGTCTAAACTGGACTACCGATGCCCAGTCTCGATACTCCTATGAATAGAAACTTTTAAGGATGTGCTTATCGACTATCCAGGCCCCACTAATATGATCTGCATCATCGTCCTGATAGTCAAGCAAAATGCTAAGGGCTTTATCTCATGTAATAGGGATACGTGATAACTAGTAAAACGTGTTCACATGACAGATAAATACAAACTAGATAGCATACTATCATCTTGAGTAAGATTGTTTTCTCGTATAGGTCCTCCTTCAATTACAATAATTTCCTTGAGGGCACATATATCCAACAATATATAATATATATAGAAACATTCGTCTCAGGAATGATAGTATATAGCAACATCGCAACAGAAGAAAATAACAATATGGAAATGCAGATAAACTGGGAATCATACATTTCAATAGAGCTGTATATGAAATGTAATTTTCCCCGGTCGTGTGGACAGCCTGTAGTATCAAACCCTAGACCCCTACGAGTGCGGAAATCCACCCGCCAATCCCAGAAGCGAGGCAACCCTAATCAACGATGTGAATGGGCCACCCAGCACTTTCAAAATCCGGTGACTTGGGCACCCCTCAGCGGGTCAATCCTATACCCCGTACGAGTGCGGCGAATAGCCCACCAATTCTAGAGGATGGCACTCCGGTCTCAACGCCATGAGATGGTGGCCTGCTACCCTCTAGAACCCGACTCCGCCATGGAGTAATCCTAATGCATGTAATGAAATATAATACAAGGCGATTACGTCCACAACCAAGACGCGCCCCAAAGAATAATATAGCATACGCCGTAATGACGATAGTCCACATGTCGGACGCTCGCCACACAATATGAATATGCATTACATCACTACAGAGCATCTAATATTACATACATCGGGATATGTTAGTGATATGTATGCCCTAGAGTCCATTACTGTACATACGATGTATATTGTAGTGGATGCTTGGACATATATAGGGATTACTTTCTTGCTCGACATTATAGTATGCTATCTGGTTGCTCTTTATCTTAACATATTCTCTGATAGTCTCTATGATACATGTTGATAAAGCCCTTAGGATGAGTACTTGACTACCAGGACTATGATGCAGATCATACTAGTAGGGACAGTGTAGTCGCTAAGTACATCCTTCAAATGTTCCTAGTCGTAGGTGTATCGAGACAGGGCATCGATATACCAGAGCAGACTAGCGTTTGCTTCTCGACCCATGTAGATGGGCGATGGATGAACCTATCTCCATTGGTGTTTGACATCATAGATAGTATACGGGTACTCAGTGGAGACTGGGTACACTGAATGGACTCGCCGAGAACTCCCAGATGGTATTATACCTCACGTCAGATGGCAGTTCTCTGGTGACACTCGTACAAGTTAGTCTGTAGACTCGAGATCGTCATAGAATCTTGTGTGATTCCCACTGTGCTTTGATTTCCATTATACCACGTCCAAGAGGGCGTGCAAAACGGTGGCTTTTGGGTACAGTCCCGAATCATATGGAGGCAATGGGTGATAGGAGGGGTTTCGTCTCTCCCGGTATAGGGAGTTGATGTTGCGCTGTGTTTGATTGGCTGTAACTGGAAATCCCTGGCCAGGGTTGCTGAAATTTATTGGTAAGAGTTATCAGTAGTTTCTCGAACTATTATGGACCTCATATCGACACGACTTATCAAGCTACTGGGGTTTGACGTTTACCACCCCTAGGCGAGATATGCGACATATCAGACGAAGAGACCGGACTGCACGGGGGTGTTACTGATTGGATTCACAGGAGAATGTACAGGCTTGCTTGTTGATCTTCTGATCGCTCAATACCTGGGCAGCTGTTACGTTTAGCTGACCGCTTGCAGCTTGTGGGTGTTTGATATGATCATCACCTACTGCCGGCGTATTGATGATTCTTTAGAGTCCTACACAGAGGTTTCCTGGCTTAGGCAAAACGAAATAGGAGCACATATGTGATAGTGCGGGACCGAGATTGATACGATATGAGATACCGTATTCTATTCTCGTGATATGAAATATCGGCCGAGTATATGTGATATAGTCGGGTCATCGGATCAAGTGTTGATTCGATGAAATGGTACATGTTATATTAGTCGGTTATATGTATTATAGCCGGGTTATCGGATCAAGTGTTGATTCGATAATTTAATGTATATTATATCTGAGATATATTACATTGCATTAACTAATATAAGCTCGCTTTATTGATTCATTTTCTCACAGGATAATACATTGATATATTTGCGATATAAGTTAATTGTATTATTTTCTTTTGTTACAAATTATATTATATATGTGATATATAATATTGTAGCAAGTTGGGGTTACAAATGAATCATGTTTTGTAGAGTTTAAACATGGTTAGGGTTTGGGTTAGGGTTAAGGTTGGATGAAGCTTCCATGAAGCTTTGACTTTGACCTTTGATATTTTGTGTTGATATTTATTAACCCAACCCAAACCTTAGCCTCTAGTTAATTCTCTACAAGGGTTAAGCCCTCATTCTTAACCCATGGTTGATTTGTAACCACAACATAATAATTCATTATTCATCACAAAACGATTTGATCATCTTCTTCTTCTTTCTTGCTTGATGAAAAGCTTCACTAGCTTTTTCATATGTGATGATAATGAGTGAGAATATGAAAACAAAAGAGAGCAAAATTCCTACTTCATCATCCTCATCTATTCTAGCCACTTAGATTAAGGTGTTTGCTTTGCTAATACTTGATTAGTCTTGCAAGAGCTTGGGTTTGAGATTCTTCAAGGTAGATCATCATGGATTAGTGAAGTCTTCAAGCAAGGTGCATCATTCTCTTCATGAAGCCTCTCGAGAGTCGGAGTTCATGATGATCGCAGCGAAGGGACCTCAACACGAAGCTTATGAAGCGAAGGAAAAGACTACAAAGGTTGCAATCCCTATCTCTTTACTTCTTTGTATGTGATACAAACTTGTTACCCTAGAAATTCTTGCATGATTCATGGTTTACTTGCTTTGCACCTCTCTAAAATTTTAATGTGGCATGTGTGATGCTACCAAACCCTAGACTAGGTGCAAGGGAAGCCCAACAGTGGTATCAGAGCTAAACGAGAATTCTTGATACGGTGTTATAACAATTACGAAAACGAAAACCACTTCGAAATACGATATTATGAATACCCTATTTTGTTCTTTGTAAATTTTCAAAAAGGTGCTTCAAAAATTTTTCAAACAGGTGCAGAATGCAGTATGTGCCAATCTAAGAACTTGGGAGAAATACGGAGGGAGGGCATCGGTTTTGGGCCGATCCCCAAGCTCAAAATTCCGGCCAGGCCGGCCATGAGGGCCCCTCTGCCCCCCGTATTCCTCCTATGCTCTTTTGGCTTCATTTTTGGTTTCCTATTATTGTTTATTTGGCCCAATTTTCATGTGATGATTGGTTTGACCTGGGGCTAATTCGTAGTGCTTCGTAGTCGTATAATTTAACACTGTATTGATAACCTTGACTATTTTTAGCAGTTCGATCGAACATCGCACACCACATTTTGTACCCCGCTGAAATTTCCAAGTGCTGTAATTTTCCGAAGTTGATTGTACTCGTAAAATTGTGCAAGTACCCATATGGACCCCATAGAAGACTATAATAACCTTAACCCAATTCTGTGCCCACGGAACCGCGTTCGAACCTTCAGGTTTGTCGTAGTCCCGTGGTGTCATAGGCGAGGCGTTGGTTAACTCCTTCTACGGCTGGTCCATGGACACTGTGACACGGTTTTTGTGTGTTTTGACTTTGCTCCAGTGTTGAGCTCTTGGGGTAAAACGTGGGTGTATGTTGATTCGATCGAAACCTTAAACATCGTCATGATATTCTGGAATGTGATACAATATTTGGAATCCACAAGTAATTATTAGATAACTAATCTGAATGTTATAAATCTAGCTATTTAGTCTCATTTGATCGGTTGCCACGGGATTTTGATGCGATCAAAAGTCCGTCGCAATCACGTAGTGTACGCGGATACTCGCCGGGTAAACTTAATAGATAGCCACGCCCCATAGCCCTGAACAAGTGACTGTAGGAGAACCCCGTCACCAAAAGCATCCGTTCGGGTGCTCTTGGCAGCGGTGTTCCTCCTTAGTGCACTTCGTCGACGGCACCGGGGGGTGCGGCCGTCTACTAAAGTTTCCGACGACCATTCGATCGGGATGTCGGGAATCTTGTTGAATTGCCCGACTAGATATTGAAAAGTGTTTTCGAGATCGAGACTAAAATGCATGGTTTATAATTGTTAGGCATGCGATGTCTAAGGAATTCATTTGGTTAGGCATGGAATCCAAAGTATGAGATACGTTGGGTTTATGATGTCTAAGGTGGTTGCGGATTCCAACTGTTGTAGTTTTTCACTTTTTTTTTCTGCGACCGTAAGTGTAATATGTGGTGTATCACCGGTTTCGTTGCTATACATCAACGACAATTGACGTACGCATATTTACTTACGTTGATGATATGAGATATTATATGTTGTTGTGTATGTTATATTGGATCGTCGTGTTTTGAATAGCCGGGGGTTTTATGTAAGGTGAGAGTTTTTATTTTCATTCATGTAAAATTCATTGTATGTAATATTCTTTTATTGGGGCACTTCCGAGTTGAGGATGATGTCACCATTGTATATTATTTACTTTTCTGCATTAGGATAGACCTAAGGCGGGGAGCACATGTAACTGGGTTCTAGGGTCTAGTGGGAGACTATCTCGAAGAGTCGAGACCGGATCTCTTAACTCTAGAATTGGTAGGGTTGCTTGCTGCTCTCGTAGGGGTCTAGGGGTGTGGGATTGGCTATTCATCGCGACCGTGGAATCCGTGTTTTATACAGGCTCGTATTAAAACACAGACCTCCTAGTATATCCAATATTTCCTATATGTTCTTCTGCTGCAATGTTCTGTGATGAGATCATATTACTGCCTGAGACGAATGTTTATATCATATATATGAGATATATTATATATTGTTGATTTCGTTTCATATCTGATGCTTGTGAAGCATAATAAAATGGGACTTCATTAATGAGATTAATGAAATAAAAGAAACCTAAAGATGTTGTGGAATCGAATTTTCAAAAACAGGTAGCTCTAGTTGTTGCTTCGCATAGCGGTATTCCTTGTAGAATATCCAGCACCTTATTCGATAAGGAAAGAGCCGAGATCCTTTCACCGGGAGTGACCTCTTTAGCGAAACTAGCAGATGCTACACACTCGGTTTGTCTTTTGATTGCTTCTATAGTTTTTCTTTGCACAGCGGTATTTGTGAAATATCCTGCACTTTATTCGATAAGGAAAGAGCCGAGATCCCTTCACCGGGAGTGACCTCTTTAGCAAAAATAGTAAAGGCCTCAAAAACACTCCATTAAAAATCACTCGATTCTACGACGATATCAAGTTCATTACGCAAAAGATTTTTTTAAAAACCTGTCGTAGCCCTCCGTCATTTCAGATAAGTACTTCATAGTATTCGTGCTGCGTTTGTTGGCCTGCGTCAAGGCGTAGTGTTCAGTAGCTATTTATGCTTATCTACAAAAGAATATGATGCGATTGAGTTAGGGTAGTCGGGCGACTTTGTTGGCCTGCGTCAAGGGTCGTGCGGGTAGGTTTAATTCAATCGGGAAATGTACGGGTTGAACTCGACTAGCGGACTATGGTTTGTTGGCCTGCGTCAAGGTCATAGGACGCTAGGGGTAAAATATTATTGGGAATTTCAAGTGTTGAAATTTGCAATGAGATTGCATACCTCCTATGAGATAGTTGGATCCCGATACCCGCTGCGAATAAGAGTTACTCCTGGGAGAGTTTTACACATTACAAATAGACGATCAAGTAGGTGTCTAGAAAGGTGTCAATGGGGTTACTCCCCTGGGAAAACGAGGTTTATTTTAATTAGGTCCTTGTGAAAGCACGAGGAACCACCCTCAAAGTACCGGTACTATCCTGGCTGAAAGATTGGCGAACTTGTAGGGTGTAATTAATCCCGGCTAGTCTTTCCTTTTAGGATTTGAATGAAGATTTGACTAAAACAGTGGGAGCCATCCCGATTAGATATATTAATTGCCAATCTAATCTTGCAAGAGCATACGCTGAGTCTTTTCTTCTCTCTCTCTCTTCAGGTAGCGACCATGTCACGCTTTAATCAAGATAATAATACGGATGTATTGACCAAACCCGCTTGTTATACTGCGCTAGGGAACGTTGGTCCCGCTCCAACTTATAATTGTTATAAGACCGAGCAAGAAATTGGGGATTACCAGAATTCTCGTGCCGCACAAACGAAGAAAGTACATGATGATGCATCTTCTTCGGGTGTGTTCTGTTAGGTCCACGTTACCCACCCCGGTTCTTTCGGCGAGGCGGAATAGGTAAAAATCAAAATTTTCTCACAAGATAACTTGGACTGTCCATGAAGGATCTTTGCTAAACAAAAACTAACATATTAACTACAAGTTCTAGCTACTATGTAGAATGGTTATGCCTAGATCTTGAACTCCTTCTCTTCTTGTTGTGGTTCTCCTTCTTGCTTGCGCCTTGTAGTGGCTTGAACGGCTCCTTTTCATCGTCTTCTCTTTGCTGAATATAGATCCACCCGAGGGCCTCGAACTTGAGCTCCTACCTCAACGAAGAGGTAACTAGAGTGCTTGGTTTGCTAGACAAAGAACCCTAGAAAGAGTAGAGATGAGTCTTGATGGTTTTGTCTCAAGAGCTTATGATTTCCAAGACATGGAACACTTAAGCTTTGAGAGGAAAAGGGAGAGCTCCTTCAAGAGAGAGAAAAGTATGATAGAATGAGAGGATAATCCTCAACCTTTCTCTCATATGAGAATAATAGAAATAATAATAATAACCAAGGAAAATGTGATGGTTAGTTTGGAATGACCATTATCATTTCATAATAAATGCAATTTGCAAGAATCAAGAAGTATCTTGCAAATGAAATGATGATGGTCAAAAGGTCAACATGGGTCAAATGGTCAACAAAAGTCAAACTGTCAACCATAGTCAAATGGTCAACCAAAGTCAAACTGTCAACCATAGTCAAATGGTCAACCTAACCATAGCACAATAATCCTTAATTAATATCATTAATCATATCTCTCATTCTCATTAGGGTTTGGAAAAAGTCAACGGTCAATAACCCTAATGAGAATCCTCTGCCTCTGTCAACTGTGCATACACACCCGCATCCGTGTTCCGAGGAATATGAACACAATGAGACAAAACCAATCCCAAAACAAATACTAGGATCTGGCTTAAACCAAAGCCCGCTAGTAATAACTGTCCGGACACCAAACGTGCACAAGTGCGCGGATGAAAACGAAGCCCGTCGCAAAACCATGCGACCTATACTCTGTTTTGCCTAAAGGCGAGTAACCCTCTGTGTGGGACCCTAAAGGCTCGACACTACGCTGGCAGTTGGTTTAACCACAGACTGCAAGCGGTTCTAGCTGTATGTAACGGTCCCCAAGTAGATGCCGATAAGAAGACCGACGAGGTGAACCCATCCGAACTCCTACTGTGCCTGAACATGACAATCTCCGTACAGTCCGGTCTGTTCGTCTAAGAGTAACGCATGTCGGGCCTAGGGGGGTGGCAAACGTCAGACCCCTAATAGCGGTACAAGTCGTGTCGGAGTGTAGCCTAGAACACCCTGAGAAACTTCTGGTAACACTACCAGCAAATCTCGCTTGCCCTGGCCAGGGACGACTATGTGTAATGGCTATCCTAGACACTACGTGATATCAACTCCCAATACCGGGAGAGACGAATCCTGTCTAACCGTCACTTCCTCCAAGTGCTTCGGGACTGCACCCAACTACTACCTGTTTGCACGACTCAATAGAGCCGTGGTAGGGTAGTAATCTAAGAACAGTGGGAACACACTTGAGGCGAAGTGACAGTGTCAAGTCAACGGACTAAGCTGTACTCATGTCACCTGGGAACTTTTAACTAAAGATAGGTATAATACCAACCAACAGTTCCCGACGAGTCCTATCTAGTGTACTCGTAACCTAACGAGCACCTTCATACTATCTCCAGTACGACGTACTGATGGCTGTGGGACAAACCATCTCCCCTGCTGGGACGAGAAGCATATGCACCAGTCTACTCTTGAGTATCGATGCCCTGTCTCGATAATCCTACGACTAGGGACCAAAATAAGGATGTGCTTATAGACTACCCAGCTCCCACTAGTGTGATCGCCATCACAACGCTGGTAGTCAAGCAAAGATCCTAAGGGCTCCATCAATATGTTTTTAGCGATATGTTAAAAGAAACATATACATATATTAAGATAGAAACAAACCAAGTGCATACTACTATATCGAGCAAGACTGTCGTAAACCCGTATATATATCCCAAGCCTCCAAAATGTATTATACAAACTGGTACTATACAATAATGGCTTCTAGGGCATATATATCCAACAATCTCCCACTTGCACTAAAAGCCAGTAATTGGTCTACCGCATACCCAACGTCTGCTCTATGGCCAGCTGCTGGAGTACCGCATACCCAATAGCTCAAAAAGTCGTTCGAACTGTGTTTGAAGGAGGGCCTTTGTGAATGGATCCACCGTGTTGTCTTTTGTGTCCACTCTCTGTACCTCGATCTTCTGGCGATCAATGATCTCCCTGATCAGGTGATACCGTCTTAAGATGTGTCTGGACTTCTGATGGGACCTTGGTTCCTTCGCTAAAGCTATAGCCCCATTGTTATCGCAATACAAAGGTATTGGGTCAACAATGGACGGAACCACCTGGAGTTCACTAATGAACTTCTTCATCCAGACCGCCTCTTTTGCTGCATCGCTTGCAGCAATGTATTCAGCCTCCATCGTCGAGTCTGCGACGGTATCCTGTTTGGAACTCCTCCAACACACCGCCCCTCCGTTGAGGGAAAACACAAAACCCGAGACAGACTTGCTTTCATCTTTGTCACTCTGGAAGCTTGAATCGGTAAAGGACTCGACCCTGAGGTCTCCATTACCGTAAACCAGGAACATCTCCTTAGTCCTTCTCAGGTACTTGAGAATGTTCTTCACTGTCGTCCAGTGGTTCTCACCTGGGTCTGACTGATACCGGCTCACCACGCTCAACGCGTAAGCTACATCTGGTCTTGTACATAGCATCGCATATATTATAGATCCTACCGCCGAAGCGTTGGGTATAGTGCTCATGCGAACTCTCTCCTCGTCAGTCTTAGGAGACATCTTCTTGGAGAGGGTGATTCCGTGCAATGCGGGTATATTACCGCGCTTGGAATCTTCCATACTAAATCTCTTTAGTACGGTCTCTATGTACCTGGACTGCGAAAGTCCCAGTAATCTCTTGGATCTATCTCTGTAGATTTTGATCCCCAGAATGTACAAGGCATCACCCAGGTCCTTCATGAAGAACCGTTGTGACAAGAATAGCTTGACCGATTGTAGCATAGGAATGTCATTTCCTATCAAAAGAATGTCTTTCACGTACAAGACAAGGAACACGACAGTTCGTCCTACAATCTTCTTATAGATACAAGGTTCATCTTCATTCTTGATGAAATCAAATTCCTTGATTGCCTCATCAAAACAGATGTTCCAGCTCCGCGATTCCTGCTTTAATCCATAAATGGATTTAAGCAACTTGCACACCTTCCCGCTGCTCCCACTGTCTACGAAACCTTCTGGCTGATCCATGTAAACACACTCTTCCAAACAGACGTTTAGAAAAGCCGTTTTTACTTCCATCGGCCAGATTTCACAGTCATGGAAGGCAGCAATGGCAAGTAGGATCCGAATGGATTTGAGCATAGCCACTGGAGAAATTTTTTCGTCATAGTCCACACCAGGTCTTTGACGAAAACCTTTTGCAACGAGTCTAGCCTTATAGGTTTCCACCTGCCCATCTACACCAAGTTTCCTTTTGTAGATCCATTTGCATCCAACGGGTTTAACCCCATGTGGAGCAATATCTAAGGTCCACACTTTATTGGTGTACATGGACTCCATTTCGGATTGCATAGCGTCCAGCCACTTATCAGAGTCCCTACTGATAATGGCCTGCCTGAAACTAGTAGGATCATCTTCTTCAAAGATGCAATCCTCTCGATCCCCGTCTATGAGAAAACTGTAGTATCTCTCGGACGGATGAGAAATCCTACCAGATCTGCGGAGTGGCTGAGGTTCATCTGGGACTATTGAATTTTCTGGTTCTACTAAATCCTCAGTTTGAGTTTGTAATTCAGATATTTCATCCAATTCTACCGTGCTCCCACTTATTTCTTTTGCAAGAAATTGCCACTCCAAAAAGGTGGCATGCTGAGCAACAAACACCTTCTGTTCCTCGGTGTGGTAGAATAAATATCCATTTGAATGCCTGGGATATCCTACAAACTTACATAAAACTGACCGTGCCTTAAGTTTTTCCGGATTCTGCTTTTTCACTTATACCGGACAACCCCATATCTTAACCCGTTTAAGACATGGTTTTCTACCACTCCATATTTCATATGGAGTCATAGGCACAGATTTAGATGGAACCTGATTCAGTAAGTATGCTGCTGTTTCTAGCGCAAGTCCCCAGAATGAAAGAGGTAACTCAGGATTACTCATCATGGAGCAAACCATATCCAATAGGCTACGATTCCTCCTCTCCGATACACCGTTGTGCTATGGTGTATAAGGAGGAGTAAGCTGAGAGAGAATACCATTCTCTTTTAAGTAATCTAGGAATTCCGTGCTTAAGTACTCCCCTCCTCTATCCGATCGGAGGATCTTGATACTTTTGCCAGTATGGTTCTCTACTTCATTTCTGAACTCTCTGAATTTCTCAAAAGCTTCATATTTGTGTTTCAACAGATACACATATCCGAACCTAGAGAGATCGTCAGTGAATGTGATGAAGTACGAGAACCCACCCCTTGCATGTATAGACATTGGACCACATATATCATTGTGTATGAGTCCCAAGAGCTCTGTTGCTCTTTCTCCATGTCCGGTGAACGGAGATTTGGTCATCTTTCCTTTGAGACAAGACTGACAAGTTTCATAAGATGAAAACTCGAACGTATTCAAGAGTCCATCTTTATGAAACTTACTTAGTCTTTTCTCTCCGATATGACCAAGTCTACAATCCCATAAGTAGGATTCATTCGTATTTGAACTCTTTCTCTTGCGTGTGTTTTGTACATTGAGAACTGTATTCTGATTTAGAACGTAGATACCATTACACAGTGTACCTTTTGCAACCATTACCTTATAAAGGTAGATGTTCATGATATTTCTATCAAGAACAAAGTTATATCCATCTTTATTGAGTAAAGAAATTGATATGATGTTGCAAACCATGGAAGGTATATAGTAGCAATCGTTCAAAATCATAGTATTGCCATTTGGCAACACAAGGTGATATTCACCGACGGCTGCATCATTAACTTGTGCTCCGTTCGCTACCCTGAGCGACATATCACCTGGTGCAACTTTCCTACTTTTTCTCAGTCCCTGCAATAAATTACAGATATGAGATCCTGATCCGGTATCAAGTACCCAGGAGGTAGGGCTGACCGTAAAGCAGTTCTCAATAAGAAGAACACCTGAAGTAGATGAAAAACTATGCTTCTTCTTCAACTGGGTATCCTTGGATTCCATACAATTCTCTTTCCCTTGCTCATACTTATGACTGTTGTCACAAGTTAGAGCTGAACGACGTTCCCCAGCCCCGAATAAGAATTCAGATCGGTCAAGCAATACATTTTATTATCTTGATTAGGACGTGAAATGATTGCTACCTGGAGAGAGAGAAAAGAAACACTCAGCGTACGCTCTTGCAAGATTAGATTGGTTCATTAATTTATCTAACCAGGATGGCTCCTACTGTTTCCTCAAATTCTTCTTCAAACCTTAAAAGATGAATTAGTCAGGATTTAATCGCACGTCACAATACTTGCTTAACCTTTCGGCCAGGCTAGTGTTGGTACTTCGAGGGAGGTTTTCCAACGCTTTCGCGAAGTTCCTTAATTACATAACCTCTTTTCCCTTGAGGCGTAGCCCCGCTAACACCGTTCTAGACACCTACTTGGTTTATAGCATTGATTGTTTAAGTGAAATAATCTCCCGAGAGTAATCCAACTCATCAGTGGGATCGAGATCCAACTATCATTGTGTGATGACCTAGATGGAATCCACTCTAATCACCACACTCCAGAAGGTATGCTAAATCTGCAAGTTTCCTGTATGTTTGAAACTCCCGATGTGGTTTTTGCCCCAAGCGACTTCATGACCTTGACAGAGGTCAACATGTCATAAGTCGCAAGTCAAGTTCAACCCGTCATTATCCTGGATTGATTTAGACCCACTCGCACAAGTCCTTGATAAAGGTCAAAATGACTGTGCGACTGTCCTAAATAATCGCATTTATCTATGCAGCATACGAGCATTGCTTAGCTACCATTCACTATGCCTTGACAGAGGTCAACATACACAGCATGAATACTAAGTAATACATGTAAGAAATGACGGAGGGCTACGGCTGGGTTTTTGGCGAAAAACCCGTTAACGTAATGAACTTGATATCGTTGAAGAAACCTGATAGCCTTTTTTAAAAAAATATAGTGACGAAAACTTTTGCTAAAGAGGTCACTCCCTGTGAACGGATCTCGGCTCTTTCCTCGTCGAATGAGGTGCAGGATATTCCAAACTGAATACCTCGATGCAAAGCAAGAATAATCGACTATAGTGAAGTTATTACCCTGACGCAAACTTTTGTCCAAGGGGTCACTCCCGATGAAGGGATCTCGGCCCTTGCCTCGTCGAATGAGGTGCTGGGTATTCATAACCGAATACGTCTGTGCAAAACAAAAGAGAACGTCCTTGCAATAACAGCTTTTTGAAAATTGTTCCAACAACATCTTTTAGAATTGTTTTTCTTTGCATTAATATAATGTGTTCCATCAATTAATCCTACCATTGCAGAAAACAACGAAAATATGACGTACGCTTATGCCATCCGCATTCGCCACAGGGCCCCGTCATCACCCGTTAGGTTACTTAACTAACGACAGAGCGGGGGCTGGACTAGCGCGGATGCAAAACATAAGCAACGCCTATGAGATATCATATATAGATATACACATTCTTCAGATGCAATGATAGCCATTCCAGATCACAGATGAACACATTGGATATGCTAGGAATCCGCGTTTCGTTCGAGCCTGCAATGAAAGACGGATTACACGGTCGCGATGAATAGACACACCCCACCCTAGACCCCTACGGGTGCGGCAAACTACCCTCCAAATACCCGAAGTGAAGCAGCCTCCCTCAACAATGTGAGTAGGCCACTCGGCACTTCAAAGTACCCGGTAGTTTGTGCACCCCACCTTGGTTCTATTCTAAGAGCAAAAACAGTAAAAGAAATAATATACAATGGCGGCTACAACCTCATCCCTGATGTGCGGCCATAAAAATAATATTACATCAATTTACATATTATATCAAATGAAAGATAAAGAAACTCTTATCTCACAAAACCCCGGCTATTCATCCGCGACGATCCAACAAGTTCATATACACAATCCAACAACATTACAGATCACAGATATGCACAACCCCCACTAATCGACGTATAGCGATTAGTCGACGTTCAGTGCATATATCACATTACAGATATAACCATTTAGCAAGATTTTTTAGAACTTCGATCAAAATACCAATTTGTAACTACCCCCAAACATAACATTGTTCTCTGGAAAATCTGGGCAGTAACAAAACATCTTAAAAATCCCAAAATACCAAACAGAGAAAACTGCAGGAAACCCGAGTCGCGACCGAGTGAACTCGGCCGCGGAACCGCGGCGAAACGCTTGGTTTCGCCGCGCTTCCGTGGCGCTTTGACCGAGTCAGCGGCTTGTTTATCCTGGTTATTTCTAAAAAACCCTGCACTGATTTTTAAGGCACGCGGAATAATTTTTAGAGCAGTTTTAAAAATCGGCAGAAAGTAAGGTTTTTTGACATGTTTTCGGGATTTTTTCCGGATCGAAGTTCTAAACACATTGCTAACAGTTAGTTGTTGTTTAGCTAGGCTCTGATACCACTGTTAGGTCCACGTTACCCACCCCGATTCTTTCGGGGAGGCAGAATAGGTAAAAATCAAAATTTTCTCACAAGATAACTTGGACCATCCATGAAGGATCTTTGCTAAACAAAAACTAACATATTAACTACAAGTTCTAGCTACTATGTAGAATGGTTATACCTAGATCTTGAACTCCTTCTCTTCTTGTTGTGGTTCTCCTTCTTGCTCGCTCCTTGTAGTGGCTTGAACGGCTCCTCCTCCTCGTCTTCTCTTTGCCGAAGATATATCCACCCGAGGGCCTCGAACTTGAGCTCCTACCTCAACCAAGAGGTAACTAGAGTGCTTGGTTTGCTAGACAAAGAACCTAGAAAGAGTAGAGATGAGTCTTGATGGTTTTGTCTCAAGAGCTTATGATTTCCAACACATGGAACACTTATGTTTTGAGAGGAAGAGGGAGAGCTCCTTCAAGAGAGAGAAAGAGTATGATAGAATGGGAGGATAATCCCCAACCTCTCTCTCATATGAGAATAATAGAAATAATAATAATAACCAAGGAAAATCTGATGGTTAGTTTGGAATGACCATTATCATTTCATAATAAATGCAATTTGCAAGAATCAAGAAGCATCTTGCAAATGAAATGATGATGGTCAAAAGGTCAACATGGATCAAATGGTCAGCCAAAGTCAAACTGTCAACCATAGTCAAATGGTCAACCAAAGTCAAACTGTCAACCATAGTCAAATGGTCAACCTAACCATAGCACAATAACCTATAATTAATATCATTAATCATATCTCTCATTCTCATTAGGGTTTGGAAAAAGTCAACGGTCAATAACCCTAATGAGAATCCTCTGCCTCTGTCAACTGTGCATACACACCCGCATCCGTGTTCCGAGGAACACAAACACAATGAAAAAAAACCAATCCCAAAACAAATACTAGGATCTGGCTTAAACCAAAGCCCGCTAGTAATAACTGTCCGGACATCAAACGTGCACAAGTGCGCGGATGTGAACGAACCCCGTCGCAAAACCATGCGACCTCTACTCTGTTTTGCCCAAAGGCGAGTAACCCTCTGTATGGGACTCTAAAGGCTCGACACTACGCTGGCAGTGGGTTTAACCATAAGACGCAAGCGGTACTAGCTGTACGTAACGGTCCCCAGGTAGATGCCGATAAGAAGACCGACGAGGTAAACCCATCCGAACTCCTATTGAGCCTGAACGTGACAATCTCCATACAATCCGGTCTGTTCGTCTAAGAGTATCGCATGTCGAGCCTAGGGGGGTGGCAAACGTCAGACCCCTAATAGCGGTACAAGTCGTGTCGGAGTGTAGCCCAGAACACCTTGAGAAACTACTGGTAACACTACCAGCCAATCTCCCTTTCCCTGGCCAGGGACGACTATGTGTAATGGCTCTCCTAGACACATCGCGATATCAATTCCCAATACCGGGAGAGACGAATCCTGTCTAACCGTCACTGCCTCCAAGTGCTTCGGGACTGCACCCAACTACTACCTGTTTTCACGACTCAATAGAGCCATGGTAGTGTAGTAATCTAAGAACTGTGAGAACACATTTGAGGCGAAGTGACAGTGTCAAGTCAACGGACTAAGCAGTACTCATGTCACCTGGGAACTGTTAACTGACGATAGGTATAATACCAACCAATAGTTTTCGACGAGTCCTGTCCAGTGTACTCGTAACCTAACGAGCACCTGCATACTATATCCAGTACGATATACTGATGGCCGTGGGACAGACCATCTCCCCTGCTGGGACGAGAAGCGTATGCACCAGTCTACTCTGGAGTATCGATGCCCTGTCTCGATAATCCTACGACTAGGGACCAAAATAAGGATGTGCTTATAAACTACCCAGCCCCCACTAGTGTGATCGCTATCACAACGCCGGTTGTCAAGCAAAGATCCTAAGGGCTCCATCAATATGTTTTTAGCGATATGTTAAAAGAAACATATACACATATTAAGATAGAAACAAACTAAGTAGCATACTACTATATCGAGCAAGACTGTCATAAACCCGTATATATATCCCAAGCCTCCAAAATGTATTATAAAAACTAGTACTATACAATAATGGCCTCTAGGGCATACATATCCAACATGTTCATTACCGAGAACTGTTTCTCAGTATCCTTTACGTCCTGGGTATGAGATACCGGATCAGGATCCTATATATGTAATCTGTTACATGGGCTCCAGATAAGGTAGAGAACTGAGAAAGGGTGATAAGTTTTTAGAGTTAAAAATGGTGCAAGTGTTGCAGCCAAGTATGTTGGCAGTTATCACCCTGTATACCAAATACATTGATTCTGAACAAATGTTATTAGATACCGAACCTGATATACAACATCATATCAGTCTTTTTATTAGTAAAGAAGGATATAATTTTGTATTTTTAGATAATGTTTTGAACATTTCCTATATCAAGATTTGATCGGTTCAGGCACGTTATCTAAAATCATAGACGTTCTAAATCAAACTACAGTTCTTAATGTACAGAACACACACAAGGGGAACAGTTCTTAAGGCATTGTAGACTAGGTCATATCAATGCGACCCGACTAGCAAAGTTACATAGAGATGCATATTTAAATCTATTTAAATTTACATCTTGTGAAACATGCCAGTCATGTCACAAAGATAAGATGACCACAGTTCCGTTTATTGGAAACAGAGAAAGAGTTAGTGAACTCTTGGGATTGATACATGATGATGTATGTAAGGTCCCCTGTCTACACATGCCCGGACCGGTTCTTTGTACTTCATTACATTCACTGATTATCTCTCAAGTTTCGAACATAAGTTCCTGTTGAAACACAAGTCGGAACCTTTTGAGAAATTCAATGAATATAAGTTAGAAGTAGAGAACCAAAACGGGTATAAGTATTATGTCCTTTGATGTGATCAGGGAGGAGAATACTTGAGCACGGAATTCCTGGACTATTCTAAAGGAGAATGAGATTCTCTCTCAACATTACTCCTCCGTAAACACCACAGCACGTCGGTGTATCGGGGCGGAGCAATCATACCCTATGTGATATGGTGTTCTCTATGATGAGTGCTACTGAGTTGTCTATTTCCTTTTGGGTGTTATGCACCTGTGAAGCTGCATACCTATTGAATAGGGTTCTAATCAAATCAGGTGTCTACCACTCCATATGTGATATGGTATGGGAAGAGTTCATCTCTTAAGGATGTTAAGATTTGGGGTTGTCCAGCCTATGTCTAAAAGCATGATCCGGACAAGCTCGAGGCAAGGTTAGTTCTGTGGAAGTTTGTTGGATATCCCAAGCATACACAAGGGAATATCTTCTACCGAACCGAGGAACAAAAGGTGTTTTGTTTCTCAGCATGCAACCTTTGAGAAAGGGAATTTCTTGTGAAGAAATTAGTGGTCATGAGGTAGAACTGGAAAGGGTTCCAGCTATACAAACTGCAGCTGGTGATTTGGTAGAACCAAAGGATTCAATAGTTTCCAACGAACCTCAGCCCCTCCGCCGATCTAGTAGGGTTCCTCATCCACCTGAGAGATACTTCGTTTTCTCTATGACAGTGGGAACGAGGATTGTATCATGAGATGATGACCTAACTAGTTTCGAGCAGGCTATCAAGAGTGGGGACTCTGTGAGTATGGCTGGATGCTTAGCGATCTGGGATGGATTCCATATACACCAACAAAGTATGGACTTTGGTTGCTTTATCTGAAGGTTTAAATCCCCATCAGGAGCAAGTATATCTTGAGAAGATTACTTGGTGTACATGGAAAAGTTGAGACTTTCAAAGTTATGCTTAAGTCCATCCAGATCCTACTTGCCACTAATACATACCATAACTACGATATCTGGTGGTTGGGTGTCATGACTACTATTCTAAATAATGATTTAGAAGAAGGAGTCTATAAGTACACAGCCAGAGGGCTTCGTAAACAGTGGGAGCAGCGGAAACGTGTGCAAGTTGTTTTATCAGATAAATCAGGTATCGCGGAGATGGAACATCTGTTTTGATGTGGTAGTCAAAGAGTTTGACTTCATCAAAATGGTAAATGAACCTTGTATATACAAAAAGATAGTAGAGAGTATGGTGGTGTTCCTCGTATTGTACGTGGAAGATATACTCTTGATAGGGAAGGAGTTTCCTATGCTACGCTCGGCCAAACTCCTCTTATCACAAAGATTCTCCATATAGGATCAAGGTGATACCTCCTGAATCCTGGATTTTGGATCTATAAGATAGATCTAATTGGATATTACGATTCTCACTAGGTGTAGTGAGATGGTATCAATCGATCCTGGAGAGAATCACTAGAATGGTTCCAGGGTGGTAAGGAAGAATGAATGGCAGTCACAGGCATTGTCTTTACCCTCAGTGGAGGGACGGTATGTTAGAAGAGGTCCAAGCTAGATACCGTGACTAACTAGACGATAAAGGCTGTATACATGGCTACCTAGGATACTACCAAAGATGTAGTCTGGATATATATAAGTTCATGAGATGAACTTCGTTCCTACCATTGTGTGACAATGGAGTTGTGGCTTATGCCTAGGAACCCCCGTCCCATCAGAAATCCAGACATATTCTTAGGCAGTATCACCTGATCAAGGAGAAGGTTGATCTCCAGGGAGATCAAGGTTAGGAGAGTAGATACAGAGGACAACAACGCGGATCCACTCACAAAGGCCTATTTCCCAGCAGAGACTTTTATGGGATGGTTGAGTATGAGATACTTCAACCACAGCTGATTGTTGGGTATGAGATACCACAACAGATGGCCCTAGTGCAAGTGGGAGATTGTTAGTGATATGTATACCCTAGAGGCCATTATTGTACATACGATGTATATTGTAGTGGATGCTTGGACATATATAGGGATGACTTTCTTGCTCGACATGATAGAATGCTATCTGGTTGCTCTTTATCTTAACATGTACTCTGATAGTCTCTATGATACATGTTGATAAAGCCCTTAGGATGAGTAATTGACTACCATGACAATGATGCAGATCATACTACTGGGGACAGTGTAGTCGCTAAGTACATCCTTCAAATGTTCTTAGTCGTAGGTGTATCGAGACAGGGCATCGATATACCAGAGTAGACTAGCGTATGCTTCTCGACCCATGTAGATGGGCGATGGATGATCCCATATCCATTGGTGTTTGACATCAGAGATAGTATACGGGTGCTCAGTGGAGACTGGGTACACTGAACGGACTCGCCGAGAACTCCCAGATGGTATTATACCTCACGTCAGTTGGCAGTTCTCTGGTGACACTGGTACAGGTTAGTCTTTAGACTCGAGATCGTCATTGTGTCTTGTGTGATTCCCACTGTGCTTTGATTTCCATCATACCACGTCCAAGAAGGTGTGCAAAACGGTGGCTATTGGGTACAGTCCCGAATCACATGGAGGCAATGAGCGATAGGAGGGGTTTCGTCTCTCCCGGTATAGGGAGTTGATGTTGCGCTGTGTTCGATTGGCTGTAACTGGAAATCCCTGGCCAGGGTTGCTGAGATTTACTGGAAAGAGTTATCAGTAGTTTCTTGAACTGTTATGGACCTCATATCGACACGACTTATCATGATACTGGGGTCTGACGTTTACCACCCCTAGGCGAGATATGCGACATATAAGACGAAGAGACCGGACTGCACGGGAGTGTTACTGAATGGATTCGCAGGAGAATGTACAGGCTTGCTTTTTGATCTTCTGATCGCTCAATACCTGGGTAGATGTTACGTTTAGCTGACCGCTTGCAGCTTGTGGTTGTTTGATATGATCATCACCTACTGCCGGTGTATTGACGATTTTTTAGAGTCCTACACAGAGGTTTCCTGGCTCAGGCAAAACGCAGTAGGAGCACATATGTAATTTGTGATGGACCGAGAATGATACGATTTGAGATACCGTATTCTATTCTCGCGATATGAGATATCGGCCGAGTATATGTGATGTAGCCGGGTCATCGGATCAAGTGTTGATTCGATGAAATTGTACATGTTATATTAGTCGGTTATATGTATTATAGCCGGGTTATCGGATCAAGTGTTGATTCGATAATTTAATATATATTATATATGAGATATATTACATTGCATTAACTAATATAAGCTCGCTTTATTGTTTCATTTTGTCACGGGATAATACATTGATATATATGCGATATATGTTAATTGTATTATTTTCTTTTGTTACAAAATATATTATATATGTGATATATAATATTGTAGCAAGTTAGGGTTACAAATGGACCATGTTTTGTAGAGTTTAAATATGGTTAGGGTTTGGATTAGGGTTATGGTTGGATGAAGCTTCCATGAAGCTTTGACTTTGACCTTTGATATTTTGTGTTGATATTTATTAACCCAACCCAAACCTTAGCCTCTAGTTAATTCTCTACAAGGGTTAAGCCCTCATTCTTAACCCATGGTTGATTTGTAACCACAACACAATAATTCATTATTCATCACAAAAGGATTTCATCTTCTTCTTCTTTCTTGCTTGATGAAAAACTTCACTAGCTTTTTCATATGTGATGATAATGAGTGAGAATATGAAAACAAAAGAGAGTAAAATTCCTACTTCATCATCCTCATCTATTCTAGCCACTTAGATTAGGGTGTTTGCTTTTCTAATACTTGATTAGTCTAGCAAGTGCTTGGGTTTGAGATTCTTCAAGGTAGATCATCTTGGATTAGTGAAGTCTTCAAGCAAGGTGCATCATTCTCTTCATGGAGCCTCTCGAGAATCGGAGTTCATGATGATCGCAGCGAAGGGACCTCAACACGGAGCTTATGAAGCAAAGGAACGGACTACAAAGGTTGCAATCCCTATCTCTTTACTTCTTTGTATGTGATACAAACTTGTTACCCTAGAAATTCTAGCATGATTCATGGTTTACTTGCTTTGCACCTCTCTAAAATTTTAAAGTGGCATGTGTGATACTACCAAAGCCTAGACTAGGTGCAAGGGAAGCCCAACAGGCTATCCATCACAATTATTCAACACATCCATAATCAAGCAAGATCACAACATAAACATCACAACAATGCGAGTATCAATTTCGTAACCCTTTTTAATTGTTACATATAGCAATTAGACGACGTTTTACCAAACTTTATGGTGCTCGCAACCCAAACTCTGTGCAAGCATACCAAGACTGCTAGAATTACAAAAACCTTCGAGGCGGTCACTTGAAATTTCCAAACAATGAAATTCAAGCGCACCCCGCAACCCAAAACTTAACTTTATTGCTAAAAACAAGCCCCTCGATGGAGCTCAGGGTCACCCTTGATGCTCCACGGAGTCCCCATTCCAAAATGATAACCCTCAGCATCGAATTGAAGCAATAAAATCAGGTTTAGTTCAGTTTTAAAACAAAATAGTCGCTGGTCTTTAAAAATCAGCCATACGACAAATGTGTAGATTTGGAAAAATTGGGTTTTTGTGAATTCTAAAGTCACCAAATCAAGTTGTGCTCTTTGGACAATCTCTTATACCATATTAGGATGTTAAGTTCACCAAGCTATCATTTTTAAAACAAGCGGAATGTATATTTTAAAAAATCGAGAGAGCTAAACATCCAAACTAAGAAAATTGTCAAAGTTCACAACTTGAACCAAAACAAGTTCAAATCTTTAGCTTGGCTCTGATACCATTTGAAGGAACTAGTGCACTATAGGTAGCAATTTTAAAAGATGATATCATAGGATTTTAAAAAAATCTAGAGAGCAAATGTTCCAACCATAAAGATTTATGCTATCATTTGTGTGTGCCATGGGTAGCCCCCCTCTCTAGGTCCAAGAACCAACAATCTAGTGTACACACTTGTATGTGTTGGACCATTTAGATAAAAAGTGTGTACACATGAATGTTGCAAAAAGAAACTCTTGAAATATTGATCGGTTTGCATTTCCGATTGCAGTGTCGGCTCACAAACGTTATATCCGTGATTTTGAGTGTATTTCCAGTATTTTGCCATGGATACCTATAATCTGTAATTACTGAGAAGACACTGTTAATAGTATCGATATTATACAAAAAATAGATAATGAATGAGTGGTATTAAAATGCAGTTTTCTGAGAAGAACAGCCCCGTCATGCACCGTTAGGTTACTTAACTAACGGTAGAGTGGGGGCTGGACTAGCGCGGATACAAAACATATACAACATCTACTAGTATATATAAATATATATATATAAGATTCGTCCCAGGCATGTATAAGCAACATCATAGAATCTCAGCAAGCAACACAGAATGGTGGATAATCTTGGAGCCTCGGATTTCATTTGAGCCGCAAATGAGACCCGACATTCCCGGCCGTGTGGATAGCCTGTGCAATAAAAACCTGGACCCCTACGAGCGTGGAAAGTTACCCGCAAATCCCAGAAGTGAGGCAATCCTAATCAACAAAGTGAATGGGCCACCCAGCACTTCACGTAATCTGGTAACTTGAGCACCCCTCCGTGGGTCATCCTATACCCCCTACGAGTTCGACGAATAGCCCGCCAATTCTAGAGTAAGGCCCCCTCCGTCTCAACGCCATGAGATGCGGGCCCGTTGCCCTCTAGAACCCGGCTATTTGTGCACTCCACCGCGGGATAATCTTAGTACAGAAAAGAAAAGTATATATACAATGGCGATATCGACCTCAATCCGGTCGTGCCCCAATAAAAGAATATACAATCTGGCAGAGACATCTGTCCACATGTCGGACGCTCTCCCCGTAATAACAAATATACAAATGAATCTGAACTGTACTACTACCATTGCACTACTGGCTATCCACCACGATAATCTAACCACAATATCAGCACAACCATAGAACATCAACGTGATTGTCATGTTCGCAGACCCGTCTAATAGAACATATAGAAATTAGTCAGGTTATACTGTTCGAATGATATTCACGGTCGCAGATATATTCACATGCACTGATAAACACACACTTAAAATTTCGATCGACTAAACATTTCCAAATTGGCCCCAAATAGAAACCAGCACTCAAATAAATCTGGGGCAAAACCATATATCACAAAAATCATATTTTCAAGTAATAGGGTGCCTGATGAAATTTCGAACAGAAAGACCACGAAACCGCCGCGCAACCGCGGCTAATGCACATGTTATGCCGCGGTTCTACGGAAAGGTTATAGGTTTAGGTGTTCAAATTTCTTCTGGTGCCCTATAAATGCATGCACGTATTTTAAAGATGTTCTGAAAGAATTTTTGAACAAGTTTGAAAAACGGCAGCAAGCATGTCAACATGGAAAAACGATTCAGAAAAATTGGTCGATCGATATTTTAACCTTGTGCAAACTAGCTAGTAATGGTTTATGGGGTGGATCTGATACCATGTTGGGTTACGCCAGTACCCAGACCATCTACCATGGCCGGTGCGGAACAAAAACGGCATTTAAGAAACTTGGCGCTAACGAAACCCGCCCAAGATCGAACCATAAATCCTTACTAGCTGAATAGAAAAGAGCTAAACTACAAGGTTAGAATGTTATACCGAACGAACCAATTCCTTCGGTCTTCCATTATCTTCCTTAGCTCCTTAAGGCATGCTCGATTGAACTTGGCCGCTAGTATTCCTTCGTCGAAGTTGATCCATCCGAGGGATGTAGTTCATGGCTCTAGCTCCACATCAAAAGCAAGTGAAGCAACTAGGGATTCTAGGTTGCTAGTCTAGAATACCTAGGATGTAGTGAGTGTTCTAAGTGTTTATCCATCTCATCTCATCTCTTAATTCTTAACTCATGAGATTGTAGAGAGGAGGTTGAGGTTGAAGGTGGAGGAACTCATGAAAAAACTAGAGAGGAGAGTGAAGCTAATGGTGTGAGTAGAAAACTCAAGTGAGAATGAATGAGCCAACTCAAAAATAATGAGCACCTATGAGAGAGAAAATGAGCATGCTAGGTTTTGTAAAACACAGTTTTTCCATTTAATATTCAACCCATGCTTGAAAAGTTTGTACAAATGAATTAATAATTCATTTGTCCATACTATGCAAGCATGGTTCTCACCATACTCCCCTCTCTCAATATTCACCTCATTTCCGTTTATAAATAAATGGATAAAAACTAAATGAGGTGTCCACCTTCTAGAATGTTATCTATAAAAAATACGGATTACATTCTACTGTATATACATACCTGTATTCGTACCGAAATACGAATATCCGAAGTGATAGAATAACACAAAGAACATAATACTAGAATATACATATCGAAATACATATACATAAATTATTAAATCAATATCTGATTTAATAATCCAGCTCAAACCCGAGCCGGCTAGTATTATCAACCGTTCGATAGAAAGTCCGGGTAACTAGTACACTCATTCGATCGGAATCCTGCACGTATCCAATACGGCTACTACATCATTTACCCAGAACCAGGAAAACCCTCTATGTGGGACTCTAAAGACTCGTCAATACGCTGGCAGTGGGTTTAACCATAAGCACGTCTGCGGCACTAGCTATACGTAATAACTACCCAGGTATTGAGCGAAAGGAAGGCCGACGAGCAAACTCATCCGAACCCCTACTCAGCCTGTCAGTGACAATATCCGTACAATCCAGTCTGTTCGTCTAAGAGTATCGCATATCAAGTTTAGGGGATGGATAAAGTCAGACCCCTAATAACGCGATATTTCGTGTCGGTATGATGCCCACACCCATTGAGAAACTATTGATCCAAATCAGTAATTCTCGACTACCTTGGCCATGTATTTCTGGTGATGACCACCCTTGAACCGCGTGACATCAACCCCCAATACCGAGAGAGACGAATCCCCGACGATCCGCTCACTACCTCCATGTGGCTCAGGACTGTACCCAACTAAAACCTGTTTGCATGACTCTTTTGAGCCGTGGTAGGGTAGTAATCAAAGCACAGTGGGAACTCACACGAGACAAATGACGATCTCAGGCCGACAGACTAACCTGTACACATGTCACCTGAAAACTGCTATCTGACATTAGGTATAATACCAGCTAGCATGTTCCCGGCGAGTCCGTCCAGTGTACTCATAACCCAATTAGCACCTGTATACTATCTTAGGTGACTGACTAACACCAATAGCTTGTGAGACCGGCCACTGCCCCTCGTCAGGGTCTCGATAAGTATACACTAGTCAACTCCAGATTATTGATGCCCAGTCTCGATACTCCCTCGACTAGGGACATTTAAGGATGTGCTTATAGACCACCCAACTCCCACGTATATGATCGCCATCATAATACTAGTTATCAAACAAGAATCCTAGGGGCTCTATGAACATGTAATAGTGATCTCTAATACCACATAATGCATGTATATGAGGATAAAGGCAAACCAGATAGCATACTATTATTTTGAGTAAAACTGTTCTACCCATATAGGTCCTCCCTCAATCATTACAATCGCGTGCATGCGATTACAATAATTGACTTGAGGGCACTATAGCCAACAATAGAAATCGACCAGAGGGTTCTACCATGCAAGGTTATTTTCTAGATGAAGTAATCACATTTTGTTCCCGCTATCTGGACGAGAACATTGAGACAAAACTTAGCCGGCCTCAGAGAATTCTGGACGGGCCATATGGTAAAGCCAATTATAAGAGAGTGGACACTATATTTATCAATAAGATATATCGGTTTATCCTCCTCAATAGCGTATGTATTGAAGAAATTAGAGAGTAAGTTTTTTTGGATTAATTATTATATTTGTGTTTGTGGGTATATGAAATAATATAATATTAATGTCATAATTTGTTGTTGAGAACATAATTCATATTGATGAGGTACATGAGGGGCATCCTTATTGGAATGATGAACGATTGGAAAAATATCATCAGGATAATTTTTGCGATTGGGTTACAGATCATGTAAGTTGTTCGAATAACATATTATTGCTACAAGTCTTAATCTAAAGTTATATCGTTATGTATTTGCCGTAAAATTTGTTTTGTCAGATTCACGTTCCAAATTTGTTTGCATCATTAGAGAGAGATTCAAGATATTTAGCTCAGTTTTCTAGCATAGGGGTTACATATTATAAAGGATTCAGTGTCCTTGGATACAAATTTGAAGTTAAGGACATAATAACATCTCGAACAATTCAGAATAGTAGGATTGCGACCGTAGGATCGGATTGTGTGATTTATTATGGATACTTAAATTGCATACTTGGCATCCAATATCCCGGATGGTCAAAACCATTTTATATATTTCAATGTATTTGGTATGATACACGAACCGATACAGATAAGTGAAGAAACAATCTTGAGACTTGAAAAGATGAATATGGATTGACTAGTGTGAATACACTTCGATTTTACGGTCAGGATGATTCATTTATAGTTCCGCAACAAGCATTTCAAGTATACTACCCACAAGCATCCGGGATGGAGTGTCGTATGCCATTGGAAACCCAGGTTTGTTTACGTTGTCTCAAAATTCAGGGATCGTATGGAGGACAGCGATGAGGATGAAGAAGAGAGAAGATTTAGAGTGCTCCAACCGTCTATTTCAAAAGACGGGTTATTTTCGGTTGATCGTGAAGCTACGTGGGTTAGAAATGATATCGATGATGAAATTCAAGTAGATATGTCTAATGCGTCTACGAAACGAAAAAGGTTATCGGTAATGTTATATTATTACTTCATATTTCAACGATCTATACATATATTTCATGCATATGTAATGATTGTACTCTTATTTAGGTCTGATGATAATGCCCGGAGCAGCGAGGGGCGGCAGGAGCACCAGCCGCGGCAGAGGCAGAGACAAAGAGGTTCTGCCGCCTGGGGAGCTGCGTAGGGAGCTCCAGAGGGCTGGTCTTGCACCCCGATCCGTATCCCCTTCGGATGACTCCTTCCATGTGGACTTTGCTACACCTCCAGGTATATTGCACGCATATTCATTTTGAATGTAATATTATAGATATACACACATATTTATTTTAAAATTACTTATATAATCAAGGTTTAATTGTCTAGCTGTATGTGAGGCGTCCACATAAGAGGCAGAGGCCACTACCGCACCTGCATGTATGTTTATATATCTTATAGTGCATGCATATTGATTTAGAATGTTATATCATACACACACACACATTCTTTTTTGCTCTTACTTAGATAATTCATTTTTGATTGTCTAGCTGTAGGTGGTGCCTCCACATCTCGGGCAGAGGCCACCACCGCACCTGCGGGTATGTTTATATATCCTATATTGTATGCATATTGATTTAGAATATTATATCATAAATATACACACATTCTTTTTGCTCTTACTTAGATAATCAATTTTTGATTGTCTAGCTATAGGTGGTGACTCCACATCCCGGGTAGAGGCCACCACCGCACCTGCGGGTATGTTTATATATCCTATATTGCATGCCTATTGATTTGGAATGTTATATTATAGATATATACATTCTTTTTACAATTACTTACATAATCTATTTTTAATTGTCTTATTGTAGGTAGTGCATCCACATCTGGTGCAGAGGCCACTCCCACCACTTCCGTACCCTCCGCTCAGTCTGCAGGTTAGTATTCTTAAATATAAAATATTTATTCATTTTACATATTCTCTAAGAATAATCATAAACTTCATGTAATTTTATCGTCAATGTTTATTTTCTAATTGGAGGGGATGCGTCCACGTCCGGGTCACTGGCTGTTCCTCACCGGAGAAACTATCGCCCCGCAAGTGCTGCTGCCCGGGCACAAGCTCGTGCTGCTGTCGCAGGAGGTATATATCGCACTTCAATTTTCGGTAATCCCTGATTTCTAAATACCGTTTTGTCTTAATATTTCTTGTCTTGATATTTCTTGTAGATGCAGAGTAGCCCCATCCCAAGACGGGGACTCGAGGGCAGAATCAGTCCCAAAAACTGAGGCCCGATAGAGCTAGGGGGAAGCATCATTCTACCTCTTCTTTACCCCCGATTATCGCTATACTGGCGATTATGCTGAGAGATCCGGCTGGTATATGGGGGATGAGAGCTGCATCCAAAAGAAGTATCCACTTCACTTTGAGTGGGGCGATCAGCACCGGCGTTCATTTGCCTTCTTCTGGGATCAGGCTCGGATATTAATATATATTTTCATTTGACTTATCAAATAAATTTATTATTATTCAACACTTATAATTTAAATACATTATTTTCTTATATTTGCAGTTGGATTACGACTCTCAGCCTGTACCCGACCCTGATCACCCAGTGCTCAATCTTCACGCTCTTTACTTGAGTGGCTTCCATTAGGTTTTCATGCGATGATAATTGGATCCCGATTCCCACTGATGAGTAGGTGTTTCTCCTCGGGTGATTTTTAGATGATCCCGACTAATTTTCCTTTTAGGGTTTGAAGGAGAATTCGAGCTAATGGTGGGAGTCATCCTGATTAGATAAAATGATTAACCAATCTAATTTAGGTTAGAGTGCACGCTGAGTATTTCTTTTCTCTCTCTCTTTGGCAGTGACCATGGCCTGACCTTAAATTAAAACTCATGAACCAAGTTAACCGAACCTTCTTAAACACTTTGGCTTTTGGATTGTCATATCCCTGCCGCTCCTATTTTCCCTTTGCATTTCTCCAGAACACTCCGTATCTGTACAAAGATTCATATTGCTTGGGTATACCATCATATAGTTACATACGAACTCGAAGAAACTTGTTTCAGTTTGAGAATGGATTCCGGTTCTGGAGAAATTGAATAAGATTATTCGTTTTTCTTTTCTTTTTCCCTTCTCTCAGATTGCGAGAGCTCATAATATTAGGAGAGTACACCTATTACGCTTATTGGATAGTCTTTTTCCAAAGCATAGGCAGGCGTCGAAAGGTAGGGAAGTAAGAAAACCAATTAGCCTAAGTGTAGTGTACAGAAGGTAATAAGTAAAGACATATAAAGGGATTAGAGTGAGGGCAAAGGAAATTACGACTACTATCATTCACGACGAAGCCGCGTATATCCCTGCCACTCCTACTTCTCCTTTGTATTTGTTTAGAACACTCCGTATCACTATGAAAATCCATATTTCTTGGATATGCCATCGTATAGTTACATACGAACTGGAAGGAACTTATTTCAGTTCGAGAATGGTTTCCAGTTCGGGAGAAATTGAATAAGATTATTCAGTTGTCTTTTCTTTTTCCCTTCTCTCAGGTTACGAGAGCTCCTAGTGTTAGGAGAATACACTTATTATGTTTATTGGATAGTCTTCTTCCAAACCTTAGGCTGGTGCCAAAAGGTAGGGAAGAAAGAAAACCAATTAGCCTAAGTATGGTGTACAGAAGATAAGAAGTAAAGACATATGAAGAGATTGCAGTGAGGGCAAGGAAATGTATTGTTACCGTCATGAATCTGGATAGTGGAAGATGCATTACAAGGAGTACCCGGCCACTCTTTCGAAACATTTTCATGTTTCATGTTTCAGTTTTACTGTGCGGTGATTGAATACGATTTCGGATTATGTAGTTGGAAAATTGTATAGAAATCACAACCAAAAATATTTTGACCGCAATCAATAACGGTGTCGAATGTAGCGCGTTAGTAAGTGTGGATCGTCCACAGGGAAAGTGTAATCGTTCGTGTTTCGATTTAGATGAGTTGAAACTTTAAAGAAAAGAAAACAAACAACAATTCATGATTTGTAAATTGAAGTTCAAGAATTAGAAAAATCTAGTCTAAATCAAGAAACGATAAAATCAAGAATTGAGATGTGATGATTTCCAAACCAACAATCAAGATTCGAAGTGTGGCTCGTAGGAGTAGATCGGATCTATAAATGTGATGAGATCTAATGATTTCATATTCTTATCCATTAACGAATTGATACTAGATCGATGACGATTTATCGAGGTTAAGGATCTTGTGAAGAAGCTAGGGTTTCCTCATCTTATCCTTTGTCCTTTCGATGAATCTCATTCACAAACTAGCTTCTAGTAAATCGAATGATCGATCGTTGATCTCTAGTTTCGAGCGAACACAATCAAGAAAGCATCGTCTCGAAACTAGGTCATCAATCATTCGATTTACAAGAATTTACAAACGTTATAGGATTTAAGAATTATAAAAGAATCTAAATCATCATCATTCTATCGATCGTCTCGACTCCTTTACGAGCGGAGTTTTACTCAAACATTATCACAAAGCAAACATTCAAGAATCTAGATTGAATCATAATGCTTGAGTTAAAAGATAAGCAAGATAAAAGAATTGTCACCTTTATTTATTCAACAATTTGTTACACTTTGCTCAAAGAACTAAAAGAATTTGAGAAGGGAACAAGATCGTCGAATCTAGCGTTGCATCGGCTCCTTGAGTCGCGGATCGGCTTGGATCACATGCTCCAATGAAGTCCGGCTTCGCTCCAAAAGGATCTAGGCTTCTTGCTTTGATTGAACTCGGAATTCTTGATTTTGGATTGGAATTAGGGTTAGGGTTTTGAGGCACAAGTTGTGTCACTCAACTTGTGTTAGAAATGGGGGAGATGAGAGATTAATGAACTAATGAACAACCCTTAACTTTAGATCTATGCTCCCTTTTATAAGCTTTCATAACCCTAGATCTAGGATTCAAAATTTGAATTTCCCTCCAAAAGTTTGTTAGCTAGAGAGGCTTCTAGAAGTAGTTAGTTGGAGGGAGCTTCTAGAACTAGGTTGTTAGGAGGTTGATTAGCTTAATCAAGATTAGCTTGATTTAATGATCCTTGCTGATCTGGCAGAAGCTTCGAGAGTCATCTGGAATTTGACATAGATTGCTGAGATATATGCACTAAGAGAGGAGTTCTGGAGCTAATTTATCTTGATGACGTGGCAAGGACGCCGCGGATCCGCGGCGCAAGCCGGCTTCGGCCGCGGATCCTCGGCTCAATGGGAGCTTTAAGGCTTAAAACTTCATGTAATGTTTTCTTCTGTCTTCAGGTGTACCATCTGATATGTTGATTCCCTGAATTCCTTCTAGATCATTGCCAGATTTCAAATCCTTGAGTTGGCGTATTTTTTTAACAGCATTGTTATACAAATTTGACCTTTCTTCTGAAATTTCCTGCACAGACTTTGAAACAAGTGTTGCGCTATACAAGGATGATGCGATGCCATGATAAACACTCAATTTGTCTCGTAAATGTCGGTTTTAATATATAACACATGTTATTTGGTATTTTACAGATGTTTTGATAATATGTGCTATATTAATACCGAACACCACTAGATGAGTGCAAATGGAGGGAAATTGATGTGTTAAAAATACAGTATTTTCGACTGATCAAATTCGCCCAGACTTATTTTCGATCGTCTCGAGCGAACTGTTTTATTAAAAAGAGAAGGAGAAAATAAAGAAAGAGAAAAACTAACTAGCACACTTTCGTAGGCAACACGATTGCACTGAGCACGTGCAACAAGCCTTTAAACCTCTAGGTGTCCCTAGTAGGAGGAGTGTTGTCTCCTGATGGTTTTCAGCGGATTGCACCCACAAAATACAATAATAAAAGAAATATCATGAATATTACATTTAAAGAAAAGAATTGTAAAAGAAAAGCTTTGAAAATTAGGGTTTCCAACTAAGCTAGCTTTTCGGTTGTCATGAACCCTATCTTAATAGTCATGAAAAGATGTCTGAAATCACGTCCTCCCTCAATAAAACATCGTCTTATTCTTCATTCCTATCTTTCTTCCAAACATCGATCATATAACCCTACGTGTGTGTAATATACATCCCTACACCCGGAAAATTCAATTCAAGCTATCATACTCTTGTCCATCCACCTCGGTACTTTTTAATTAATGAATATTTAGATGAATTTGCTCACACACTTTCATGCGACCGTTAATACTTCTTAAGGTACTAACCGACCGATTACTCATGTGCTTTCTTATTTGGTGTTTTTCCTCGTCTTGCACCACCTAAGGCTTAGCAGTGACTCCCAGACCAGTTGGCCTTAGGGCACTGTTAGTGTATATGCCTTAGGGGCCATTATTGTATCATACTAGGTTGTATATTACTTAATGGAAGCTTGGGATATTCACAGTTGTATATAACAGTCTTGCTAAAAATGGTAGTATGCTACTTGGTTTGTGTCTGCTTTACTATGTGCATATGTTTCTTGTAACATATCACTTATACATATTAGTAGAGCCCATAGGATCTTTGCTTGATTACCAGCGTTGTGATGGCAGTCATACTAGTGGGGGATGGGTAGTCTATAAGCAACATCCTATACAGGTCCCTGGTCGTTGGATTATCGAGATAGGGCATCGATATTCCGGAGTAGACTAAGTGTATACGCTTCTCATCCCAGTTGGGGAGATGGTCTGTCCCACAGCCATCAGTACGTCGTACTGGAGATAGTATACAGGTGCTCGTTAGGTTACGGGTACACCGGATAGGACTCGCCGAGGAACTGATTAGTTGGTATTATACCCATAGTCAGTTATCAGTTCCCAGGTGACATGAGTACAGCATAGTCCGCAGACTTGACACTGCTGCTTCGCCTCGAGTGTGTCCCACTGTTCTTAGATTGCTACCCTACCACGGCTCAAAGGATTCATGCAAACAGGTAGCAGTTGGGTGCAGTCCCGAGCACTTGGAGGCAATGATGGTTAGATAGGATTCGTCTCTCCCGGTATAGGGAGTTGATATCGTGCTGTGTCAGAGAGCCATTACGCAAAGTCCCTGGCCAAGGCAAGCGAGATATACTGGTAGGTTCCAGTAGCTTCTCAGGGTGTAATGGGCTTCGTTCCGACACGACTTATACAGATATTAAGGGACTGACGCTTGCCGCCCCCTAGGCTTGATATGCGATAGTCTTAGATGAACAGACCAGACTGTATGGAGATTGTCACATCAGGCTCAGTAAGGGTTCGGATGGTTTTCCTCATCAGCCTTCTTATCGACATCTACCTGGGGACCGTTACGTACAGCTAGTGCCGCTTGCGGTCTGTGGTTAAACCCACTGCCAGAGTAGTGTCGAGTCTTTAGAGTCCTACAAAGAGAGTTACCCTGCTCCAGGCGAAACGATATAGAGGTCGTATGGTTTTACGACAAGGGTTCGGACGCGTACGTGTGTTTACGCACGTACGACTTTTCGGACAGTTTTTTACTAGCCGGCTTTTGTTTAAGCCAGATTCTAGTATCAGGTTATTGGATTTATATAGTCTAAAGTTTTTCCGTGTTTTCACGAATTGGAGGGGCGTTCTCATAATTTTCCGGGAAGCTTCTAGATGATTGGTGACTAAGGGGTTAAGGTGGCATGAGCATTAATTGCTTAATGACTCATTTGTGTGATTCATCCTTTGTATTAAATGATTCATTAATGAGTTAATGAGTCATATGATGAATCACACAAGATGAATGCATCAACCATGATGATTAATCATATATATTATTTATTTGATTAATTGTTATGGTTGTTATATTCTAGTGAGTTCATTTTTCTTCTCATTCTCATGCTCACCTTCTCTCTCCTCAAGCTCATCCTCTCTTGAAACCCTAATCCTCCCCTCTCATGTGTTGAGATCAAGGATTAGATAGACTAATACATCCATAATCTTACTCTATATCCCCTAGTAGCTTAGACTAGCACTTTAAGCAACCTAGTTATCTCAAGTTTGAGATTAAGCTTGGTGTAGGAACTTTCAGGTGGATCGTCTTTGATTCGAGGAGGCCGTTGAGGTGCCGATGTTCCAAGGAGCCCACAAGGAGTGGAGGACAGAGATGAAGACCCGAAGGACAAGTAACGTGAGGTATAACTTCGTATCCGAGTAGTTAAACCTCTAGTAGTTTGTTAGCAATGGTTTAGAAACGATTCATGCGCTCAAGTCCGTGTTACGAAGCTTTGATAATTGTTTTTCATATATTCCGCCTCCCCGCAAGTTCGTGGGGTGCGTGACATGGACTTACAGTGGTATCAGAGCCAACTAAACCATTACTAGCTTGTTTGCAACTGATTAGAAGTTCGATCGACGGAAAACACGAAAACAAAAAACCGAAAACCCTATGTTACTGTTAATTTTAAAAGTGTCTGAAAAATAATTTGACATACCTTAAAATTCACAGCAGGGAATTATATGAATACTGAGAAAATACGAGATCACAACACGACAAAACGTCCGCGGATCCGCGGCCATATGGTGCTTTTGGCCGCGGATCCGCCGCCGAGTCAACTCGGAGTTGACTCGGATTTGCTCTAATATTCATATTTTAGTGTTTTTTGTTTTCCTGTATGTTCTGTTTTTACCCAGGTTACTTCAGTGCAGGTTGGCTTTTGGGGTAAACACGGAATATGGTTATCGATCGATATTCTAAGATATTTTCTAATTGGGTTTTTATCTGTAATGTTTAATGTGTTCGTAAACCTCCCCTAACTGCTAGTATGTCGGTTGGCAGGGGGTTGCACATATCTGTAATGTTTACTGTTTGTGTATATGAACTGTATTGGACTGTTGTGATGATTAGCCGGGGTTTTGAGATGGATTTAATATTCATTCATTCAATATAAATGTAATATGATGTAAAATTCTTTTGCGGGGCACATCCAGGTTGCGGTTGTAGCCACCGTTGTATTATTTCTTTTTACTGATTTTTGCTCCTAGGATAGACCCAAGGCGGGGTACACAAACTACCGGGTATGTCGAATTGTTTAGTGGCCTACTCACGTTGTTGAGGGAGACCGCTTCACTTCGGGTACTTGGCGGGTAGTTTGCCGTATCCGTCGGGGTCTAGGTTTCACAACTGTGTAATCCGTCTTTTATTGCAGGCTCAAAGCAAATGCGGATTGCTAATAAATCCCATAAAGTTCATCTGTGATCTGGAATGCTTATTATTGCGTCTGACGAATGTACAATATCTATATATGATAGCTATTAGACGTCACTTATGTTTTACACCCGCGCTAGCCCAGCCCCCGCTCTGTCGTTAGTTAAGTAACCAAACGGGTGATGACGGGACCCAGTGGCGAATGCGGATGGCATAAGAGGACGTGGTATTTTCGTTGTTTTCTGCAATGATAAGATTAATGATGGGACGCATTATAATAATGCAAAGAAAATAAACCAAAGTTTAATCGTTGGAACAAATTTAAAAGAAACCACTTGGTTATTTTAAAAGATCAGAAATTTTAAATTACGGAGCTTTAACCACTCCTTTTAAAAAGTATCAGGTTCCTTCGATTATATCAAGTTCACTACGTTCACGGTTTTGCCAAAACCATTCGTAGCCCTCCGTCATTTCTTATGGATGGTCAGTAGTATTCAAGCTATGTTTGTTGGCCCTTAGTCAAGGCATAGTGTTTGGTAGCTGCTGGGGTATTCATTTGTTGCATAGATAGATGCGTTGGTTTGGGACAGTCGTATTACTTTATTGGCCCTTAGTCAAGAGTATGTACGGGTGGGTTCAAATTAACCTGGACAATGACGGGTAGAACTTGACATGTGACTTATGATTTGTTGGCCCTTAGTCAAGGTCATAAGAGCATGGGGCAAAAATCCACATCGGGAATTTCTAAAGAAACTGAAATTTGCAGAGAGATGCATACCATTTTGGAGTTTGATGAATGTTGGTAGGATTCCTTCAACATTATCATACGATGATATTTTGGATCCCGATCCTACTGTGAGTACAAGATACTTATCAGGAGATTCGTCACTTAACGATCAATGCTATAAACCAAGTAGGTGTCTAGAAAGGTGTCAGCGGGGTTACGCCCCAAGAGAAAAGAGGTTATTTAATTAAGGAACTTCGCGAAAGCGTTGGAAAACCTCCCTCGAAGTATCGTCACTGACATGGCTGAACGGTTAAGCAAGAATTGTACGGTGAGAATAGTCCTGGCTAATTCTTCTTTTATGGTTTGAAGAGGGATTCGAGAAACAGTGGGAGCCATCCTGTTTAGATAAATTAAAACCACTCTAAACTTGCAACAACATCATACTAAAGTGTTTTTCTTCTCTCTCTCTTAATTACAGCGACCTTGTGACCACACATAGGTTACATCTAGATAATATTTTGACTGAATATGACTTATATGACTGGCAAAAGTCTGTCCCATTGCCTATGACAAGCTGGACCACCCTATTGAGGGACATTCCTATTGTTATGGGATCGGGCATTGGCAGAATGATTGCAGGGCTTTAGAAGCCAGTCGCCAGGATACGAAACATGTTGTGGCTTCAACTTCGGGTGTGTTTATGACAGAGAACTGTATGTCAGTTAACCCTACTTCCTGGGTATTGGATACCGGATCAGGAACTCACATCTGTAATTCATTACAGGCTCTGAGAAATCGTAGGGTTATCGGGATAGGTGATATGACCCTCACAGTTGCTAACGGAATGAGCATGAACGATGAATCTGTAGGGAAATATCATCTTGGACTGACAACTGGGCAAATATTGATTCTACGTAACTGTTTTTATGTACCAGGTATGACCTGTAATATCATATCTGTACCCTTACTTTCTAAAGAAGGATATGATTTTACTTTTATAAGAGATGTGGTTCACATCCACCTAAATCAAGATTTGATTGGGTCAGGTACATTAGAAAACGGAATATACGTATTAAATCAAGTTCAAATATTCAGTGTCCAGAACACACTTAAAAGAAAGTCTCTGGAAACAAATCAGGCTTTCTTATGGCACTGTAGACTAGGTCACATCAATGAGAGAAGGTTGACTAAGTTACATAGAGAAGGATATTTGAATCCGTTCGAATATCAATCTTATGCTACTTGTGAATCTTGTCTCATGGGAAAGATGACAAAGACTCCGTTCACTGGACACGGAGTAAGAGCAAGCGAGCTCTTGGCAATCGTACACAGTGACGTGTGCGGTCCTATGTCTACGCATGCACGAGGTGGTTATTCCTACTTCATTACTTTTATAGATGATTTCTCTAGGTATGGATATGTCTTCTTAATGAAGCATAAATCCGAGGCTTTTGAGAAATTCCAAGAATACAAGAATGAAGTGGAAAAACAAACAGGCAAGAGTATAAAGACACTGCGATCTGATCAAGGTGGTGAATACTTAAGTGCCGAGTTCCTGGGTTACTTAAAAGAGAATGGAATTCTCTCTCAGCTTACTCCTCCATACACGCCACAACATAACGGTGTATCGGAAAGGAGGAATCGAACCCTATTGGATATGGTTCGTTCCTTGATGAGTAACGCTGAGTTACCACGATCATTCTGGGGATATGCACTAGAATCAGCTGCATATCTTTTGAACCAGGTTCCTACAAAAACTGTGCCTACCACACCATATCAGATGTGGAGTGGGAAGAAACCCTGTCTAAAACATTTTAAGACATGGGGATGTCCAGCTTTTGTAAAAAAGCAGCATGCGGACAAGCTCGAGGCACGCTCAGTAAAGTGTAAGTTTGTGGGATATCCAAAGAACTCTAAGGGATATTATTTCTATTACGCAGAGGAACAAAAGGATTTTGTTTCTGATCATGCCTGCTTCTTAGAAACTGAATTTTTGGAAAATCAGAAGAGTGGGAGCGAAATAGAACTGGAAAAAATTCCAGAACCACAAGCTATTACTGAAATTATGGTCGAACTAGAGGTTTCAGAAGAAAGGGACATCCCGACGCCACTCCACAGGAGTAGTAGGCCGTCTCATCCACCTGAGAGATACTACGGTTTTCTCATAGATGGGGATAGCGAGGATTGTGTCATTGATGAAGATGACCCTACTAGCTTCCAGCAAGCCATTCAGAGCGGTGACTCAGTAAAATGGCTGGATGCTATGCGGACCGAAATGGAGTCCATGTACACTAACAAAGTATGGACTTTAGACATTGCTCCAGAAGGGGTAAAACCCGTTGGATGCAAATGGATCTTCAAAAAGAAGATTGGTGTAGATAGACAGGTTGAAACCTATAAGGCCAGACTTGTTGCAAAGGGTTTCCGTCAAAGACCTGGTTTGGACTATGACGAAACCTTTTCTCCAGTGGCTATGCTTAAATCTATTCGGGTCCTTCTTGCTATTGCTGCCTTCCACGATTATGAAATCTGGCAGATGGACGTAAAGACGGCCTTTCTAAAAGGTAATTTGGAAGAGAGCGTCTATATGGATCAGCCAGAGGGATTCATTCAGAGTGAGAGCAGCGGTAAAGTATGCAAGCTGCTTAAGTCCATTTATGGACTAAAGCAGGCATCGCGGAGTTGGAACATCTGTTTTGATGATGCTGTCAAAGAATTCGACTTCATCAAAAACCCAGATGAACCTTGCATATACAGTAAGATTGTAGGGAGAGCTGTAGTATTCCTCGTCTTGTACGTGGATGACATTCTCCTAATAGAAAATGATATTCCTATGTTACAGTCAGTCAAAAGATTCTTGTCACATAAATTCTCCATGAAAGACCTGGGTGATGCCACCTACATTCTGGGGATCCGGATCTATCGTGATAAATCAAAGAGGATGTTGGGACTTTCGCAGTCCAGGTACATAGACACCATAGTGAAGAGATTCAGTATGGATGATTCTAAGCGCGGTAACCTACCGGCTTGTCACGGAATCACCTTCTCCAAACAGATGTCTCCCAAGATTGATTTGGAAATGGATCGCATGTCGATTATACCCTACGCTTCTGCGGTAGGCTCTATAATGTATGTGATGTTATGTACCAGACCAGATGTAGCATACACATTGAGTGTAGTAAGCCGGTATCAAGCAAACCCAGGGGAGAAGCACTGGATAGCAGTAAAAAACATTCTCAAGTACCTCAGGAGGACTAAGGAGATGTTCTTGGTATATGGCGGAAAAGACCTCCAGATAGAGGCCTTTGCCGACCCCGGCTTCCAGAGTGACAAAGATGACTCCAAATCCATGTCGGGTTATGTCTTTACCCTCAATGGAGGGGCGGTCTGTTGGAAAAGTTCCAAACAGGAGACTGTTGCTGACTCAGCGATGGAAGCAGAGTACATAGCTGCTTGTGATGCCGCAAAAGAAGCAGTCTGGATGAAGAAGTTCCTAACAGAACTTCAGGTGGTTCCTACCAGTGTTGGTCCAATACCTCTGTATTGTGACAACAACGGCGCTATAGCTTTAGCGAAGGAACCAAGGTCCCATCAGAAGTCCAGACACATCTTAAGGCGGTATCACCTGATCAGGAAGATCGTAGATCGCCGGGAGATCGAGATGAAGAGAGTAGAGACGGAGAATAACATTGCTGATCCATTCACAAAGGCCCTTCTTCAGACGCAGTTCGAGAGGCTATTCGAGATGATAGGTCTACGATATGCCAGCTCATGGCCCTAGTGCAAGTGGGAGATTGTTAGTGTATATGCCCTAGGGGCCATTATTGTATCATACTAGGTTGTATATTACTTAATGGAAGCTTGGGATATTCACAGTTGTATATAACAGTCTTGCTAAAAATGGTAGTATGCTACTTGGTTTGTGTCTGCTTTAATATGTGCATATGTTTCATGTAACGTATCACTTATACATATTAGTAGAGCCCATAGGATCTTTGCTTGATTACCAGCGTTGTGATGTCAGTCACACTAGTGGGGGCTGGGTAGTCTATAAGCAACATCCTATACAGGTCCCTGGTCGTTGGATTATCGAGATAGGGCATCGATATTCCGGAGTAGACTAAGTGTATACGCTTCTCATCCCAGTTGGGGAGATGGTCTGTCCCATAGCCATCAGTACTTCATAAGTGCTCGTTAGGTTACGGGTACACCGGACAGGACTCGCCGAGGAACTGATTGGTTGGTATTATACCCATAGTCAGTTATCAGTTCCCAGGTGACATGAGTACAGCATAGTCCGCAGAATTGACACTGCTGCTTCGCCTCGAGTGTGTCCCACTGTTCTTAGATTGCTACCCTACCACGGCTCAAAGGAGTCGTGCAAACAGGTAGCAGTTGGGTGCAGTCCCGAGCACTTGGAGGCAGTGACGGTTAGATAGGATTCGTCTCTCCCGGTATTGGGAGTTGATATCGCGCTGTGTCAGAGAGCCATTACGCAAAGTCCCTGGCCAGGGCAAGCGAGATATACTGGTAGGTTCCAGTAGCTTCTCAGGGTGTAATGGGCTTCGCTCCGATACGACTTATACAACTATTAGGGGACTGACGCTTGCCGCCGCCTAGGCTTGATATGCGATAGTCTTAGACGAACAGACCGGACTGTACGGAGATTGTCACATCAGGCTCAGTAGGGGTTCGGATGGTTTTCATTATCGGCCTTCTTATCGACATCTACCGGGGGACCGTTACGTACAGCTACTGCCGCTTGCGGTCTGTGGTTAAACCCACTGCCAGCGTAGTGTCGAGTCTTTAGAGTCCCACACAGAGAGTTACCCTGCTCCAGGCGAAACGATATAGAGCTCGTATGGTTTTACGACAAGGGTTCGGACTCGTACGTGTGTTTACGCACGTACGACTTTTCAGACAGTTTTTTACTAGCCGGCTTTAGTTTAAGCCAGATTCCAGTATCAGGTTATTGGATTTATACAGTCTAAAGTTTTTCCGTGTTTTCATGGATTGGAGGGGCGTTCTCGTAATTTTTCGGGAAGCTTCTAGATGATTGGTGACTAAGGGGTTAAGGTGGCATGAGCATTAATTGCTTAATGACTCATTTGTGTGATTCATCCTTTGTATTAAATGATTCATTAATGAGTTAATGATTCATATGATGAATCACACAAGATGAATGCATCAACCATGATGATTAATCATATATATTATTTATTTGATTAATTGTTATGGTTGTTATATTCTAGTGAGTTCATTTTTCTTCTCATTCTCATGCCCACCTTCTCTCTCCTCAAGCTCATCCTCTCTTGAAACCCTAATCCTCCCCTCATGTGTTGAGATCAAGGATTAGATAGACTAATACATCCATAACCTTACTCTGTATCCCCTTGGTAACTTATACTAGCACTTTAAGCAACCTAGTTATCTTAAGTTTGAGATTAAGCTTGGTGTAGGAACTTTCAGGTGGATCGTCTTTGATTCGAGGAGGCCGTTGAGGTGCTGATGTTCCAAGGAGCCCACGAGGAATGGAGGACAACGATGAAGACCCGAAGGACAAGTAACGTGAGGTATAACTTCGTATCCGAGTAGTTAAACCTCTAGTAGTTTGTTAGCAATGGTTTAGAAACGATTCATGCGCTCAAGTCCGTGTTACGAAGCTTTGATAATTGTTTTTCATATATTCCTTCTCCCCGCAAGTTCGTGGGGTGCGTGACATGGACTTACAGGTACTAGGTGAAGAGGCACCCTCGCTATATTTTTTTATTGCTGCCTTGGCGATAACAAAACCAGTGTTCATTTTTCTCACTATTTTATATTTTATTCATATTTTTTTATTTCCTTCATACTTTTGGCTTTTAGACAAGAGCATTTCAAGGTATCCTCTACTATCCCGAGTTTCAAGACGTGTGTAAGTGCGAATAGCAGGGTATCAATGTTCAAAAAGTTTGGCTTCCAGAATAGGAACTATTTTTCAGACTTATTTTTATCCTCAGATTATTGACTTTCTTCATCTTACTAACCCTTAGGACAACGGCTCATAACTATTTATTACTAGTTCGTATAAGAAAACTTCTAATTTTCTTGGTTTTCTTAAATTTTTCTAATCTCATGGATGTACTTTTTCACTATCTAAAATTTTATTATCTTGTTTATGTACAAAAATATTTTTATTTTTTTAAAAAATATTTTAATTTTTTTAAAAAAAATTTAAATTTTTTTATAAGTTTTCAAAAATGTTTTGTGCTTATGCAAAGTGATATGCAAATGATGCGAAAATAAGCACAAACCTCCCCCAAACTTGTTTTCAACAGTGTCCTCACTGTTGCCTTCTGCTAAATCTGAAAAACCTGTAAGCTTGGGAGGAAATTTATTAAAGGGGGCAAAATATTTAAGTGAAGAACCTCCCCCAAACTTATTTTTGGCTTATCATTTTGTAAAAAATTTCTTTTCAGGAGCCAGAAAATATACCCCCCCAAACTTGAGTTAAGCTATGTTAATCTTTTGAAAATCACATGAGGGGGTCAAAAATCAGTGGTCGATGCCAAGCTTTGCAAAGACCGAAATTTAACACCAACCATTCAAAATTTTTATCAATGCGGTGCTCTGGTTGGTGGAAGAAGAAGTGGGGAAAGGGTAAGTGGTGGAATAGAATGTGTGTGCGTCTCATTTTGGAGAGACGATGCAGTGAATGTGATGGATTACTCGCATTCTTTTTTCAAGTCAGAAGAAGGGGTGGAGGTTCAATTTCATTGATTGGGAGATGATTCATCTCAACACCCGTGTCATTCAAAAATGCGAGTTCATCAGCGAAGAACTCTTCAAAAGTTCCATCAATACCCCGATGAATAATGTCATCACAAAGTGCGGGGTGATCTTCAGACTCTAAAAGCAGTTCATAATCGGTGTTAGTTGTTGACCCGGACATCTCGGTGGAATAGTCCGTATATGTATGATACATAGTTGGGTCAAACAACAACGTATGAAAAGAGTCTAGATCGGTATCATGTGGATCATCAAATTCGCTGCTGTCGACATCCATTAAGTCGACAGAACAGACCTGAGCAGTAGGTTTGGAGGGTACACTTACCAACTTGTAAATGTTTAGCTCAATTGACCTATTCCCGAAGGATAGGGTCATAGAACCGTTATGACAGTTGATGATAGCGTTGGAAGTGGCCAAAAAGGGGCGACCTAAAATCACCGGAATTTGATTCCGTTGGTTCGCTACAGGCTGTGTATCAATTACGATTAAGTCCATAGGGAATACAAATTCCCCGATTTTTATTAACACATCCTCCAGTTCACCCCTAGGTTTGGTGCGAGATCGGTCCGCCATCTGGAGAGTTATGCTCGAGGGCTTTAACACTCCGATACCTAGTTGCTCGTAAACCGAGTATGGAAGCAAGTTAACACTAGTGCCAAGGTCTAGTAGAGCACGGTTGATGTGTTTCTCACCAATAGAAATGGAAATAGTAGGATATCCAGGATCCTTACGTTTTCTCGGTAATTGTTGGGGAAAATCCGTGTCTACAGTCTTTGCCATGAATATCTTCTTGGGCACTTAAGTCTTCCTCTTTCTAGTGCACAAGTTCTTAATAGTTTTCGCATAGGACAGAACTTGTTGGATAATATCTAGGAGAGGGATGTTGATGTTAACTTGCTTAAACATGTCCACAAGCTTCTTCATTTGGGCATTGTGTTTGTTGGGCCTCAACCTATTTGGAAATGGAGCTCTATCAATAAGTGTTGGGTCCAACATTTATGGAGAAGGTTGTGGGGGTGGGAAGGATGAAGTGGGTGGAGGGTTCGAGCCTTTGGGAAAACGGAGAATAGGCTCGGAAGAAGACGGTAAATTAGACGAAATAGGGTAAGAAGTAGAAGTGTGAGTGGAAGTGGAAGTGGAAGCCTAGGGTTCACTTGATTCCTCAACATCAATCTGTTTACCCACATGATTGTCTAGCACTCTTCCAGATCTCAACGTGGTAAGTGCATCCACATTAGTGTAATGTGAAGGTCCAGAATCAGGTAGGGGTTGAGCTGGAAGATTCCCTTTCTCTCTTGCACTCAATTCGGCTTTTAATTGTGCAATTTGTTCTTCCATCGATTTAATACTCTCACTTTGGGAGTCAGAGTTTTTCTGGATTTTATCGATGGAAGACTGAAAATTTGCTGTAAATTGCATTAAATTTGTCAGAAACAAATTCATGGTTTGTTCGAGTGCGGAGGTGTTATTGGTTCCGGCAGAAAAAGGATCAAAGTTGTATGCCGGGTTTTGAAAATTTTGTGGTTGGAAGGGGTGCTGACTCGGTTGTGGTGGTTGATGTTGCTGTGGAGGGATCCTTTGGAAAGTGTTCTGGTTTAGATCCGTGTATTGAGGTTGGTGTTGGATCCAAGAAAAATCAGGGTGATTCCTCCAATCTTGATTATATGAGGAAGAAGAAGGAACGTTTCCAGATCATTGCTGAAATGCAGCATTAGTGTGACCTTGAAACGGTACATTCAAAGGACATTCTTCCGTCAAATGTGATGGGTTTGAACAGCAGCCACACACGGTTTTGGGAAGTGTGTATTGGTTTAGGGAGGCTGAAGAGATTTTGTTTTCTATAGCGTCGAGTTTCCTTTGTATTGTGGCCATTTCGGCTCTCATTATGACGGAAACATCGAGCTGATTGACATCTTCCCTAGGCAGTGGTGGTCTAACACTTTCCCATTGTGATGTGTTTTGAGATAAATCTTCTAGGTATTTCCAAGCTTCACCATCATCTTTAGATAGGAATTGGCAATGGCACATGGTTTCAAGCATCTGTCCAGTAGTGAGATCAATACCTGATTGAATGAAAATTCTTGTGGTGTGTGTAAATCAAATGATCCCCGGCAACGGCGCCATTTGATTGAAACGATTTCGGTGTGTATGTAGAAAATGTATAGAAATCACAACCAAAAAATATTATTTGACCGCAATCAATAACGGTGTCGGATGTAGCGCGTTAGTAAGTGCGGATCGTCCACAGGGATTGCGCGATTCATTCGTATTTTGATTTGTTTGAATCGAAACTTTAATGAAAAGAAAACAAACCATTCATGATTTATAGTTGAAGTTCAAGAATTAGAAAATCTAGATCTAATAACAAGAAAACGATAGAATCAAGAATTGAGAGTTTGTTGATTTTTCCAAACCAAATATCAAGAATCGAAATGAGGCTCGTAGGAATCGATCGGATCTATAGATGTGATGTAATCTTATGATGACGTATTCTTATCCATCGATGAATTGATACTAGATCGATGATGATCGACGAGAATTAGGGATTTCTAGTGAAACTAGGATTTCTAGTGAAACTAGGGTTTCATCATTTATCCCTTGTTCCTTCGTCGATATCATTCACATTCTAGCCTCTAGTAAATTCAAGAAACGATCGTAGATCCCTAATTTCGAGCGATAATAATCAAGAAAGCATCGCAACGAAACTAGGTCATCGATTCTTCAACTTGCTAGGGTTTACAAAACTCGTAGGACTTAAGAATCATTTTAAGATTTGTTACATCATCATTCTATTGATCGTCTCGACTCCTTTACGAGCGGAGTTTTACTCAAACATCACAACAAGAACCACAATTACAAATTGAGATCGAATCATGATGCAAGAATTTAAAGAAAGCGAGATTAACGAATTTAACCATTTATTTATATCAACAATTCCGTTACAATCACTCAAGAACTACAAGAGAAAGAACTCGATCGTCGATTTGGTTTCGCTCGGCTCCTTGAGTCGCGGATCGGCTTGGATCACTTGCTCGATTGAAGATCGGTTCCTCTCCTAAAAGGTTGAAGGCTTCTCGCTTGATTTGGTACTCGGGATCTTGAATTTGGATTGGAATTAGGGTTAGGGTTTCGCACAAGTCGTGTCACTCAACTTGTGGAAGAAGATGGAGATTAATGAACAACTAAAGATTGAACAACTAAAGATTAAGGAAGAAGTTTAACCCTAGATCTAGGCTCCTATTTATAGACTTCTCAAAACCTTAGATCTAGGATTTGAATTTTGAATTTCCCTTCAAAAGTTAGTTAGAGGGAGAGGCTTCTAGAAGTAGTTAGTTAGGAAGGAGCTTCTAGAAATAGTTTGTTAGGAGCTTAATTAAGATTAGCTTTGCTTAATGATCTTTGCTGATCTGGTAGAAGCTTCGAGAGTTCTTTGGAATTTGAAGCATGTGAAATGAATGTGGGCCTTGAGAGAAGAATTGTTCACTGAAAATGGGGAGCTGACGTGGCTAAGCTGCGGCGGATCCGCGGCGCAAGCAGGCTCTCGCCGCGGATCCGCGACGCTCTGTGGGCCATAGTGCTTGGGATTTCTGGTAAATGTTTGGGCTGACATTTGGGCCTGCTTCTGATATGTTGAATTTTGTTTGTCCTTCTGTATCACTACCAGATCTTACGTCTTGGAGTTGGCGTATCTTTTATCAGCTCTTTTCCAAATTTTGGGCTTTGCTTCTGGAATTTCCTGCATAGACTCCAAGACAAGAGTTGCGCTATACAAAAATGATGCGATGCCATGATAAACACATAATTTCCCTAAAAGTGCCGGTTTTAAAGTCTAACACATGCAATCTGGTATTTCAGAGATGTTTTGCTAATATGTGCAATATGAATACCGAACACTTCTAGATGAGTGTAAAAGATAGGGAACTTGTCGTGTTAAAAATGCAGTATTTTCGACTGATCAAATTCCCCCAATCTTATTTTCGATCGTCTTGAGCGAACTATTTTATTAAAAAGAGAAGGAGAAAAACTAACTAGCACACTTTCGTAGGCAACACGATTGCACTGAGCACGTTCAACAAGCCTTTAAACCTCTAGGTGTCCGTAGTAGGAGGAGTGTTGTCTCCTGAGGGTTTTCAGCGGATTGCACCCACAAAATCCAATAATAAAAGAAAGATCGTGAATATTACATTTAAAGACAAGAATTGTAAAAGAAAAGCCTTGAAAATTAGGGTTTCCAACTAAGCTAGCTTTTCGGTTGTCATGAGCCCTATCTTAATAGTCATGAAAAGATGTCAGAAATCACGTCATCCCTCAATAAAACATCGTCTTATTCTTCATTCGTATCTTTCTTTCAAACATCGATCATATAACCCTACGTGTGTGTAAAGGACATTCCTACACCCGGAGAATTCAATTCAAGCTATCATACTCTTGCCCATCAGCCTCAGTACTTTTTAATTAATGAATATTTCGATGAGATTGCTCACACACTTTCATACGACCGTTAATACTTCTTGAGGTACTAACCGACCGATTACTCATGTGCTTGCTTATTTGGTGTTTTTCCTCGTCTTGCACCACCTAAGGCTTAGCAGTGACTCCCAGACCAGTTGGCCTTAGGGTACTAGGTGAAGAGGCACCCTCGCTATTTTTTTTATTGCTGCCTTGGCGATAACAAAACCAGTGTCCATTTTTCCCACCATTTTTATATTTTATTCAATTTGTATTTCCTTCATACTTTGGCTTTTAGACAAGAGCATTTCAAGGTATCCTCTACTATCCCGAGCTTCAAGATGTGTGTAAGTGCGTATAGTAGGGTATCAACGTTCAAAATGTTTGGCTTCCAGAATAGGAACTATTTTTCAGACTTATTTTTATCCTCAGATTAGTTACTTCCTTCATCTTACTAACCCTTGGGACAACGGCTCATAACTACTTATTACTAGTTCGTATAACAAAACTACTAATTTGCTTGGTTTTCTTAAATTTTTCTAATCTCATGGATGTAATTTTTCACTATCTAATCTTTTATTATCTTATTTATGTATTGTTTGAATTTTTTTAAAATTTTTATAGGTTTTTCAAAATGTTTTGTGCTTATGCAAAATGATATGCAAATGATGCGAAAATAAGCACAAACCTCTCCCAAACTTGTTTTCAACAGTGTCCTCACTGTTGCCATCTGCTAAATCTTGAAAAACCTGTAAGCTTGGGAGGAATTTATTAGTGGGGGCAAAATATTTATGTGAAGAACCTCCCCCAAACTTATTCTTGGCTCATCATTTTGTAAAAATTTTCTTTTCAAGAGCCAGAAAAAATGCCCCCCCCCCAAACATGAGTTATGCAATGTTAATCTTTTGAAAATCATATGAGGGGGTCAAAAATCAGTGGTCGATGCCAAGCTTTGCAAAGACCGAATGTCAACACCAACCATTCAAAAATTTTATCAATGCAGTGCTCTGGTTGGTGGAAGAAGAAGTGGGGAAAGGTTAAGTGGTGGAATAGAATGTGGGTGCGTCTCATTTTGGAGAGACGATGCCGTGAATGTGATGGATTGCTCGCATTCTTTTTACAGTTCAAAAGAAGGGGTGGAGGTTCAATTTCATTGATTGGGAGATGATTCATCTCAACTCCCGTGTCATTCAAAAATGCGAGTTCATCAGCGAAGAATCTCCTCAAAAGTTCCATCTATACCCCGATGAATAATGTCATCACAAAGTGCGGGGTGATCTTCAGACTCTAAAAGCATTTCATAATCGGTGTTAGTTGTTGACCCGGACATCTCGGTGGAAGAGTCCGTATGTGTATGATACATAGTAGGGTCAAACAATAACGTATGAAAAGAGTCAAGATCAGTATCAGGAGGATCATCAAATTCGCTGCTGTCGACATCCAATAAGTCGACAGAACAGACATGAGCAGTAGGTTCGGAGGGTACACTTCCCAACTTGTAAATATTCAGCTCTATTGACCTATTCCCGAAGGATAGGGTCATAGAACCATTACGACAGTTGATGATAGCATTGCAACTGGCGAAAAAGGGTCGACCTAAAATCACCGGAATTTGATTCCGTGGGTTCGCTACAGGCTGTGTATCAATTACAATAAAGTCCACAAGGAAGATAAATTCCCCGATTTTTATTAACACGTCCTCCAGTTCATCCCTAGGTTTGGTGATTGATCGGTCAGCCATCTGGAGAGTGCAATGGGCTGGTTTCAACTCTCCGATTCCTAGTTGCTCATAAACCGAGTATGGAAGCAAGTTAACACTAAAGGCAAGGTCTAGTAGAGCACGGTTGATGTGTTTTTTCCCGATAGAAATGGAAATAGTAGGACAACCAGGGTCCTTACGTTTCCTCGGTACTTGTTGTGGGAAAGCCGTGTCTACAGTCTTTGCCATGAATATCTTCTTGGGCACTTGAGTCTTCCTCTTCCTAGTGCACAAGTTCTTAAGAGTTTTCGCATAGGACAGAACTTGTTAGATGGCATCTAGGAGAGGGATGTTGATGTTAACTTGCTTAAACATGTCCATAATCTTCTCCATATGTGGACTCGATGTGTTAGCCCTTAACCGATTAGGATAAGGTGCTTTAGCAATAAGTGCTGGGTCCATCATAGGAGAAGGAAGTGTGTGTGGACCTGATCCCAAAATAGAAGTGGGGATCGTCGGTGGTAGACTAGAAGAGATGGGCTGAGGTGGCGGGCCTTATGGGAAACGAAGAATAGGCCCGCAAGAAGGTGGTGGGGTAGAAGAACCGGGGTCAGAATTAGAAGTAGAAGTGGAATGAAAGGTCTCAGCCGGGGTGTTATCGATTGATTTTTCAGTGTCATCAATCTCTTCCCCAATGTGATTGTCAAGCACTCTTCCAGATCTCAACGTGATTGCACTCACATGATGTGAATAGCCAGGATTAGGCAAAGGTTGAGCTGGAAGTTTCCCTTTCTCTCCTGCACTCATTTCGGCTTTTAATCATGCAATTTCTTCTTCCATCGATTTAATACTCTCGCTTTGGGACGCAGAGTTTTTCTCAATTTTATCGACAGAAGACTTCATTTCAGCCGAAACTTGCATGATATTTGTTAAGACCAAATTCATGTATTGTGCAAATGAAGAGGATTCATCAATCCTGGTCAACTGTAAAGGACTAGACAGTGCAGGTGTGTTGACCGGATTTTGAAAGTTATGTGCTTGGAAGGGGTGCTGACTCAATTGAAGTTGTGGTTGTTGTTGTGGTGGAGGGACCCTTTGGAAATTGTTTTGGGTTGGAACCGTGTTTTGAGATTGTGATTGGTTCCAAGCAAAATTTGGGTGATTCCTCCAACCCTGATTATATGTGGAAGAAAATGGATCGTTTCTAGGTCTTTGAAATGCGGCATCGGTATGCTCATGACCTTGAAACAGAGAATTTCGTGGACATTCTTCCGTCAAATGAGAAGGATCAGAACAGTAGCCACATACAGTTTTGGAGAGTGATATTTGACTTAGGGCGGCTAAAAATTTGTTTTCCATAGTATCAAGTTTCTTTTGCATAGATGAAATGTCAGCTCTAACTCTTATGGAAATATTATTGCCATCCCTAGACGATTGACTCACACCCTCCCACTGTAAAGATTTTTCAGCGAAATCTTCTAGGAATTTCCAGGCTTCCCCATCATCTTTGGTCATGAAGTTGCCTTGACACATGGATTCAAGGGTCTGTCTTGTGTTAGGATTAATGCCCTCATAAATGATTCTGCATAGTTCCCATCTAGGGATTCCGTGATGAGGACATTGGACTAACAGATTCTTGAAGCGTTCAAGACATTTTGAAAATGGTTCATATGGAAGCTGGGTGAATTGATTGATTTCGCTACGGACTCGAGCTGTCTTGTGACGTGGGTAGAATTTCTTAAGGAATGCTTTGACGAATTCTTCCCAGTTTGAAATGGAATGTGCGGTAGTGTTATACAGCCACTTCTCGGTTATATCGCACAAGGTGAATGGGAGAAGACGTAGACGCATAGCATCCATAGAAAGCTGTGAGGTACCCATCATTGCGCATACATTTTCAAATTTGGTGATAAAGGCATATGCGTCTTCAGACTCAAGACCGTGAAATTTTGGTAGAAGGTTGATGTATTGGGGTTTAATTTCAAAATTTTCCCCGTTGGCTGGTGGAATGGAAAGACAGGTCGAAAGAGGACCTCGTGTAGGATAACACCTCTCTTGGAGAGAGATGCGAGGTAGATTCTGCGCACCAACGGACGGCGGAAGAGTAGTGGTAAAGAAGTTCGATGGAGAAGGATCCATCGATGTGGGTGTGGTGGTGGGTAAAAGAAAGGGTAAATGTAGAAATACCGATTTTTGGGTCGATGAGGGAAACACGGACTTAACGGGCACTAGAATCCCGTGTCCAGCCTATCTTGCACTAAAAAGGGTTAGTACAAGTGGCAGCGTGAATTTATAATTAGGGGAGATGAATGAATGCGGTGTTCGTTTTGAAAATTGATACGAATTTTTTTTTTAAAAAATGATGCAAATCACAAAATGCAACAAGCAAAACCCTAGAATCTAGTGGTCACCTAGGTCAAACTCTAGACCGCTCCTAACTGCCAAAAGACAAGTCGCAAGATAAATCCTCCACTGCCTCTTTGTCTCTCCTGTGGCCAGGTAAGTGCCAGGTAAGTGGGAGGTTCTCCACTACGTAAGTAGTGGGCCTAATTAAGTAACCACTAGCCTTCGACACACTTGCCTTAGACACCACAAGAGAAACGCGGATAAGCAATGAATTACCCACTGCCTTCTTCTGTCCTAAGTGAGCGCGACGGTCCTTAGAGTCATCTCTAGATCTTTTTTAGTTAATTGGGGTAAATGCGGATGCAATTTTGCGATTTTCGGGGCTTAGGAAGGGTAATGAACTCCCCAACTAATCTGGATTTGGTCTTTGCCCCTTAATGTCGGTATTAATTATGCAAACTACCACAAAATCAAAACAAGCACAATTTAATTTTTCTTTTTGCGCGGCGCTGCCATTTTTGCAAAGAAACCTGCAGAGAATTGTTATTTGGAGCAGATTTAGAGAGAGATAAGAAAGTTAGAAGTCACCTTAGAAAATTTTGTACAGAGAAGATGTCAGAACGTGGCGAAACCGCGGTGGGAGTCAGCTATTGCCGCGGAAACGCGGTGGCTTCATGGGATCACTTCACACAATTTTCTACAGGGGCTACTGTTCACTTACAAAGCTCTCTGGAACGCTCAGAAAATTTTTCCACAGCTCCAGAAGTTCCAGATTTCCTCGCACAAATCACAACTCGTATTAGTGTTTGTGCGAATTTTGAACACAAAATTATAATGGAATAAATCTTTCAATTCAAATTTCAATATTGAATGAATTAGCGCGCGATCCCCGGCAACGACGCCATTTGATTGAATGAAAATTCTTGTTGTGTGTGTAAATCAAATGATCCCCGGCAACGACGCCATTTGATTTAAACGATTTCGGTGTGTATGTAGAAAATGTATAGAAATCACAACCAAAAAATATTATTTGACCGCAATCAATAACGGTGTCGGATGTAGCGCGTTAGTAAGTGCGGATCGTCCAATAGGATTGCGCTATTCATTCGTATTTTGATTTGTTTGAATCGAAACTTTAATGAAAAGAAAACAAACAATTCATGATTTATAGTTGAATTTCAAGAATTAGAAAATTTAGATCTAATAAAAAGAAAACGATAGAATCAAGAATTGAGAGTTTGTTGATATTTCCAAACCAAATATCAAGAATCGAAATGAGGCTCGTAGGAATCGATCGGATCTATAGATGTGATGTAATCTTATGATGACGTATTCTTATCCATCGATGAATTGATACTAGATCGATGATGATCGACGAGAATTAGGGATTTCTAGTGAAACTAGGGTTTCATCATTTATCCCTTGTTCCTTCGTCGATATCATTCACATTCTAGCCTCTAGTAAATTCAAGAAACGATCGTAGATCACTAATTTCGAGCGATAACAATCAAGAAAGCATCACAACGAAACTAGGTCATCGATTCTTCAACTTGCTAGGGTTTACAAAATTCGTAGGACTTAAGGATCGTTTTAAGATTTGTTGCATCATCATTCTATTGATCGTCTCGACTCCTTTACGAGCAGAGTTTTACTCAAACATCACAACAAGAACCACAATTACAAATTGAGATCGAATGATGATGCAAGAATTTAAAGAAAGCGAGATTAACGAATTTCACCTTTTATTTATATCAACAATTCCGTTACAATCACTCAAGAACTACAAGAGGAAGAACTCGATCGTCGATTTGGCTTCGCTCGGCTCCTTGAGTCGCGGATCGGCTTGGATCACTTGCTCGATTGAAGATCGGCTCCGCTCCTAAAAGGTTGAAGGCTTCTCGCTTGATTTGGTACTCGGGATCTTGAATTTGGATTGGAATTAGGGTTAGGGTTTCGCACAAGTCGTGTCACTTAACTTGTGGAAGAAGATGGAGATTAATGAACAACTAAAGATTGAACAACTAAAGATTAAGGAAGAAGTTTAACCCTAGATCTAAGCTCCTATTTATAAACTTCCCAAAACCCTAGATCTAGGATTTAAATTTTGAATTTCCCTCCAAAAGTTAGTTAGAGGGAGAGGCTTCTAGAAGTAGTTAGTTAGGAAGGAGCTTCTAGAAATAGTTTGTTAGGAGCTTAATTAAGATTAGCTTTGCTTAATGATCTTTGCTAATCTGGTAGAAGCTTCGAGAGTTCTCTGGAATTTGAAGCATGTGAAATGAATGTGGGCCTTCAGAGAAGAATTGTTCACTGAAAATGGGGAGCTGACGTGGCTAAGCTATGACGGATCCGCGGCGCAAGCAGGCTCCCGCCACGGATCCGCGGCGCTCTGTGGGCCATAGTGCTTGGGATTTCTGGTAAATATTTGAGCTGACATTTGGGCCTGCTTCTGATATATTGAATTTTGTTTGTCCTTCTGTATCACTACCAGATCTTACGTCTTGGAGTTGGCGTATCTTTTATCAGCTCTTTTCCCAATTTTGGGCTTTTCTTCTGGAATTTCCTTCATAGACTCCAAGACAAGAGTTGCGCTATACAAGAATGATGCGATGCTATGATAAACACATAATTTCCCTAAAAGTGCAGGTTTTAAAGTCTAACACATGCAATCTGGTATTTCAGAGATGTTTTGCTAATATGTGCAATATGAATACCGAACATTTCTAGATGAGTGCAAAAGATAGGGAACTTGCCGTGTTAAAAATGCAGTATTTTCGACTGATCAATACCCTCATAGATAATTCGACACAAATCCCATCTGGAGATTCCATGATGAGGACATTGGATAAGAAGATCCTTGAACCGTTCAAAGCATTTCAAAAATGGTTCATTGGGAAGTTGGGTAAATTTGAAGATTTCGCTTCGAACACGGCTTGTCTTGTGATTGGGATAAAATTTCTTACGGAATGCTTTCACAAATTCATCCCATTTTGAAATAGAATGTGCGTTTTTATTGTAAAGCCACTTCTCGGCTAAATCGCACAAAGTGAATGGGAGAAAACGTAAACGCAGAGCATCCACAGAAAGTTGTGACGTTCCAATCATTGCGCATACGTTTTCGAATTTGTAGATAAAAACGTATGCATCTTCAGAATCAAGACCGTGAAATTTGGGTAACAGTTTGATGAATTGGGGGTTGATTTCAAAATTTTCCCCGTTAGCTGGTGGCATATAAAGACAGGTGGGAAGGGGAACACGTGAAGGATAGCATCTCTCTTGAAGAGAAATGCGTGGAGGATTCTGCGCACCTGCGGGCGGTGGCAGAGTGGTGTAAAAGTTTGATGGAAATCCGTCCATCGCGGTGGTGGTGGGAAAAAGAAAAGGTAGAAATACCGAATTTAGGGTCGATAAGGGAAAACGCGGACAAGACGGGCCCTAGAATCCCGTGTCCAGCCGAGCTTGAACTAAAGGGTTTAGTACAAGTGACAGCGTTGATATAATTAGGGAAAAGATGAAGTGGTGTTTGTTTTGAAAAATATACGGATTTTTGAAAAAATGATGCAAATCACAACAAATGCAATAAGCAAAACCCTAAGTCTAATGGTCACCTAGGTCAAGGCTCTAGACCGCTCCTAACTGCCAAAAGACAAGTCGCAGGATCAATCCTCCACTGCCTCTTTGTCTCTCCTGTGGCCAGGTAAGTGCCAGGTAATTGGGAGGTTCTTCACTACGTAAGTAGTGGGCCTAATTAAGTAACCACTTGCCTCAGACACACTTGCCTTAGACACCACAAAAAAAACACGGATAAGCAATAGATTACTCACGGCCTTCTTCTGTCCTAAGTGAGCGCGACGGTCCTTAGAGTCATGTCTAGATTTCTTTTATTTAATGAGGGTAATGCAGATGCAAATTTTGTGATTTTCGGGGCTTAGGAAGGGTAATGAACTCCCCACCTAATCTGTATTTGGTCTTTGCCCCTTAGTTTCCGTATTAATATGCAAACAACCAAAAATCAAAAACACGCACAAATTATTTTGCTTTTGCGGCGCTGCGATTTATTTGCAAAGAAACCTGCAGAAAATTGTTAATTAGAGCAGATTGAGAAAGAGATAAGAAAGTACAGGAGATACTAGAGACTTTTAGTGCACTGAAGCTACAGTGTCGCCGCCCTTCCGCCGCAATAGGCTGCTAATGCCGCGGATCCGCCGCGGTTCTACAAGATCACTGCACAAAAATTTTACAGAAGGCCTCTGTTCACCTCCTGAGCTCTCCAGTATATTCAGAAAAAAATTTCCCAAGCTCCACAGATTTCAGATTTCCTCGCAACAAATCATAACAAATTGTTTAGTGTTTGTACGAATTTAGATCTAAAATTTTTGATGGAATAAATTTTTCAACTCAAATTTCAAAAATGAACAAATTAGCACACGATCCCCGGCAACGGCGCCATTTGATTGAATACGATTTCGGATTGTGTAGTTGGAAAATTGTATAGAAATCACAACCAAAAATATTTTGACCGCAATCAATAACGGTGTCGAATGTAGTGCGTTAGTAAGTGCGGATCGTCCATAGGGGAAGTGTAATCGTTCGTGTTTTGATTTAGATGAGTTGAAACTTTAAAGAAAAGAAAACAAACAACAATTCATGATTTGTAAATTGAAGTTCAAGAATTAGAAAAATCTAGTCTAAATCAAGAAACGATAAAATCAAGAATTGAGATGTGATGTCTTCCAAACCAACAATCAAGATTCGAAGTGTGGCTCGTTGGAGTAGATCGGATCTATAGATATGATGAGATCTAATGATTTCATATTCTTATCCATTAACGAATTGATAATCGATGACGATTTATCGAGGTTAAGGATCTTGCGAAGAAGCTAGGGTGTCCTCATTTTATCCTTTGTCCTTTCGATGAATCTCATTCACAAACTAGCTTCTAGTAAATCGAATGATCGATCATTGATCTCTAGTTTCGAGCGAACACAATCAAGAAAGCATCGTCTCGAAACTAGGTCATCGATCATTCGATTTACAAGAATTTACAAACGTTATAGGATTTAAGAATTGTAAAAGAATCTAAATCATCATCATTCTATCGATCGTCTCGACTCCTTTACAAGCGGAGTTTTACTCAAATATTATCACAAAGCAAACATTCAAGAATCTAGATTGAATCATAATGCTTGAGTTAAAAGATAAGCAAGATAAAAGAATTGTCACCTGTATTTATTCAAAATTTGTTACACTTTGCTCAAAGAACTACAAGAATTTGAGAAGGGAACAAGATCGTCGAATCTAGCGTTGCATCGGCTCCTTGAGTCGCGGATCGGCTTGGATCACATGCTCCGATGAAGTCCGGCTTCACTCCAAAAGGATCTAGGCTTCTTGCTTTGATTGAACTCGGAATTCTTGATTTTGGATTGGAATTAGGGTTAGGGTTTTGAGGCACAAGTTGTGTCTCTCAACTTGTGTTAGAAATGGGGGAGATGAGAGATTAATGAACTAATGAACAACCCTTAACCTTAGATCTAAGCTCCCTTTTATAAGCTTTCATAACCCTAGATCTAGGATTCAAAATTTGAATTTCCCTCCAAAAGTTTGTTAGCTAGAGAGGCTTCTAGAAGTAGTTAGTTGGAGGGAGCTTCTAGAACTAGGTTGTTAGGAGGTTGATTAGCTTAATCAAGATTAGCTTGATTTAATGATCCTTGCTGATCTGGCAGAAGCTTCGAGGGTCATCTGGAATTTGACATAGCTTGCTGAGATGTATGCACTGAGAGAGGTGTTCTGGAGAAAATTTATTTTGATGACGTGGAAAGGACGCCGTGGATCCACGGCGCAAGCCGGTTCCGGCCGCGAATCCGCGGCTCAATGGGAGCTTTAGGGCTTAAAACTTCATGTAATGTTTTCTTCTCTCTTCAGGTGTACTTTCTGATATGTTGATTCCCTGAATTCCTTCTAGATCATTGCCAGATTTCAAATCCTTGAGTTGGCATATTTTTTTAACAGCACTGTTATACAAATTTGACCTTTCTCCTGAAATTTCCTGCACAGACTTCGAAACAAGTGTTGCGCTATACAAGGATGATGCGATGCCATGATAAACACTCAATTTGTCTCATAAATGTCGGTTTTAATATATAACACATGTTATTTGGTATTTTACAGATGGTTTGCTAATATGTGCTATATTAATACCAAACACCACTAGATGAGTGCAAATGGTAGGGAAATTGATGTGTTAAAAATGCAGTATTTTCGACTGATCATGCGGTGTTAATTGAAAACTGTTTTTCCACTTAGATTCTGACTTCAGGATATGTATTTACCAGACTTGATTCTCACATCTGTATGGCGTTACAGATGCTGAGTGGGAGTAGAATATTACGAATTGGGTGATTAGATCCTCGATATATCAGAATTCTTTGCAATTAGTGATATTTGAGGGAATCACTTGGGTTTTGCCTAACGACAAATATTTGGTTTTGAATATCCGTTGTTATGCACCAATTTCAAACTGAAATGTCTATACGTTTATTTTATAAAGTGAGATATAACTTTTGGAATTATGTTTATGACATTTACATATATTAGTTGATGGTTAGGTAAGGTGCATTCAACAACGGTGTAATTCTTCTTAACCATAACACAGTTTTCAACCTACGACGCACAGGGTTTGTGTTATTAAACTCAGATGACTTATACAAAGTATTGTATATTGTCCGATGTCCATTAGGACAAAAGGGTCGGTACTCGTATTATATTCCGTTTACTTATGACTTCTCTGGTTTTAGACATTATTTCGTTGAAATACAAGGTCCAAATTTTGAGAAGTTATAGGTTAAAGAATAAAGTAGTGAACCATATGTTGCAAGTATCAGGATTCTTCGAGGTGATTGAAGTTGTAGATACTTATGCTAGGTATTTCGTCGTAAGAAATATATTTGAGAACTTGCTTCTCTCTCAGGTTACTCATCCGTGAGTACGCTCCTTGATGAGTAATATTGCTTGTCCTTCTTCCATTTAGTCTATATGCACTAGAAACGGCTGCATGCATTTTGAATCTGGCTCCAATTAAATTAGTGAATTTGTTTCTATATTAGATATAGAATGGATTCATATCTTAACGATGTTAAGGTATATGGAGTTGTCCGGCTTATGCTTAAAACCAGAATCCGGATAAATTCTAGGCATGCTTCAGAAATGGCAGTTTGTGGGTTTTCCCGGGCTTTGACGAGGGTTAACATTCTAACATTTGGAAGACCAATAGTTATATTGTTCTTGACTCGCCATCCGTTTTAGTAAAATGAATTCTTTTCAGAAAAATATTAGTGGGAGTATGGTTGAACTGGAAGTGATTCCAAAACCACAAATGATTACTGAAAATTTAATTGGACCTAAAGATTCAATTGGATTCGACAATCCATTAGCCACTCCTCAGATTTGGTAGGTAACCTCAGCCACCCGAGAGCTATTTCGGTCTCCTCAAAGACGGTGACAGGGAGGTTTTAATGACCCAAGCTTTCCACTACTGCAGTTCTAGACTATGAGATCTGGCAGGTGGATGAGTATAACGTCGTTCTAAATTAACTTTAGAAGTGCAAGTATATATGACTCTGTCAGAGAGTTGTTGTAGTCAGTAGGATCAGCGGAAGCATGGTGGGAAAGTAGCTTATGTCTATTTATAGACTAAATCAAGTATAGCGGAGTTAAATTGTCTATTTTTTGTTGTGACAGTCATAGAGTTTGATTTCATCAGAACAATAGATGGACCTGATAAGAAGGGAGTAGGGAGTGATGTCCTGATATTTGGATGACATCCTCTTGATAGGAAGTGATATTCCTATACTACGATCGGTTATACTGTAGTTGTCACAAGGTATTTCTCCACATAGGATTTGGATAAAATATCAGGGATTCTGGTTACTAGATCAATGGTTTTAGATCTAGATTTGGGAAGTGTCCTAATTTGGGTACTTTGACACTATTCTAAAGTGTTTTAGAATGGACGACTCCAGGCATGGTGGTGCACCCACAGATGATGGAGCCACCCTCTCTAAAGAGTTGTCTTCTAAACTGACGAGGAGAGAGATTTGTATGATTGGCATATTACTTGCTTAGGCAATTGAGTTAATCATGAAATGTCAAGTACCACCCCAGATATTGCTTTTGCACTGGCTGCAATAAGTATATATTAATCCAATCCGGGACAAACATTGCGGAGTAGTTATGAACATAAGTGGATGTTCTTGGTATATGGTAACGGCAGCCTCCTTTAGGAGGCGGTATCATTTCAGGCTTCCAAGGTGACCTGGATGACATAGTGACTGTCAGAGTTATAGTTTTCCCTCTTTTGAGGGGCATTATGTTGAACAATTAGTCCAAGCGGATACCGAGGAAGGCATGGCGCAGGATACCGATTAAATTCAGTGGAAGATACAGTCTAAGAAGTTTGTTAGATTTGGAGTTCATTTGTGAACTGGGTCCCATCAGATATCGAGACAAATTTCAAGACATGTATCGCACATTTCGGGAGATAGTCTTTCTCCGTAAAGTTAAGATATAGAGATAAAGATAGAAACATTGGAGCGGATCCACTCACTGAGGCTATTTCTTAAACGCAATAGTTTCATAAACGGGCTTTACGAGACTGATTAGTAGAGAAGTTGGGTGTTCGGTATCACACGGGCTGTGAGTATGTGACATCACAATAATTAGCCTTAAGTGCAAGTGGGAGATTGTTGGATATAGTGCCCTCAAGTCAATTATTGTAATCTCAGACACGCGATTATGATGATTGAGGGAGGACCTATACGAGTAGAACAGTCTTACTCAAAATGATAGTATGCTATCTGTTTTGTCTCTATCATCATGTACATGCATTATGTGGTATTACAGATCACTATTACATGTTGATAGAGCTCATAGGATTCTTGCTTGACTACCAGCATTATGATGGCGATCATATATGTGGGAGCTGGGTGGTCTATAAGCACATCCTTAAATGTCCCTAGTCGAGGGAATATCGAGGCTGGGTATCGATACTCCGGAGTAGACTAGTGTATACTTATCGAGACCCCTATGAGGGGCGGTGGCCGGTCTCACAAGCCATTGGTGTCAGTTAGTCACCTAAGATAGTATATAGGTGCTCATTGGGGTATGAGTTACACTGGACGGACTCGCCGAGAACATGTTAGATGGTATTATACATATTGTCAGATAGCAGTTCTCAGGTGACATGAGTACAGGTTAGTCTGTCGACCGGAGATCATCATTTTTCTCGTGTGAGTTCCCACTATGCTTTGATTACTACGCTACCACGGCTCAAAGGAGTCTTGCAAACAGGTTTTAGTTGGGTACAGTTCCGACCTACATGGAGGCTGTGAGCGGATCGTCGGGGATTCTTCTCTCCCGGTATTGGGGTTGATGTTACACTGTGCATGGTTGGCCATCACCAGAAATCTTTTGCCAAGGTAGACGAGAATTACTGATTTGGATCAGTAGTTTCTCAGTGGGTGATGGGCTTCACACCGACACGAAATATTGCGTTATTAGGGGTCTGACTTTATCCACCCCTCTAGACCCGATATGCGATACTCTTAGGCGAACAGACCGGACTTTATGGAGATTGTCACAAACAGGCTCAGTAGGGGTTCGGATGAGTCCTTTCGCTCAATACCTAGGTAGCCGTTACGTACAGCTAGTGCCGCTGACGTGCTTGTGGTTAAACCCGCTGCCAGTGTATTGATGAGTCTTTAGAGTCCCACACAGAGGGTTTCCCTGGTTCAGGCAAAATGATGTAGTAGCCGTATTTTGATACGTGCAGGGCTCCGATCGAATGATTGTATTAGTTACCCAGAATTTCGATCGGACGGTTGATAATACTAGCCGGCTCGGGTTTGAGCCGGATTATTAAATCAGATATTGATTTAATAATTTACGTATATGTATTTCGATATGTATATTCTAGTATTATGTTCTTTGTGTTATTCTATCTTTCTGGGTATTCGTATTTTGGTACGAATACGGGTATGTATATTAAGTAGAGTGTAATCCATATTTATACGGAAAGCGTTCTAGATGATAGACACCTCATTTTAGATATATATTTATTTTAAATGGAAAATGAGGTGTAAAGGTAGTGAGGTGAGAATAGTGAGAACCATGCTTGAATAGTGTTGACAAATGAATTGTTAATTCATTTGTGTAAACTATTCAAATATGGTTGCTAAATGTTTGTTGAAAAATATATTTTACAAAACCATGCTTCATCTTTTTCTCTCTCATGGGATTTCTCATTCTCACCATTTTGGTTATCTTTCACCACTTACATTTCTTGGGCTCCTTCTCCTTCTTCTTCATCTTCTACTCTACCATCTCATGTGTTGAGAACCAAGGATAGAAGAGAGATAGATATACACTTAGAGCAACTCAATACATCTCTTGGCATTCTAGATTAGCAACCTATAGTTCCTAGTTGCTCCACTAGATTCTTAGTGTAGAGCTAGAGCCATGAGCCACATCTTTCGGGTGGATCATCTTCGACGGATGAAGACCGACGGTCAAGCTCGATCAAGGTGACCTCAAGGAGCTAAGGAAAAGGGTAGAAGACCGAAGGACACGGATCTTTTGGTAAAACAATTCTATCACAGTAGATAACATCTTTGTAGTTTGCTACTTTCATATTTGGTTTCGATTCTAGGTAGTTGTTTCTAGCGCCAAGTTTTTACACCCCAAATTTTTTCGTTCCGCAACGGCCGCGGTCGACGGTCAGGGCATTAGGAACCCCAACATGGTATCAGAGCCATCCAAACATTAGAAACTAGTAGTAGACAATGCATTAGGTTCAAAACTGAAAAATTCCGATTTCAAAACCCACTTTCTGTTCTGAAATTTTTTTGGTCACTAAATTTTTTTTAAATAAGTGCAGAGACTTAGTCTAGACATGTTTATGACATACGATGAAAACGAAGGCTTTCCATTAAGGTTGGGCCGGCCAAAATGCTGAAATTCCTCATTCTGGCTTTATACTATTCACTTTTGGGCCCCGTTTTCATCCAGTGTTTTGGGTTTTTGTAAATTTGTGTTTTTAGTATTGTTTGATTTCCCTAGATTTCACTTAGTGTTGTCTTTGCTTTGGGGGAAACTTGGAAAGTTTCAAAACTTGAAATTTTGCATCGTTGATATCTGTGTTGTGGTGTATGTGTTTTTTTTCAAACGTCGTCTATTTGCTATATGTCATTTAGACGGGTTTGCACATACTTGCTTATACTGCTATGATGTTGATATCTGTGATGAAATGTTCGGATTGTCGTATGAGATAGACTCTAGTGCAATGGTAGTTGTACAGTTTAGATTCATTTGTATATCCATTATTGCGGGGTGAGCGTACGACACGTGGACTGCCGTTTTCGCCAGTTTGTATATTCATTTATTGGGGCACAACCGGGTTGAGGTCGATGTCGCCATTGTATATATACTTTTCTTTTCTGTACTATGATTAACCCGCGGTGGAGTGCTCGAGTAACCAGGTTCTAGAGGGCAACGGGCCCGCTTCTTATGGTGTTGAGACGGAGGGGGCCTTACTCTAGAATTAGCGGGCTATTCGTTGCACTCGTAGGGAGTATAGGATGACCCATGGTGGAGTGCTCAAGTTCCCGGATTCCGTGAAGTGCTGGGTAGCCCATTCACTTTGTTGATTGGGGTTGCCTCATTTCTGGAATTGGCGGGTAACTTGCCGCACTCGTAGGTATCTTGGTTATATATTCACAGGCTATCCACACGAACGGGGAACATCGGGTTTCATTTGCGGCTGAAAGGAAACCCGGGGCTCCAAGTTTATCTATTATTCTGTGTTTCTTATCGCTTTTCTGTGATGTTGCTTATATCTTGCCTGGGACGAATTTTATATATATATAGATATATATATATATTTATATACTAGTAGATGTTGTATATGTTTTACATCCGCGCTAGTCCAGCCCCCGCTGCCGCTAGTTAAGTAACCTAACGGTGCATGACGGGGTCCCGTGGCGAATGCGGATGGCATATACGTACATTGTATTTTCATTCTTTTCTGGTATGATATGGATTAATTGATGGGACTGCGTTAATTTTGATTAATGCAAGGAAAAATAAATCTAAATGATGTTGTTGGAACTAATTTTTGAAAAACTATTATTACAGACATTTCTTTTTTGCTTTGTACGGCGGTATTCGGTTATGAATATCCACACCTCATTCGACGAGGCAAGAGCCGAGATCCCTTTATAGGGAGTGACCTCTTGGGCAAAAGTTTGTGTTTTTGCAATAACTTCTCTATAGTTGTATTCTTTTGCTTTGCATTGTGGTATTCAGTTAGGAATATCCTGCATCTCACTGGACGAGGAAAGTGCCTAGATCCCTTCACAGGGAGTGACCTCTTTAGCAAAAGTTTACGCCACTATATATATTTGTAAAACCATTCGAGTTCCTTCAACGATATCAAGTTCATTACGTTAAAGGTTTTTCGCCAAAAATCAACCGTAGCCCTCCATCGTTTTGAATAAATAGCACATAGTATTCATGCGGTGTTTGTTGGCCAAAGTCAAGGCATCGTGAATGGTAGCTGTGTGTTGCTTATCCGTAGCATAGATAAATACCACTTTGTTGGCCAAAGTCAAGGGTGTGTACGGGTGGGTCTAAATTAATCTGGATAATGACGGGTAGAACTTGACTTGCGTGTTATGATTTGTTGGCCAAAGTCAAGGTCATAAGCGCTTGGGGCAAAAACCACATCGAGAATTTAAATATACAGGAAACTTGACAGGCATGCGCATACCTTCTGAAGTGTGGTGACGTGAGTGGCTTCCATCAGGTTGTCATGTGATGATAGTTGGATCCTGATTCCCACTGATGAGTTGGAGTTACTCCTCGGGTGATTTTCAGATGATCCCGACTAATTCTCCTTTTAGGGTTTGAAGGAGAATTCGAGGAAACAGTGGGAGCCATCCTGATTAGATAAAATGATTAACCAATATAATCTAGATTATAGTGTATGCTGAGTGTTTCTTTTCTCTCTCTTTGGCAGCGACCATGGCCTGATCTTAAACTAAAACTCATGAACCAAGTTAATCGAACCTTCTTAAACACTTTGGCTTTTGGATTGTCATATCCCTGCCGCACCTATTTTCCCCTTGTATTTCTCCAGAACACTCTGTATCACTATGAAGATCCATATTACTTGGGTATACCATCGTATAGTTACATACGAACTCGAAGAAACTTGTTTCTATTCGAGGATGGATTCCGGTTCTGGAAAAATTTAATAAGATTATTCGGTTTTCTTTTCTTTTTCCCTTCTCTTAGGTTGCGAGAGCTCCTAATATTAGGAGAGTATACCTATTACGCTTATTGAATAGTCTTCTTCCAAACCATAGGCAGGTGCCGAAAGGTAGGGAAGGAAGAAAGCCAATTAGTCTAAGTGTGGTGTACATAAGGTAATAAGTAAAGAAATATAAAGGGATTAGAGTGAGGGCAAAGGAAATTTCGACTACTATCATTTAGGACGAAACCGCGTATATCCCTGCCACTCCTACTTTCCCTTTGCATTTCTCCAGAACACTCCATATCAATATGAAGATCTATTTTGCTTGGATATGCCATCGTATAGTTACATACAAACTCGAAGGAATTTATTTCAGTTCGAGGATGGTTTCTGGTTTGGGAGAAATTGAATAAGATTATTTAGTTGTCTTTTATTTTTCCCTTCTCTCAGGTTGCGAGAGCTCCTAGTGGAAGGAGAGTACACCTATTATGCTTATTGGATAGTCTTCTTCCAAACCTTCGGCTAGTGCCGAAAGGTAGGGAAGGAAGAAAACCAATTAGCCTAAATATGGTGTGCAGAAGGTAAGAAGTAAAGACATATGAAGGGATTGCAGTAAGGGCAAGAAAATATACGGTTACTGTCATGAATCTGGATAGTGGAAGAGGTATTACGAGGAATACCCGGCTACCCCTTCGAAACATTTTCAAGTTTCATGTTTCAGTTTTACTGTGCGGTGTTAATTGAAAACTGTTTACCCAATTAGATTCTGACTCCAGGGTATGTATTTACCAGACTTGATTCTCATATCTGTATGGCGTTACAGATGCTGAGTGGGAGTATAATATTAGGAATTGGGTGATTAGATCCTCGATATATCAGAATTCTTTGTAATTGGTAATATTTGAGGGAATCACCTGGGTTTTGCCTAACGGCAAATATTTGGTTTTGAATATCTGTTGTTATGCACCAATTCTAAACTGATATGTCTGTACGTTTATTTTATAAAGTGAGATATAACCTTTTGAAATTATGTTTATGAAATTTACCTATATCAGTTGATGGTTAGGTAAGGTGCATCCAACAACGGTGTAATTCTTCTTAACCATAACACAGTTTTCAACCTACGACGCACATGGTTTGAGTTATTAAACTCAAAGGACTTATACAAAGTATTGTATGTTGTTCGATATCCATTAGGACAAAAGGGTTGATACTCATACTATATTCCGTTTGCTTATGACTTCTCTGAGTTTAGACACGCATTTCGTTGAAATACAAGGTCCAAATTTTGAGAAGTTATATGTATAAGAATAAAGTAGAGAACCATATATTACAAGTATCATGATTCTTTGAGGTGATCGAAGTTTTAGATACTTGTGTTAGGTATTCCGTTGTTTGTAATATATTTGAGAACTTGATTCTCTCTCAGGTTACTCATCCGTGAGTAATATTACTTGGCTTTCTTCCATTTAGTCTATATGCACTAGAAACGGCTGCATGTATTTTGAATCTGGTTCCAATTAAATTAGTTCCTTTTTTCTATATTAGATATAGAATGGATTCATATCTTAACGATGTTAAGGTATATGGAGTTGTCCGGCTTATACTTAAAACAAGAATTCGGATAAACTCTAGGTACGTTTCAGTAATGGCAGTTTGTGGGTTTTCCCGAGTTTTGACGAAGGTTAACATTCTACCATTTGGAAGATCAATCGTTATATTATTCTTGACTCGCCACCCGTTTTAGTAAAATGAATTCTTTTCAGAAAAACTTTAGTGGGAGTATTGTAGAACTGGAAGTGATTCCAGAACCACAAACGATTATTGAAAATTTAGTAGGACCTAAAGATTCAATTGGATTCGACAATCCATTAGCCACTCCGCAAATTTGGTGGGTAACCTCAGCCACCCGAGAGGTATTTCGGTCTCCTCAAAGACGGTGACAGGGAGGTTTTGATGCCCAAGCTTGCCACTACTGCTGTTCTAGACTATGAGATCTGGCAGGTGTTTGAGTATAACATCGTTCTAAATTAGCGTTGAAAGTGCACGTATATATGACTCTGCCAGAGGGTTGTTGTAGTCAGTGGGAGCAGCGGAAGCATGGTGGGCAAGTAGCTTATATCTATTTATAGACTAAAGCAAGTAAAGCGGAGATAGATCGTTTATTTTTTGATGTGACGGTCATAGAGTTTGACTTCATTAGAACAATAGATGTGTTGGGTTCCCTAAGGCGGCAGCAAGGTTTCGGGAGGCATCGTCCATGCCGTTTTTAAATTTTTGCCGTACTAAAGAACCCTAACCCTAGAATCTTAACTAGAGATTTAGACGAAACAACAATGTAAACAACTTTACATCTAAGTGAACGAGGAATACAACCTTTGTAGACCGGTCCTTCACTTCTAAAGCTCCATATAGTAGTCCCTTCGCTCCAAGTAGTGAACACCCGAACTCTAGTAAGGTTTCACATGAAGAAATGAGCAAGCTTACTCGAAGTCTTCGAGGCCGAATATGATCTACGTCGAGGAGACTCAAGCTCATGCTACCTCTTCACTAATGGTTTATTAGTGAAGCAAACGCTCTAAACTAAATGGCTAATATAGTAGAGGATGATGAAGTAGGAATTGGGCTCACTTTAGATTAATTTTTCTCACATTATTTCTTCACCATTTTAAAAGCTAGTGAGCTTTCTCATGAGGAAGAAGAAGATGAAGCGAAGATAAGAATGAAACTCATGAGGTGAGAATAACAACCATGGGTGAGTTAGTGTCATACACTAACTCATGTAGAGAATAGACCATAGCTAACAATAATGGTTAGGTTAATAAATATCTACAAGTAAAACAAAATTAGTGGACTTGGTCAATGGTTCCACAAGCTTCAACAAGCTTCAACTATGTGACTTAATTCCATCTAATTTTGATTAACTTTATATAAATAAAACCATTCATTATATCAAGCATGGTGTGAGTCTCATACACCCATGAAGCACATGGCATCAAGCATGACACAAATAAAATGTACATAAATATATATCACATATATACTATATGCACACAAGTGAGAAAAAGAAATGTTTAGTGAGCAAATATTAGTTAATGTAAGTTAATATATCAAATATATAATTATACATTAAATTATCAAATCAACACTTGATTTAATAATCCAGCTATATCACATACAACCAACTAATATCAAATGTAACAATCTATCGAATCAATACTTGATCTGATAATCCGGTTATATCACATATAACCGACCGATATCACATATCGCGAGAATAGAATGCAGTATCACATACGCGCATTAATCTCGGTCCCGCACATATCACATATGTGCTCCTACTTCGTTTCGCATGAACCAGGAAACCTCGACTCTAAAGACTCGTCAATACGCCGGCAGTAGGTGATGATCATATCAAACACCCACAAACCGCAAGCGGTCTGCTAAACGTAATGGTCACCCGGGTATTGAGCGATCAGAAGATCAACAAGCAAGCCTGCTCATACTCCTGCGAATCCAATCAGTAACATTATCATACAGTCCGGTCTCTTCATCAGATATGTCGCATATCACAGCCTGGGGGGTGGTAAACGTCAGACCCCAATAGCCTGATAAGTCATGCCGATGAAAGGTCCATAATGGTTCGAGAAACTACTGATAACACTTACCAGTAAATCTCAGCAACCCTGGCCAGGGATTTCCTGTTATGGCCAATCTCGCATTGCGCAACATCAACCCCCAATTCCGGGAGAGACGAATCCCCTCCTATCGCTCAGTGCCTCCATGTGACTCGGGACTGTACCCAAAAACCACCGTTTTGCACAATCTCTTGAACATGGTAAGGTGGAAATCAAAGCACAGTGGGAATCACACAAGACTCTATGAAGATCTCGGGTCGACAGACTAACCTGTACCAGTGTCACCAGAGAACTGCTATCTGACGATAGGTATAATACAATCTTGGAGTTCTCGGCGAGTCCGTCCAGTGTACCCAGTCTCCACTGAGCACCCATATACCTTCTCTGATGTCAAACACCAATGGATGTCGGATCATCCATCGCCCATCATATGGGTCAAGAAGCGCATACGCTAGTCTACTCTGGAGTATCGATGCCCTGTCTCGATACTCCCATGACTTGGAACAATTGAAGGATGTACTTACCGACTACTCATGTCCCCACTAGTATGATCTGCATCATAATCCTGGTAGTCAAGTACTCATCCTAAGGGCTTTATCAACATGTAATAGAGAGACTATAAGTGTACATGTTAAGATAAAGAGCAACCAGATAGCATACTATCATGTCGAGCAAGAAAGTCCTCCCTACATATGTCCAAGCATCCATTACAATATACATCACATGTACAGTAATGGCCTCTAGGGCATACATATTACTAACAATCTCCCACTTGTACTAAGACCATTTATTGCAGTATCTCATACCCAACGTCCTATAGAAGTCTCTCTAGGGTAAGGCCTTTGTGAGTGGATCTGCTGTGTTATCCTTCGGGTCCACTCTCCTAACCTCGATCCCTTGGAGATCAACCATCTCCCTAATCAGGTGATATTGTCCTCAGAATATGTCTGGAACGCTGATGGGACCGGTGTTCCTAGGCTAAAGCCACAACTTCATTGTTATCACAATAACAATTATTTGATGCTCAATGGTAGGAACCATGTTCATCTCATGAACAAGAAATGTCTAGACATCCACTTAGGTAGCATCGTTGGTAGCGATGTATTCAGCCTTTATCATCTAGTATGCCACGGTATCTAGCTTGGAACTCTTCCAACATACCGTCCCTGCACTGAGGGTAAAGAGAATGCCTGTGACCGACTTTCGGTCGACCTTATCACTTTGGAAGCTCGAACCAAGAATATTCTTGTAGTGCTTCTCAAGTACTTAAGAATTTCCTCCATAGCTGTCCAGTGATTCTCCCAAGATCCGATTGATTCCTGATCACTACATCTAGTGAGTCATCTACATCTGGTCTGGTACAAAACATTGCATACATGATAGAGCCTACTGCCGAAGTATAGGGTATCTCTTGTACGTGAGCTCTCTCCAAATCAGTCTTGGAAGACATTTTTTTAGAGAGAGTGATTCCTGAGTAAGTGGCGAACCACCACGCTTAGAATCTTCCATACTAAACTCCTTTAGTACGGTGTTAATGTACCTGGCTTTGGGACACTCCCAACATCCACTTAAATCTATCATCATAGATCATAATCCACGAGATGTAGTAGGTATCATCCAGATCTTCCATGGAGTATCCCCGTGATAAGAGGAGCTTGACCGATTGTAGCAATGGAAACCATTTCCTATCAAGAGTATGTCATCTACGTACAATACGTGTAAGATAACCTAACTCTCTACAACCTTCTTGTATATACAAGGTTCACCTACCTTTTTGATGAAGTCAAACTCTTTGACTGCCACATCAAAACAGATGTTCCAACTCCGCGATGCTTGCTTAATCCTGATGGACTTAAGCATAGCTTTGAAAGTCTCAACTTTTCCATCTACACCAAGAATCTTCTCAAGATCCATTTGCTCCCAATAGGTTTTACCCCTTCAGGTGCAACATTCAAAGTCATACTTTGTTGGTGTACATGGATTCCATCTTTGATCGCATAGCATCCAGCCATTTCACAAAGTCTCCACTTGTGATGGCCTGCCTGAACATAGTTGGGCCATCATCTACCATGATGCAATCCTCACTCCCACTATCACCGAGAAGACCGTAGTATCTCTCAAGTGGATGAGGAACCCTACCAGAATCGTGGAGAGGCTGAGGTTTGTTGGATATTATTGAATCCTTTGGTTTCACCAGATCATAAGCTGTTAGTTTGTCTAGCTGGAACTCCTTCCAGTTCTACCTTATGACCACTAATTTCTTCACAAGAATTTCCTTTTGTAAAAAGGTGGCATGCTGAGAAACAAAACACCTTTTGCTTCTCAGTATGGTAGAAGATATTCCTTCGCAAATGTTCGGGATATCCAACAAACTTACTGTAACACTTCAGAAAAATAAAATATTATTTTTGAGAAGTTAAATAACTAAAATAATAAATATTATGAATATTTTAATGTGTGGAAATTAGTTTTAATGATATGGTATAATTTAATACCGATAAATTTGAAAAATTACATTTGAATGTTGATTTTGAAAGAATACTATATGAATTAGACACTTTATAAATTTTATACAATTAATTGTGTATGGGTTATTACTAAACTCAATTAATGTTTATTAAATTTTCATTAAGTATGATTTTTGCATATGACATGCACCATGTCATGTTATATAACTTGTTACATTTCCTTTGTTTTTGAAAACCATGCTTGTTTTCTTTTATCACTTGGTTTTGTTTTCTTTTGTTTTAAATTTAAATGAAAAGAAAAGGGTAAAGAAAAGAAGAGAAAAGAAAAAGTAATGAATAAAGAAAGGGGTATGGGCAAGAGAGAGAAGAGAGAGATAGAGGTGAGGGGTCATTTGACCTTGACTCATTTTGATGGCCTTCATCATCTTCATCATTTCCTTCACCTCCATGACTGCCCTTCTCCCTCCACCACTTACACCACCTCACTTCACCCCCAAAAGCACATCAAAACCATGCACCCTCTTCAAAAATCTGCACAAGCTCACTACAAGCATGGGGAAACAAGAAAGTTGGGATTTTGAAGACTTGGGGCAACTCAAGAAAATTCTAGAGTTGCCAAATGAAGTAATTGTTTCACCATTAGTGTAGTAATCAAGTTCCTTTAGCTTCCATGTTAGTTTAAAATTGTTAATGCGAGGTTTACTGAACTTGGAAAATTCCAAGTTGAGGTTAGGATTTGATTTGAATTAAGATGGTGCATTTGAGATGTAATTAGTGACTAGAACCCCCTTAGTGTCTAAAACCCAGACCAAACAACGCCTAGACCATGCAATGTGAATTAGATATCGAAATGTTGGTTTTGTGTATAATTAGTGCCTATAGGGAATCTGGGATAACCTGAGATCTTTACTAGAAAAACAAGCAACTCCATTGACCTAGAACGGACACTAGGAGGCCACCCTGAGAAGACGAAACCCTAACTCCCTGCTTTGGCGGAGCATGCCGGTTTTGGCATGGATGTGGCCGGCCAAGCTGTGGAATTTGGTGCTAGGATTTGTTATGTAGCTCATATGACCCCTATGCAACACCCCAGTACTGTTTGTTTATCCCTATTTCACATGAACTAAAATCTGGGACCATTTTCTTGAGTTACTTCTTTGAATTCCTTGATGTTTATGAATTGAAGTTTTGATATTTGTGTTTTGTATCAGTCACTTGACGTTTGTACGTCGATATCGGGTGTTATTAGGTTGATTTGCATGAGTAGACCATAGGTTTTAACCTATGTATGATACGTGTGCCGTTTTGGTTTTCGTGCGCGATTTCGTTTTACGATACTTTGTGTTTATATGTATAGGCACCTTCGCACGGACTTCGGATGATATGGGCGAGCATGGCGACATCAACTTCGGTAAGCAAGGATCAAGGTGAGTAGATATATATCTACGGGGGAAATCGGGTGGATAGCGTATAGCACCCCCGCAATTTCGTAGGATATGAAGTGTTTATATATGTGTGTGTGTATGTGTGTGTGTGTGTGTGTGTGTTGTTACGAGATATCTATACTTAGCAAGATGGATTTTAGGAGAGCATGAGTTAGTTTTAGTGTAGTTGGAAGATAACGTTTTTAGTTAGTTTCTTACTCGCGGACCCTAGAATAAGATTGACACACACACACACATGCACACACATGTTATGGTTTTGGGGATATATGTTTATATGTGTGTATATATATGTGGATGCGTTGGTGCATATACATATACACATATACGTATACACGGGTGATGAGGATAGTATATAATACTCTGAGGAGAGTCGATATGATCGGGCATGATACCGTGTGATCAGTTATGTGATTCGGGTCGTGTTATGATATACTACATGATAGTATAGTGGATCGATGGGCGATGTGTTTTATTCACACGCGGATATATGTTTGATGGTATCAGAATGTACTAGACTTTAGGTCATTACCCCTAATTCAGGATATGTTGATAATGATACCAGATAAATAGTGAGTTATATGCGATATTTGACCGGTACCTCGATTGGGATGCCGTACGATTGATTTTTACTGTACGATGTTTAATGATGATGATTAACCCGTACTCTCGACTCGAGGATGTCGTATAATATATTTTATCGTACGTGACGCTATTGAGGCTGGATCAATGACTACTAGATATATCGACTCGGAATTTAGGTGGATTTCCTTACCTTTTCGACCAGTCTCTTAGTTCAGTCTTGTAGTTATTTGGTAGATGTTAGACTGGGCTCGAGTCATACTTATTTTCAAAACTAGCGAATCGTGAGTATTTTTAAGACAGCCCGAGGGGGATTATGGATTTTTCAAAGGATATATCTTTTCTTAAAAACACCGTATCCCTATTTTCTAAAAACCACGATCCACGCTATTTCAAATGCCAAGACCGTATGACTCGTTTAAATAAACGTATATCCTTAAATGTTGCGTTTACTAATCATCCTCTGTTTAATTCATGTTATATTCATCGCATTGTATGCTTATACCTGCGTTCCTGTAGTCATTATAAACCTATGTTGTCAAGACACCAGCACCGTTACCGATGATGCGTATGTCTACGAACACTTGCTTGCCGGCTCACACACATCATCATCGGTAATTGCCATAATACGTACACTTTAGAATTATTACTTCATCGTCATAACCTGCTAGCTGGTAGTTTCAACATATTAATAGTATGCGTGCTTTCATGTGCTCAATTAGACATTTGCATTCTTTACTTAGATACCCTTGCATTTGTATTTATTCATGGTTATCCAATATCATGGGGTTTTATGTCGGTATTTCACCGTTATTTACTTTGGAGTTTGGGATTCGGATTTTCCATGAGATTTCTGGAGTTGGAGAAACCATAAGGATTTATAAACTCATTTTCATTTCAAAAGATAGAAATTTGCGGTTTTCTCGTGATCTGATTTGAGAGGTGTCCACCATGAGTTTTCTCGGCTCTTGAGCGGTATCATACACCCGATTCGAGAAGGACGAGGAACCGTCTGCGGGTGCATGGTGGACCCGTTGCGGTACCCCGGGGCAAGATGGTCGCAGATGATGGCGTTGAGCCCGGCAGGGGAGCACTACTGACCGGTTATTTATGACGCGGCAGATATCCGGAGGATACCGACATAGTCGTAAGATTGATATTTGGGCCAATCCGGATTGCCGGAGCCCGGGGCCAGTCCGGATTGCCGGAGCCCGGGGCCAGTCTGGATTGCCGAATCCCGAGATATTGAGACATTGAGATTTTATGATATGGGCCAGTCCGGATTGCCGGAGCCCGAGATATTGAGATATTAGGATATATATTTGTGTCGATGCTTGACAGGGATTCCTTGTTGATTTCATTGATGATACTTCGATTTTATGCAGAGATCTCACTGAGATAAGAAAACTGTTTTCTCATTTGATGTATTCTGTTTTCATGCATTCATACATCATATATATGATATGTTGTTACCCGAGGCACTGACATGAGCACTTGGTTTTACACTTTGTATAGATATTTACCCTTGCCATTATTTAGATGCTTCATGTTATAGTGAGGATATATTTTCGTATGACCTAGGATTGAGTCATACATGCGATTTCTTCTCGGTGATGTTTTCTACTCACGAGTTGGAAACTCACCACCATTGTGCCACAGTTCTTGCAGGTTTTGCCGTACAGGTTTTATTGCGGCTTGCTGGCACACTGCTTCCTCCCGGGTGATTTCCTTGGTAGGTGGGTTCACTCGCATCGTGACCACCATTGTATTTTATTTATATTCAGTTGTATCTAGTAACTCCATCAACCAGGCTTGTATTATTGATAGACCTAGAAGACCAGTGTATATTCTTTCGACCTTAGAGTCGCGCGCTTGTATTATTATGGTTTTTCTGATTTTCTTGAGGATATCGGTTTTCTTTCTGAGTTTTGGATCCTCGCCTTTCGGCGTTGTATATTATATGTCTTGCGTGGTTGTATCCGCCAATTGGCGAAGAGCTAGCTCCTGTTTGGGGATGCCTTTATTCATTATGTATATTATGCATGTTGTACCCATCTGGGGCCAGTATTTACAAAGGAAACTCTGCCGAAATTTTTAGAAAAGGACTTGATGTTTTTAAAGATGCTTACTATGACTTTCAAGTGATTTATATGTTAGCTTTTAAATAAGTTTTCCTTCACTTCTCTTTTAAATAGTTTAGATTTCTGGGCATTTTGCTTACTTGAATTAGGTGGTGTCCTATAGACTTCACATGATTCAAGTGCCAGTCACGTGCTATTTCGGGTCGTGACAAAGTTGGTATCAGAGCGCTAGTTTTAACCTTGGTTCGAGTCTAGGTTTGACTATGCGGTGTCTAGGGCGTATATAAATATATATTCGGAACCTATGCTTGACCTTACGGAACTTAGAATTGGTCGAGGGGGTATTAGACCCGAACTTTCGTCACATAGGTTGACCTTGGTTGATGGAGTAGGTGACTTAAGTAGAGTGACGTACCATGTATATGTTCCGCGGCATACTTACGATACGCTACTCCGCTTAAGAAGCCTTAGGATGTACATTTCCTTGCACCGTATTATATTCATTCCTATGATCTATCCTCATCGATATCGGTTTATGGTTTCTGTTACCATGGTTGCACGGGCAGAGAGAGCAGCGACTAGAGTTGCGGTCAGCATGAGCTCATCTTGGACGAGGACTGACCATGGTGAAATTCCGGCGACACACGATTGCATAGATGTGTCGTTTTATTGTGTTTTTCACGCCATGAGCGTTTGATGGATTGCTTTTACTAAAATTTCTCGAACGTGCAGATCAGCACTAGAGGTTTGGGCCACTGCTAGAGGCCAGCTAGAATGTGATGACCGTAAATGTATCGCCTATTTTTGAGAATTGAGGCACTGTTCAGCGTGCAGACGAATGAGCCAGCTGTTGCTGCGACTGACAAGGTATCGCCCCAGATGTTTGAAGCTAATGCAGCATGAGTTGTATTTAGAGATATTATAGAAGATCGCTAGTCACCCAAGGATGAACGACTAGGACATGTGGTTCGTTCGCATATCCCGATGCGAGGTCATCATATTGATTGATTCCAGCTAGAGAAGGATTCACACAGGCACGTTGAGAGTCGATAGAAAACGATCGAATGTCAGAAACCCATTTTTCCAAGTTTAAGGTATTCGGAAAAACTGTAACGCCTTAGATTTCGATTAGTGTTAGTTTAGACGGTAATGCGGGTTTTTGGTAAAAAGTTTACCAATTTGGGTTCCTCACATTTTATAACATTTAATTAATAATTTATTATTATTTTTTATGGCATGCACACACATGTGCATGTTTATGTGAGGGTGTGTTTAGATTGGTGACCATGACAACTTAACCTTAATCTAATCCTAGCTTTAATCTTTAACCCTAATTCTATATATTTGTTGTGAGAAGGGAGATATTTTCATTTGGGTTTTGGATGTGAGAAGAGGTGGCACATGAGTCATGCTTGCATTAATGTGAGAATTAATGCAAGGGTGCACCCACCTTAAGCTCACCCCACTCTTTCTCTTTATCATTTCTTTCACTCTCATTCTCTCTCACTCTATCTCTGTCTCATACTTCTCATCTTCTTCATTCCCTCAACTGAACACTTGGCCATTCCTTCACAAATCTTCACTAATCCATCCCAATACTTCACAAAATCTTACAAAAATCACATCTTTTGCCTTGTTTTGCCTCTTGGATGCCTTAGAGCTTGTAAAGCTAGGATCTTTGATCTTGTGGGAGTAGGTAATGATCTCTTTCTGTTAAGTAGGTGTTTATTGTGTAGCGTAGCTTATTCGTTTTAGTTTAGAGCGTTTAAAGTTAAGTTTCATGCAAATATCGTATTTTTAGTGTCATTTGTGATATCTGTGATCTGCTGTAACCCCGAGAGTATACTAGAAAACCAAACAATGTAGTTATGTTGTACCAGAGACCATAGGACATCACCTGGAGCACGAACCCCCTTGCTCGGATCGCGGCCGGTGACGAGAAGAGTTTTTCCGGCGATGTCGGATTTTTGAGGGAGTTATGGTTTGGGTTTCTGTAGGTAGGTGTCTGCTTTGGTTTAGGTGTGTTTGGTCCTGTTTGATTTTTGGGTTTTCTATGTATACAAAATCTGGGATCACATAGATAATTTCTTATGTTACGATTATACGCGATACGTTATACGACACGGATCGTGCACTTTGTGTGGTTTTTCTCTTGGGTTGGTTTCATAGTGTCGCTATGCATGTTAGCCACAATACGAACACTTGAGAGTATGTTTTGAGTTGATGCGTTGGTCAAACATAGTTTGTACGTGTTTTTGGTCTATTGCTAATATATACTTGTTTCATTGATTTATGTTTTAGGTTCGCAGGCGGGGACTTCGGACATTGCGAAGAAAGGGAAACAGGTGGTTGGCTTTACTTAGCCAGGAGCGTTGGTGAGTAGATTTAATATCTACAGGGGAATCGCCCGCATGGCGTTATGCGTCTGGTCTAGAGATGTTATGATATTAGTCGCATATCCTATTGCATATATAGAGCTTGCGTATACACCTCATTGCATATTATTAATTGTTGTGCTTGGACTTGTACCCTTAGGATACTGCACTATTATTGACGGCTCATGTTGCACGAGCACTGGTTCGATGCCACTCATACCGTCAATAATTGCCATGACACGCACAACACACATACATATATGATATTATTTGGTTAGGGACATTGAGACTTAATCCTTATATTCTTTTTTGCATATGACATATAGCATACCTGTATACCTACATGCTTACACATATGCCTTGACATGCTTACATGCTAGTTACCTATATACCTATATGGTATTGTACCATTAGTGATAGGTATATACACATATGAGACATAGCTACATGTACATCTTGCATACGTACTTATGCATATACCTGGAGGGTATTACATCATTACTGATAGGTAGATACCTATACCTTTACACATATATCTGGATATAGCTACATGGTCACCTTTATTTGATGTTATATGGATTTGGAGAACTTAGGAACCACATGATATATATTTTAACTTGTTGCAGTTAAATAGCGGCTTTTCCTTTATATGCTCACATTACAGTTTTATATTTCATATATTATATTCATGGATTTTCGCATTGAGATATGGATTTTTCATAATGTTTTCTAGATTTGAGGACCGTGGTAGTTTCATGAAATTATGCATTATTTGAAAAACCAGGTTTCTCTTGATATGATATTTCAGCAGCCACCATGAGATTTATCGGTTCTGATATATATATACCCCATGCGAGGAGGCGTAGTGGGCCGTGTGCGGGTATATGGTGGGGCCCAAAGGTACCCCAGGGCAAGAGAGGTATTTCGATATACCACGCCGATGAGCCTGACAGGGGAACCATACCTACCGGTGACAGTACCTATGATTCAACGGTTATCGTGGGGATACCGACCGGAGTCATATACGTATGGATACATCGAAAGGCGAGGGTCGAATCTGGGCACTCGGGTTTTCGGGATAGCGTATGATACGTACCTATCAGGGGGCCAGTCGTGGTGACAGCACCTGATAGATCAACATTTATGTGTCGATGCTTGACACTTGGTTTCATGATATTTTTACTCCTAAGTATATATAACAGTGGAATGGGACGCTGTTATATATGCATATATATATATATATATATATATATATATATATATTAGTGGAATGGGATGCTAATATATATGTATACATATCAATTTATATACATCATCATAATGATTCATGAAAATATACTTATTCAGGATATATGAGATTCACTTGATATTGGATTCAGGATATATGAGATTCACTTGATATTTGATACAGGATATATGAGATTTACTTGATATTGGGCACTCAGGATATATGAGATTTACTTGATATTTGACACTCGGGATATATGAGACTTACATGATATGAGAGCCAATTTGGGGGATGATTTGAGAAAATTGGGATTTGGATTGTCTTGATGGACTGTGGTCCTATCACAAGGTCAGGATTCCGTGAGGATGATATGTTTTATCTCATACTCCGTATTTATTTTATATGCATTGCTTCATGTATTATTAGTACCTGATAGAGTACCTTACATGACTGTTGCATACATATTGCCCTTTATTGCTTCATGTATTAGTTGTACCTGATAAAGTACCTAACATGACTGTTGCATACATATTGCCCTTTATTGCTTCATGTATTAGTAGGACCTGATAGAGTACCTTTCATACTGTTGCACATATATTGGCATTTATTGTTATCAGCTTGCATGCATTAGATTCACGCTGTATGTGTATACTTGCGATTACCTGCATATATTATTTACTATTCACGAGTTGGCAACTCACCCCTTTTGTGCCACAGTGTTTTGCAGGTTGTTCCTCAGAGTAGTCAGAGGCAGGGCTATTTTCATCTTCGTATAATCTTTTGGAGCGGATACCGCTACGGCTGACTATGTACAGTTTTGCTATAGGTGGGTTTTGCGTTTATCCGATGTTGCTCATTGTATATCTTTATACCATGTACTCTCCATCTACTACTTTCATGTATGACTTAGAGACTTGATGTGAGAACGATATTGTATATTATTTTGTGACTTGGAGGTCTTTTATGCAGTTTTATTTATATCGTCTTTTATTTCTTCTCTACAGCATCGTATATCTGTTGTGGTGGTTGTTTTCCGCCTTTGGGCGTGTTTTTGCTCCCGTTTGGGGATGCTTTACTTATATCTTTGTTGTACCCATTTTTGGGGCTAGTTTTTACAAAGGAGGTGCTGCCAAAATTTTAAAGGAAATAAAGTTGGACTTTAAAGAATTTGGTTTGAGATTTCAAAAGTTTTAAAATTGTTCTTATTTCTTACTACTTTTGATGGTTTAGATCTATATCCAATAGTTTTTCGGCTTACTTAAATTGCGTTATGCCTGTAGACGTTGTGTAGTTTAAGGGCCGTCACGTGCCAATTTCGGGTCGTGACAAAAACATGCAAGTAATTTTGTGAACCCTCTAGTAGAATGAAACCCTAACTCGACATAATGACAATGGAAATGCTTTTGAACTTTAGGGTTTGCGGCAGCTCCGCGGTACCATTAATGAGGCTTGGGTTTGCCTTTCTACGGCTGGTCCATAGGTACTGTGGTATGTACTGGATATTATTAAACCGTGCTCAAGCGTTGAGCTCTCGGGGAATTATGGGACTTTGATGAATTGATCGAAAAGTTCGACGTCGTCCGGATATCATGTAATGGGATACATTACTTGGGAGACTCTAGATATGAGTATAACCGTTGTAGCACAGTCCGTACAGCTACGAAAAGACGAGTCCGAATCAGTCGATATTATAGAAAAGTGGAGTAAGAGGTTCGTACGAGATTTTGACGAGATGGCGTTCCACTCCGTTGACATCAGAGATGTGATACGCATGCAGAGGCATTAAATATGGATATACCTTTTTGAAGAAGTCGTAATGAGTTTGCAGCTGTTTCGGAACAAGAAATGGATTTAGTAAAGGGTGATAACTTCCGGGAAGTTCAGCCGAAACAAGATTGGGAGAGACCCCGACAAGATCTTTCTGGAAATACTAAACGAGAAGACTTGGACCTAGGATCGGTCGTATTACGTATACCCAGTAGGCCAGAGATCAGCAACATCGACGAGACATGTTATGAGTGACCATGATAGTTGTCCAGAGAGCTTCAGAGGATGTGCCAGAGCGGAACTGTTTCCGTCATCGTTCCATATTGGGCCGTTGAGCCGAGGAGCTATGTAACTAGAAATTCGCAGTGAGAGATGAGAGCCTAAGGGCACCAGGCGCCAGGCCACGAACAGGAGGCAACTAGATATCTTGCTCTGCTAGCTTTGGATGCACCGACACCTTCTTGACTTTGAAAGAAGGACACATCGACGACAGTGTTTACGATTTGCGATTTGGTGCTTCGAATATCACGTGTCCGTTATTTTTTATTTTGGTATTTTGGGCGATTTATTTGCATGATTGATATTTTGTGCACCACAGTTGCACTCGACTTCGATTTGATGTCGTTCGAGATGTTTGATTTTGATTTCATGCCTATGGTATGTATGTGATTTGACTTGTGCCTTCGGTGTAGTTTTCATGTACTTTTAGTACTTTGATTCGATTTTGTGCATGCTGATGCACGTGGTTGTGAGATTCTATACCACGGTATACTTGATTTGGATTGAGATGTGTTGTATACTGTCGATTTCGATTGTGATACTCGATATTTTTTTTCGTGCACCTTGTGCACTTGATTTGGATTCTTGCGCATACTGACGCGCCTGATGCAATTTTGGTGCACACCAGATGCACTAAATCAGGATTCTTCATGCATATCAGATGCACCGGATATTGTTGTCAGGCATACTGTTGCCCATGATAGGTGTTTTCGTGCACACCCGTTGCACTTAGCTTTTGCTTCTGTACACATGTATGACACATTCATTGATTTCGATTTCTGTGCGCACCAGACGCACGTAGCATTGTTACATATACTTTTGGGTATGATTGCTTGGAGCAGTACGTTTTTATGATATTTTCCATTTGGTATAGTAACTGAACAGGACTAGTCAGAGGACAATACCTGAATATGTTTTTGCATGCATCGATAGTTACCGAAGGGATTTCCAAAAGGGAGCTATAGTCTCAGTATTTACCTACGTGTCCAAGATGACACGAAACTTTTTACCAAGAAAACCCTTCTAAATTATTTTCAAAACGGTGGGACGTGTATGTTAAACAAAGGATATATATATATATAGTTATTTTTCGTACAATAAACGTCCGCTACTTGTGTCGTGATATGCGCATCGCATAGCAATTCGAAAAAGGGTTAGCATGCATTTCTTTCAGATGTTTTGACGAGTTACAACGATGCGTACTATGTACATGTTATAGTTTTGATATATATATCATGTTGGTTTCCGTCTTGGACCTTGGCATTGGTATCTTCACCATAACTCCGATGATTGCGTGATGCTTGACGAAGTTTTGATTTTGAATTATATACTCGTTTTTATGTGCATACATTGCTCTAAGATGCGTTTTAAGTATTGATGATTTCAGAGCCCCGACGACTTAATCGTTTTACTGAAATGTTTTAGTGTCTGGGGGGAGTTTAAATTTAAATTTGGGGACCGAATTTATTTACGGTGGGAAGACTGTAACATTTCAGAAAAATAAAATATTATTTTTGAGAAGTTAAATAACTAAAATAATAAATATTATGAATATTTTAATGTGTGGAAATTAGTTTTAATGATATGGTATAATTTAATACCGATAAATTTGAAAAATTACATTTGAATGTTGATTTTCAAAGAATACTATATGAATTAGACACTTTATAAATTTTATACAATTAATTCTGTATGGGTAATTACTAAACTTGATTAGTGTTTACTAAATTTTCATTCAGTAAGATTTTTGCATATGGCATACACCATGTCATGTTACACAACTTGTTACATTTCCTTTGTTTTTGAAAACCATGCTTGTTTTCTTTTATCACTTGGTTTTGTTTTCTTTTGTTTTAAATTTAAATGAAAAGAAAAGGGTAAAGAAAAGAAAAGAAAAGAAAAAGGAATGAATAAAGAAAGGGGTATGGGCAAGAGAGAGAAGAGAGTGAGAGGTGAGGGGTCATTTGACCTTGACTCATTGTGATGGTCTTCATCATCTTCATCATTTCCTTCACCTTCATGGCTGCCCTCCTCCCTCCACCACTTACACCACCTCACTTCACCCCCGAAAACACATCAAAACCATGCACCCTCTTCATAAAAAAATGTGCACAAGCTCACTACAAGCATAAGGAACCAAGAAAGTTGGGATTTTGAAGACTTGTGGCAACTCAAGAAAATTCTTGAGTTGCCAAATGAGGTAATTGTTTCACCATTAGTGTAGTAATCAAGTTCCTTCAGCTTCCATGTTAGTTTAAAATTGTTTATGTGAGGTTTAGTGAACTTAGAAAATTCCAAGTTGAGGTTAGGGTTTGATTTGAATTAAGATGGCACATTTGAGATGTAATTAGTGACTAGAACCCCACTTAGTGTCTAAAATCCAGACCAAACAAAGCCTAGACCATGCAATGTGAATTAGATATCGAAATGTCCGTTTTGTGTATAATTAGTGCCTATAGGGAATCTGGGATAACCTGAGACCTTTACTAGAAAAAAATGTAAGTGCACGGCGGCGCCCCGGCCGTCAATCCGACGGCCAAACGCGGAAACGGTGGTAAACTTAAAATTTTTGCGGACTTGGCAAAACGGCACCACCGCGCACTAAACTCCGGATCGTGACCATTAAACTAGTCTAGCTAACTAACAAGATAGGTTAGAGATATACCGACGATCCAAGTCCTCCGGTCTTCATCTCCACTCCAATCTCCTCGCGGGATCTCCATCCGTCTCCTCCTCGTCGGAAAGGGCACCACGAAGCCGGGTACTTTTACGGGCTCCCACCTCGATACTGAGGCAACTCGAGCATGAAGCCGGCAACTCGACATGCTCAAGATTTGCTGTAGGAATATAGTGTAGAATCATAGTCTCTCTTTTGGGGTTGGTTGCCATTTGAAGGTGGAGGAATGAAGGTATGAAAAATGGTGCTTTCATTTTTCCTTGTATCAAAATGAGATGAATGAATGAAGCTCTCTCAAAGATGAAGATGAAGCTCTCTCAAAGATGAAGATGAAGCTCTCTCTTTTCTTTTTCTTCTCTCTTTCTTTTTCTTCTCTCTTTCTTTTCTTATCTCTTTTCTAAAATGAAAAACTATCATCAAATGAGAATGGTGGATGAGGTAATATGAAGCATGAAGGAAGGTGAGTGTAGGGTAAAGCAAGTGGTGACCACAACCATAAACATAATCATCACAAAACTTTCCATCAACCTCAAATCCATCCTAATCCTTTCTTATCTCATAAATACATGAAAAGCAAAGATGCTTATCATATCAACCCTTATGCAAATAAGTCCCCCACAAATAGTTATTTGCAAAACTGCAAATAACCCCCTCCATCAGAAAAGTCCGGCCGGGAAAGAACAAAGAAAAACCGGCCGGAACGGAAAGCAAAATGGCAACCCTAGAAAACTGGTCCCGTAATAAATTACAGGAAAACCCCATACAGTGCATACACACCCGCATTTGTATTCCGTCCGGATACAAATGCAATGAGACAAAATCTACACTGTACTAAACTAGGACCGGCTTAAACCAAAGCTGGCTAGTAATATCCGTTCGATCCTGATCCGTGCAATACCGCACGTATCTGATCGAACCCTGCCATATATCTATACAGCTACTAGTACAAACCGTCCGATCCTGATCCGTGCAATACCGCATGTATCTGATCGGACCCTGCCATATCTCCATACGGCCTCTACAGCGTTTCGCCCGAAAGCTTGAGTAACTGGAAGTGTGGTGGACTCTAAAGACTCGTCAATACTATGGCTGTGGATTTAACCACTAGCACGTCAGAGGTATAAGCCAATACGTGACGGGCCACCAGCTATTGACCAAAAGGGACGTCGATGAGGAAGCTCACCCCGACACCCTACTGAGCCTGTCAGTGACAATATCCGTACAGTCCGGTCCGTTCGTCTATGAGCATCGCATGGCGGGCCTAGGGGGTTGGTAAAAGTCAGACCCCCAAAAGCGGTACAAGTCGTGTCGGAGTGTAGCCCAGAACACCCTGAGATACTACTGGAATACCTACCAGTAAATCTCCTGCCTTGGCCAAGGTCTTTGTGTAATGGCTCTCCTAGACACAGCGCGACCTCACCCCCAATACCGGGAGAGACGAAACCCCCGAAGATCCGCTCACTGCCTCCATGTGGCTCGGGACTGTACCCAACTAAAACCTGTTTGCACGACTCCTTTGAGCCGTGGTAGGGTAGTAATCAAAGTACAGTGGGAACTCACACGAGACAAATGACGATCCCCAGGTCGATGAACTAACCTGTACACATGTCACCTGGGAACTGCTATCTGACGTCAGGTATAAGACCAACTAGCATGTTCCCGGCGAGTCCTGTCCGGTGTACTCATAACCCAATGAGCACATGTATACATCTTAGGTGAACCAACAGACACCAGTGGCTTGTGAGACCGGCCACCGCCCCTCGTCGGGGTCTCGACTGTATACACTAGTCTACTCTGGAGTATCGATGCCCTGTCTCGAAACTCCCACGACTAGGGACCTTTTAAGGATGTGCTTATAGACTCCAGCTCTCACTTATATGATCGCCCTCATACTGCTGGCAGTCAAGCAAGAATCCTAGGGGCTCTATCAACGTGCAATAGCGACATGTCAGGTCACCTAAAGCAGTACACGATGATAAAGGTAAACCAGATAGCATACTATCATCTCGAGTAAGACTGTCCTACCGGGATAGGTCCTCCCTCAATCATTGCAATCACGTGCCTGTGATCCAATAATTGACTCTGAGGGCACTATCTCCAACAATCTCCCACTTGCACTCAAGGCTAATTATTGCGATGTCGCATACTCACAGCCCGTGTGATACCGAACACCCAACTCCTCTACTAGTCAGTCTCACAAATCCCGTTTGTGAAACTATTGCGGTCGAGGAATAGCCTTAGTGAGTGGATCCGCCTAGAAGTTTCTTTCTATGTCTCTCTATATCTCAAGTTCGCGGAGAAAGCCATCTCCCGAAATGAGCAATACCTGCCTTAGAATGTCTGGATGTCTGATGGGACGTAGCTCATAAATGAACTCCAAATCCAAACTTCTTAGACTGTATCTTCAACTGAACTTAATCAGTATCCTGCGCCATGCCACCCTCAGTATTGCCTTGGACCATCCGTCCAAAATACTGCCCCTCGTCAGAGGGAAAAACTATAACTCTGACAACCTCCTTGTCGTCCAGGTCACCTTGGAAGCCTGGAATGACAACCGTCTCCTAAAAGAGGCAGCCGTTATCATATCCCTAGAACAGCCACTTATGTTCTAAAACTGCTTCCGACTGTTTCTCCAGGATTGGATCAATATCAACTTATTGCATCTAGTGCAAGAACAACATCTGGTGTGGTGCTTGACATCTCATGATTGACTCAATTGCCTAAGCAAGTGATCTGCCAATCATGCACATCCCTCTCTACTTTAGTCTAAAAGACACCTTTAGAGAGGGCAACTCCATTACTTGCAGGTACACTACCGTGCCAGGAGTCGTCCATTCTAAATACTCATAGAATGTTGTCAAGGTACCCAGATTAGGAAACCACCCAAATCTAGATCTAAAACCATAGATCTAGTAACCAGTATGTCTGATATAATGTCCAAGTCCTTTGTGGAGAAACCACTGTGTGACGACCAAAGTATAACCGATCGTAGTATAGGAATATCACTTCCTACTACCTTCTCAACAGATCCATCCCCTATTCTGATGACGTCAAACCTATGACTGTCACATCAGAAACAGATGATCTATCTCCGCTACATCTGCTTTAGTCTATAAATAGACATAAGCCTGATGTCCACCAATGCTTCCGCTGCTCCCACTGACTACGACAACCCTCTGGCAGAGTCATATACACGTACACTTCTGAAGCTAGTTCAGAACGACGCTATACTCATCCTCCTGCCGGGTCTCGCAGCCTGGAACAACAACAATGGCAAGTGTGGGTAAACAAGAACTTCCCTGTCACCGTCCTTGAGGCTACCGAAGTACCTCTCGGGTGCCTGAAGTTACCCACCTTATCTGCGGAGTGGCCAATGGAATGTCAATTCAGATTGAATCTTTAGGTTCCTTATCAAATCTTCAGTAATCGTTTGCGGTTCTGGAATCACTTCCAGTTCTACCATACTCCCACTGCTGTTTTTTTTTTTGAAAAAAATCCATTTTTGTTAAAACTGTGGCGAGTCTTGAACAATATTTCTATTGATCATCCAGATGGTAGAAAATCAACCCGCGTCATAGCCTGGGTCAACCCACAAACAGCCATTACAGAAACGTGCCTTGAGTTGTCCAGTGTCTGGTTTTAAGCATAAGCCGGACAACTCCCCGTACCTCAACAACGTTAAGATATGAACTGTTCTACATCCAATATAGAACCAGAGGCACTGATTTAATTGAACCAGATTCAAATCATGCAGCTGTCTCCAGTGCATGTCAACTAAATGGAAAAAGGCCGATCAGCGTTACTCAACTTAGGAATGCTTCCAATTATGAGTAACCCGAAAGAGAAGCAAGTTCTCTTAATCATTACTATCAACTGAATACCATACACAAGTATCTACATCTTCGATCACTTTGAAGAATCCCGATACTTGCAACACCTGGTTCTCTACTTTATTCTTATACCTATAATTTCTCAAAACTTCGACCCTGTGTTTCTACGAAACACATGTCTAAGAACTAGAGAAGTTAAAAGTAAACAGAATATAGTACGAGGACCAACCCTTCCGTCCTGATGGACCCTGGACAACATACAATACTCTGTATAAGTCCCTTGAGTCTAATAACTCTTTCACTGTGTGTCGTAGGTTGAAAACTGTACTTATGGTTAAGAAGAATTACACCGCTGTTTAATGCTCCTTACCTAACCATCCACTGATATAGGTAAATGTCATCGACATAATATCAAAAGGTATATCTCACTCTATGAAAATAGACGTACAGATATATCAATTTGAAATTGGTGCACAACAGCGGATATTCAAAACCAAATATTTGCCGACCGGCAAACAACCCAGGTGGCTTCCTCAAATATCACCAATTACAACGAATCCCGATATAATGAGGATGATCACCCAATTCCCAATAACTTACTCCCACTCATCATCTGTAAAACCATACAGATGTGAGAATCATACCTGGTAAATACATACCCTGGAGTAAGTGTCTAATCGGGAAATCAGTTTTCTTTTAACAGTACACAGTGAAACTGAAACATTGTAATGTTTCGTTGGGGTATCCTGGTATTCCTAGTAATGCCTCATCCAGATTCACGACTGTAACCGTATAGTTCTTTGCCACCTCTCCAAATCCCTTCATATGTCTTTAGTCTTTACCTTCTGCACACCCCTTTAGGCCAATTGGTTTTCTTCCTTCCCTACCGTTCGGCACCAGCCTATGGTTTGGAAGAAGACTATCCAAAAAGCATAAAGGGTGTACTGTCCTAATCCTAGGAGCACTCGCATCGCGAGAGAAGGTGAAGATAAAAGACACCTGAATGTACTTTATTCCTATTTCTCCTGAACCAGGATCCATCCCCGAACTGGAACAAGTTCCTTTCGAGTTCGTATATAACCATACGATGGATTATCCAATAAAATGGGATCTTCGTAGTGATACGGAGTGTCCTGGAGAAATACAAAGGTGATTTAGGATTGGCGAAGAAATACTTGGTTTGGTCGTGAATAGCAGTCGCAATTTACTTTGCCCCCTTACTAATCCCTTGCTTTGTCTTAATCTTAATACCTTCTGCACACCATCGTTATGCTAATTGGTTTTCTTCATTCCCTACCGGTCGGCACCAGCCTAAGGTTTGGAAGAAGACAATCCAATTTGCGTAATAGGTGTACTACCCCTAAACCAAGGAGTACTCGTAACCTGAGAGAGGGTAAAAGGAAAAGACAACTGAATAATCCTATCCGTTTTCTCCAGAACCGGAAACCATCCTCGAATTCCTTCGAGTTCGTATCTAACCATACGATGGTTTTGTCCAATGGAAGTGGACGTTCGTAGTAATACGGGGTGTCCTGGAGAAAAGGGTAAAAGTAGGAGTGGCAATGAGGTTCGCAACTCTGACAATCCAAAAGCCAGTGTTAAGTAGGTTCGGTCAACTTGGTCACTGAGTCATAATCTAGGGTCGGGTCAATGGTCGCTACCAGAGAGAGAGAGAGAAAAGAAACACTCAGCGTGCACTCTATCCTAGATCAGAATGGTTATCACTTTTTCTAATCAGGAAACCTCCCACTGTACCTCAAATTCTCCTCCAAACCTGAAAGAAGAATTAGTCGGGGTCACCCGTGGAGTATACCAACTCATCAGTGGGAATCGGGATCCAACTCTCATCGCATGATAACGTGACGGAATCCGCTCACGGTATCACACTCCAGAAGGTATGCGCATAACTGGCAAGTTTCAGTTCTTTTGAAACTCCCGATGTGATTTCTGCCCCATGCTCTTATGACCTTGACTTTGGCCAACATATCATAAGTCACATGTCAAGTTCAACCCGTCATTCTCCAGGTTAATTTGAATCCACCCGTACATACCCTTGACTTTGGCCAAAATGGCAGCACGACTGTCCCAAACCAACGCATCTATCTATGCTGCATATGAATACCCCAATAGCTACCAATCACTGTGCCTTGACTTTGGCCAACATACACAGCTTGAATACTATTGACCACCCATATGAAACGACGGAGGGCTACGAATGGTTTCTGGCGAAAACCTTTAACGTAAAGAACTTGATATCGTCGAAGGAACGGATAGCTTTTAAAAATATAGTGACGAAAACCGTTGCTAAAGAGGTCACTCCCGGTGAAGGGATCTCGGCTCTTTCCCCGTAGAATGGGGTGCAGGATATTCCAAATGAATACCGCGATGCAAAGCAAAAGTAATCGGCTATAGTGAAGTTAATGCCCTGATGCAAACTTCTGTCCAAGGGGTCACTCCCGGTGAAGGGATCTCGGCCCTTGCCTCGTCGACTGAGGAGCAGGATATTCCTATGAATACCACGATGCAAAACAAAAGTGAACGTCTTTGCAATAACAGCTTTTTGAAAAGTGTTCCAACAACATCAGATTAGGTTTGTTTTTAAACTTGCATTGATCCGAATCAATACAGTCCCATCAATTGATCACACCACAAAGAACGAAAATATACTGACGTACGTATATGCCATCCGCATTCGCCACTGGGTCCCGTCATTACCCGTTAGGTTAGCTTACTAACGACAGAGCGGGGACTGGACTAGCGCGGATGCAAAACATATACAACATCTACTAATATATATACCAATATATTATATTTCGCTCAAGGCGTGAATAAAATGCAACATCACAGAAATGTACAGCATCACAGAACAATACAGATATCTGGGATCCCCGGGTTTCACAGAGCCACTACTGAAACCCGACGTTCCCCTGGTCGTGTGGATAGCCTGTGCAATGAAATCCTAGACCCCTACGGGCGCGGCAAGTCACCCGCCAAAACCTGAAGCGAGGCAGCCCCCTTCAGCGCCGTGAATGGACCACCCAGCACTTCACGGAATCCGGTAACTTGGGCACCCCTCCTGGGTCAACCTGTACCCCCTACGAGTGCGGCGAATAGCCTGCCAATCCCAGAGCGAAGCCCCCTCCGTCCCAATGCCATGAGATGCGGGCTTGTTGCCCTCTAGAACCCGGCCATCCGTGCACCCCACCGCGGGGTAATCCTAGTACAGAATGTAAAATATACATACACCGGGTACATCGACCGCATCCAGGTCGTGCCCCAAAAGAATAATACAAACAGGCAGTGACGGCAGTCCACATGTCGGACGCTCGCCCCGCAATATCAAATGTACATAATACAACAATACAGTACTAGCATTGCATCCAGGCTATCCCCACGACCGATCCGCAACAACACAGCATAAACATAGAACATCAACGTGAAAGTCACGTTCGCAAATCCGTCTAACCGGGCTATAGCAGTTAGACAGGATTTACCGATCGAGTGACATTCACGGTCGCAGATATAATGTAAATACTGTGAAAAATGTGTTTTAAAATATTCCGATCGATCAAAAATTAACAAGTGGGCCCTCAAACAAAACTGTAGCACTCACAGAAATAATTGGCCCAATTTTAATATTCCAGAAACCACATTTTCAACTCAGGAACACACTGAAAAAATTTGGGGGGGTGAACAGTAAATTCCGCGGCGGAAGCGCCGCACGAGGTGGGGTTTCGCGGCGCTTGCGCGGCGGAATAGTGAGATCATGGTGCCAAATTTTTACAGTATGCTTCTATTTCCCTGCACATCACTCTGAGACAACCAGAAAAATTTTTCGAGAACAAAATATTTCAACAGAAACTGATGTGAACTGAAATACGTGTTTTCGGGATTTTGTTCGATCGGAAACGTAAAACACATCACACAAAACTAGACTATGTTAATGGCGAGGCTCTGATACCACTGTAAGTGCACGGCGGCGCCCCGGCCGTCAATCCGACGGCCAAACGCGGAAACGGTGGTAAACTTAAAATTTTTGCGGACTTGGCAAAACGGCACCACCGCGCACTAAACTCCGGATCGTGACCATTAAACTAGTCTAGCTAACTAACAAGATAGGTTAGAGATATACCGACGATCCAAGTCCTCCGGTCTTCATCTCCACTCCAATCTCCTCGCGGGATCTCCATCCGTCTCCTCCTCGTCGGAAAGGGCACCACGAAGCCGGGTACTTTTACGGGCTCCCACCTCGATACTGAGGCAACTCGAGCATGAAGCCGGCAACTCGACATGCTCAAGATTTGCTGTAGGAATATAGTGTAGAATCATAGTCTCTCTTTTGGGGTTGGTTGCCATTTGAAGGTGGAGGAATGAAGGTATGAAAAATGGTGCTTTCATTTTTCCTTGTATCAAAATGAGATGAATGAATGAAGCTCTCTCAAAGATGAAGATGAAGCTCTCTCAAAGATGAAGATGAAGCTCTCTCTTTTCTTTTTCTTCTCTCTTTCTTTTTCTTCTCTCTTTCTTTTCTTATCTCTTTTCTAAAATGAAAAACTATCATCAAATGAGAATGGTGGATGAGGTAATATGAAGCATGAAGGAAGGTGAGTGTAGGGTAAAGCAAGTGGTGACCACAACCATAAACATAATCATCACAAAACTTTCCATCAACCTCAAATCCATCCTAATCCTTTCTTATCTCATAAATACATGAAAAGCAAAGATGCTTATCATATCAACCCTTATGCAAATAAGTCCCCCACAAATAGTTATTTGCAAAACTGCAAATAACCCCCTCCATCAGAAAAGTCCGGCCGGGAAAGAACAAAGAAAAACCGGCCGGAACGGAAAGCAAAATGGCAACCCTAGAAAACTGGTCCCGTAATAAATTACAGGAAAACCCCATACAGTGCATACACACCCGCATTTGTATTCCGTCCGGATACAAATGCAATGAGACAAAATCTACACTGTACTAAACTAGGACCGGCTTAAACCAAAGCTGGCTAGTAATATCCGTTCGATCCTGATCCGTGCAATACCGCACGTATCTGATCGAACCCTGCCATATATCTATACAGCTACTAGTACAAACCGTCCGATCCTGATCCGTGCAATACCGCATGTATCTGATCGGACCCTGCCATATCTCCATACGGCCTCTACAGCGTTTCGCCCGAAAGCTTGAGTAACTGGAAGTGTGGTGGACTCTAAAGACTCGTCAATACTATGGCTGTGGATTTAACCACTAGCACGTCAGAGGTATAAGCCAATACGTGACGGGCCACCAGCTATTGACCAAAAGGGACGTCGATGAGGAAGCTCACCCCGACACCCTACTGAGCCTGTCAGTGACAATATCCGTACAGTCCGGTCCGTTCGTCTATGAGCATCGCATGGCGGGCCTAGGGGGTTGGTAAAAGTCAGACCCCCAAAAGCGGTACAAGTCGTGTCGGAGTGTAGCCCAGAACACCCTGAGATACTACTGGAATACCTACCAGTAAATCTCCTGCCTTGGCCAAGGTCTTTGTGTAATGGCTCTCCTAGACACAGCGCGACCTCACCCCCAATACCGGGAGAGACGAAACCCCCGAAGATCCGCTCACTGCCTCCATGTGGCTCGGGACTGTACCCAACTAAAACCTGTTTGCACGACTCCTTTGAGCCGTGGTAGGGTAGTAATCAAAGTACAGTGGGAACTCACACGAGACAAATGACGATCCCCAGGTCGATGAACTAACCTGTACACATGTCACCTGGGAACTGCTATCTGACGTCAGGTATAAGACCAACTAGCATGTTCCCGGCGAGTCCTGTCCGGTGTACTCATAACCCAATGAGCACATGTATACATCTTAGGTGAACCAACAGACACCAGTGGCTTGTGAGACCGGCCACCGCCCCTCGTCGGGGTCTCGACTGTATACACTAGTCTACTCTGGAGTATCGATGCCCTGTCTCGAAACTCCCACGACTAGGGACCTTTTAAGGATGTGCTTATAGACTCCAGCTCTCACTTATATGATCGCCCTCATACTGCTGGCAGTCAAGCAAGAATCCTAGGGGCTCTATCAACGTGCAATAGCGACATGTCAGGTCACCTAAAGCAGTACACGATGATAAAGGTAAACCAGATAGCATACTATCATCTCGAGTAAGACTGTCCTACCGGGATAGGTCCTCCCTCAATCATTGCAATCACGTGCCTGTGATCCAATAATTGACTCTGAGGGCACTATCTCCAACAAAAAAAGCAATTCCATTAACCTAGATTGGACACTAGGAGGCCACCATGAGAAGACGAAACTCTAACTCCTTGCTTTGGCCGAGCAGGCCGGTTTTGGCATGGATGTGGTCGGCCAAGCTATGGAATTTGGTGCTAGGATTTGTTCTGTAGCTCATATGCCCCCTATGCAACACCCCAGTACTGTTTGTTTATCCCTATTTCACCTGAACCAAAATCTTGGACCATTTTCTTGAGTTACTTCTTTGAATTACTTGACGTTTATGAATTGAAGTTTTCATATTTGTGTTTTGTATCGGTCACTTGACGTTTGTGCGTCGATATCGGGTGTTATTTGGTTGATTTGCATGAGTAGACTATAGGTTTTAACCTATGTGTGATACGTGTGCCGTTTGGGTTTTCGTGCGTGATTTCGGTTTACGATACTTTGTGTTTATATGTGTAGGCACTCTCATGCGGACTTCGGATGATAAAGGCGAGCATGGCGACATCGACTTCGGCAAGTAAGGATTAAGGTGAGTAAATATATATCTACGGGAGAAATTGGGTGAATGGCGTATAGCACCCCCACAATTTCGTAAGATATGAAGTGTTTATATATATATATATATATATATATATATATATATATATATGCATACATACGTGTTGTTACGAGAGATCTATACTTAGCAAGAAGGATTTTAGGAGAGCATGGGTTAGTTTTAGTGTAGTTGGAAAATAACGTTTTTAGTTAGTTTCTTAATCGTGAACCCTAGAATAAGTTTGACACGCACACATGCACACACGTGTTATGGTTTTGGGGGTATATGTTTATATGTGTGTGTGTGTGTATGTGTGTGTGTGTGTGTGTGTGGATGCATTGGTGCATACACACACACATATACGTATACACGGGTGATGAGGATAGTATATGATACTCGGAGGAGAGTCGATATGATCGGGCATGATACCGTGAGATCAGTTAAGTGATTTGGGTCGTGTTATGATATACTACATGATAGTATAGTGGATCGATGGGTGATGTGTTTTATTCACACGCGGATATATGTTTGATGGTATCAGAATGTTCTAGACTTTAGGTCAGTACCCCTAATTCAGGATATGTTGATAATGATACCAGATAAATAGTTAGTTATATGTGATATTTTACCTGTACCCCGATTGGGATGCCGTACGGTGGATTTTTACCGTACGATGTATAATGATGATGATTGACCCGCACTCTCGACTCCAGGATGTCGTATAATATATTTTATCGTGCGTGACGCTATTGAGGCGGGATCACCGACTACTAGATATATCGACCCGGACTTTAGGTGGATTTCCTTACCTTTTCGACTAGTCTCATAGTTTAGTCCTGTAGTTATTTGGTAGATGTTAGACCGGGCTCGAGTCATACTTATTTTAAAAACTAACAAATCGTGAGTATTTTTAAGATAGCCCGAGGGGGATTACGGATTTTTCAAAGGATGTATATTTTCTTAAAAACACTGTATCCCTATTTTCTAAAAACAACGATTCGCGCTATTTCAAATGCCAAGACCGTATGACTCGTTTATATAAACGTATATCCTTAAATGTTGCGTTTACTAATCATCCTCCGTTTAATTCATGTTATATTCATCGCATTGTATGCTTATACCTGCGTTCCTATAGTCATTATAAACCCATGTTGTCAGGACACCATCACCGTTACCGATGATGCATATGTCTACGAACACTTGCTTGCTGGCTCACACACATTGTAACACCTTAGGATGTGTTTAGTGGTTATTTATATTTAAATAAAGGGTTTTTAATATAAAGTTTACCAAATTGAGTTTCAAATATTTTTCCCAATTTAATAAATATTTTTCTAGAATTTTTCTAGACTTGCACACACATGTGCATGTAAACTAGGGTTTTAAAATGAGGTAATACCATGATTAGCAACCATGGTGGGTTTAATCATGGGGATTAAGTGTTTTGGGTTTTAATTAAGTTTAATTAGTTATTTGATGGTTGCTTTAATTTGAATTTCCCTTTTTAGTGTTGACTTGGTGAGAATGAGAGAGAGAGAATGCATCATGGCAAAAGCCATGCTTGCATTTAAAGAGAGAGAGTGGAGGGGTTGACATTTGGAGTTATGATTCCCTCTCATTCTTGTGTTCTTTTCTCTCAACCCCACTCACACACCCACACCATCTCAGCAGCAGCAACAAGCATCCACAGCAGCAGCACCAGTGAGCAGCAGTAGCAGCAGTTAGCAGCAGCAACAGCCACAACTCCAGCTGCAGCTCCTTCCCTCCACTTCTTCTTCTTCCTCCAGCTCCCTAGGGTCGAGTGTGGGGTATACTTCCTGAACTTACTCCCTAGTTTGCTTATTTAGTGTAGCCTAGCTTCGATTAGTGTTTTTGGTGCGTTTTAGTGCGATATGTGGTGGTTAGTGGGAACCATGACCAAGTGATGTATGAATTGGCTTTTGTAAGTTGATGGAGTGTTGTTAGGGCCATGTTAACCCAGCTTAGCCCCCAATTGCACTAAAATACCACCAGATCCCTATTTGATGCAAATTCATCATTTTAAGCAAAATTTGACTTTCTGTAAACTGCTATCGACCCAGTGAGTTCAGAATAATTTTGAGAGGACTGCAGTATAGTTGTTAGGTGCTGATACCCCAGGTAGAACCCGACCCCCATACAACATGTACAGGCCACCGGAATATTGATTCTGGCCGCAATTTGTGGCCAGATGGGGAGGGTTTGGGTTAGGGTTTGGCCCTATAGGTGTCTGTTTCTACCCTTAGACTCTTGGAATGTATAATTTAATTTAATTCTTACTGTAGAAAAATCTGGAACTATATACCTATTTCTCGTATTTTAAACCTTCGCGACACGTGTGATACGTGTGTGGGTTTGGGGTTTCTGCGTAGCGGGCTTGCTCGTCGATCTTCTGATCGCTCAATACCCGGGTGCCCGTTACGTTTAGCAGACCGCTTGCGGCTTGTGGGTGTTTGATATGATCATCACCTGCTGCCGGCGTATTGACGAGTCATTAGAGTCCTACACAGAGGTTTCCTGGCTCAAGCGAAACGAAATAGGAGCGCATATGAGATATGTGCGGGACCGAGAATAATGCGTGTATGTGATACCGTATTTCATTCTCGCGATCAATGTGTCGAATGGTTGTATGCGATATAACCTAGTTATCGATTCAAGCGTTGATTCGATAAGCCGATACATTGTATACTAGTCGGTTGTGTGTGGCATGACCGGATCATTGAATCAAGTGTTGATTTAATGATTTAATGTATAATTATATATTTGATATATTACTTTGCATTAACTAGTATTGGTTTACTTAAGATGGATTTTCTCACTCGGATGTGCGCATTATATATGTGATATGATTTTGTGCACTTGCTTGTATCATGTTTGATGATACATGCTTTTTGGTTAAGTGTAAAGTATTAAACCTTGGTTAATGAAATGGTTAGGGTTTATTATTTGTTATTCATTTATCTTATTTAGTTATCCATTTATTTTTGATAAATGAATAAAAGAAAGAGAAAAGAATGGTGGCTTCATTTGTTGTTTAGTTAAAGCTTCATGAAGCTTTGACTTAGTCCACCATTCTTATCTCATCCTTAACCCTAACCATACCACTCAACCATGATTAATTCTCTACACTAAACCATGGTTCTATGATGATAAGAATGGATTATTCTTTTCATTTTAGAATTAACTTATCATAACATTTCTTCTTCTTCTTCCTTGAACTCAAGAAGAAAAAGCTTTCTTCATCAATAGTGAATTGAGCAAACAAGTGAGAAATCCAATTCTAAAGTCTACCCACTTCCTATTTCTTCTTCCTCTACCTCTTGCCAAGTAGTAGAGTGTGTTTCCTTCACAAGTTTTTAGGGCTTGGTGAAGGTGGAGCTTGATTTAGCGATGCCTCGACGTAGATCATCTTCGGCATGGACATCGACGACCTAGCTCGCTTTTTCTCCGACGAAGCCGACTCTAGAGCCCGGATTCCTTTTGTACAGCAGAGACGACTTCGTTGCGGAGCCGTGGAGGTGGACCACCGGATCTACAAAGGTTGTATTTCCGTATCTCTTAGTTAAGTGTTAACTAGTTAACTTTTTCGCCTAGTTTTCTAGCAAACGATCCGTAGTCGGGTCTCTCGGCACCTAGATTTTTTGAAATTGGCATGTTCGATGCCTTGTGAGATCTCACTAGAGTGCCTAGGAACCCTACAGTATAATACTATCTGGTAGTTCTCGGCGAGTCTGTCCAGTGTACCCAGTCTCCACTGAGCATCCGTACACCATCCTTGATGTCAAACACCGATGTATATAGGATCATCCATTGCCCATCATATGGGTCAAGATGCGTATACGCTAGTCTACCCTGGTGCATCGATGCCCCGTCTCGATACACCCTTGACTAGGAACAGTTATAGGATGTACTCGCCGACTACCGTAGCCCCACTAGTATGATCTCATCATAGTCCCAGTAGTCGAGTACATATCCTAAGGTCTTTATCAACATGTAACATAGAGACAATCAGAGTACATGTTAAGATAAAGTACAACCAGATAGCATACTATCATGTCGAGAAAGAAAGTCCTCCCTATATATGTCCAAGCATCCATTACAATATACATCGTATGTATAGTAATGGCCTCTAGGGCATACATATAACTAACAATCTTCCACTTGCACTAGGCCATCTGTTGTGGTATTACATACCCAACAATTAGTTGCGGTTGAAGTATCTCATATTCAACCATCCCATAAATGTCTCTACTCGGAAAAAGGCCTTTGTGAGTGGATCCACGCTGTTGTCCTCTGTGTCTACTCTCCTAACCTCAATCTCTCTGGAGATCAACCATCTCCATGATCAGGTGATACTGCCTAAGAATTATATCCGTATTTCTGATGGGACGGGGTTCCTTGGCATAAGCCACAACTCCATTGTCACACAATGGTAGGAACGAAGTTCATCTCATGAACTAATATATCCAGACTCCCTCTTTGGTAGCATCCTTGGTAACGATGTATCTTGCCTTTAATCGTCTAGTAAGTCACGGTATCTTGCTTGGAACTCTTCCAACATACCGTCCCTCCACTGAGGGTAAAGACAATGCCTGCGACTGACATTCAGTCGTCCTTATCACCCTGAAACCTTTCCAGTGATTCTCCCCAGATCGATTGATACCATCTCACTACAACTAGTGAAAATCCTAACATCCAATTAGATCTATCTCATAGATCCAAAACCCAGGATTTATGAGGTATCACTTTGATCCTATATGGAGAATCTTTGTGATAAGCGGAGATTGACCGAGCGTAGCATAGGAAACTCCTTCTCTATCAAGAGTATGTCATCCATGTACTCTACGAGGATCACCACCATACTCCCTACTACCTTTTTGTATATACAAGGTTCATCTACCATTTTGATGAAGTCAAACTCTTTGACTACCACATCAAAACAGACGTTCCAACTCCGCGATGCCTGTTTTATCACATTAAACATCTTGCACACGTTTCCGCTGCTCCCACTATCTACGAAGCCCTCTGGTTGTGTACTTATAGACGCTCTCTTCCAAATCATCAATTAGAAAAGCTGTCATGACACCCAACCGCCAGATATCGTAGTCATGGTATGTAGCCGTGGTAAGTAGGATCTGGATGGACTTAAGCATGGCTTTGAAAGTCTCAACTTTTTCATGTACACCAAGTAATCTTCTCAAGATATACTTGCTCCTGATGGGGATTTAACCCTTCAGATAAAGCAACCAAAGTCCATACTTTTTTGGTGTATAAGGATTCCATCTCAGATCGCTAAGCATCCAGCCATTCTTACAGAGTCCCACTCCTGATGGCCAGCTCGAACCTAGTTGGGTCATCATCTCATGATGCAATCCTCGCTCCCACTGTCATAGAGAAACCGAAGTATCTCTCTGGTGGGTGTGGAACCCTACTAGATCGGCGGAGAGGCTGAGGTTCGTTGGAAACTACTGAATCCTTTGGTTCTACCAAATCATCAGCTGCTGTTTGTATAGCTGGAACTACTTCCAGTTTTACAGAGCTGACCTTGCCTCGAGCTTGTCCAGATTTTGCTTTTAGACATAGGCCGGACAACCCCAAATCATAACAAACTTAAGATATGGGCTCTTCCCTTTCCATATCATATATGAAGTGGTAGGCAACTGATTTGATTTGAACCCTATTCAATAGGTATGCAGCTTCTGAAGTGCATAACTCCCAAAAGGAAATAGGAAACTCAGTAGTACTCATCATAAAGCACACCATATCACATAGGGTGTTATTGCTCCGCTGCGATATACCATTGTGCTATGGTGTATACGGAGGAGTAATGCTGGAAGAGAATCTCATTCTCCTTTAGAATAGTCCAGGAATTCCGTGCTCAAGTATTCTCCTCCTTGATCTCATCAAAGGACATAATACTTATACCCGTATTTTGGTTCTCTAGTTCTAACTTATATTCTGTGAATATCTCAAAAGCTTCTGACTTGTGTTGCAACAGGAACATATGTCTGAATCTTGAGAGATCATCAGAGAATGTAATGAAGTACAAAGAACCGGTCTTGGCATGTGTAAACAGGGGACCTTCATACATCAGCATGTATCAATCCCAAATGTTCACCAACTCTTTCTCTGTTTCCAATAAACAGAGCTATGGTCATGTTATCATTGTGACATGACCGGCAAGTTTCACAAGATGTAAATTCAAACAAATTTAAATATGCATCTAAATGTAACTTAGCTAGTCGGGTCGCATTGATATGACCTAGTCTACAATGCCTCAAGAAGGATCCGTTCATTTCTGAACTCTTCCTCTTGTGTGTGTTCTTTATACTAAGAACTATAGTTTGATTTAGAACGTCAATGCTTTTAGATAACGTGCCTGAACCGATCAACTCTTGATATAGGAAATGTTCAAAACATTATCCAACAATACAAAATTATATCTTTTCTTTACTAATAAAGAGACTGATATGATGTTGTATATCAGGTTCAGTATCTAATAACTTTCGTTCAAAATCAATGTATTCTGGTAATACAGGGTGATAGTGATCAACAGACTTGGTTGCAACACTTGCACCGTTTCTATCTCATGAAACTTATCACCCGTTCTCAGTTCTCTACCTATCTTTAGCCCATGTAACAAATTACATATGTGGGATCCTGATCAGGTATCAAATACCCAGGACATAAAGGACATTGAGAAACAGTTCTCTATAATGAACACACCCGAAGATGATGCATCATCATGCACTTTCTTCATTTGGGCGGCACGGGAAATCTGGTATTCCCCATTTCCAGCTCTGTCTTATAACAATTATAAGTTGGAGCGGGACCAACGTTCCCCAGCTCAGTAAACAAGCGGGTTCGGTCAATTCTTCCGTATGATTATCTTGATTAAGGCGTGATATGGTCGCTACCTGGAGAGAGAGAGAAGAAAACACTCAGCGTATGCTCTTGCAAGATTAGATTGGTTATTTAATATATCTAATCAGGATGTCTCCCACTGTTTTAATCAAATCTTCCTTCAAACCCAAAATGGAAAGACTAGCCGGGATTAATTACACGCTACAAGTTCGCCAATCTTTCAGCCAGGCCAGTGCCGGTACTTTGAGGGAGGTTCCCCGTGCTTTCGCACGAACCTAATTAAAGTAAACCTCGTTTTCCCAGGGGCGTAACCCCGTTGACACCTTTCTAGACACCTACTTGATCGGCTAATTGTAATGTGTAAAACTCTCCTAGGAGTAACTCTTACTCGCAGCGGGTATCGGGATCCAACTATCTCATAGAAGGTATGAAATCTCATTGCAAATTTCAACACTTGAAATTCCCAATAATATTTTACCCCTAGTGACTTATGACCTTAACTATGGTCAACAAATCATAAGCACTAGTCAAGTTCTACCCGTCATTTCTTGATTAATTAGACCCACCCACATGAACCTTAACTAAGGTCAACAAAGTCATATGACTGTCCTAACTAATCGCATCATATGCTATATAGGAAGACATAACTTAGCTACCGTACACTGTGCCTTAACTAAGATCAACAAACACAGCACGAAGACTAAGTACTCTACTTCCTAAAATGACGGAGGGTTACGACAGGTTTTTAAGAAAACCCTTTGCGTAATGAACTTGATATCGTTGTAGAATCGAGTGATTTTAAATGGAATATTTTTTAGGCATTTCTAGTTTTGCTAAAGGGGTCACTCCCGGTGAAGGGATCGTCGGCCCTTTCCTCATCGAATAAGGTGCAGGATATTTCACAAATATCACTATGCAAAGCAAGAACTATAGAAGCAATCAAAAGACAAACCGAGTTTGTAGCATCTGCTAGTTTCACTAAAGAGGTCACTCCCGGTGAAGGGATCTCGGCTCTTTCCTTATTGAATAAGGTGCTGGATGTTCTACAAGGAACACCGCTATGCAAAACAAGAACTAGAGCTACCAGTTTTAAACAAGTTTCTACAACATCTTTAGGTTTCTTTTAGTTTCATTAATCTCATTAATGAAGTCCCATTTTTAATTATGCTTCACAAGCATCACATTTGAAACGAAATCTGCAATATAACATATATCTCATATATATAATATAAACATTCGTCTCAGGCGGTAATATGATCTCATCACAGAACATTGCAGCAGAAGAACATATATGAAATATTGGATATACTAGGACGTCCGTGTTTTCAATACAAGCCTGTATAAAACACGGATTCCACGGTCGCGATGAATAGCCAAACCCACATCCCTAGACCCCTACGAGAGTGGCAAGCAACACTGCCAATTCTAGGGTTAGGAGACCCAGTCTCAACTCCTCGAGATGGTCTCCCACTGGATCCTAGAACCCGGTTACTTGTGCTTCCCGCCTTGGGTCAACCTAATGCGGAAAAGTAAATAATATACAATGGCGACATCATCCTCAGCCCGGAAGTGCCTCAATAAAAGAATATTACATACAAGTGAATTTTACATGAATAAAAAAGAAAAACTCTCATCTCACATAAAACCCCCGGCTATTCAGAATGCGACGATCCAATATAACATATCACAGCAACATATAATATCTCATATCATCAACGTAAGTAAGTTTGCGTATCCCGATTGTCGTTGATGTATAGCAACGAAGCCGGCGATACACCACATACTACGCTTACGGTCACAGAAAAGAAAGTGTAAAACTGCAACAGTTTGAATCCGCAACCATTTTAGACATCGCATGCCTAACCAAATGAATTCCTTTAACATCGCATGCCTAACAATTATAAACCCCAGATTTTAGTCTCATTATCGAAAACTCTTTTCAATATCAAGTCAGGAAATTCAACAAGATTCCCGACATCCTGATCGAATGCTCGTCGCAAACTTTAGTAGAAGGCCGCACCCCCGGATGCCGTCGACGAAGTGAACTAAGGCGGAACACCGCTGCCGCGAGCACCCGAACGAATGCTTTTGGCGACGGGGTTCTCCTACAGTCACTTGGTCGGGGCTATGGGGCGTGGCTGTCTGTTAAGTTTACCCGACGAGTATCCGCGTACGCTACGTGATTGCGACGGACTTTTGATCACATCAAAATTCCGTGGCAACCGATCATCTGAGACTAAACTGCTATGTTTATAATATTCAAATCAGTTATCTCATAACTATTTGTGGATTCCAAATATTGTATCACATTCCAGATAAAAAGAGAGTGTTAAACTTTCCGATCGAATAATCAAACACCCAAGATTTCCCCAATATATCTCAACACTTGAAATCAGTTTAAAAACATCCATCACATGCCATAGTACCAATGGTCCAGCCGTAGAAGGCTCAAGCCAACGCCTCACATGTGGCACGTCGTACTGCCACAAACCCTAAGGTTCAGAAGCAGTTCAAGACGGTCACATAATCGAGTTAAGGTTTGTTGTCTTCTACAGGGTCCACCGCGTTACTTGCATGACTTAGAACGTTTTTAAACTACGGAAAAATCCAACACTTGGAAATTTTCCGGCAGGGGAAAAAATGAGTTATTGATATCCGTTCGAACTTTTTAACACTTTCTAAAAATTTACCCGGACAAGCTAAACGAAGTTAAATTTTCCGATCGAATCAACGAGTCCCCAATACAACCCAGAAAACTCAACTCTTGAGTATAATTAAAAATTCCCAGAAGAATCAGGAAGTACCAACGGTTATTACTGTGCAAACCCTATCCATCAATCCTCATTTCTTGCCCCGGAACCGCCGCCAATACCACGGTTTGGCCGCGGTTCCACGGCGCTTTGGGTGATTTAGTGGGTTGGGGTTTCACAGTAATTCCTAAAATACCGTGCTGATTTTTTTGAGTATTTTTAATATGAAAAAATCAACAGTTTTGAAAAATTTCCAGAAACTAGGGTATATCGGGTTTTTCGGGTTCGATCGGACTTTAAACTTTGTCTAGACTTCGCCTAAAGCGCTAGCTTGGCTCTGATACCACTATAAGGTTGCTAGGCACACGCACAAGGGTCTACGAGGCATCAACCATGACAGATTAAAATTTTAGCCGTGCCGAACAACCCAAAGACGGATCTTTAAACTAGAGTTTATGCGAAAACAAGTATGTTAAACACTTTAACACTAAGTGAGAGGGATTACAACCTTTTTAGATCCGGTCCTTCACTTCTTAAGCTCCGTGTTGAGCTCCCTTCGCTGCAATCATCGTGTTCCGGACTCTGGAGAGGCTCCACGAAGAGAAAGATGCAGTCTTGCTTCCGATCTTCGATAACATAGATGATCTACCTTGAAGTTTCATTAACACAAGCTCTCACTCACAAAATGAAGTGAACACCCTCATCTAAATGGCAAGGGTAGATGAGGATGATGAAATAGGATTTTTTCTCTCATTTGTTTTCATATTCTCACTCACTTTCATCACTTATCAAAAAGCTAGAAAGCTTTTTCCAAGAAGGATCTCAAGGAAGAAGATGATAGAATCCTTTTGTGATGAACAATGAAAGAAGATAATGATCAATAATGCAACCATGGTTGCTAAACCTTTGAAGAGAATTAACCAAGGGTGTAGGGTTTGGGTTAGGTTAAAGATGAGTCATTTGTAAATATTTTTTCCATGACAAAACAAAAACCTTCTAGAAACTTCTAGAAAGAATCAACCCAAATCAAACCCTAATCTTGTTTAATCTCCACTAATCATATTGCATTAGTTATCATATCATCTTACAATATTATATATCACATATATAATATTTATTGTAACAATATAAAATAATACAATTAACATATATCGCATATATATCAATATATTACCCGAGTGAGAAAAAGAATCTTTTAGTGAGCTAATATTAGTTAATGTAATTTAATATATCATATATATTATTATACATTAAATTATCAAATCAACACTTGATCCGACAATCCGGCTATATCGCATATAACCGACTAATACGATGACCCAACTATATCTCATATACCCGGCCGATATCTCATATCGCGAGAATCCAATACGATATCACATACCGCATTATCCTCGGTCCCGCACATATCATCTATGTGCTCCTATTTCATTTTGCCTGAGCCAAGAAACCTTTGTGTAGGACTTCAAAGAATCGTCAATACGCCGGCAGTAGGTGATGATCATATCAAACACCCACAAGCTGCAAGCGGTCAGCTAAACGTAACAGCCACCCAGGTATTGAGTGCTCAGAATATCAACAAGCAAGCCTGTACATTCTCCTGTGAATCCAATCAGTAACACTCCCGTACAGTCCGTTCTCGTCGTCTGATCTGTCGCATATCTCGCCTAGGGGTGATAAACGTCAGACCCAAGTAGCTTGATGAGTCGTGTCGATTTGAGGTCTATAACAGTTCGAGAAACTACTGATAACACCTACCAGTAAATCTCAGCAACCCTGACCAGGGATTTCCAGTTATAGCCAATCGAGCACAGCACAACATCAACTCCCTATACCGGGAGAGACGAATCCCCTCCTATCGCTCATTGCCTCCATGTGATTCAGGACTGTACCCAAAAGCCACCTTTTTGCACGCCCTCTTGGACGTGGTATGATGGAAATCAAAGCACAGTGGGAATCACACAAGACTCTATGACAATCTCGGGTCAACAGACTACTCTGTACCAGTGTCACCGGAGAACTGCCATCTGACGTGAGGTATAATACCATCTGGGAGTTCTCGGCGAGTCCTTCCAGTGTACCCAGTCTCCACCAAGCACCCGTACACCATCCTTGATGTCAAACACCGATGGATATGGGATCATCCATCGCCCATCATATGGGTCAAGATGCGTATACTCTAGTCTACTCTGGTGCATCGATGCCCCGTCTCGATACACCCTTGACTAGGAACAGTTATAGGATGTACTCGCCGACTACCGTGGCCCCACTAGTATGATCTCATCATAGTCCCAGTAGTTGAGTACATATCTTAAGGGCTTTATCAACATGTAACATAGAGACAATCAGAGTACATGTTAATATAAAGTACAACCAGATAATATACTATCATGTCGAGCAAGAAAGTCCTCCCTATATATGTCTAAGCATCCATTCCAATATACATCGTATGTACAATAATGGCCTCTAGGGCATACATATAACCAACAGGTCCAGAGGTGAGAGCCCGTAAAAAGACTCGGTGATGTGGTGCCCTTTCCGACAAGGAGATCGAGACCGGAGATGCCGCGAGGAGATCGGGATGGTGGCCGAAGACCAAAGGACACGGATTGCTCGGTATAGCTCTCTACCCTTTCTCTAGTTAGCTAGTAGTAGGTTAATGTTCCGATCCGAGTTTATAGTCCGCGGTAACGCCGGTTTCTAGTTATAGAAAAGTTTTTGTTTCCGCATTTTGGCCTCGTACAGACGGCCAGGGCGCTACCGTGCACTTACATAAATTGCCCGTATAAATGCCGAATTGAGTGCTAGAGAGAAAGGGAAACTTCCAGCTCAACCCTTACCCAATCCTGGCTATTCACATCATGTGAACGCTATCACCACGTTGAGATCTGGAAGAGTGCTTGACAACCATGTCGGTGAAGAGATTGATACTAATAATGATGAATCAATCGATGATACCCCGGCCGAGACTTTTCCTTCCACTTCTACTTCTGTTTCTGACCCCAGTTCGTCTACCCAACCATTTTCTTCCGAGCCTATTATCCTTTTTCCCCAAGGCTCGAACCCTCAGCACACTTCTTCTAGTCCACCAGAGACGATCCCCACTCCTATTCGTAGATCGTTCCTACCCACACGATCTTCTCCAATGTTGGACCCCGATTTTTTTGCTAAAGCTCCTTATCCGAATCGGTTAAGGGGAAACAGACCTAGTCCGCAAATGGAGAAGATCACTAAAATCTTTAAACAGGTTAACATCAACATCTCTCTTCTAGATGCAATACAACAAGTTCCCGCTTATGCGAAAATTCTCAAAGACTTGTGCACTAGGAAGAGGAAGACTCAAGTGCCAAAGAAGGTATTCATGTCAAAGACTGTAGACACAGCTTTTCCCCAACAATTACCTAGGAAACGTAAGGATCCTGGCTATCCTACTATTTCTGTTTCTATTGGGCATAAACACATTAACCGTGCTCTACTTGACCTTGGCGCAAGTGTTAACCTGTGTCCTTTCTCAGTTTATGAGCAGTTAGGGATCGGAGAGTTGAAACCAGCTCACTGCACTCTCCAGATGGCCGACCGATCAATCACCAAACTTAGGGGTGAACTAAAGGATGTGTTAATAAAAATCGGGAAATTTGTATTCCCTGTGGACTTTATTGTACTTGATACACAGCCTGTAGCAAACCGACAGAATCAAATTCCGGTGATTCTTGGTCGCCCCTTTTTAGCCACTTCCAATGCTATAATCAACTGTCGTAACGGCTCTATGACCCTATCCTTCGGGAAGATATCAATTGAGCTGAACATTTACTAGTTGGGAAGTGTACCCTCCGAACCTTCTGCTCAGGTCTGTTCTATCGAATTAATGGATGTCGACAGCAGCGAATTTGTTCAGCCTCATGATAATGATCTAGACTCTTTTCATATGTTGTTGTTTGACCCAACTATGTATCATACACATACGGACTCTTCCACCGAGTTGTCCGGATCAACAACTAACACTGATTATGAACCGTTTTTGGAGTCTGAAGATCACCCCGCGCTTTGTAATGACATTATTCTTCGGGGTATCGATGAGAGTTTTGAGAACATTTTCGCTGATGAACTCGCATTTTTAGCAAACACGGGTGTTGAGATGAATCAACTACAAGAAAAAGAAATTGAACCTCCACCTCCTCTTCTTGAAAATTACAAAAATGCGAGTAATCCATCACAATCACTGTGTCGTCTCTCCAAAACGAGACGCAAACCATCTCCTTCACACCACTTATCTTTTCCCCACTTCTTCTTGGCTCTTTTCAACTTGTTTATCCACCAACCGATGCACTACACTGATAAAATTTTCGAATGGTTGGTGTTGACTTTCGGTCTTTGCAAAACTTGATATTGACCAGTAATTTTTACCCCCTCTTATGATTTTCAAAGCTTAACATTGTTCAACTCAAGTTTGGGGGGGGGGGGTATAATCTGGCTCTTGAAAAGAAATTTTTTTACTTAAAATGATGAGCCAAAAATAAGTTTGGAGGAAGATTTTCACGATCATATTTATTTCTCCCGTTAATAAATTTCCTCCCAAGCTTACAGGTTTTCGAGATTTAGCAGATGGCAACAGTGAGGACACTGTTGTAAACAAGTTTGGGGGAGGTTTGTGCTTATTTTCGTATCACTTTGCATCATACTTTGCATAAGCACAAAACATAATAAAAAAAATTTGTACATAAATAAGATAATAAAAGATTAGATAGTGAAAAAATTACATCCAAAAGATTGGAAAAATTTAAGAAAACCAAGAAAATTAGAAGTTTTCTTAAACGAAACTAGTAATAAGTAGTTTTGAGCCGTTGTCCTAATGGTTAATAAGATAAAGGAAGTCACTAATCTGAGGATAAAAATAAGTCTGAAAAATAGTTCCTATTCTGGAAGCCAAACATTTGAACGTTGATACCCTACTATACGCACTTACACACGTCTTGAAACTCGGGATAGTAGAGGATACCTTGAAATGCTCTTGTCTAAAAGCCAAAGTATGAAGGAAATTAAAAATGAATAAAATATAAAATGGTGTTAAGAAAAAAATGAACACTGGTTTTGTTATCGCCAAGGCAGCAATAAAAAAATATAGCGAGGGTGTTTCATCACCTAGTGCCTTAGACCAACTGGTCTGGGAGTCACTGTTAAGCCTTAGGTGGTGCAAGACGAGGAAAATACTAATACACCTAATAAGCAAGCACATGAGTAATCGATCGGTTAGTACCTCAAGAAGTATTAACGGTCGCATGAAAAATTTGTGAGCAATCTCATCTAAATATTCATCAATTAAAAAGTACTGAGGCAGATGGACAAGAGTATGATAGCATGAATTGAATTCTCCGAGTGTAGGGATGTCTTTTACACAACGTAGGGTTATATGATCGATGTGTGGAAGACAGGTAGGAATGAAGAATAAAGACGATGTTTTATTGAGGGATGACGTGATTTCTAACATCTTTTCATGACTATTAAGATAGGGCTCATGACAACCGAAAAGGTAGTATAGTTGGAAACTCTAATTTTTAAAGTCTTTCTTTTACAATTATTATATTTATATGTAACTTTCACGGTCTTCCTTTTATTATTGGATTTTGTGGGTGCAATCCAATGAAAACCCTCAGGAGACAACACTCCTCCTACTAGGGACACCTAGAGGTTTAAAGGCTTGTTGCACGTGCTCAGTGCAATCGTGTTACCTACGAAAGTGAGCAAGTTAGTTTTTTCTTTTTCTTATATTTTGTCCTTCTTTTTCTAATAAAACAAGTTTGCTCGAGACGACCAAAATTAAGTTTAGGGGAATTTGATCAGTCGAAAATTTTGCATTTTTAACACATCAATTTCTTTACTATTTGCAATCATCTAAATGTGTTCGGTATTAATATAGCACATATTAGCAATTTGTCTGTAAAATATCAAATAACATGTGTTATACATTATAACCGGAATTTTAAGGGAAATTGAGTGTTTATTATTGCACGCATGATCTTTTGTATATCGCAACACTTGTCTCGAGATTGTGTGCAGGAAATTCTCCAGGTAAAAGAGCCAGAACTGCTAAAAGTGCTGATAAAAATACGCCAAGTCCAAGACTTGTGATCCTGCGGTGAACAAGAAAGTATAAAAATATTCCAGACATCAGAAAAGTGCCAAAAAGCCAACACAAAGTTACTCTGTAATTTTCGTGCATCAATACCACCAAACGGCCGAGGATCCGCAGCCGAATGGGCCGATCGGCCGCGGATCCGCGGCCACGTGGACACATCATCGGCAACGTACTTTTTCAGGCTTCTCCTTTCAATAGGCAAACTTCTTCAAGACACTTCAGTTCCCAGAGATCTCCAAAAGCTTCCTTTCTAACAGCTAAGCTTCTTGTACAAGCCTAATACCTACCAAGCTTCACGAGCAAGCTAGCTAACTACCTTAATCTGGAAGCTTCTTCTCAAAACAACCAAGCTTCTCTTGTAAGCTAAATAACTAACTCAACCTAGAAGCTTCTACTCAACTACCAAGCTTGCAAAGGAAGCAAAACCTAGCTTAGCTTCTAAAAGAAGTTAGATCAAGCTTCTAGGGGAAGCTAAAGGAGAAGACTATAAAAGGGGACCCAAGGCTTCATTACAAAGGTTGTTGTTGGGTTGTTGAAAAATTGAGCCAAAATTCTGCAAGTTGAGTGACACAACTTGCAACTCAAAACCCTAGCCCGAATCCAATTCAAAAGCCAAATCAAGATCATCAAGTACCAAATCAAGCAAGCATCCAACAAGCCTTTTTGAAGCAACGCCGATCATCATCCGAGCAAATGATCCATGACGATCCGCGACTCAAGAAGACGATGCGAAGCTAGTTCGACGATCGAGTTCTCTCCTCAATTCTTGTAGTCTTTGAGTGAATTGTAATGAAATATCGAATAATAAAAAGTGAAAATTCTTGATCTTGCTTTTCTTTACATTTGAGCATTATGATGAGTTGTCAATTCTTGATTTTTTTCTTTTTCATGATGTTTGAGTGAAAACTCCGCTTGTGGAGGAATCGAGAAAATAGATAGATGATGATGATTAAATTCTTGAACGATTCTTAAGTCTTATGAATTTTGTAAACTCTAGGAAATTGAATCAACGACGACCTAGTTTTGAGCGAGATACTTTCTTGAATGTTTTCGCTCTTAACTAGAGATCAACGATCGATGATTGAATTTCCTAGAGGCTAGAATTTGAATGCTAATCAACGAAAGGATAAGGGATGATGATGGAGAAACCCTAGTTACTTCAATAGATCCCTAAATCTCGTTGATCGTCATCGATCTAGCAACAAATCATCAATAGATAAGAATTTGTAATCCTAATTCTTCATCATCACCATCGATTGGATCGATTCCTACGAGCCTCTTTACAAATCTCGATAATTCATTCGATTTGGATATCATCTTGAACTTTATTAATTCTTGATTTTAGATCTAGTTTCCGATGATTCTTGAAACTAAAATTTCATAAATCTTGAATCAATTTCCTTTTATCTTTTAATTTTCAACTCAACTAAAACAAGATCGATCAAATCTCACTTTCCCTGTGGACGATCTGCACTCGCTAACGAACCTACAATTGACACCGTTATTGATTGCGGTTTACAAATTTCTTTGGTTGTGATCTTTACACTTTTCCAAATACGATATCGAAAATGATCATTCAATTCACTCTCAGGTTACTCATCCACGGGTTCGCTCCTTGATGAGTAATGCTGTATTGGCTTTTTCCCTATGTGATATGCACTGGAAACAGCTGAATGATATTTGAATCCGGTTCCATCTAAATTAGTGCTTTTGATTCTATATGAACATAGATTGGTTGCATATCTTAAACATATTAAGATATGGAGTTATCCAGTTCCTGTTTAAAACCAGCATCCGGACAAACTCATGGCACGCTTCTGTAATTCCTGTTTGTGGATTATCCCAAGCATTTGCTAGGGTTTTGTTTCTACCATTTTCAACATCAATAGTTATATTGTTCTTGACTCGCCACCTTTTTATAAAAGGAATCTTTTTTCAAAAAAAAACTAGTGGGAGTATGGTAGAACTGAAAGTGATTTCAGAACCATAAACGGTTACCAAAATTTTTGTAGAACCTAAGAATTCAATTGGACTTGACAAACCATTAGACACTCCGCAGATTTTAGTAGATGATCTCAGCCACCTAAGAGATACTTTTGAATTCTCATAGACGGTGACAGGGAGGTCAGCATCATGGTTATGATGGCCATACTAGTTATCTGTAAGTCATAGGAAGTGGTAACTTTCAGGTGACCAGATACTTTATATCCAAATTGGACTCCATGCACTTCAGTAAATATTGGATTTTGGAGTTTGCTACATACTCTTGAAAGGGTAAAACCCATTAGGAGAAAGTAGATCTTTTCAGATCTGTGCATGTGGAAAGGTATTAATCTAATGAGGCTAGACTTGTTATAAATATTCTCATCAAACACCCGTTGTGGATTGTGATGAGACTTTACTTCAGTGTCTACGCTAAATTCCATACGGATATGACTTGTTACTGCTGCTACTCCAGATTATGATATCTGGAAAGAGATTGACTATAACATCTTTCCAAATGAGAATTTGGAAGTGCATGTTTATATGACTCTGTCAGAGGGTTATCGTAGTCAGTAGGACAAGCAGAAGGTGTGCAAGTTGCTTATGTCTATTTGTAAACTAAAGTATGGATAGCGGAGACAGATCATCTGCGTTTGATGTAACAGTCAAGATAATTGACTTCATCAAAACAATAGATGGACCTAGTAAGAAAGGTGTAAGGAGTATTGTCCTGGGTTTTGGATGACATACTCCAGATAGGAAGTGATGTTCCTAAACTACAATCGGTCAAACTTTGGTTGTCACTTATTGTTTTCTCCATGTTGGATATGAATAATATATCAGGGATTCTGGTGACTAGATCTATGGTTTTAGATCTAAATTTGGGAAGTTTCCCAATCGGATACTTAGAAAGTATTCTAAAAGTATTTTAGAATGGACGGCTCCTGGTGTGGTGGTGTACCCGCAGGTGATGGAGTCACCTTCTCTAAAGAGATATCTTTCAGACTGATGAGGAGAGGGACTGGCATGAATGACATATCATTTGCTTAGCCAATTGAGTCAATCATGCAACGTCTTGTACAAAACCAGATATTGCTTATACTCTTGCTGTAATAAGCAGATATTAATCCAATTCTGGAGAAACAATGGGAAATGGTTATGAACATTAGAGAATGTTCTTAGTATATGTTAATGAAAGCATCCTCCGGGAGGCGGTTATCGGTTTAGGCTTCCAAGGTGACATGCATGACAGAGATGCTGTCAGAGTCTGGAGTTTTGCCTCTTCTGAGGATCGGTATATTGGATAGTGTTCCAATAGGGATACTGAGGTTAGCATGGTTCAGAATACTGGTTATGACTCAACAGAAGTTACAGCCTAAGAAGTTTGTTGGATAAAATTGTTCATTTATGAACTTGGTCCCATCATGTATTTAGAAAAAATTCTTAAGGCAGGGTATCACACTGTTTGGGAGATTTCTGATCTCCGCATTGTTGAGATATAAAAAGAGGAAATTGAAACATTGTAGTGGATCCACTCACTGAGACTATTTCTCTAACACGGATGTTCCTCAAATGAGATTTGAGAAAATGATTAGTAGAGAAATTGGGTATTCAATAGCACACGTGATGTGCGTATGCGATACCGAAATAATTAGCCTTAAGTGCAAGTGAGAAATTGTTGGCTATAGTGCCCTCAATAAAATTATTGGAATTGTAGGCATACGATTATGATAATTAAGGGAGGACCTATACAGGTAGAACAATCTTACTCGAAATGATAGTATGCTATCTAGTTTGTCTTTATCATTGATGTGTATATATTTGACTTGTTATTATGTGTCGCTAATACATAATGATGAAGCCCGTAGGATTCTTGCTTGACTACCAGTATTATGATGGCGATCATATATGTGAGAGCTGGGCAGTCTATAAGCACATTTTTAAATGTCCCTAGACATAGGAGTATCGAGACTGGGTATTGATATTCCGGAGTAGACTAGTGTATGCGTTTCGAGACCCCAATGAGGGGCAGTGATCGGTCTCACAAACCATTGGTGTTATATCACCTAAGATAGTATACAGGTGCTCACTGGAGGTGAGTACACAAGACGAACTCACCGAGAAATTCTAAATGGTATTATATCTATCGTCAGATAGTATTTCTCGAGTGACATTAGTACAGGTTATTTTTCTGACCTGAGATCGGCATTTGTCTCGTGTGAGTTCCCACCGTGCTTTGATTACTACCCTACCACAGCTCAAAGGAGTCATGCATGTTGGGTTATGTAAGCGCCCTGGCCATCAAGATCTAGCTTGATCTCCGGTCTCCCTCCATCGAAGATGATCCACCTGAGGATTTGTATTCCGAGCTCCTACCTCAATATCCAAGGTAACAAGGGTACCTAGATCGCTAAACTAGATAGCCTAGAGGATGTAGAGTGTGATGATGGATTAATTTGTCTTATAACACGCTAAATTTCTCAACACGTGAGACTTGAAAGGTAGAGGTAGAAGAAGAAGCTTGAGGATGAGAGTATGAGGAAACTCAAGAAAAATAGCTAAGTCTTTTTTTGTTGTGTGTTGTAAGCAATAATTGAAGCCATCAAATAAATATCTCACGTCTCCAAAATATCTAAAGTCAACACAAAATATCCCAAGACTCTAAAATATCTCACAACAAACAAAAACAAGCATGCTAGAATAGTAACCATGAGTTACTACTAAGCCATGCTACAATAAATGCAAACCACACCTTATCCTCTCCACCTCATTAACCATTTAATCCTAAATGGTTAAAACTAAAGGAGGTGGCATTTTCTAGAAGCACATTGTAATAAATTACAAGAATACCCCTTATCCGTATATATATACCCGTATCCGTATTCCGAAAAATACGAATACAGAGAGACAAAAATAATCCAATAATATAATACTAGAATCTGGCTTAAACCAAAACCCACTAGTATTATCCGTCCAAATCCTGATACATGCACAAGTGCACGTATATGATCGAACCCTTCCGTAAAACCATACGGCCTCTACATCGTTTTTCCCGAAGCAGGGAAATCCTCTGTGTGTGACTCTAACGACTCTTCAATACGCTGGCAGTGGATTTAACCACAAGCACGTCAGCGGCACTAGCTGTACGTAACGGCTACCCAAGTATTGAGCCAAAGGGAGGCCGACGAGCAAACTCATCCGAACCCCTACTAAGCCTGTCCGTGACAATATCCGTCCAGTCCAGTCTGTTCGTCTAAGTGTATCGCATATCGAGTCTAGGGGGTGGATAAAGTCAGACCCTAATAACGCGACATTTCGTGTCGGTATGAAGCCCATACCAATTGAGAAACTGCTGATCCAAATCAGTAATTCTTGACTACCTTAGCCAACGATTTTTGTTGATGGCCACCCGTGCACTGCACGACATCAACCCCCAATACCGAGAGAGACGAATCCCCGACGATCCGCTCACTGCCTCCATGTTGCTCGGGACTTTACCCAACTGAAACCTGTTTGCATGACTCCTTTGATCCATGGTAGGGTAGTAATCAAAACACAGTGGGGACTCACACGAGATAAATGACGATCTCAGGTCGACAGACTAACCTATACTCATATCATCTGGGAACTGCTATCTAAAAATAGATATACTACCAACTAGCAGGTTCTCGACGAGTCCGTCCAGTGTACTCATAACCCAATAGGCACCTGTATACTATCTTAGGTGAACAAACTAACACCAATGGCTTGTGAGACTTGACCACCGCCCCTCGTCGGGGTCTCGATCAGTATACACTAGTCTACTCTTGAGTATCGATGCCCAGTCTCGAAACTCCCACGAATAGGGACATTTAAGGATGTGCATATAGACCACCTAACTCCCACGTATATGATTGCCATCATAATGCTGGTAGTCAAGCAAAAATCCTATTGGCTCATCAACATGTAATAGTGATATGTAATACCACATAAAGCATGTACATGATGATAAAAACAAACAAGATAGCATACTATGTCACGACCAAAAATTTGGCCCATAACCGGCACTTAAACTACATAACGTCTACAGGCGTACGCAACTCAAGTAAGCCGAAACCCAAAAATCTAAACCGCCCAAATCTGGATCAATGGAGAAAAACATAGTTTTAACATTTGGAAAATCACAAGTAAAATCTCTAACTCTAGTTTTCCTTCTTGAAAATTTCGGCAGCACCTCCTTTGTAAAAACTAGCCCCGAAAACGGGTACAACATAGATAATAATAAAAGCATCCCAAACGGGAGCAAATCACGCCCAACGGCGGAGAAAATCACCACAACATGTATACAACGCCGAAGCGAAGAATATAAAATAGAAGACTGTAATAAGAAGTAAACTTGCCAAAACAAAACCGGCTCCCATGAGCACGGCACCCAAAATCACCAAAATAATACAACACCGAATCCTCACAAGTCGTCTCTAAGTGATATACAAACAGTGGTAGATGGAGAATACTAGATCCAACAAAAAGATATACAATGTACAAGCAGATAACCGCAAACCCACCTAAAAGCAAAGGCCTCACTGCCTAATGTAGCGGTATCCGCAAAAGTAGAGATGATAAGACGCCCTGCCGCGACTACTCTGAGGGTAAGTCCTGCAAAACACTGTGGCACAACGGGGGTGAGTTGCCAACTCGTGAATAGTAATAAACATCAAACTGTAATCGCAAGTATGCACGAATAGCGATTTATCTATCATACGTAATCCGATAGCATAAGTATGATAAGTGAATATGCAACAATCATGTAATGGTACATCATCAGGGTACTACAACTACATGAAGCAATGCATAACAACAAAATCCTGAGTGTGGGATGATATAATATAAAATATCAAGCAAAATCATCAGCATGGAAAAACACCAGTGTCCCTCACTAACACATCAAATCCCAAATCCTCAGGCACCGCATCCTCAGATCGGCCCTTACATGTAAATCTCATGGAACCTGAGTGTCTATCATCGACACCCGAAACATCATGAAAACATATACATGTATGTGTGTGTGTGTGTGTGTGTGTAAGTATGAGGATATCCATCCCGTAAGTCCACCGACGATATGTAAAAATCATGGAAATACCTGAGTGTCTAACATCGACACTCAAATATCATGAAACCCATGTCTAGCATAGATACGTAAATCCCCATAACTCAAGCGCCGTCACCACGATTGGCCCTGACGATATGTCATACCTCACTCCGGTCGGTATCCCCACGATAACCGCCGAGTCCAAATACTATCACCGGTAGGTAGTGGTCCCACCGCCAGGCTTATCGTCTACACCACGAAATCACCACTCGCCCCGGGGTACCACACCGGGTCCACCATGTACCCGCAGACGGTGCCTCCGGCTCCTCGAATCGGGTATCACAAGACAAATCTCAGAACCGAAAAATCACGTGGTGGACGCACTGATATATCATATCAAGAGAAACTGGGTTTTCAAACAATACATAGTTTTCTTGAAATACCCCCACGGTTCTCAAATCCATAAATCATATGAAATCCATATCTCAATGCGTAAATCCATGAAAAACTGATATATGCAACATAAAACAACAATATAAGCATATCAAGGGAAATCCGCTCTTTTAAATGAATCCATCTTTAAAAATATATCTTGCGGTTCCCAAAATCCTCCGAAAAACAAGTGCAACATCATATGTGGTGTACATGTAAGTGTAGCAAGGTTTATGTATCTACATGTAAGCAAGTATGTATGATGCATTTCATAAGCGCAATTATCAACAACTCAATATCACATATCAAAAACAATATGTGTGCATGATGTACATGTAGCTGTAATAGACTATGTGGGTGTACATATCAATATGTGTGCATGATGTACATGTTGCTGTAATAGACTATGTGGGTGTACATGTCAATATGTATGCAAGATGTACAAGTAGCTATAGTAAGGTATACGTGAAATGGATTAAGAGTTACTATCTTAACTATCCATGTCAAACATAATAACACGTATGTAGGTGTCAACAATATCTCCTATGCACAAAGGAATAAGAATTACTACCTCCACTATCCAAATCCACTACCATATCACGTATGTAGGTGGTTTGTGAGTGTTATGGTAATTACTGACGATGTGGGTGTAGCATACAATTTAGTGCTCGTGCAACATGAACCGTCAGTAATGTGTTATATCTAAAGGTACAACAGATACTACTATGCAATGACATTCATATGAAATTAACCAATATGAAATAACATGCAGCTATCCTATCATATCAGCCCCGATGCATAACGCTATATGGGAGATTTCCCCGTAGATGTTAAGTCTACTCACCAATGGTCTCCAGTTATAACAATCCGACCAACTGCTTCCCCTTGTTCGCAGCGTCCGAAGTCCCCGCTTGCGACGTTATAAATTTCACAAAACACATAAACAGAGCAAAAACTCAGAAATCGACTAAAATAACGTAAAACTACGTTTTAAATAACGCATCGACACTAAACTAACTCACAAGTCTCCGTCTAGTGGCTAACGTGAGTAACGATACCACTAAACCAATCTAAGTATAGCAGCTGCACCGGATCACGATTCGTGTCGGATTACGAAACACGCGGATTCAAAACACTAGATTATAGGTAAATGATTCCAGATTTTTCATACTGCAATTACTAAAAAAGTAAACAGTACCAAACACCCCTAACCAACAGCAGACAACTACCCACAAAAACCAAACCCCATCACTTCCCTTCATTGCCGACGTCGCCGGTTTTGGTCAGAGGGTCGTCGGCCATGGCCGGTGTGGTGGTGCTCGGGTCTTAGCTGGTGCTCCAGGGTCACTAGTACATCACTATAATTTTGTTTGGTCACTCACTAAAATTTCCAGATCACAGCAGGTACAGAGGCTCTAAAAAGACACTAAAAACCCGATATTGCACTAATCGATACTTTAAGTGTTCTAAACCATATTCAACGAGCTATACAACATAAAAACTCCTATTTATCAGTGTAGGGATTATACCTATCAATTTTAACTCACAAGATCCAAGCTTTCCTAGTTTCCAAGTGATCAAAGAGCAAGAATCAAGAGTTGAGGTATTTTTGTGATATATTTGGGAATTTTGGAGATTTAAAAGCTTTAAATTGTTGCAAAAGGAGAAGGAATTGATCAAGAGCAGAAGAGAGAGAGAGGGGCTCGGCCAAAATGAAGGAGGTGAGGAAATTGTGTGGAGTTTCTAGCTAATTCTAGCATTAAATGCAATAAATGCATTCACATGCACATTCATGCACCCCTTGCATTCTTTTTCATTTCTTTTAAACTTAAATCCCAAGTCCATACAAAGAATCTAGATATTATGTGGGTTTGGTTTACTCAAGAATAATTGATGAAAATTTCACTTAAAAGAAATTTCCTAAAATGTGAATACCGTATTAAAATAATATTTAAATTTTGGAAAAATTATAATTGAACCAAAACGTCCCATATACCCCTAAAGCTTGCGCACTAACTTTATTTTAGCTAAACTAGGTGCTGGCAAGTCTATATGGTCGTTCGAACACTGTCGGGTTAAAACGGAAAATACCGACAATTTAACCCTAAAACGGAAAAATTCGCATAACGATTTCTAAAACGTTACAATCTTCCCCCTTATAGAAATTCGGTCCCCGAATTAAAATTTCATATTAAGGGTACCTTCAAAGAGATGAGGGAATTTCTTTCGCCTCTCGCTCTCGGCCTCCCAAGCGATCTCCTCACTAGTCGGGCTACGCCAAAGAACCTTCACAGATGGAAAGACCTTTGACCGAAGTTTCTTCACCTGCCGATCCAAAATAACTACTGGCTGCTCGGTGAACGAAAGATCGCGCTCAAGCTGAATGGTCTCATGCTGAACCATATGAGAAGGATCATGAAGGTATCTACGAAGCATCGACACATGGAAAATAGGGTGAACATCTAGAAAACTGGGCGGGAGCGCCAAACGATAAGCAACAGAACCCACTTGCTCAAGGATCTCGAATGGACCAAAAAATCTGGGACTGAGCTTCCCCCTCTTCCTAAATCGCATAACGCTCTTCATCGGAGAAATCCTCAGGAATACATGATCCCCCACTGTGAACTCAAGTCTGCGACGACGACGGTCGGCATAAGAATTCTGCCTGCACTGAGTTGCTCTCATCCTGTCTTGAATCAACAGGATCTTCTCCGTAGTCTCCTGAACTAGTTGGGGTCCCAAAACCAGACTCTCACTAAACTCGGTCCAACAGACTGGCGATCGACACTTCCTACCATATAGAGCCTCAAAAGGTGCCATCTGAATAGTCTCCTGAAAGCTGTTGTTGTAGGAGAACTCAATCAACGGCAAGTGACGATCCTAACTGCCACCAAAATCAAGCACACATGCACGGAGCATATCCTCCAGAGTCTGAATAGTCCGCTCCTACTGACCATCGGTCTGCGGATGAAAAGCGGTGCTAAAACTCAACCGGGTACCCATAGCTTCCTGAAGCTTCTGCCAAAGACGGCTAGTAAACTGGGTGCCTCTGTCGGATACTATGCATGTGGGAACACCGTGCAAACGCACAATCTCGTCTATGTACAACTGAGCATAACCGAAAGTGGCCTTCACTGGAAGGAAGTGAGCCGCTTTGGTCAACCGGTCAACAATCACCCAAATGGAGTCATACCCCCTACTGGTCCTGGATAGACCCACAATGAAGTCCATGGAAATCTTCTCCCATTTCCACTCCAGAATTGATAAAGGCTGCAACTCTCCAGCCGGTCTCAGGTGCTCAGCCTTGACTTGCTGAAAAGTTAGGCACCTCGAAACGAAGTCTGAAATATCGCGTTTCATCCCTTCCCACCAGTAAAAGTCTCTCAAGTCACGGTACATCTTGGTGGAACCTGGATGAACGCTAAAGGCCGACTGATGTGCCTGCTCTAGGATCTCACGTCTCAACCCATCAGCATCTGGTACACACAAGCGAGTCCCGCATCGTAGCACACCCTGGTCATCAATCATGAACTAAGAAATTGTACCCTGTCGAACAAGCTCAAGAATCTCGGACAAACGGGCATCACTGGGTTACGCCTTACGGATACGATCAAATAGTAGTGGACGGGCGCGGACATGAGCAAACTGTCCCCCAGCGTAATTGAACTCGAGCTGCACTCTACCATCACACAAGAGCTTCCAATCTGTAGAAGACTGAAGCTGAACTGCGCTCAACTGGTATAAGCTACCCCCGGGCCTACGACTCAAAGCATCATCTACCACATTCGCCTTCCCGGGTGATAAAGGATCTCACAATCATAATCCTTCACTAGCTCCATCCATCGGCGTTGTCTTATATTCAGATCCCGCTGCTGGAAGATATACTTCAAGCTCTTGTGATCCGTGAAGATCTGACACGACTCCCCGTACAAGTAGTGTCTCCAAATCTTCAACGCAAAGACCACTGCGGCCATCTCAAGATCGTGAGTGGGGTAATTATGCTCGTGCTTCTTCAGCTGCCTAGAAGCGTAAGCAATCACTCTATCGTGCTGCATCAAAACACAGCCGAGCCCCACTCAAGAAGCATCACAATAAACAACATAGCCGCCTGATCCAGAAGGTAAAGAAAGAACTGGTGCTGTCGTCAACCGAGTCTTCAACTGGTGAAAACTCTGTTCGCATGCATCAGTCCAAAGAAAAGGAACTCCTTTCCGGGTCAGTCCAGTCAGCGGTGCAGCGATACTCGAGAAATCCTGCACGAAACGCCGATAATAACCAGCTAAGCCCAAAAAGCTGCGGACCTCAGTCACCGATACAGGTCTGGGCCAAAACTGCACAACCTCGATCTTCCTCGGGTCCACAAGAATACCATCACCAGTCACCACATGACCCAGGAAGTCAACTCTATCAAGCCAAAACGCGCACTTTGAGAATTTAGCATACAGATGGTGCTCTCTTAATATCTGCAAAGTAATTCTCAAATGCTGCTCATGCTCCTCACAACTCCTAGAGTAGACCAGTATGTCATCTATAAACACAATAATAAACTGGTCGAGGAACGGCCTGAAAATCTGGTTCATCAGATCTATGAACGCTGCTGGCGCATTGGTGAGTCCAAACGACATCACCAAAAACTCATAGTGCCCATAACACGTACGAAAAGCAGTCTTCGGAATGTCATCATTCCGAACCCGCAACTGATGATAACCCGAACGTAAATCAATCTTAGAAAAACGTTTCGCACCCTGGAGCTGATCAAATAAATCGTCAATGCGAGGTAAAGGATACCTGTTCCGCACCGTAACTCGGTTCAACTGACGATAATCCACACATAGCCTCAAACTGCCGTCCTTCTTTTTAACGAACAGAACAGGAGCTCCCCACGGCGAAACACTCGGACACACAAGTCCCAAATCAAGCAACTCTTGCAATTGATCTTTAAGCTCTCTAAGCTCTGCCGGAGCCATTCGATAAGGCGGTATAGAAATAGGCTCCGTGCCAGGAATCAGATCAATGCAGAACTCAATATCGCGCTCTAGCGGCAACCCAGGTAACTCATCGGGAAAGACATCGGGAAACTCTCGCACGGTAGAAACCTGGTCCAACGTCTCCACTGTGGCCCCAGTATCATGAATGAATGCCAAGAATCCTCGACATCCCCTCCTCAAAAGCCGACTAGCATACAGAACAGAAATCAAACTATGAGGGGAGGCACCATGGTCTCCTTACACAACAAACACCGACTCGCTGGGAAAACAAAACCTAACTGTCTTCTCGCGGCAGTCCACGGACGCGTAGCAAGTAGCTAACCAGTCCATGCCCAGCAGAACGTCAAAGTCCAACATCTCAAGAAGGATTAAGTCGACGAACAGATCTCTGTCACCCAAACGGACAGCACAAGACTGAAACACGTGTCGCGCAACAAACGACTCTCCCATAGGAGTAGTCGTGACAAGCGGCTGATCTAGCAAACACGACTCTCGGCCTAATCTCGGCACGAAGTGCGTAGAAACATACGAATCCGTAGATCCCGGATCAAAAAGAACATGTGCATCATAAGAACATACAGAAAGTATACCTGAAACCACAGCATTAGACGCCTGAGCGTCCTGGTGAGTCAAGGCAAAAACCCATGCCTGCCCTCTACCGGCTACTGGTTGTCCCATGCCTCTGCCACCTCGTCCTCTCGGCACAAAACCCCCGCGACCACGACCTCTCTAAACAGGAGTCTGACACGGCGCAACAACAGGAATAAGAGGCAACGCTCTCTGAGGCGGAGAAGGTGGTAAGGTAACCTGGGGTACTGCTGTCCCTCTCTGACGCACCACCGTACAATCCCGAACAAGATGATGTAGACTGCCAGATCCGAAGCACCCATAAGACAGTCGCTGGCCTTCCTGGGAATAAGAACTGAATAACTGGCCCCGTCCCATGTCTCTGTTACTCCGTGAGTCTGAAGGAACTCTTCCTCGGTGTGGAAACCTCTGTCTCCGTGCTGGTACATCCGTACGAGTCCTTTTCGGTTCCGGAACAACCGATGACTCAGCTAGACGCTCCTCCACTAATAGGGCTGCATCCATGGCTGCCGCATACGTGTCACAATGCTGAATGCTGATGGCTAGGAACAACTGGGTAAGTAGTCCTCGAACGAACCTCTTCACCCTCATCTCCTCAGTCGCCACCAAGTACGGCGCATACACCGACAGCTCGGTAAACAGTACATCATACTCAGACACCGTCATCCCCGGAGTCTGACGTAACGACTCAAATTTGAGCTCTCGCGCATCCCTGACGCTCGGTGGAAGAAAACGGGTGAGAAATACAATCACAAACTAAGCCCAGGTCATAGGACCAATACCAGCGGCTCTGCCCCTCTCCAACGACTCACACCACTTCGGGCCAGACCCTCCAGCCGGAAACTCGCAAACTCCACCCATCTCTCATCGGAGCATCGGAGCGAACGAAAAATCCTGGCCATCCGGTCGATAAACGACTGCGGATCCTCAATAACATCTGTGCCAGTAAACACCATAGGCCTCAGCCTCATAAAATCTGTCAGTGACACGGTAATAACCTCCGGAGTTGTAACTGCGACTGCAGGAACTGTAGGTACCATCGTGGTCCCTGCAACGGGTAGAACAACTACCGACCCCTACGCTCGAATGGCCTCTACCAAGGTCCCCATCATTTGGCAAAGGTCCTGCATACCAGCCCCAAACATAGCAATATGCTCCGGTACGACAGGCGTACCACCTTAGTCAGTCCTCACCTCAGACGAGTCAACTATGACCTCGGCCCTCGCGGCCGCTCTCTGTGCCCTCGTAGTCTTCGGCGGCATATAGGCTGGAAATTGAAACAAGATTCGATAAGGAAACAGGAATCGAATCACAAAGATGTATATCATCACGGACGAAAATCAATCAATAACTCCTAAGGTCACTTAGGCGGAGTACCGTGTTGTAAGTATGCCGTGGAACATACACACGCTATGTCACTCTGCATAAGCTACCTACTCCATCATACTAAGGTCATCCTACACTCCGAAAGGTAAAACCTAGCGCTCTGATACAAACTTTGTCACGACCCAAAATTTGGCCCGTAACCGGCACTTAAACTACGTAACGTCTATAGGCGTACGCAACTCAAGTAAGCCGAAACGCAGAAATCTAAACCACCCAAATCTGGATCAACGGAGAAAAACACAGTTTTAACATTTGGAAAATCACAAGCAAAATCTCTAACTCTAGTTTTCCTTCTTGAAAATTTCGGCAGCACCTCCTTTGTAAAAACTAGCCCCAAAAACGGGTACATCATAGATAATAATAAAAGCATCCCAAACGGAAGAAAATCACGCCCAACGGCGGAGACAATCACCATAACATGTATACGACGCCGAAGCGAAGAATATAAAAGAGAAGACTACAATAAGAAGTAAACTTGCTAAAACAAAACCGGCTCCCATGAGCATGGCACCCAAAATTACCAAAATATTACAACACCGAATCCGCACAAGTCGTCTCTGAGTCATATACAAGAAGTGGTAGATGGAGAATACTAGATCCAACAAAAAGATATACAATGTACAAGCAGATAACCGCAAACCCACCTAAAAGTAAAGGCCTCACTGCCAAACGTAGCGGTATCCGCAAAAGTAGAGATGATAAGAAGTCCTGCCGCAACTACTCTGAGGGTAAGTCCTGCAAAACACTGTGGCACAACGGGGGTGAGTTGCCAACTCATGAATAGTAATCAACATCATACTGTAATCGTAAGTATGCACGAATAGCGATTTATCTATCACACGTAATCCGATAGCATAAGTATGATAAGTGAATATGCAACAATCATGTAAAGGTAGATCATCAGGGTACTACAACTACATGAAGCAATGTATAACAACAAAATCCTGAGTGTGGGATGATATAATATAAAATCTCATACAAAATCATCAGCATGGAAAAACACCAGTGTCCCTCACTGACACATCAAATCCCAAATCCTCAGACACCGCATCCTCAGATCGGCCCTCACATGTAAGTCTCATGGAACCTGAGTGTCTATCATCGACACCCGAAACATCATGAAAACATATACCTGTATGTATGTATGTGTGTGTGTGTATATATATATATATATATATAAAAGTATGAGGATATCCATCCCGTATGTCCACCGACGATATATAAAAATCATGGAAAAACCTGAGTGTCTAACATCGACACTCAAACATCATGAAACCCATGTCTAGCATCGACACGTAAATCCCCATAACTCAGGCACCGTCACCACGACTGGCCCTGACGATATGTCATACCTCACTCCGGTCGGTATCCCCACGATAACCGCCGAGTCCAAATACTATCACCGGTAGGTAGTGGTCCCACCACCAGGCTTATCATCTACACCACGAAATCACCACTCACCCTAGGATACTATACCGGGTCCACCATGTACCCGCAGACGGTGCCTCCCGCTCCTCGAATCAGGTATAACAATCCAAATCTCAGAACCGAGAAATCACATGGTGGACGCACTGAAATATCATATCAAGAGAAACCGGGTTTTCAAACAATATATAGTTTTCTTGAAATACCCCTACGGTTCTGAAATCCATAAATCATATGAAATCCATATCTCAATGCGTAAATCCATGAAAAACTGATTTATGCAAAATAAAACAACAATATGAGCATATCAAGGGAAATCCGCTCTTTTATATGAATCCATCTGTAAAAATATATCTTGCGGTTCCCAAAATCCTCTGAAAAACAAGTGCAGCATCATATGTGGTGTACATGTAAGTGTAACATGATTTAAGTATCTACATGTTGTTAGTTATATGTATGCCCTAGAGGCCATTACTGTACATTGGATGTATATTGTAGTGGATGCTGGGACATATATAGGTAGGACTTTCTTGCTCGACATGATAGTACGCTATCTGGTTGCTCTGTATCTTAACATGTATACTTTCAGTCTCTTTGTTACATGTTGATAAAGCCCTTAGGATGTGTACTCGACTTCCAGGACTATGATGCAGATCATACTAGTGGGGCCTGGGTAGTCCATGAGTACATCCTTCAATGTTCCTAGTCGTGGGAATATCGAGACGGGGGATCGATATTCCAGAGTAGACTAGCGTATATCTTCTCGACCCATGTGATGGGCGATGGATGATCCCATATCCATTGGTGTTTGACATCGAAGATGGTATGCGGGTGCTCAGTGGAGACTGGGTACACTGAACGGACTCGCCGAGAACTCCCAGATGGTATTATACCTCACGTCAGATGACAGTTCTCTGGTGACACTGGTACAGCTTAGTCTGTTGACCCGAGATAGTCATAGAGTCTTGTGTGTCTCCCACTGTGCTTTGATTTCCACCCTACCACGGCTCTACTAATTCGTGCAAACAGGTGGCTTTTGGGTACAATCCCGCTTCACATGGAGGCAATGAGAGATAGGAGGCGATTCGTCTCTCCCGGTATTGGGGGTTGATGTTGTGCTATGCTCGACTGGCCATAAATGGAAATCCCTGGCCAGGGTTGCACTGATTTACTGGTATGTGTTATCAGTAGTTTCTTGCTTGTTATGGACCTTACATCGGCATGAGTTATCGAGCTACTGGGGTCTGATGTTTACCACCCCTAGGCGAGATATGCGACATATCAGACGAACAGACCGGACTGTACAGTAAGTGTTACTGGTTGGATTCACAGGAGTGTGAGCGGGCGGGCTTGCTCGTCGATCTTCTGATCGCTCAATACCCGGGTGGCCGTTACGTTTAGAAGACCGCTTGCGGCTTGTGGGTGTTTGATATGATCATCATCTACTGCCGGCGTATTGACGAGTCTTTAGAGTCCTACACAGAGGTTTCCTGGCTCAAGCGAAACGAAATAGGAGCGCATATGAGATATGTGCGGGATCGAGAATAATGCGTGTATGTGATACCGTATTCTATTCTCGCGATGAATGTATCGAATGGTTGTATGTGATATAACCTAGTTATCGAATCGAGGATTGATTCGATAAGTCGATACATTGGATATTAGTCGGTCATATGCGATATGACCGGATCGTTAAATCAAGTGTTGATTTAATGATTTAATGTATAATTATATATTTGATGTTCACTTAAAATGGATTTTCTCACTTGATATGCACATTGTATATATGATATAGTTTTGTGCACTAGTTTGTATCATGTTTGATGATATATGCAAACTTGGGTATGTGTTTACTTTAAACCATGGTTAAGTGAATGGTTAGGGTTTTGTAATCTTTACTTATTCATTTATTTCTTTTATTCATTTATTTTGGCAAGAATAAAATGGTGGCTAAATTTGTTCTTTGCTTGAAGCTTCTTGAAGCTTCAAAGCATCTTTGAAAGTCTAGCATTTTGTCTTTTGCCTAAACCTAACCATTCACCTAACCCTAGTTTATTCTCTACACTTAACCAAGGTTGCATTATGATAACTTCACTTGATTTATCATTTGTTTTAATAATTCTTATCATATTCTTTTTCTTCTTCTTCTTCTTCAACAAGAAGAAAGCTTGCTACCATTAATGGCAACATGAGAAAAAGAGTGAGTAATCCAATTCTAAAGTGAACCCACTTCCTATTTCTTCATCCTCTACCACTTGCTAAGTAGTATAGTGTGTTTTCTTCACAAGTTTCATGACTTGGTGAAGTTGGAGCTTGATCTTGAGTTGCCTCGACGTAGATCATCTTCGGCATCGAAGTCGACGACCTAGCCCGATCATTTCTCCGACGAAACCATCGCCACAGTCCGGATTCCGATAGGTACAGCGGAGGGGCGTCATCACGGAGTCAAGAAGGTGGAGGACCGAATCTACAAAGGTTGTAGCCTCTTTCCTTTTGCAATAATGTCATTTACTTGCTTGCATCGCCTTATCATCTAGTTAATGATCCGTATTAGGGTTTGTAGACACATGAAAAAATTTGAATTGGGCATGTTTGATCTGTTGTGAGACCTCATTAGTGTGCCTAGGAACCCTACAGTGGTATAAGAGCCTAGCTAGACCCTTAGGCGATGCGTAGACGGAGTTAGATGTCCGATCGAATCGAAACCCTAATCTCAAATTGCTCTCTGTACATTTTTTGAAATCGGGGATTTTTACGAATTAAAAATATGCAGAAATATCAGCAGGAGTTTCTAAGAATTATTGTGAAGCACGTGCTTCTGATTCAATCAAAGCGCGGCGGAACCGCGGCATTAGCATGGCTAATGCGGCGGTTCCGTGGCCACTTAGTTGCTTCATCTATTTATTTTTGCACAGTAATTCCTAAATTGTGGTGCTGTATTTTCTTGGAATTTTTAAATCTTACTCAAGAGTTGAGTTTTCTGGGTTGTATTGAGAGTTCGTAAATTCGATCGGATTATCAAACTTTGTCTATTTCTTTTTCCGGGCAATTTTAGAATATGTTAAAAAGTTCGACCGGATATAAATACCCACTTTTTCCCCTGCCGGGAAATTTCCAATTGTTGGACTTTTCCGTAGTTTGATGACGTTCTAAGTAGTGCAAGTAACGCGATGGTCCCTCTAGAAGACAACAAACCTTAACTCGATTATGTGACCGTCTTGAACTGCCCTTTGAACCTTAGGGTTTGGGGCAGTACGGCGTGCCACATGTGAGGCGTTGGCTTAACCCTTCTACGGCTGGACCGTTGGTACTGAGGCACGAAGTAAATGTTTTTAAACTTATTTCATGTGTTGAGCTGTTTCGGGAAAACTTGGGTGTTCGATTGTTCGATCGGAAAGTTTAACATTTTCTGTTTATCTGGAATGTGATACAATAATTGGAATTCACAAGTAGTTATGAGATAACTGATATGAATGTTATAAACATAGTACTTTAGTCTCACTTGATCGGTTGCCACGGAATTTTGATGTGATCAAAAGTCCGTCGCAATCACGTAGCGTACGCGGATACTCGCCGGGTAAACTTAATAGACAGCCTCACCCCATAGCCCCGACCAAGTGACTGTAGAAGAACCCCGTCGCCGAAAGCATCCGTTCGGGTGCTCGCGGCAGCGGTGTTCCGCCTTGGTGCACTTCGTTGACGGCGTCAGGGGTGCAGCCGCCTACTAAAGTTTGCGACGGGCATTCGATAAGAATATCAGGAATCTTTTTGAATTGCCCGACTTGATATTGAAAAGAGTTTTCGATAATTAGACTAAAATGCGGGGTTTATAAATGTTAGGCATGCGATGTCTAAGGAATTCATTTGGTTAGGCATGCGATGTCTAAAGAGGTTGCGGATTCCAACTGTTGTAGTTTTACACTTTCTTTTCTGTGACCATAAGTGTAATATGTGATATCGCCGGTTTCGTTGCTATATGTCAACGACAATTGGGATGTGCATATTTACTTATGTTGATGACATGTGATGTTATGTGTTGCTGGATATGTTATATTGGATCGTCGTGTTTGAATAGCCGGGGTTTTTTATGTGAGATGAGTGTTTTTCATTTTCATTCATGTAAAAACCTGTATGTAATATTTTTTTATTGGGGCACTTCCAGATTGCGGATGATGTCACCATTTGTATATTATTTACTTTTCCGCATTAGGATAGACCTAAGGAGGGGAGCACAAGTAACCGGGTTCTGGGGTACAGAGGGAGACCTTCTCGAGGAGTCGAGTCTGGGTCTCCTAACCCTAGAATTGGTAGGGTTGCTTGCCGCTCTCGTAGGGGTCTAGGGGTGTAGGATTGGCTATTCATCGCGACCGTGGAATCCGTGTTTTATACTGGCTCGTATTAGAAACACAGACGTCCTGGTATATCCAATATTTCATATGATATTTTCTGTTGCGATATCTGTGATACGATCATGTGATTTGTTCAGATAGATATAGTATATATGATATATTATATTGACGTTGCTTATGTTTTACACTCGCGTTAGCCCTTCCTCGCTCTGCCGTTAGTTACCTAACCTAACGGTGCAAATGGGACATCGAGGCGAATGCGGATGGCATAAGCGTACGTTATATTTATCTGTGATGTTTAGGTGGACTTAAATGATGGGATATTCATTAATATGATTAATGAAAGAAAATAAACCTAATTGATGTTGTGGAATCGAATTTCAAAATAAAAACAGGTAGCTACAGTTCTTGCTTTGCATCGCGGTGTTCATTGTAGAACATCCTGCACCTTATTCGATGAGGAAAGGACCGAGATCCCTTCACCGGGAGTGACTCCTTTAGCAATAACTGGCAGATGCTACACACTCGGTTTCTCTTTTGATTGCTTCTATAGTTTCTGCTTTGCACAGTGATATATATGATATATCCCGCACTTCATTCGACGATGAAAGGGCCGACGATCCCTTCACCGGGAGTGACCCCTTTAGCAAAACTAGAAAAGCCTAAAAAACACTCCATTTAAAAACCATTTGATTCCGCAACGAGATCAAGTTCAAAGCGTTAAAGGTTTTCATAAAAACCATTCGCAACCCTCCGTCATTTTAGGAAGCAGATTACTTAGTATTCGTGCTGTGTTTGTTGACCATAGTCAAGGCACAGTGTACGGTAGCTAAGTGATGTCTTCCTACACCACATATGATGCAATTAGTTAGGACAGTCATGTGGCTTTGTTGACCTTAGCCAAGGGTCATGTGGGTGGGTCTAATTAATCACGAATTGACGGGTAGAACTTGACTAGTGCTTATGATTTGTTGACCTTAGCCAAGATCATAGGTGCTACGGGTAAAAACCGTTATCGGGAGTTTCAAGTGTTGAAACTTGCAATGAGATTGCATACCTTCTATGTGATAGTTGGATCCCGATACCCACTGCGAGTAATTGTTACTCCTGGGAGAGTTTTACACTTTGCAATTAGCCGATCAAGTAGGTGTCTAGAAAGGTGTCAATGGGGTTACGCCTTTGGGAAAACGAGGTTTACTGTAATTAGGTCCGTACGAAAGCACGGGGAACCTCCATCAAAGTACTGACACTGGCCTGGCTGAAAGATTGGCGAACTTGTAGAGTGTAATTAATCCTGGCTAGTCTTTCCTTTTAGGGTTTGAAGGAAGATTTAATAAAAACAGTGGGAGCCATCCTTATTAGATAAAATAAATAACCAATCTAATCTTGCAAGAGCGCACGCAGAGTGTTTTCTTTTCTCTCTCTCCAGGTAGCGACCATATCACGCCTTAATCAAGATAATAATATGGATGTATTGACCGAACCCGCTTGTTATACTGAGCTGGGGAACGTTGGTCCCGCTCCAACTTATAATTGTTATAAGACAGAGCAGGAAATAGGGGAATACCAGGATTCCCATGCCGCCCAAACGAAGAAAGTGCATGAGATGCATCTCCTTCGGGTATGTTCATTATAAAGAACTGTTTCTCAGTATCCTCTGCATCCTGAGTATTTGATACCGGATCAGGATCCCAGATATGTAATCTGTTACATAGGGCTACAGAAAGGTAGAAAACTGAGAACGGGTGATAAGTTTCATGAGGCAGAAAACGGGGCAAGTGTCGCAGCCAAGTCTGTTGGTCACTATCACCCTGTATTATCAGTACATTGATTCTGAATAAATGCTATTAGATACCGAACCTGATATACAAAATCATATCAGTCTCTTTAGAAGTAAAGAAATGATAAAATTTTGTATTGTTGGATAATGTTTTGAACATTTCCTATATCAAAAGTAGATCAGTTCAGGCACGTTATCTAAAAGCATTGATGTTCTAAATCAAACTACAGTCCTAGTATACAGAACACACACAAGAGGAAGAATTCAAAAATGAACGAATCCTTCTTGAGGCATTGTAGACTAGGTCATATCAATGCGACCATACTGGCTGAAGTTACATTTTAGATGCATATTTAAATCAGTTTGAATTTACATCTTGTGAAACTTGCCAGTCATGTTACAAAGATAAGATGACCATAGCTCTGTTTATTGGAAACAGAGAAAGAGTTTGTAAACCCTTGGGATTGATATATGATGATGTATGTAAGATTCCCTGTCTACACATGCCAAGACCGGTTCTTTGTATTTCATTACATTCTCTGATAATCTCTCAAGATTCAGACATATGTTCCTGTTGAAACACAAGTCCGAACCTTTTGAGATATTCACAGAATATAAGTTAGAAATAGAGAACCAAAAACTGGGTATAAGTATTATGTCCTATGATGAGATCAGGGAGGAGAATACTTGTGCATAGAATTCCTGGATTATTCTAAAGGAAAATGAGATTCTCTCTCCGCATTACTCCTCTGAATACACCACAGCACAACGTTGTATCAGGGCGAAGAAATCGCACCGTATTAGATATGGTGTGCTCTATGATGAGTACTACTGAGTTACCTATTTTCTTTTGGGGTTGTGCACTTGAGAAGTTGCATACCTATTGAATAGGGTTCGATTCAAATCAGTGCCTACCACTCCATATAAGATATGGTATGGGAAGAACCTATCTCTTAAGTAAGTTAAGATTTGGGATTGTCCGGCCTATGTCAAAAGCAAAATCCGGACAAGATCGAGACAAAGTCAGTTCTGTAGAACTGGAAAGGTTCCAGCTATACAAAACTGCTGATGATTTGACAGAACCAAAGGATTCAAAAGTTCCCGACGAACCTCAGCCTCTCCGCCGATCTGGTAGGGTTCCTCATCCGCCTGAGAGATACTTCGGTTTCTCAATGACAGTGGGAGCGAGGAATGCATCATAAGATGATGACCCAACTAGTTTCGAGCAGGCTGGATGCTTAGCAATCTGAGATGGAATCCATATACACTAACAAAGTATGGACTTTGGTTGCTATATCTGAAGGGTTAAATCCCCATCAGGAGCAAGTATATCTTGAGAAGATTACTTGGTGTAGATGGAAAAGTTGAGACTTTCAAAGCTAGACTTGTTAGAGATTTTCGTCATCGACCAGGCGTAGAAAATGATGAAACCTTTTCCAGTGGCTATGCTTAAGTCCATCCGGATCCTACTTAACATTGCTACATACCATAACTACGATATCTGGTGGTTGGGTGTCAAGACTGCTTTTCTAAATAATAATTTAGAAGAGAACGTCTACAAGAACACAGCCAGAGGGCTTCGTAAATAGTGGGAGCAGCTTAAACGTGTGCAAGTTGCTTTACAGGATAAAGCAGGCATCGCGGAGTTAGAACATCTGTTTTGATGTGGTAGTCAAAGAGTTTGACTTCATCAAAATGGTAAATGAACCTTGTATATACAAAAAGGTAGTAGAGAGTAAGGTGGTCATCCCCGTATTGTACGTGGACAACATACTCTTGATAAGAAAAGAGTTTTCTATGCTACGCACGGTCAATCTCCGCTTATCACATGGATTCTCCATATATGATAACGTTAATACCTCCTAAATCCTGGGATTCGGGTCTATGAGATAGATCTAAATGGATGTTAGGATTCTCACTAGCTGTAGTAAGATAGTATCAATCGATCCTGGGGAGAATCACTGGAAAGGTTCCAGGATGATAAGGACGACTGAATGTCAGTCGCAGGCATTGTCTTTACCCTCATTAGAGGGACGGTATGTTGGAAGAGTTCCAAGCTATATACCATGGCAAACTAGATGATAAAGGCTGGTAACATCGCTATTAAAGATGTAACCAAAGAGGCAGTTTGGGTGTATATTGGTTCATAAGATGAACTAGGTTCCTACCATTGTGTGACAATGGAAGAGAGGCTTTGGCCCAGGAACACTGGTCCCATCAGTGACCCAGACATATTCTGAGGCAGCATCACCTGATCAAGGAGATAATTGATCTCCAGGGTGATCAAGGTAAGGAGAGTAGACTCAGAGGACAACACAGCGGATCCACTCACAAAGGCTTTTTCCCAGAGAGAGACTTTTATGGGATGGTTGAGTATTAGATACTGCAACCACTGCTACAGATGGCCCTAGTGAAAGTGGGAGATTGTTAGTTATATGTATGCCCTAGAGACCATTACTGTACATTGGATGTATATTGTAGTGGATGCTGGGACATATATAGGTAGGACTTTCTTGGTCGACATGATAGTACGCTATCTGGTTGCTCTTTATCTTAACATGTATACTTTCAGTCTCTTTGTTACAAGTTGATAAAGCCCTTAGGATGTGTACTCGACTTCCAGGACTATGATGCAGATTATACTAGTGGGGCCTGGGTAGTCCATGAGTACATGCTTCAATGTTCCTAGTCGTGGGAATATCGAGACGGGGGATCGATATTCCATAGTAGACTAGCGTATATCTTCTCGACCCATGTGATGGGCGATGGATGATCCCGTATCCATTGGTGTTTGACATCGGAGATGGTATGCGGGTGCTCAGTGGAGACTGGGTACACTGAACGGACTCGCCGAGAACTCCCAGATGGTATTATACCTCACGTCAGATGGCTGTTCTCTGGTGATGATTGATATAATTTCTGTGATTGTAATAAATCGAATCAAATAGTAAAGAAATCACAACCAAAAATTATTTGACCGCAATCAACTACGGTGTCGGATTGTAGTTAGTATATGAGTGCGGATCGTCCACAGGGAAAGTGTAATCGTTCGTCTTTTGAATTAGGTGAATTGAAACTTTAATGAAAAGAAAACAAACAATTCAAGATTTGTATTTGAAGTTCAAGAATTAGAAAAACTAGATCTAAGAAAGCATTAAAAGATAGAATCAAGAATTGATCGTTTGTTGATTTTTCCAAACCAAATCTCAAGAATCGAAATGAGGCTCGTAGGAATCGATCGGATCTATAGATGTGATGTAATCTTACAATTACGTATTCTTATCCTTCGATGAATTGATACTAGATCGATGATCATCGATGAGAATTAGGGATTTCTTGTGAAACTAGGGTTTCATCTTATCCCTTGTTCTTTCGTCGATGTCATTCACATTCTAGCCTCTAGTAAATTCAAGAAACGATCGTTGATCCCTAATTTCGAGCGATCACAATCAAGAAAGCATCGCTACGAAACTAGGTCATCGATTCTTGAACTTGCTAGGGTTTACAAAACTCGTAGGACTTAAAAATAGTATTAGAATTTGTTACATCATTATTCTACAATCGTCTCGACTCCTTAACGGGCGGAGTTTTACTCGAACATCACAACAAGAGCAACAATTATAAATTGAGATCTAATCATGATGCAAGAATTAAAAGAAAACAAGATTAACGAATTTCACCTTTTATTTATATCAACAATTTAGTTACATTCGCTCAAGAACTACAAGAGGAAGAACTTGATCGTCGACTTGGCTTCGCTCGTCTCCGTGGATCGCGGATCGGCTTGGATCACTTGACCGATTGAAGATCGGCTCGGCTCCTAAAAGGTTGAAGGCTTCTCGCTTGATTTGGTACTCAAGATCTTGGATTTAGAGTGAAATTAGGGTTAGGGTTTCGCACAAGCTTTGTCACGAAACTTGTGGAAGAAGATGATGAAAGAGGGAAAGATTATTTAACTAATATTGACTACCCAAAAATTGATTAGCCTTTAACCCTAGGTCTAGTGCTCTATTTATAGATAACTAACCCTAGATCTAGGATTTCAAATTCTAACTTTCCCTCCAAAAGTTTGTTGGGGGAAATTCAAATTTCCCTCCAAAAGTTAGTTAGGGGAGAAGGTTCTAGATGTAATTAGTTAGGAGGAGCTTCTAGAATAGGATTAATTAGGAGCTTAATTTAGGATTAGCCTTCTTAATCTTCATTACTGATCTCGCAGTAGGTTCGAGAGAGTTCTGGAGTTTGAAGTATCACAATAAGGTGTGGGACCAGAGCTGACAATTATGCCCAAAACATTTCCTGCTGACGTGGCATAACCGCGGCGCTTCCGCCGCAGATAAGGGGTTTGGGCCGCGGAAGGGCGGCAGCTTTGGGGCTTTAGAGCTTGGGCTTTCTGGTGATTGTTGGGCCTGAGTTGTGGGCCTTCTTCTGATGTACTGAATTATCTAATTCCTTCTGCACTGCTACCAGATCTGAAATGATTTAGTTGGCGTATTGTTTGATCAGCTTTTTTTAATTTTCTTCCGTATTTTCCTGCACAGACTCAAGACAAGTGTTGCGCAAATACAGAAATGATGCGATGCCATGAAATGCGGTTAATTTCCTTTAAAGTGTCGGTTTAAAAGTCTAATACATGCAATCTCATATTTTGTGATAGATTTGCTAATATGTAGAATATGAATGCCGAACACTTATAAATGTATGCAAATGTTAAGGAAATTGCCGGCTAAAATATACAATATTTTCGACTGATCAGGTGACACTGGTACAGCTTAGTCTGTTGACCTGAGATCGTCATAGATTCTTGTGTGTCTCCCACTGTGCTTTGATTTCCACCCTACCACGGCTCTACTGAGTCGTGCAAACAGGTGGCTTTTGGGTACAGTCCCGATCACATGGAGGCAATGAGCGATAGGAGGGGATTCGTCTCTCCCGGTATTGGGAGTTGATGTTGTGCTATGCTCGACTGGCCATAACTGGAAATCCCTGGCCAGGGTTGCACTGATTTACTGGTAAGTGTTATCAGTAGTTTCGTGCTTGTTATGGACCTTACATCGGTATGACTTATCAAGCTACCGGGGTCTGATATTTACCACCCCTAGGCGAGATATGCGACATATCGGACGAACAGACCGGACTGTACGGTAAGTGTTACTGGTTGGATTCACAGGAGTGTGAGCGGGCTTGCTCGTCGATCTTCTGATCGCTCAATACCCGGGTGGCCGTTACGTTTAGCAGATCGCTTGCGGCTTGTGGGTGTTTGATATGATCATCATCTTCTGCCGGCGTATTGACGAGTCTTTGGAGTCCTACACAGAGGTTTCCTGGCTCAAGCGAAACGAAATAGGAGCGCATATGGGATATGTGCGGGACCGAGAATAATGCGTGTATGTGATACCATATTCTATTCTCATGATGAATGTATCGAATGGTTGTATGTGATTTAACCTAGTTATCGAATCGAGGATTGTTTCGATTAGTCGATACATTGGATATTAGTCGGTCATATGCGATATGACCGGATCGTTAAATCAAGTGTTGATTTAATGATTTAATGTATAATTATATATTTGATATATTACTTTGCATTAACTAGTATTGGTTCACTTAAGATGGATTTTCTCACTTGATGTGCACATTGTATATATGATATAGTTTTGTGCACTAGTTTGTATCATGTTTGATGATACACGCAAACTTGGGTATGTGTTTACTTTAAACCATGGTTAAGTGAATGGTTAGGGTTTTGTAATCTTTACTTATTCATTTATTTCTTTTATTCATTTATTTTGGCAAGAATAAAATGGTGGCTAACTTTGTTCTTTGCTTGAAGCTTCTTGAAGCTTCAAAGCATCTTTGAAAGTCTACCATTTTATCTTTTGCCTAAACCTAACCATTCACCTAACCCTAGTTTATTCTCTACACTTAACCAAGGTTGCATTATGATAACTTCAATAGATTTATCATTTGTTTTAATAATTCTTACCATATTCTTTTTCTTCTTCTTCTTCTTCAACAAGAAGAAAGCTTGCTACCATTAATGGCAACATGAGAAAAAGAGTGAGAAATCCAATTTAAAGTGAACCCACTTCCTATTTCTTCATCTGTAGGGTTCCTAGGCACTCTTGTGAGGTTCATAAGGCATCAAACATGCCCGGATAAAAATTTAGACGTGCCGAACAACCCAAAGCCGGGATCTTTGCTAGATTATTAGGGTTAAACATGCAAGATGATAACTTTTTATCTAAGTGTGAGGGATTACAACCTTTGTAGTCCGCTCCTTCGCTTCACAAGCTCCGAGCAGAAGTCCCTTTGCCGCGATCCACGATCTCCCAGACTCATGAGAGGCTCCACGACTCGAACGATCCATGCTAACTTGAAGTGTTCCAAATCTCCGATGATCTACGTCGAAGTTGCAAAGACTCAAGCTTTCTCACTCTAAAGAGATGAACACACTAATCTCATGGGCTAGATGAGATGAGGATGAGAGAGTAGTATTTATGCTTTCTTTTTAAATCATTTTCTCATATATATCCATCACATAAAGAATTTCTAGTGAGCTTTTCAAGAGAGAAGAAGATGATAATGGAAAAGATAATTATCAATCCTTTTGTGATGAATAGAAAGAAAAGTATATGATTGATATATAAACCATGGTGAAGGATGAGTGGCTAATAATGTGTAGAGAATAAACTAGAGTTAGGGTTTGGTTGGGTTAGATAATGTGTCATCAACAAATATCTTAACCATGACAAAAGAAATTGCTTCTAGAAGGTGCATGAAGCAACTAACCCTAATCAAACCCTAACCTCATTTAATCATCCTTAAGCATGTTTAACAATAAATCATATCATGTCACAAAAATATATATCACATATATATTATATATTTGCAACAAAAGAAAATAATACATTTAACATATATCGCATATATATCAATGTATCATCCAGTGAGAAAATGAAATAATAAAGCAAGCCAATATTAGATAATGTAATAATATATCATATATATTATTATACATTAAATCATCGAATCAACACTTGATCCGACGATCCGGCTATATCGAATATTACCGACTAATATATATCATGTACCGATTCATCGAATCAACACTTAATCCGATGACCCGGTTCGTATCAAAATATCGCGAGAATATCATACGGTATCTCATATCGTATTATTCTCGGTCCTGCACATATCACATATGTGCCTCTACTCCGTTTCGCCTGAGCCAAGAAACCTCTGTGTAGGACTCTAAAGAATCGTCAATACGCCGGTAGCAGGTGATGATCATATCAAACACTCACAAGCTGCAAGCGGTCAGCTAAACGTAACAGCCACCCAGGTATTGAGCGATCAGAAGATCAACAAGCTTGCCTGTGCGTTCTTCTGTGAATCCAATCAGTAACACTCCCGTACAGTCCGGTCTGTTCGTCTGATATGTCGCATATCAAGTCTAGGGGTGGTATACGTCAGACCCCAGTAACCGATAAGTCGTGTCGATGTATGGCTCATAACGGGTCGAGAAACTACTAGTAACACTTACCAGTAAATCTCTATATCAGCCCTGGCCAGGGACTTCCAGTTATAGCCAATCGAACACAGCACAACATCAACTCCCTATACCGGGAGAGACGAATCCCCTCCTATCGCTCATTGCCTCCATGTGATTCGGGACTGTACCCAAAAGCCACCGTTTTGCACGCCCTCTTGGACGTGGTAAGGTGGAAATCAAAGCACAGTGGGAATCACACAAGACTCTAAGACGATCTCGGGTCTACAGACTACCCTGTACCAGTGTCACCGGAGAATTGCCATCTGACGTGTGGTATATTACCATCTGGGAGTTCTCGGCGAGTCCTTCCAGTGTACTCAGTCTCCATTGAGCACCCGTACACTATCTCTGATGTCAAACACCGATGGATATGGGATCATCCATCGCCCATCATATGGGTTAAGATGCGTATACGCTAGTCTACTCCGGTGTATCGATACCCTGTCTCGATATACCCTCGACTAGGAACAGTTATAGGATGTACTCATCGACTACTATAAACCCACTAGTATGATCTCATCATAATCCCAGTAGTCGAGTACAGATCCTAAGGGCTTTATCAACATGTGAGAGAAAAACAATAAACCAATACAAGTCAACATGTTAAGATAAAGTGAAACCAAATAGCATACTATCATGACGAGCAAGAAAGTCCTCTTTGTATATATCTAAGCATCCATCATAATATACATCATATGTACAACAATGGCCTCTAGGGCATATACATAACTAACAATCTCCCACTTGCACTAAGGCCAGCTGCTGTAGTATCTCATACCTAGCATCCCGAATAATCTCTCAAACTGTATCTGAGGAATAGCCTTCGTGAATGGATCCGCAGTGTTGTCCTTCGTATCTACTCTCCTGACCTCGATCTCCCGGCGATCAACTATCTCCTGATCAGGTGATACCGCCTCAGAATATGTCTGGACTTTTGATGGGACCTGGGTTCCTTGGCCAAAGCCACAGCTCCATTGTTATCGCAATACAAAGGTATTGGATGCTCAATGGATGGAACCATACCAAGTTCACTAATGAACTTCTTTATCCAGACAACCTCCTTGGCAGCATCGTTGGCAGCGATGTATTCAGCCTCCATCGTCGAGTCTGCAACGGTATCCTGTTTGGAACTCTTCCAACATACCGCCCCTCCATTGAGGGTAAAGACAAATCCCGAGTGCGACTTAGAGTCGTCCTTATCACTTTGGATGCTGGAATCGGTAAAGGACTCCACCTGGAGTTCTCCGTTACCATACACCAAGAGCATCTCCTTAGTCCTTCGTAAGTACTTGAGAATGTTCTTTACAGCTGTCCAGTGACTCTCTCCAGAATCTGCTTGATACCGACTCACTACACTAGTGAGTATGCTACATCGGGTCTGGTACATAGCATCGCATACATGATAGAGCCTACTGCCGAAGCATAGGGTATCCCTTGCATGCGAGCTCTCTCCAAATCAGTCTTGGGAGACATCTCTTTAGAGAGAGTGAGTCCAGAGATCGTGGGTTGGTTCCCACGCTTGGATTCTTCCATACTAAACCACTTTAGTATGGTGTCAATGTACCTGGATTGGGACAATCCCAGTATCCGTTTAGATCTATCTCTATAGATCATGATTCCCAATATGCAGGAGGCATCACCTAGATCTTTCATTGTGAATCTCTGTGATAAGAAGAGCTTGACTGATTGCAGCATAGGAATATCATTTCCTATCAAGAGTATGCCATCCACGTACAATACGAGGAAGACAACCTTACCCTCTGCTACCTTCTTATAGATACAAGGTTCATCTATATTTTTGATGAAGTCAAACTCTTTGACTACAACATCAAAACAGATGTTCCAACTCCGCGATACTTGCTTTAACCCATAAATGGATTTAAGCAGCTTGCACACCTTTCCGCTGCTCCCACTATCTACGAAGCCCTCTGGCTGAGTCATGTACACGCTCTCTTCTTAATCACCGTTTAGAAAGGCAGTCTTAACATCCATTTGCCAGATTTCGTAGTCATGGTATGCAGCAATGGCAAGTAAGATCCGGATGAACTTAAGCATAGCCACTGGAGAAAAGGTTTCGTCATAATCCACACCTGGTCGTTGACGAAAACCCTTTGCTACAAGTCTAGCTTTGAAAGTCTCAACTTTTCCATCTACACCAAATTTCTTTTTAAAAATCCACTTGCTCCCAATGGGTTTTACCCCTTCAGGAGCATTTTCCAAAGTCCATACTTTGTTGGTGTACATGGATTCCATCTCAAATCGCATTGCATCCAGCCAATTCACAGAGTTACCACTCGTGATGGCCTGCTCGAAACTAGTCGGTTCATCATCATCCATGATGCAGTCCTCGCTCCCACCATCAATGAGAAAACCGTAGTATCTCTCAGGTGGACGAGAAACCCTACTAGATCGGTAGAGAGGCAGGGGTTCGTTGGGTACTACTGAATCCTCTGGTTCCACTAAATCATCTGTTGTAGTTTGTTCTGCTGGAACTTCTTCCAGTTCTACCTCAGAGCCACTAATTTCTTTTGCAAGAAATTCCTTTTCCAAAAAGGTGGCTTGTTTAGAAACAAACACCTTTTGTTCCTCAGTGTGGTAGAAGATATACCCTTGTGAGTTCTTGGGATGTCCTACAAACATACATAAGACAGATCTTGCCTCGAGTTTTTCCGGATTTTGTCTTTTGACATAGGCTGGACAACCCCATATCTTAACATACTTAAGAGATGGTCTCTTCCCTTTCCATATCTCATATGGAGTGGTAGGCACTGATTTGGTAGGAACCATATTCAATAGGTGTATGGTTGTCTCAAGCGCATACCCCCAGAAGGAAATAGGTAACTCAGCCTCGCTCATCATAGAGCGCACCATATCTAATAGGGTGCGATTCCTCCGCTCAGATACACCATTGTGCTGTGGTGTATAAGGAGGAGTAAGCTGAGAGAGAATCCCATTCTCTTTTAGATAATCTAGGAACTCACTGCTTAAGTATTCACCTCCTCGATCAGATCGAAGGATCTTAATACTTTTGCCCGTTTGGTTCTCTACTTCGTGCTTATATTCTCTGAATTTCTCAAAAGCTTCAGACTTGTGTTTCATCAGAAACACATGTCCGTATCTAGAGAGATCGTCGGTGAATGTAATGAAGTAGGAAGAACCGTTCCTGGCATGCGTAGACATGGGATCACAAACATCACTATGTATTAGTCCTAAGAGTTCAGTAACTCTTTCTCCGTGTCCACTAAACGGAGCTTTGGTCATTTTTCCTTTGAGACATGAATGGCAAGTATCATAAGATGATAATTCGAACGGATTCAAATAACCATCCTTATGTAACTTAGCCAGTCGTGTCGCATTGATATGACCAAGTCTACAATGCCACAAGAAGGATTCGTTCATTTCTGAACTTTTCCTCTTGTGTGTGTTTTGTATATTGAGGACTGTATTCTGATTTAGAATGAATATTCCATTATGTAACTAGCCTGATGCAATCAACTTTTGATCTAGGAATATGTTCATAACATTATCCTGTAGTACAAAATTATATCCTTCTTTACTTAATAAAGAAACTGATATAATGTTGCACATCATGTTCGGTATATAATAGCACTCATTTAGAATCAGTGTATTACGACTTGGTAATACAAGGTGATATTCGCCAACTGTTTTTGCTACAATACTTGCACCGTTCCCTACTTGAATGGAATGATCACCTTTTCCTAGTTCTCTACCTTTTCGTAGCCCATGTAACAATTTACATATGTGGGATCCTGATCCGGTATCTAATACCCAGGACGTAGGGTGAACTGAGAAACAGTTCTCAATAACTAACACACCCGAAGAAGATGCATCAACATGCATGTTCTTTTAGGTGGTTTGAGAATCCAGATATTCTCTTGTTTCCTGTTCAGTCTTATAACTCTTATAAGAAAGAATGGGTCCAACGTTCCCTTGCTCAGTACAATAATCGGGTTCAGTCAATACATCCATATTATTATCTTGATTATGGCCTGACATGGTCGCTACCTGGAGAGAGAGAGAAGAAAACACTTTAGCGTATGCTCTTGCAAGATTAGATTGGTTATTATCTTATCTAATCAGGATGTCTCCCACTGTTTTTATCAAATCTACCTTAAAACCCAAAAAGGTAAGATTAGCCGGGATTAATTACACCCTACAATTTCGTCAATCTTTCAGCCAGATCAGTGTCGGTACTTTGAGGGAGGTTCCCCGTGCTTTCGCACGGACCTAATTAAAGTAAACCTCGTTTTCCCAGAGGCGTAACCTCGTTAACACTTTTCTAGACACCTACTTGAGTGACTAATTGTCCTGTGTAAAACTCTCCCAGGAGTAACATTTACTCGCAGTGGGTATCGGGATCCAACTATCTCATAGAAGGTATGCAATCTCATTGCAAATTTCAACACTTTAAATTCCCGATAATATTTTGCCCCTAACGTTCTATGACCTTGACGAAAGCCAACAAACCATAGTCCGCTAGTCAAGTTCAACCCGAACTTTTCTTGATTGAATTAAACCCAGCCGTAAGTCCCTTGACGAAAGCCAACAAAGCCGCACGACTACCCTAACCCAATCTCATCATATGTAACAGATAAGTAATAATTAGCTACCGCACACTACGCCTTGACGAAAGCCAACAAACGTAGCACGAATACTAAGTATTACCTATCTGAAATGTCGGAGGGCTACGCAGGTTTTTCAGAAAACCCTGAGCGTAATGAACTTGATATCGTCGTAGAATCGAGTAATTTTGAAAAGGAGTGTTTTTGAGGCTTATCTTAGTTTCGCTAAAGGGGTCACTCCCGGTGAAGGGATCGTCGGCCCTTTCCTCATCGAATAAGGTGCAGGATATATCATATATACCGCTGTGCAAAGCAAAACTTTAAAAGCAATCAAAAGACAAACCGAGTTTTGTAGCATCTGCCAGATTCGCTAAAGAGGTCACTCCCGGTGAAGGGATCTCGGCTCTTTCCTGATCGAATAAGGTGTAGGACATATCATATATATCACTGTGCAAAGCAAAACTGTAGCTACCCCTTTTTATAAAGTTTTGATTCTACAACATCTTTAGGTTTCTTTTCTTTTATTAATCTCATTAATAAAAATCCCATCAGCTTATGATTCCTAAGCATCACAGAAGAAACGAAAGCAGTAATATTTATATATCAGCATATATATATAGTATAAGCATTCGTCTCAGGCAGTAATATGATCTCATCACAGAACATTGCAGCAGAAGAACATATATGAAATATTGGATATACTAGGACGTCCGTGTTTTCAATACGAGCCTGTATAAAACACGGATTCCACGGTCGCGACGAATAGCCAAACCCACATCCCAAGACCCCTACGAGAGCGGCAAGTAACACTGCCAATTCTAGGGTTAGAAGACCCGGTCTCGACTCCTCGAGATGGCCTCCCACTGGACCCTAGAACCCGGTTACTTGTGCTCCCCTCCTTGGGTATACCTAATGCGGAAAAGTAAATAATATACACTGGTGACATCAACCTCAACCTGGAAGTGCCCCAAATAAAAGAATATTACATTACAAATGAATTTTACATGAATGAAAATAAAAACCCCCATCTCACATAAAACCCCCTGCTATTCAGAACGCGACGATCCAATATAACATATTACAGCAACACATAATATCACATATCATCAACGTAAATAAATATGCGCATCCCAATTGTCGTTGACATATAGCAACGAAACCGGCGATATCACATATTACACTTACGGTCACAGAAAAGAAAGTGTAAAACTACAACATTTGGAATCCGCAATCACTTTAGACATCGTAAATCCGAAATATCACATACTTCGCATTTCATGCCTAACTCTATGAATTCCACATATTGTATCACATTCTAGATAAATAGACAGTATTAAACTTTCCGAACAGATAATCAAATACCCAAAATTTTCTAAAGTGCTCAACTCTTGAGCGGAGTTCAAATAATCCCAGAATATGTCAAAGTACCAGTGATCCATCCGTAGAAGGGTCAAGCCAACGCCTCACATGTGGCACGCCGTACTGCCCCAAACCCGAAGGTTCAAAAGGCAGTTCAAGACGGTCACATAATCGAGTTAAGGTTTGTTGTCTTCTAGAGGGTCCACCGCTTAACTTGTACAATTTTTCCGAAAGATTTAAACCCGATAAAAATTCAACACTTGAAAGTTTTACGTGCCGGGAAAAAGTGGGTTAATGATATCCGTTCAACTAGTTTAACAGTTTCTAAATATCCAGAAAGAAATACGAATTTAAAATTTCCGATCGAGTCTACTATTACAAAACAAACCCCAGAATATTCAACACTTGAAACAGATTAAAAATACCCAGAAGCATCAACAAGCACCTACGGATATTACCATGAAAACCACGTGTCACCAATCCATAATTCCGCCGCGGAACCACCGCGGAAAGCATGTTTTCGCCGCGCTTCCGCCGCCGTTTAGAGGAATTGTGGGCCTGTGTTCCATGGTAATTCTTAGAATTCCCTGCTGATTTTTTTACGTATTTTTAATTCAGAAAAATCCCAGTTTTTGAAAAATTTCCAGAGAGCGGGTAAATTTTGTCGGTTCGGGTTCGATCGGAGTTTTAAGTTCGTAAACACGTCGCCTAATGCTCTAGCTAGGCTCTGATACCACTGTAGGGTTCCTAGGCACTCTTGTGAAGGTTCATAAGGCATCAAACATGCCCGGATAAAAATTTAGACGTGCCGAACAACCCAAACCCGGGATCTTTGCTAGATTATTAGGGTTAAACATGCAAGATAATAACTTTTTATCTAAGTGTGAGGGATTACAACCTTTGTAGTCCGCTCCTTCGCTTCACAAGCTCCGAGTAGAAGTCCCTTTGCCGCGATCCACGATCTCCCGGACTCATGAGAGGCTCCACGACTCGAACGATCCATGCTAGCTTGAAGTGTTCCAAATCTCCGATGATCTACGTCGAAGTTGCAAAGACTCAAGCTTTCTCACTCTAAAGAGATGAACACACTAATCTCAAGGGCTAGATGAGATGAGGATGAGAGAGTAGTATTTACGCTTTCTTTTTAAATCATTTTCTCATATATATCCATCACATAAAGAATATCTAGTGAGCTTTTCAAGAGAGAAGAAGATGATAATGGAAAAGATAATTATCAATCCTTTTGTGATGAATTGAAAGAAAAGTATATGATTGATATATAAACCATGGTCATGGATGAGTGGCTAATAATGTGTAGAGAATAAACTAGAGTTAGGGTTTGGTTGGGTTAGATAATGTGTCATCAACAAATATCTTAACCATGACAAAAGAAATTGCTTCTAGAAGGTGCATGAAGCAACTAACCCTAATCAAACCCTAACCTCATTTAATCATCCTTAAACATGTTTAACAATAAATCATATCATGTCACAATAATATATATTATATATTTGCAACAAAAGAAAATAATACATTTAACATATATCGCATATATATCATTGTATCATCCAGTGAGAAAATGAAATAATAAAGCAAGCCAATATTAGATAATGTAATAATATATCATATATATTATTATACATTAAATCATCGAATCAACACTTGATCCGACGATCCGGCTATATCGAATATTACCGACTAATATATATCATGTACCGATCCATCGAATCAACACTTGATCCGATGACCCGGTTCATATCAAAATATCGCGAGAATATCATACGGTATCTCATATCGCATTATTCTCGGTCCTGCACATATCACATATATGCCTCTACTCCGTTTCGCCTGAGCCAAGAAACCTCTGTGTAGGACTCTAAAGAATCGTCAATACGCCGGTAGCAGGTGATGATCATATCAAACACCCACAAGCTGCAAGCGGTCAGCTAAACGTAATAGCCAACCAGGTATTGAGCAATCAGAAGATCAACAAGCTAGCCTGTGCGTTCTCCAGTGAATCCAATCAGTAACACTCCCGTACAGTCCGGTCTGTTCGTCTGATATGTCGCATATCAAGTCTAGGGGTGGTATACGTTAGACCCCAGTAACCGATAAGTCGTGTCGATGTATGGCACATAACGGGTCGAGAAACAACTAGTAACACTTACCAGTAAATCTCTATATCATCCCTGGCCAGGGACTTCCAGTTATAGCCAATCGAACACAGCACAACATCAACTCCCTATACCGGGAGAGACGAATCCCCTCCTATCGCTCATTGCCTCCATGTGATTCGGGACTGTACCCAAAAGCCACCGTTTTGCACGCCCTCTTGGACGTGGTAAGGTGGAAATCAAAGCACAGTGGGAATCACACAAGACTCTATGACGATTTCGGGTCTACAGACTACCCTGTACCAGTGTCACCGGAGAACTGCCATCTGACGTGTGGTATATTACCATCTGGGAGTTCTCGGCGAGTCCGTCCAGTGTACCCAGTCTCCACTGAGCACCCGTACACCATCTCTGATGTCAAACACCGATGGATATGGGATCATCCATCGCCCATCATATGGGTCAAGATGCGTATACGCTAGTCTACTCCGGTGTATCGATGCCCTGTCTCGATATACCCTCGACTAGGAACAGTTATAGGATGTACTCATCGACTACTATGGACCCACTAGTATGATCTCATCATAATCCCAGTAGTCGAGTACAGATCCTAAGGGCTTTATCAACATGTGAGAGAAAAACAGTAAACCAATACAAGTCAACATGTTAAGATAAAGTGAAACCAAATAGCATACTATCATGACGAGCAAGAAAGTCCTCTCTGTATATATCTAAGCATCCATCATAATATACATCATATGTACAACAATGGCCTCTAGGGCATATACATAACTAACATCATCCTCTACCACTTGCCAAGTAGTATAGGGTGTTTTCTTCAGAAGTTTCATGACTTGGTGAAGTTGGAGATTGATCTTGAGTTGCCTCGACGTAGATCATCTTCGGCATCGAAGTCGACGACCTAGCCCGATCATTTCTCCGACGAAACCATCGCCATAGTCCGGATTCCGATAGGTACAGCGGAGGGGCGTCATCACGGAGTCAAGAAGGTGGAGGACCGGATCTACAAAGGTTGTAGCCTCTTTCCTTTAGCAATAAAGTCGTTTACTTGCTTGCATCGCCTTATCGTCTAGTTAACGATCCGTATTAGGGTTTGTAGGCACATGAAAAAATTTGAATTGGGCATGTTTGATCTGTTGTGAGACCTCATTAGTCTGCCTAGGAACCCTACACTTGTAAGCAAGTATGTATGATGCATTTCATAAGCGCAATGATCAACAACTCAATATCACATATAAAAAACAATACCACTTAGGGTACATACAACTATAGCGAAATTATGCGGGTGTGCATGTCAATATGTGTGCATGATGTGCATGTAGCTGTAATAGACTATGTAGGTGTACATGTCAATATGTGTGCATGATGTACATAAAGTTGTAATAGACTATGTGGGTGTACATGTCAATATTTATGCAAGATGTACAAGTAGCTATAGTAAGGTATACGTGAAATGGATTAGGAGTTGCTATCTTAACTATCCATGTCAAACACAATAACACGTATGTAGGTGTCAACAATATCTCCTATGCACAAAGGAATATGAATTAATACCTCCACTATCCCTATCCACCACCATATCACGTATGTAGGTGGTTTGTGCGTGTCATGGCCATTACTGACGATGTGGGTGTAGCATACAATTTAGTGCTCGTGCAACATGAACCGTCAGTAATGTGTTATATCTAAAGGTACAACATATACTACTATGCAATGACATTCATATGAAATTAACCAATATGCAATAACATGCATCTATCCTATCATATCAGCCCCGACGCATAACGCCATATGGGCGATTTCCCCGTAGATGTTAAATCTACTCACCAATGGTCTCCAGCTATGAAAATCCGTCCACCTGCTTTCCCTTGTTCGCAGCGTCCGAAGTCCCCGCTTGAGACACTATAAATTTCACAAAACACATAAACAGAGCAAAATCTCATAAATCGACTAAAATAACGTAAAAATACGTTTTAAATAACGCACCGACACTAAACTAACTCACAAGTCTCCGTCTAGTGGCTAACGTGCGTAACGTTACCACTAAACCAATCTAAGTATAGCAGCTGCACCAGATCACGATTCGTGTCGGATTACGAAACACGCGGATTCAAAACACTAGATTATAGGTAAATGATTCCAGATTTTTCATACTGCAATTACTAAAAAAATAAACAGTACCAAACACCCCTAACCAACAGCAGACAACTACCCACAAAAACCAAACCCTATCACTTCCGTTCATAGCCAACGTCGCCGGTTTTGGTCAGAGGGTCGCCGGCCATGGCCGGTGGGGTGGTGCTCGGGTCTCAGCTGGTGCTCCAGGGTCACTAGTACATCACTACAATTTTGTTTAGTCACTCACTAAAATTTCCAGATCACAGCTGGTACAGAGGCTCTAAAAAGACACTAAAAACCCGATATTGCACTAATCGATACTTTAAGTGTTCTAAACCATATTCAACGAGCTATACAACATAAAAACTCATATTTATCAGTGTAGAGATTATACCTATCAACATTAGCTCACAAGATCCAAGGTTTCCTAGTTTCCAAGTGATCAAAGAGCAAGAATCAAGAGTTGAGGTATTTTTGTGATATATTTGGGAATTTTGGAGATTTAAAATCTTTGAATTGTTGCAAAAGGGAAAGGAATTGATCAAGAGCAGAAGAGAGAGAGGGGCTCGGCCAAAATGAAGGAGGTAAGGAAATTGTGTGGAGTTTCTAGCTAATTCTAGCATTAAATGAAATAAATGCATTCACATGCACATTCATGCACCTCTTGCATTCTTTTTCATTTCTTTTAAACTTAAATCCCTAGTCCACACAAAGAATCTAGATATTAAGCGGGTTTGGTTTACTCAAGAATAATTGATGAAAAGTTCACTTAAAAGAAATTTCCCAAAATGTGAATACCGCATTAAAATAATATTAAAATTGGGAAAAATTCTAATTGAACCAAAACGTTCCATATACCCTCAAAGCTTGCGCACTAGATTTATTTTAGCTAAACTAGGTGCTGGTAAGTCTATATGGTCGTTCGAACACAGTCGGGTTAAAACGGAAAATACCGACAATTTAACCCTAAAACGGAAAAATTCGCATAACGATTTCTAAAATGTTACAATATCATTTTGAGTAAGACTGTTCTATCTATATAGGTCCTCCCTCAATCATCACAATCACGTGCCTGCGATTCAATAATTGACTTGAGGGCACTATAGCCAACAGTCTCCCACTTGCACTTAAGGCTAATTATTGCGGTGTTGCATACTCACAGCTCGTGTGATACCGAACACCCAACTTCTCTACTAATCAGTTTCGCAAAGCTCGTTTGTGAAACTATTGCGTTCGAGAAATAGCCTCAGTGAGTGGATCCACTCCAATATTTCTATCTTTATCTCTCTATTTCTCACCTTCGCGGACAAAGATTATCTCCCGAAATGAGCAATACCTGTCTTAGAATTTGTCTGGATATCTGATGGGACCCAGTTCATAAATGAACTCCAAATCCAACAAAGTTCTTAGACTGTATCATCCACTAAATTTAATCAGTATCCTGTGCCATGCCTTTTACAGTATCCGCTTGGACCACCTGCCCAACATACTGTCACTCAAAAGAGGGAAAACTATAACTCAGACAGCCACTCTGTCATCCTGGTCACCTTGGAAGCCTGAAATGATAACCGTCTCGTGAATGAGGCAGCCGTTACCATATCCCAAGAACATCCACTTATGTTCATAACTGTTTCCCAACGTTTCTCCAGGATTGGATTGATATATTGCTTATTGCATCCAGTGCAAAAGCAATATCTGGTGTGGTACTTGACATCTCATGATTGACCCAATTGCCTAAGCAAGTGATATTCCAATCATGCAAATTCCTCTCCCCATCAGTATGTAAGACATATTTTAGAGAGGGTGACTCCATCACCTGCGTGTACTACCACCTCGCTAGGAGTCGTCTATTCTAAAACACTTTAGAATAATGTCAAAGTACCCAAATTGGGACACTTCCCAAATCTAGATCTAAAACCATAAATCTAGCGACCAGAATCCCTGATATTATATCCATATCCTATGTGGAGAAACTATCTTGTGACAACCACAGTATAACCGATCGTAGTATAGGAAGATCTCTTCCTATCAAGTGCATGTCATCCAAATACCCGGACATCACTCTCTACTACCTTCATACGAGATCCATCTCCTATTCTGATGAAGTCAAAACCTATGTTTGTCACAATAAAAATAGATGATTTATTTCCGTTATACCTGCTTTAGTCAATAAATAGACATAAGCTACTTACCTACTATGCTTCCGTTGCTCCCACTGACTACAACAATCTTCTGGCAGAGTCATATACATGCACACTTCTAAAGTTAGTTTTGAACGACGTTATACTCATCCTCTTACCGGGTCATATAGTCTAGAACAGCAGAAATGGCAAGTCTGGGTAAACAATAACCTCCCAGTCACCGTCTCTGAGAAGACCAAAGTACCTCTTGGGTGCTTGAGGTTACCCACCAAATCTGCGGTGTGGCTAAGGGAATGTCGAAACCAATTGAATCTTTAGGTTCTATTAATTTTCAGTAATCGTTTGTGGTTATGGAATCACTTCCAGTTCTACCATACTCCTACTAATGTTTTCTGAAAAAGAATCCATTTTACTAAAACTGGTGGCGAGTCAAGAACAATATAACTATTGATCTTCCTGATGGTAGAAAGTTAACTCTCGTCAAGGCGCGGGATAACTCACAAACTGCCATTACTGAAACATGCCTAAAGTTTATCCGGATTCTGGTTATAAGTATTAGCCGGACAACTCCATATACCTTAACATCATTAAGATATGAATCCATTCTATATATCCAATATAGAATAAAAGGCACAAATTTAATTGGAACCAGATTCAAAAATCATGCAGCTGTTTCCAGTGCATATCAACAAAGTGGAAGGAGGACAAGCAGCATTATTCATCTAGGAATATATCCACATATGAGTAACCTGAAAGAGAAGAAAGTTCTCAAAACTATTACTTACAACGGAATACCTAGCACAAGTATCTACTTCTTCGACTAACTCGAAGAATCCTGATACTTTCAAAAAATGGTTCTCTACTTTATTCTTATACCTATAAATTCTCAAAATTTTGACTCTGTAATTCAACAAAATACTTGTCTAAAAGTAGAGAAGTCAAAAGTAAAGAGAATATAGTACGAGTACCAACCCCTTTGTCCTTATGGACACCGGACAACATACAATACTTTGTTTAAGTCTCCTGGGTTCAATAACTCAAACCCTGTATGTCGTAGGTTGAAAAATTTTACCATGGTTAGGAAGAATTACACTGTTGTTAAATGCATCTTACCTAATCTCCAACTGATATAGGTAAATGTCATAGACATAATTTCAAAAAGTCTCACTTTATAAAATAAACGTACAGATATATCAGTTTGAAATTGGTGCATAACAACGGATATTCAAAACCAAATATTTGTCGTCAGGCAAAACCCAGGTGATTTCCTTAAATAGCACTAATTACAAAAAATTCTGATATATATTAAGGATCTAACCACCTAATTCCCAATATCTTACTCCCACTCACCATTTGTAACGCCATTCAGATGTGAGAATCAAATCTGGTAAATGCATACCCTGGAGTTAGAATCTAATTGGGAAAAAAGTTTTCACTTAATATCGCACAGTAATTCTGAAACATTAAAATGTTTCGAAGGGGTAACCGTGTATTCCTAGTAATGCCTCTTCCACTATCCTGATTCATGACAGTAACCGTATACTTCCTTGCCCTCACTCCAATCTCTTTATATGTCTTTACTTATTACCTTCTGTATACCATACTTAGGCTAATTGATTTTCTTCCTTCCCTACACTTCGGCACCAGCCTAAGGTTTGGAAGAAGATTATCCAATAAGCCCAATAGGTGTACTCTCTTAATACCAGGAGCCCTCGGAACCTGAGAGAAGGTAAAGAGAAAAGACAACTAAATAATCCTATTCTATTTCTCCATAACCAGAATCCATTCTCGAACTGGAACAAGTTCCTTCGAGTTCGTATGTAACTATACGATGGCATATCCAAGCATTATAGATCTTCGTAGTGATATGAAGTGTTTTGGAGAAATCCAAAGTGGATGTAGGAGTGGCAGGAGTATACGCGGTTTTGTCATGAATGATAGTAGTCGCAATTTCCTTTGCCCTTACTCTAATCCCTTAATATGTCTTTACTTATTACCTTCTATATACCACACTTAGGCTAATTGGTTTTCTTCCTTCCCCACCTTTCGGCACCTGCCTATGGTTTGGAAGAAGACTATCCAATAAGCGCAATAGGTGTACTCTCCTAATACTACAAGCTCTCGCAACCTGAGAGAAGGTAACAGAAAAGACAACCGAATAATCGTATTCAATTTCCTCAGAACCATAATCCATTCTCGAACTGGAACAAGTTCCTTCGAGTTCGTATGTAACTATACGATGGAATATCCAAGCTATATAGATTTTCGTAGTGATACGAAGTGTTCTGGAGAAATGCAAAAGGGATGTAGGATTGGCAAAAATATATGCGACTCCATGACAATCCAAAAGCCAAAGTGTTTTAAGAAGGTTCAGTTAACTTGGTTCATGAGTTTTAGTTTAGGGTCGGTCCATGGTCGCTGCCAAAGAGAGAGAGAGAGAGAGAGAGAGAGAAAAGAAACACTCAGCGTGCGCTCTAACCTAGATCAGAATGGTTAATCACTTTACCTAATCAGGATGTCTTCCACTGTTTTCTCGAATTCTCCTCCAAACCCAAACGGAGAATTAGTCGGGATCATCTAAAATCACCCAAGGAGTAATCCTACTCATCAGTAGGAATCGGTATCCAACTATCATCGCATGATAACTTTATGGAAGCCACACAAGTCACCACACTCTAGAAGGTTTGAGCATGCCTGGAAAGTTTCATGTATGTTTGAAACTCTAGATGTGATTTTTACCCCTAGGACCCAAGTGACATTGACGAATAATCAACAAATCAAAAGGTCCTAGTCAGGGTCAACCCGTCATTATCTTGATTGCGTTAAACCCACCTGCACGACCCTTGATGAATAATCAACAAATTCCTATGACTGTCCTAACTAATCCATATATCCATGCGACAGATAAGAATTATAGAGCTACCGCATACTACACCTCTGCAAATAGCAACGACAAACGTAGCACGAATACTAAGCAATACTAATCTGAAATGATGGAGGGCTACGACTAGATTTTGGAAAAAACCTTTAACGTAATGAACTTGATATCGTTGAAGGAACCGAGTGGTTTTACAAATATATAGTGGCGAAAACTTTTTCTAAAAAGGTCACTTCCGGTGAAGGGATCTCGGCTCTTTCCCCGTCGAATGAGGTGCAGGATATTCTGAATTGAATACCACGATGCAAAGAAAAAATAATCTATTATAGTGAAGTTATTATGATGACGTAAACTTTTGCTTAAGTGGTCACTCCCGATGAAGGGATCTCGGCTCTTGCCTCGTCGAATGAGGTGCTAGATATTCATAACCAAATATCACTGTGCAAAGCAAAAGAAAACGTCTGTAATGTCAGTTTTTAAAAACTTGGTTCTAACAATATCATATAGCTTTGTTTTCCTTGCATTGATCAGAATCAATGCAGTCACTTCAATTAAACATATTACACCACAGAAAGGAACGAAAATAAAATGTATGTATATGCCATCGGCATTCGCTACTAGGCCCCGTCATCACCCATTAGGTTACTTAACTAACGGCAGAGCGGGTGCAGGACTATCACGGGTGCAAAACATATACAACATCTACTAGTATATATATAAATATATATAACATTCATCCCAGGCATGATATAAAGCAACATCACAGAATCTCAGCCAACAACACAGAGTGGTAGATAATCCTGGAGCCTCGGGTTTCACTTAAGCCGCAAATGATACCCGACGTTCCCTATCGTGTGGATAGCCTGTGCAATGAAACCTGGACCCCTACGAGCGCGACAAGTTACCCGCCAATCCTAGAAGTGAGACAACCCCAATCAACAACGTGAATGGGTCACCCAGCACTTCACGAAATCCGGTAACTTGAGCACCCCTCTGTGGGTCAACATATACCCCCTACTAGTGCGGCGAATTGCCCGCCGATTCCAGAGTAAGGTCCTCTCCATCTCAACACCATGAGATGCGGACCCGTTGCCCTCTAGAACTCGGCTATTCATGTACTCCACCGCGGGGTAATCCTAGTACATAAAAGAAAATAAATATGTACAAGGGTGACATCGACCTCAACCCAGTCGTGCCTCAGACAAATAATATACAAACTGGCAGAGGCGGCGTTCTACATGTTGGATGCTCACCCCGCAATATCAAATGTACAAATGAATCTGAACTGTACTACCATTGCACCACTGGCTATCCACCACGACGATCCAACTACAACCACAGCACAACATAGAACATCAACATGAATGTCATGTTCGCAAACCTGTCTAAAAGAACATATATCAGTTAGACGAGTTATACCGCTCTAATGACATTCACGGTCACAGATAGTAATGCATATACTGCAAACTTTTAAACAGTGTTAAAACAACAACTTCTAAATACTCCTTATTGACCCCAAACTAAAGATAACACAATATGCAATATGGGCAAAAACAAACAATACCAGGGAACTAATATTCAAGAGACCAGAGCACCCAAATTTTTTTTGAGACCTAGTTCAATAAAATGACCAGCCAGACAGCTGCTCATTAGATTATGAGTACACTGGACGAACTTGCCGGGAACCTGCTAGTTGGTAGTATACCTATTGTCAGATAGCAGTTCCCAGGTGACATGTGTACAGGTTAGTCTGTCGACCTGAGATCGTCATTTGTCTCGTGTGAGTTCCCACTGTGCTTTGATTACTACCCTACCACGGCTCAAATGAGTTGTGCAAATAGGTTTTAGTTGGGTACAGTTCCGAGCCAAATGGAGGCAGTAAGCGGATCGCCGAGGATTCGTCTCTTCCGGTATTGGGGGTTGATGTCGTTTAGTACACGGGTGGCCATCACCAGAAATCCTTGGCCAATGTAGTCGAGAATTACTGATTTGGATCAGTAGTTTCTCAGTTGGTGATGGTTTTCCTACCGACACGAAATGTCGCGTTATTAGGAGTTTGACTTTATCCACCCCCTACACTCGATATGCGATACTCTTAGACGAAAAGACCAGACTAGACGGATATTGTCACGGACAAGCTCAGTAGGGGTTCAGATGAGTTTGCTCGCTGTCCTCCCTTTCTCTCAATACCTGGGTAGCCGTTACGTCCAACTAGTGCCGCCGACGTGCTTGTGGTTAAACCCACAGCCAGCGTATTACGAGTTTTTAGAGTCTCACACAGAGGGTTTCCCTGCTTCGGGAAAAACGATGTAGAGGCCGTATGGTTTTACGACAGGGTTTGATCATATACATTCACTTGTGCACGTATTAGGATTCGGACGGATAATACTAGTGGTCTTTGGTTTAAACCTGATTCTAGTATTATATTGTTGGATTATTTTCATCTCTTTGCATTCGTATTTTTCGGAATACGGATAAGGATGAGAGGTATTCTTTTAATTTATTACAAGGTGCTTCTAGAACATGCCACCTCATTTAGTTTTAACCATTTAGTATTAAATGGTTAATGAGTTGGAGAGGATGAAGTGTGGTTTGCATTTATTGTAGCATGGCTTAGTAGTGACTCATGGTTACTATTCTAGCATACTTGTTTTTGTTTGCTGTGAGATATTTTAGAGTCTTGATATATTTTGTGTTGATTTTAGATATTTTAGAGACTTGAGATATTTATTAGATGCCTTCAATTATTGCTCACAACACACAACAACAAAAAGACTTAGCCATTTTTCATTAGTTGCCTCGCACTCTAATCCTCAAGCTTCTTCTTCTACCTCTACCTTTCAAATCTCATGTGTTGAGAAACTTAGTGTAAGTCCATGTCACGCACCCCACAAACTTTCGGGGAGGCGGAATATATGAAAAACGATTATCAAAGCTTCGTAACACGGACTTGAGCGCATGAATCGTTTCTAAACCGTTACTAGCAAACTAAGAAATGTTTAACTACTCGGATTCGAAGTTATACCTCACGTTACTTGTCCTTCGGGTCTTCATCGCGGTCCTCCACTCCTCGTAGGCTCCTTGGAACATCGGCACCTCAACGTCCTCCTCGAATCAAAGATGATCCACCGGAGAGCTCCTACTACAAACTTGATCTCTAACTTCAGATAACTAGGTTGCTCAAAGTGCTAATCTAAGCTACCTAGGGGATATAGAGTGAGGTTATGGATGTATTAGTCTAGTTAACCCTTGATCTCAACACATGAGAGATTAGGGTTAGGGTTTCAAGAATGAGAAAGCTTGAGGAGAGAGAAGGTGGTGATAAGAATGAATTGAAATTGTTTCTCACTTCTAATATATTATGAAGCATAAAGAATTATCAAATGAATAATTCAAATGCATTATCATCATGCTTCATTGAATATGTGCAATGAATCATCAAGTGAGTCATTAAGCAATAAATGCTTCATTAACTCACTTGAATGATTCATCTCATGAGTCACAAAATCAATTAATGCTAATGCCACCTTACCCTCCAAGCCACCATGCTTCTAGAAGCTTTCCGGAAAATTATGAGAACGTCCCTCCAATCCGTGAAAACACGGAAAAACTTTAGACTGTATAAATCCAATAACCAGATACTAGAAACTGGCTTAAACCAAAGCCGACTAGTAAAAACTGTCCGAACGTCGTACGTGCGTAAACACACGTATGCGTCCGAACCCTTGTCGTAAAACCATACGACCTCTATATCATTTCGCCTGGAGCAGGGAAACTCTCTGTGTGGGACTCTAAAGACTCGACACTACGCTGGCAGTGGGTTTAACTACAGACCGCAAGCGGCACTAGCTGTACGTAACGGTCCCCAGGTAGATGTCGATAAGAAGGCCGATGAGGAAAACCATCCGAACTCCTACTGAGCCTGATGTGGCAATCTTCGTACAGTCCGGTCTGTTCGTCTAAGACTATCGCATATCGAGCCTAGGGGGCGGCAAGCGTCAGTCCCCTAATAGCTGTATAAGTCATGTCAGAGCATAGCCCATTACACCTTGAGAAACTACTGGAACCTACCAGTAAATCTCGCTTTCCCTGGCCTGGGACTTTGCGTAATGGCTCTCTGACACAGCGCGATATCAACTCTCAATACCGGGAGAGTTGAACCCTGTCTAACCGCCCCTGCCTCCAAGTGCTCGGGACTGCACCCAACTGCTACTTGTTTGCACGACTCTTTTGAGCCGTGGTAGGGTAGCAATCTAAGAACAATAGGACACACTCGAGGCGAAGTAGCAGTGTCAAGTCTGCGGACTATACTGTACTCATGTCACCTGGGAACTGTTAACTGACGATAGGTATAATACCAACCAATCAGTTCCCTGCGAGTCCTGTGCGGTGTACCCGTAACCTAACGAGCACCTGTATACTATCTCCAGTACGACGTGCTGATGGCTGTAGGACAGACCATCTCCTTAACTAGGATGAGAAGCGTACACACTTAGTCTACTCCGGAATATCGATGCCCTGTCTCGATAATCCTACGACTAGGGACAAGTATAGGATGTTGCTTATAGACTACCCAGCCCCCACTAGTGTGACTGCCATCACAACGCTGGTAATCAAGCAAAGATCCTATGGGCTCTACTAATATGTATAAGTGATACATTACAAGAAACATATGCATATATTAAAGTAGACATAAACCAAGTAGCATACTACCATTTTTAGCAAGACTGCATATACAACTGTGAATATCCCAAGCTTCCATTAAGTAATATACATACAAGTATGATACAATAATGGCCCCTAGGGCATATACACTAACAATCTCCTACTTGCGCTAGGGCCATGAGCTGGCATATCGTAGACCTATCATCTCGAATAGCCTATCGAACTGCGTCTGAGGAAGGGCCTTTGTGAATGGATCAGCAATGTTATTCTCTGTCTTTACTCTTTTCACCTCGATCTCCCGGCGACCTACGATCTCCCTGATCAGGTGGTACCGCCTTAAGATGTGTCTGGACTTCTGATGGGACCTGGGTTCCTTCGCTAAAGCTATAGCACCGTTGTTGTCACAATACAGAGGTATTGGATCAACACTGGTAGGAACCACCTGAAGTTCTGTGAGGAACTTCTTCATCCAGATAGCTTCTTTTGCGGCATCGCAAGCAGCTATGTACTCTGCTTCCATCGTTGAGTCAGCAACGGTCTCCTGTTTGGAACTCTTCCAACAGACCGCCCCTCCATTGAGGGTAAAGACATAACCTGACATGGATTTAGAGTCATCTTTGTCACTCTGGAAGCCGGAGTCGGCAAAGGCCTCAATCTGGAGGTCTTTTCCGCCATACACCAAGAACATATCTTTTGTCCTCCTTAGGTACTTGAGAATGTTCTTTACTGCTATCCAGTGATTCTCCCCTGGGTTTTCCTGATACCGGCTTACAACGCTCAATGCGTATGCTACATCTGGTCTGGTACATAACATCGCATACATTATAGAGCCCACCACATAAGCGTAGGGTATAATCGACATGCGATCCCTTTCCAAAATCAGTCTTGGGAGACATTTCTTTGGAGAGGGTGATTCCGTGACAAGCCGGTAGGTTACCGCGCTTAGAATCATCCATTTTGAATCTCTTCACTATGGTGTCTATGTACTTGGACTGCGAAAGTCCCAACATCATTCTTGATCTATCACGATAGATCCGGATCTCCAGAATGCGGGTGGCATCACCCAGGTCTTTCTTGGAGAATTTCTGTGATAAGAATCTTTTGACTGACTGTAACAAAGGAATATCATTTCCTATTAGTAGAATGTCATCCACGTACAAGACGAGGAATACTACAGCTCTCCCTACAATCTTATTGTATATGCATGGTTCATCTGGATTTTTGATAAAGTCGAATTCTTTGACAGCATCATCAAAACAGATGTTCCAACTCCGCGATGCCTGCTTTAGTCCATAAATGGACTTAAGCAACTTGCATACTTTACCGCTGCTCCCACTCTGAATGAATCTCTCTGGCTGATCCATATAGACGCTCTCTTCCAAATTTCTATTTAGAAAGGTCGTCTTTACGTCCATCTGCCAGATCTCATAATCCTGGAAGGCAGCAATAGCAAGAAGGAACCGAATGGATTTGAACATAGCCACTAGAGAAAAGGTTTCATCATAATCCAAACCAGGTCTTTGACGGAAACCCTTTGTAACAAGTCTAGCCTTATAGGTTTCAACCTGTCTATCTACACCAATCTTCTTTTTGAAGATCCATTTGCATCCTACGGGTTTTACCCCATCTGGAGCAAAGTCCATACTTTGTTAGTGTACATGGACTCCATTTCGTTCCGCATTGCATCCATCCATTTTACTGAGTCACCGCTCTGAATGACTTGCTGGAAGATAGTAGGCTCATCATAGTCAATAGTGCAATCCTCTCTATCCCCGTCTATGAGAAAACCGTAGTATCTCTCGGGCGGATGATATTGCCTACTACTCCTGCGGAGTGGGGTCGGGATGTCCTATACTCCTGAACCTTCTTGTTCTACCAAGGTTTTAGTAATAGCTTGTGGTTCTGGAATTTCTTCCAATTCTATTGCGTTCCCACTCTTCTGATTTTCTAAAAACTCAGTTTCCAAGAAGCAGGCATGATGAGAAACAAAGACCTTTTGTTCCTCTGCATAATAGAAATAATATCCCTTGGAGTTCTTTGGATATCCCACAAATTTGCATTTTACTGAGCGTGCCTCGAGCTTGTCTGCATGCTGCTTCTTTACAAAAGCTGGATATCCCCATGTCTTAAGATACTGAAGACAGGTTTTCTTCCCACTCCACATCTGATATGGTGTGGTAAGAACAGTCTTGGTTGGAACTCGGTTCAAAAGGTATGCAGCTGATTCTAGTGCATATCCCCAGAATGATTGTGGCAACTCAGCGTTACTTATCATGGAACGAACCATATCCAATAGGGTTCGGTTCCGTCTCTCCGATACACCGTTATATTGTGGTGTGTATGGAGGAGTAAGCTGAGAGAGAATTCCATTCTCTTTTAAGTAACCTAGGAACTCGGCACTTAAGTATTCACCACCTCGATCCGATCTCAGTGTTTTGATACTTTTGCCTGTTTGGTTTTCCACTTCATTCTTGTATTCCTGGAATTTTTCAAAGGCTTCAGATTTATGTTTCATTAAGAAGATATATCCGTACCTCGAAAAGTCATCCGTAAAAGTAATGAAGTAAGAATAACCGCTTCGCGCATGTGTAGACATTGGTCCGCACACATCACTGTGTACGAGCCCCAAGAGCTCGCTTGCTCTTACTCCGTGTCCAGTAAACGGAGTTTTTGTCATCTTTCCTATGAGACAAGATTCACAAGTAGCATAAGATTGATATTCGAACGGATTCAAATATCCTTCTCTATGTAACTTAGTTAACCTTCTCTCATTGATGTGACCCAGTCTACAATGCCATAAGAAAGCCTGATTTAATTCCGGATACTTTCTTTTAAGTGTGTTCTGGACACTGAAAACCTGAGCTTGATTTAATACGTATATCCTATTTTTTAATGTACTTGACACAATCATCACTTGATTTAGGTGGATGTGAACCACATCGCTTATAAAAGTAAAATCATATCCTTCTTTAGAAAGTAAGGATACAGATATGATATTACACGTTGTACCTGGTACATAAAAACAGTTACGCAGAATCAATATCTGCCCAGTTGTCAGTCCAATATGATATTCCTCTACGGATTCAGCGTTCATGCTCATTCCGTTAGCAACCCTGAGGGTCATATCACCTATCCTGATAACCCTACGGTTTCTCAGAGCCTGTAACAAATTACAGATGTGAGATCCTGATCCGGTATCCAATACCCAGGAAGTAGGATTAACTGACAAACAGTTCTCTATTACAAACACACTCGAAGCCGAAACCACAACATGCTTCGAATCCTGGCTACTTGCTTTGCTAGCCCTGCAATCGTTCTGCCAATGTTCATTCCTGTAACAACAGGAACGTCCCTCTTTTACTACTTCCAGTCCCAAAACTTTTTCCCTTTCCTTTCCTTCTTCTTCCCTGGTTTCCTTTAGGGTAGAAGGCAGAGACTGTAGAATCAGGTCAGTATCTGACCCGTTCTCCGACGTGGTCTTCAGGTCCTTGAGCTCATCAATATAGCTAGTCATTGTAAGGACGTTGTCCCTTACAGATGACCCGCCAGCTAACCTCGCTTGAATTAATTCGTTCGAGCTTTCATATCTTGTGATATGAGATTGCTCTCCATATAAATCTTTGTTATGAAGAAAGATGGAATCTAAGTCCATCTTCTCATGCTGCTTCTGGTATACACCATCAGCTGAAGCTAACACGAGGCACTTAGCTTTCGCTTTATCTTTTTTCCTTGTCTGACGGATATCCATATCCACGACAGTGGAAACTGGACCTGGGACGGCGGGATCTTGAGTAGTAATAGGGTGGTCCAGCTTTTCATAGGCAGTGGACATATGGACAGACCTTTTCCAGTCATATAAGTCAGATTCAGATAATTTGTTATCTAGATGTAACCTAGATGTGGTCACAAGGTCGCTGCAATTTAGAGAGAGAGAAGAAAATACTATTAGCATGATGCTCTTGCAAGTTTAGAGTGGTTTTTAATTTATCTAAACAGGATGTATCCCACTGTTTCTCGAATCCCTCCTCAAACCATAAAAGAAGAATTATCCAGGACTATTCTCACCGTATAATTCTTGCTTAACCGTTCAGCCAGGTCAGTGTTGATATTTCGAGGGAGGTTTTCCAACGCTTTCGCGAAGTTCCTTAATTAAATGACCTCTTTTCTCTGGGGGCGTAGCCCCGCTGACACCTTTCTAGGCACCTACTTGGTTTATAGCATTGATCGTTAAGTGACGAATCTCCTGATAAGTAGTATATACTCATAGTAGGATCGGGATCCAAAATATCATCGTATGATAATGTTGAAGGAATCCTACCAACATTCATCAAACTCCAAAATGGTATGCATCTCTCTGCAAATTTCAGTTTCTTTAGAAATTCCCGATATGGATTTTTGCCCCTTGCTCTTATGACCTTGACTTTGGCCAACAAATCATAAGTCACATGTCAAGTTCTACCCGTCAATTTCCATGTTAATTTGAACCCATCCGTATATACCCTTGACTTTGGCCAACAAAGCAGTACGACTGTCCCAAACCAACGCATCTATCTATGCTGCATATGTATATTCAATAGCTACCAAAAACTGTGCCTTGACTTTGGCCAACAAACACAGCTTGAATACTATTGACTATCCATATGTAAAGACGGAGGGCTACGACTGGTTTTGGCAAAATCGTGAACGTAGTGAACTTTATATAATCGAAGGAACCTGATACTTTTTAAAAGGAGTGGTTAAAGCTACGCAATTAAAAATTCTGATCTTTTAAAATAACCGAGTGATTTCTTTTAAATTTGTTCCAACGATTGAACTTTGGTTTATTTTCTTTGCATTATAATAATGTGTCCCATCATTTATCCTATCATTGAAGAAAACAACGAAAATACCACGTCCTCTTATGCCATCCGCATTCGCCACGGGGTCCCGTCATCACCCGTTAGGTTACTTAACTAACGACAGAGCGGGGACTGGGCTAGCGCGGGTGTAAAACATAAGTGACGTTAATAGCTATCATATATAGATATTGTACATTCGTCAGACGCAATAATAAGCATTCCAGATCACTGATGAACTTTATTGGATTTACTAGATATCCGTATTTGCTATGAGCCTGGAATAAAAGACGGATTACACAGTTGTGATGAATAGCCATTACCCCACCCTAGACCCCTACGGGTACGGCAAACTACCCGCCAAGTACCCGAAGTGAAGCGGTCTCCCTCAACAAAGTGAGTAGGCCACTAAACACTTCAAAGTACCCAGTAGTTTGTGTACCCCGCCTTGGGTCTATCCTACGAGCAAAAACAATAAAAAGAAATAATACAACGGTGGCTACAACCGCAACCTGGATGCGCCCCGCAAAAGAATATTACATCATATTACATTTACATCGAATGAATGAATATTAAACCCATCTCAAACTCCGGCTAATCATCACAACATTCCAATCAAGTCCATATACACAAACAGTAAATATTACAGAAATGTGCAACCCCCTGCCAACCGACATACTAGCAGTTAGGGGAGGTTTACGAATACATTAAACATTACAGATAAAAACCCAATTAGCAATTAATTTAGAACATCGATCGACAACCTTTATTCGTGTCTACCCCAAAAGAAAACCTGTACTGAAGTAACCTGGGTAGAAAACAGAATATACAGGAAACCAAAACACCAGAAACTATGAATTACTGTGAAACTCTGAGTCAACTCGGCATTGACTCGGCGGAGAATCCGCGGCCAAAAGCACCATTTGGCCACGGTTCCGCGGCCGTCTTGCCGAGTTGTGTCCTCGTATTTTCCCAGAACTCTTATAATACCCTGCTGTGAATTTTAAAGCATATAAAAAAAAAATTTAGACACGTTTAAAATTTACAGAAACTGTTAGGGTTCGGGGTGTTTCGTTTTCGTGTTTTCCGTCGATCGAACTTCCAATTAGTTGCTAACAAGCTAGTAATGGTTTAGTTGGCTCTGATACCACTGTAAGTCCATGTCACGCACCCCACGAACTTGTGGGGAGGCGGAATATATGAAAAACGATTATCAAAGCTTCGTAACACGGACTGGAGCGCATGAATCGTTTCTAAACCGTTTCTAGCAAACTACGAAAGGTTTAACTACTCGGATTCGAAGTTATACCTCACGTTACTTGTCTTTCGGGTCTTCATCGCGGTCCTCCACTCCTCGTAGGCTCCTTGGAACATCGGCACCTCAACGGCCTCCTCGAATCAAAGATGATCCACCCGAGAGCTCCTACTACAAGCTTGATCTTTAACTTGAGATAACTAGATTGCTCAAAGTGCTAATCTAAGCTACCTACGGGATATAGAGTGAGGTTATGGATGTATTAGTCTAGCTAACCCTTGATCTCAACACATGAGAGGTTAGGGTTAAGGTTTCAAGAATGAGAGAGCTTGAGGAGAGAGAAGGTGGTGATAAGAATGAATTAAAATTTTTTCTCACTTCTAATATATTATGAAGCATAAAGAATTATCAAATGAATAATTCAAATGCATTATCATCATGCTTCGTTGAATATGTGCAATGAAGCATCAAGTGAGTCATTAAGCAATAAATGCTTCATTAACTCACTTGAATGATTCATCTCATGAGTCACAAAATCAATTAATTCTAATGCCACCTTACCCTCCAAGTCACCATGCTTCTAGAAGCTTCCCGGAAAATTACGAGAACGCCCCTCCAATCCGTGAAAACACGGAAAAACTTTATACTGTATAAATCCAATAACCTGTTACTAGAAACTGGCTTAAACCAAAGCCGACTAGTAAAAACTGTCCGAACGTCATACGTGCGTAAACACACGTATGCGTCCGAACCCTTGTTGTAAAACCATACGACCTCTATATCATTTCGCCTGGAGCAGGGAAACTCTCTGTGTGGGACTCTAAAGACTCGACACTACGCTGGCAGTGGGTTTAACCACAGACCGCAAGCGGCACAAGCTGTACGTAACGGTCCCCAGGTAGATGTCGATAAGAAGGCCGATGAGGAAAACCATCTGAACTCCTACTGAGCCTGATGTGACAATATTCGTACAGTCCGGTCTGTTCGTCTAAGAATTCGCATATCGAGCCTAGGGGGCGGAAAGCGTCAGTCCCCTAATAGCTGTATAATTCGTGTCGGAGCGTAGCCCATTACACCCTGAGAAACTACTGGAACCTACCAGTAAATCTCGCTTGCCCTGGCCAGGGACTTTGCGTAATGGCTCTCTGACACAGCGCGATATCAACTCCCAATACCGGGAGAGACGAATCCTGTCTAACCGCCACTGCCTCCAAGTGCTCGGGACTGCACCCAACTGCTACCTGTTTGCACGACTTTTTTGAGCCGCGGTAGGGTAGCAATCAAAGAACAGTGGGACACACTCGAGGCGAAGTAGCAGTTTCAAGTCTGCGGACTATGCTGTACTCATGTCACCTGGGAACTGTTAACTGACGATGGGTATAATACCAACCAATCAGTTCCCCTGCGAGTCCTGTCCGGTGTACCCGTAACCTAACGAGCACCTGTATACTATCTCCAGTATGACGTATTGATGGCTGTAGGACAGACCATCTCCTTAACTGGGATGAGAAGCGTACACACGTAGTCTACTCCGGAATATCAATGCCCTGTCTCGATAATCCTATGACTAGGGACAAGTATAGGATGTTGCTTATAGAGTACCCAGCCCCCACTAGTGTGACTGCCATCACAACGCAGGTAATCAAGCAAAGATCCTATGGGCTCTACTAATATGTATAAGTGATACGTTACAAGAAACATATGCACATATTAAAGTAGACATAAACCAAGTAGCATACTACCATTTTTAGCAAGACAGCATATACAACTGTGAATATTCCAAGCTTCCATTAAGTAATATACATACAAGTATGATACAATAATGGCCCCTAGGGCATATACACTAACACTTAGGGTGTTATGAGACAAATTAATCCATCACCACACTCTACATCCTCTAGGCTATTTAGTTTAGCGATCTAGGTACCCTAGTTACCTCGGCTATTGAGGTAGGAGCTTGGAATAAAAATCCTCAGGTGGATCATCTTCGATGGAGGGAGACCGGAGATCAAGCTAGATCTTGATGGCCAGAGCGCTTGCATAACCCAACAGTGCAAATAGGTTTTAGTTGGGTACAGTCCCGAGCCACAAGGAGGCAGTGAGCGATTGTCGGGGATTTGTCTCTCCTGGTATTAGGAGTTGATATCGCGCTGTGTTCGGTCGGCTATCACCCTAAATCCGTGGCCACGATGGATGAGATTTACTAATATGAGTTCAGTAATTTCCAGTTGATGATGAGCTTGACTCCGACATGACTTATCGGGTTATTAGAGGTCTGACGATTCCACCCTCTATACCTGGTATACGATACTCTCAGACGAAGAGACCGGACTGTATGAAGATTATCACATTCGGCTCAGTAGGGTATGGACGGACTTGATTGTCGACCTTCTTTTCGACAGATACCTGGGTAACCGTTACATACAGCTAGTGCCGCTGACATGCCTGTGGTTTTGTGATTTATCCATTAAATCACTACCAGCGTATTGTCGAGTCTTTACAGTCCCATACCGAGAGTTTTCCTGGTTCAGGCGATCTGATGTAGAAGACGTATGTTGATGCATACAGGGTGTCCGATTAAATACGTGTACAGGCTACACGGACTTTAATTGGATGGTTGATAATACTAGCGGTTTAGGATTAAGCCGGATTATTAAATCAGGTTTTGATTTAATAATTTATATATATATATATTTAATATTTATATTCTAGTATTGTTGTTCACTATTCATTTTTTCTCTCTTGGATATTTATATTTTTGTACGAATACACGTATATTAATTTCGATACGTATACTGTCTTGTATTCCGTATTTATACGGAATTTTGTTCTAGAAGATGGACACTTCATTTGTTGATTTTTCTTGTATAGAAAATCAAAAATGAGATGGATCTTGAGGTGTAAAGAAGTATGGTGTAGAGAGGTATGACCTTACTTTTAAAAATTGATAAAATCATTTGTGGTTACTATTTTTTCATGGTTGCAAAATAATGAGCCATTCTTTCTACACTTGTGTTTTTTTTCCTTCACTTAAGACTTAGCCATTTTTCTCCATGTCTTCTTCTTCTTCACCTCTTCCTCCTTCTTCTAGGTAGCCCGTTTGAGCTTAGAAAAGAGAGAAAAGATAGAGAAAATATCTCTACATCCCCACTCTCCATTCGTAGTGAGTTTGGAGCGTCGGTCGCTTCACTAGGTGAAGGCGGAGCTTGGATCGGTTTCCTTTAGGTGGATCTTCTTTGGCAAGGGCGGTCGACACTCAAGCTCGATCCAGACAGCATACATGGAGTTTGGAGGGGTCTTCCACGATTAGGTGGACACGCGTGAAATGTAGTATTCCGTATCTTTTCATACTTGGTTTGCTAGTTTAGACGTTTGGATCGATTCTAGGTTTGAGGTTCTTTCGTATTGGCTTGAAATTTTTGTTCGCCGATCGTGCTTCCGCTGTGCCGCGAGTGTTGGATATATATGCCCTAGAGGCCTTCATTGTATAGGATACTGGGATATGTATGTACATAACAGTCTTGCTTAATATAACAGTACGCTATTTGGTTTGTCTTTATCTTAACATTTGATATATTTTGGGTAGTATTCATATATATATACATGTTAATAAAGCCCTTAGGATGTTTGCCTGACTACCGGTGTTGTGATGGCAGTCATACTAGTGGGAGCTGGATAGTCAATAGGCACATCCTTAGATGTCCCTGGTCGCAGGAGTATCGAGACTGGGCATCGATACTCCAGAGTAGACTGGTGTATACATATCTAAGACCCTGAGGAAGGGCGATGGATTGGTCCCGCATCCATTGGTGGAGTGCACATAAGATTGTATACAGATGCTCACTGGGTGTGAGTACACCGGACAGGACTCGCCGAGAACTGACTAGATGGTATTTATACCTTACGTCAGATAGCAGTTCTCAGGTGACATGTGTGCAGATAGTCCGTTGACTTAAAGTCGTCATTTGTCTCGTGTGAGTTCCCACTGTGCTTTGATTACTACCCTACCACGGTTCAAAGGAGTCATGCAAACAGGTTTTAGTTGGGCACAGTCCCGAGCCACGTGGAGGCAGTGAGTGACTGTTAGGGATTCGTCTCTCCCGGTATAGGGAGTTGATATCGCACAGTGATCGGTTGGTCATTACCATAAGTCCCTGGCCAGGGCTGATTGAGAATTACTGATAGATTGATCAGTAGATTCTCGGATGGTGATAGAGCCATACCGACACGACTTGTATGGTTATTAGGGGTCTGACGTTTACCACCTCCCTAGACCATACATGCGATACTCTTAGACGAACAGACCGGACTGCACGGATATTGTCACGCACAGGCTCAGTAGGAGTTCGGATGGGTATCCTCACCGGCCTTCTTATCGACATCTACCTGGGGACCGTTACGTACAGCTAGTGCCGCTTGCGGTCTGTGGTTAAACCCACTGCTAGCGTAGAAGTCGAGTCTTTAGAGTCCCACACAGAGTTTTCCCAACGCCAGGGGAAATGATATAGAGGTCGTACGGTTTACGACAAAAGGTTCGGACGCATACGTGTTTAAAACGCACGTACGACATTCAGACAGTTTTTACTAGCCGGCTTTGGTTTAAGCCAGATTCTAGTATCGGGTTATTGGATTTATACAGTCTACAGTTTTTTCGTGTTTTCACGGATGCGAGGGGCGTTCTCGTAATTATCCGAGAAGCTTCTAGAAGGAGGGTGACTAAGGAGGTTAAGGTGGCATTTTCATTAATTGCTTTAGTGACTCATTCATATGATTCATCATATCATTAAATGCATCATTAATGATCTAATGACTCACATGATGAATCACTCTTCTTGATTAAATGAAGCATGGTGAATAATCATTTAATTGATATTATTTGATAATTTATTATGTTTGATATATTCAAGTGAGAAGCTTTTCTCTTCTCATTATCATCTCAACCTTCTCTCTCCTCAAGAGTACTCTCCTTCTTCAAACCCTAATCCTACCACTCATGAGTTGAGACCATGGATTAGGATAGACTAAACACTCCACAACCTAACTCTACATCATCTTAGTTACTTTTGTTATCAACTAGAGAAACAAAGTTAACTCAAGTTTTGAGGTGTAGCTTGGATTAGGGTACTCGGGTGGATCATCTATCACGGATAGGAGGCCGAGGAGGACTTAGAGATCATAAAGACAAAGGACTAGAATCATTTGGTATAATCTCTTTACATAGTAGCTTAGAACTCTATGCTTATTGTTAATTATCGTTTAGAAAAGATATTCGGTTTTAAAATGAGGTCCTAAGGTCCTAATATGGTGACTAAGGAGGTTAAGGTGGCACTTTCAAAGTCGTATGAATTTCGAACGCAAAACAAATCGGAAAAAACATGGTTATCATGAAGTTTCTGTCGATTTTAAAATGAGGTCCTAAAATTTTTCAGGTTTCTCCTGAATGACCAGCAAGAAAATATAAGAACACAGAAGAAAAATAGGCCCCTGAATCGGCCACTGAGCCGCGGAACCGCGGCCGATCCCACCGATCCACCGCGGATCCGCGGCCGAGTTGGGGCCGATTCAGCCCAGTTTTCTTCTGTGCATCTTTTGTGATATTTTGTATTTTCTGGTACTGTTTATTTTCTGCTCAGGTTTCAAATTTACAGAGAAGATTTGGAGTAGAATTTAATGTGTTTAATCGATCGAAATTATACGATGTTTGCTTGTTTGATTATATCTGTTATCTGTATTATGTGTTCGTAAACCTCCCCTAACTGCTAGTATGACGGTTGGCAGGGGGTTGCACATATCTGTAATGTTTTAACTGTTTGTGATTATGAACTCTATTGGACTGTTGTGATGATTAGCCGGGGTTTTGTGATGGGTTTTTGTATTAATTCATTCGATGTAATTGTAATAAGCTGTAATATTATTTTGCGGGGCACATCCAGGTTGCGGTTGTAGCCATCGTTGTATTATTTCTTTTTACTGTTTTTGCTCCTAGGATATACCCAAGGTGGGGTGCACAAACTACCGGGTATTTCGAAGTGTTTAGTGGCCTACTCACATCGTTGAGGGAGACCGCTTCACTTCGGGTACTTGGCGGGTAGTTTGTCGTACCCATAGGGGTCTAGGGTGGGGTAAAGGCTATTCATCACAACTGTGTAATCCGTCTTTTCTTACAGGCTCAAAAAAAACGCGGATTGCTTGCAAATCCAATAAAGTTTATCTGTGATCCGGAATGCCTATTATTGCGTCTGACGAATGTACAATATCTATATATGATAGCTATTTAGACGTCACTTATGTTTTACACCCGCGCTAGCCCATCCCCCGCTCTGCCATTAGTTAAGTAACCTAACGGGTGATGACGGGACCCCGTGGCGAATAAGGATGGCATAAGAGGACGTTGTATTTTCGTTGTTATCTGTAATGATAGGTTAAAGATGGGACGCATTATTTTTTAATGCAAAGAAAAATAAAACCTAAACTGAATCGTTGGAACAAATTCTAAAACCACTCGGTTTTCTTGAAAAAGCAAATTTTAAATGCGGAGCTTAAACCACTACTTTTTAATAAAAGCTATCTTGGTTCCTTCGATCAAATCAAGTTCACTACGTTAACGGTTTTTTGCCAAAAAACCAGCCGTAACCCTCCGTCGTTTCAAATAGACAGCACATCGTATTCATGCTATGCTTGTTGGCCTACGTCAAGGCATAGTGGATGGTAGTAGTGTGGCTTGCTTATTTGTTGCATAGATAGATGCATTAGTATAGGACAGACGTATAACCTTATTGGCCTACGTCAAGGGCATGTACGATGTACCCAAATTAATCAGGACAACGACGGGTAGAACTTGGCTTGCGTCTTATGACTTGTTGGATTACGTCAAGGTCTATAAGAGCTTAGGGTATAAAAATCACATCGGGAGTTTCAAACATAAAGGAAACTTGCAGATTTTAGCATACCTTATGGAGTGTGGTGACTAGAGTGGCTTCCATCTAGTACATCATGCAATGATAGTTGGATCCCGATCCCACTGATGAGTAGGATTACTCTCGGGAAACATTCTCACTTAACAATCAATGCTATAAACCAAGTAGGTGTATAGAAAGGTGTTAGAGGGGCTACGACTCCAGGGAAAAGAGATTATTTAATTAAGGAACTTCGCGAAAGCGTTGGAAAACCTCCCTCGAAGTACCAACACCAGCCTGGCTGAAAGGTTAAGCAAGTAGTGTAACGTGTGATTAAATCCTGACTAGTTCTTCTTTTAGGTTTTGAAGAAGGATTTGAGGGAACAATGGGAGCCATCCTCTTTAGATAAACTAATAACCAATCTAAACTTGCAAGAAGTATATGCTGAGTGTTTTCTTTTCTCTCTCTCTAGCAGCTACCATGACAGGACTAAAACTATTACTTGAGAAAAATATACTGACCGGACAGAACTATAAAGATTGGCTAAGGAACGTCAACATTGCACTGACTTATGACAAAGTAACATATGTTACCACCGCTGTTCCTCCCCATATCCCTGGACCAGATTCCTCAGTTGTGGAAAAGGAAGTTCGCAAAACTTAGGATATGGATTGTGAGCAAGCTAAGTTTATCGTGCTGGCGTCCATGAACAATGAACTCCAGAAACAGCACGAGAGTACGGATATTGTATCCATCTTCCTCCATGTAAAGGAATTATATGGAGAACACTCCCGTATCGCAAGGTACGAGACCTCAAGGAAACTCTTCCATATGAGGTTAGCTCCAGGATCGCCTGTAGGAGAGCACGTCCTCAAAATGATCAGCCTCATTGAGGAACTCGCAAACCTGGGATGCGTTCTAGAGAATGATTTGTATATCGACTTGATTTTGCAGTCCCTTCCCCACACCTTCTCTCAGTTCGTGCTTAGCTTCAACATGCACGAAATGGAAGCTGGTCTTCCAAAGCTCCTCAACATGTTAAGGGTAGCAGAGACCTCCTTGAAAAAGGAGAAGACCCCCGTTCTGTATTTTGGCCAATCATCCTCTTCTAAATCTAAAGCGAAAGCTAAAGGGAAGAAGAAGATGAAAGCCACCAAACCGAAGGGTAGGGTCAAGAAGGTGCAGGGAAAGAACAAGGCAGGAAGGGTGAAAGCGGATATAAACGAATGCCATTATTGTCACAAGCAAGGGCACTGGAAGAAGGACCGTATGGCCTTCAAGGCAAAGGACACGAAGCAAGCGGTTGCTTCTGCTTCAGGTGTGTTCGTAATCGAATATTGTCTTTCAGTAAACTCTACTTCATGGGTACTTGATACCGGTTCTGTTTCTCACATCTGTAATTCATTACAGGATTTGAGAAATAGTAGAGTACTGGGGCAGGTGATATGACTCTCCGGATGGGAAATGGAATGCATGTAGATGCTGTTGCAATAGAGGAGTATCACCTAGGGTTGATTAGTGGGCACATTTTGGTGTTGTACAGCTGTTTTTATATTCCCAGTATTCTATGTAATATTATATCAGTATCTTTGTTGTCTAATGAAGGATATAATTTTGCGCTTGAAAGTAATGTCATGAACATTCTCCTAAATCAAGAACTGATTGGGTATGGCACACTGGAAAACGGCATATACATACTTAATCAACCTCGAATTTTCAATATTCAAAACACACTTAAAAGAAAGGCACCAGATTCAAATCAAGCCTTCTTATGGCATTGTAGACTTGGTCATATAAACGAAACAAGGTTGACTACGTTACATAAATATGGATATCTAGATCCGTTTGAATATTCATCATATGCAACTTGTCAATCATGTATCAAAGGAAAAATGACCAAATCTCCATTCTCCGGACACGGAGCAAGAGCTACTAAACTCTTGGGACTTGTACACAGTGATGTATGTGATCCAATGTCTACACATGCACGAAGCGGTCACTCCTACTTCATCACATTTACTGATGACTTCTCTAGGTATGGACATGTGTTCTTAATGAAACATAAATCAGAGACCTTTGAGAAGTTTAAGGAGTATAAAAATGAAGTAGAGAAACAAACTGGTAAAAGCATCAAGACACATCGATCTGATCGAGGTGGAGAATACTTAAGTACCAGTTTCCTTGAATACTTAAAAGATAATGGAATTCTCTCTCAGCTTACTCCGCCTTATACACCTCAGCATAATGGTGTATCAGAAAGGAGGAATCGCACGCTATTAGATATGGTGCGTTCAATAATGAGTAGTGCTGAGTTACCACTTTCCTTTTGGGGATTTGCTCTAGAATCAGCGGCATACTTATTGAATAGAGTTCCAACTAAGTCTGTGACTACCACTCCATATGAAATGTGGAGCGGGAAGAGACCATATCTTAAGTATATCAAGATATGGGGGTGTCCAGCATATGTTAAAAAGCATAAACCAGACAAGCTCGAGTCACGATCGGTTTTGTGCAAGTTTGTAGGATACCCCAAACATTCAAGGGGGTACATGGTCTACCACACTGAAGAACAAAAGGTGTTTGTCGCTCGCCACATTGTCTTCTTAGAGAGCGAATTTCTTGCAAAAGAAATTAGTGGGAGCGCGGTAGAGCTGGAAGAAATTCCAGAACCTCAAACTGCTACCGAGGACTTGGAAGAACCTCAGATTTCAGTAGAACATGACGAACCAATGCCACTCCGCAGATCTTGTAGGCTTTCTCATCCTCCAGAGAGATACTTGGTTTTCTTCTAGATAGGGATCGAGAGGATTGCATCATCGATGATGATGAGCCTACTAGTTTTCAGCAGGCTATCACGAGTATTGACTCGATGAAGTGGCTGGATGCTATGAGATCCGAAATGAAATCCATGTACACCAATAAAGTATGGACTTTAGAAGTTGCTCCTCCTGGGGTGAAACCAGTTGGATGCAAATGGATCTTCAAAAAGAAGATTGGTGCACTTGGACAAGTGGAAACCTACAAAGCTAGACTCGTTGCAAAAGGTTTTCGTCAAAGACCAGGACTGGACTATGATGAAACCTTTTCACCTGTAGCTATGCTTAAATCCATTCGGATCCTGCTTGCCATTGCTGCCTTCCATGACTATGAAATCTGGTAGATGGACGTAAAAACAGCTTTTCTGAATGGACATTTAGAAGAGAGTGTTTACATAGATCAACCAGAAGGTTTCTTAGACAGTGGGAGCAGCGGAAGAGTGTGCAGGTTGCTTTAATCCATAAATGGATTAAAGCAAGCATCGTGAAGTTGGAACATCTGCTTTGATGAAACAGTCAAAGAGTTTGACTTTATCAAAAATGTGGATGAACCATGTATTTATAGGAAGATTGTAGAAGGAGCAGTAGTCTTCCTCGTTTTGTACGTCGACGACATACTACTGATAGAGAATGATGTCCCAATGATACAATCAGTAAAGCTCTTCTTGTCACAGAAATTCTCCATGAAAGACTTAGGTGATGCAACCTACATTTTGGGCATTAAGATCTATCGTGATAGATCTAATAGAATGTTGGGACTTTCACAGTCCAGGTATATTGAAACTATACTAAAGAGGTTTAGTATGGAAGATTCCAAGCGCGGTAACATGCCCGCTTGTCACGGGATCACTCTATCCAAAGAGATGTCTCCAAAGACTGATGAAGAGAGGGATCGCATGAGCATTTTACCCTACGCTTCGGCGGTAGGATCTATAATGTATGCGATATTATGTACAAGACCGGATGTAGCTTACGAACTTGGTGTGGTAAGAAGGTATCAGTATGACCCAGGTGAGAAATATTGGATAGCTGTAAAGAACATTCTCAAGTACCTGAGAAGGACTAAGGAGATATTCTTGATTTACGGTAATGGGGACCTCCAGGTAGAGGCTTTTACCGACTCCGGCTTCCAAAGTGACAAAGATGATTCTAAATGCATTTCGGGTTTTGTGTTTACCCTCAATAGAGGGGCGGTATGTTGGAAGAGTTCCAAACAGGATACCGTCGCAGACTCAACTATGGAGGCTGAGTATATAGTTGCTAGTGAAGCCGCAAAAGAGGCTGTCTGGATGAGGAAGTTCATTTCTGAACTTCAGGTGGTTCCGTCCATTGTCAATCCAATATCTTTGTATTGTGATAACAATGGGGCCGTAGCATTGGCAAAGGAACCCAGTTTCCATCAGAAATCCAGGCATATCTTAAGGCGTTTTCACCTGATCAGGGAGATCGTTGATCGTCGGGAGATCGAGGTACGGAGAGTGGATACAAAAGACAACACGGCAGATCCATTCACAAAGGCCATCCCTCAAGTTCAGTTCGAGAGGCTGTTTGAGATGTTAGGCATGCGGTACTCCAGCAACTGGATATAGTGAAGACAGTGGGTACTCATTGCGCCAATAATAGGCCCTAGTGCAAGTGGGAGATTGTTGGATATATATGGCCTAGAGGCCTTCATTGTATAGGATACTGGGATATGTATGTACATAATAGTCTTGCTTAATATAATAGTACGCTATTTGGTTTGTCTTTATCTTAACATTTGATATATTTGAAAGGTTTACTTATCACCCTATGTAGAGTTTGGAAGCATCACATGTCAGAAAGTTCATGTTTTTATAGTGCTAAGCAAGCATACATAGGATCGATCCTAGAAAATTAGGGTTTCAAAATGTTAAAGGCAATAAAGACTAGGGTTTCGAGACTACAACCTTTGTAGCTCCCTTCGCTAGACTCTTTGGCCTCTTGGGTGTTGGAGGAAGGTCCTCTTGAAGTCTTCTTGTGTCCACGACGATCCACCCGAAGCTCCTAGTCCAAGCTTGCAACTTCACTTTTCAAGAGGAGAAATGAAGATAACGCTCTACACAAGTAGGCTAAACTTGTGTAGAATGATATTGTGGTTCTAATTCTCACTTAAAAAACCTTTCTTGATGTGTGCTTTACTCACTATAAGAAACTAGAGAGCAAAGGAAAAAGGAGGAGGAAGATGATGGCTTTCTTTTTAACAAGAGTAAAAAGATAACTCATGAAAAGAAATGAAAATATATCCTTATATATTTATTTCTTCTCATCTCAAACCATGGTTAAATTTTTGAGTTATTATTTAACTAGAGTTTAAAACATAGAAGGAAAGTTTAATCCAAGGTTAAGGGTAGGTGAGGATGGTTAGGTTAAAGAAGGATGTAGAAACAAGTCAAGAATTATCCTTTCCTTTTCCATTTTGTTTTAAACACAAAATCAAATAATAATTCATATATTATCCATGGTGTGAGTCTTATATTGCCATAATTTTCCATATGTAATCAACCATGATAGATGATGTATGTATGTATGTATGTATGTATGCACATCCATATGTGCATGAAACTAGAAAGAAAGAAAGAACATACATCCATCATGCACAAGAAAACGTTTCAAGTGAGAAAACTAATGGTTAAATGATAAATCAACACTTGATTTATCAATTCGGCCATATCACATATGATCCCACCAAAAGCAAGCCACCCGATCAATATACGGTATCCTATACGCGCATCTTAATCGGGTCCATGCGCATATCGCATATGCGCACCACAACGTTTCGCCTGGACTAGGTAACTCCTTTGTGGGACTCTAAGACTCGTCAATACGCCGGCAGTGGGTGATGATCATATCAAGCACCCCCAAGCCGCAAGCGGTCAGCTAAACGTAACGGCCACCCGGGTATTGAGCGATCAGAAGAAAACAAGCGAACCTGCTACAACTCCCGTCGAGCCATCCGGCAACACTACCGTACAGTTCGGTCTCTTCGTCAGACATGCTGCATATCGAGCCTAGTGATGGTCACGTCGACCCCAATAACTCAATAAGTCGTGCAGGTGAATGGTCTATAACAGATCGAGAAACTACTGATAATATTTATCAGCAAATCTCAGCAGCCCTGGCCACGGACTTACTGATATAACCAGTCGGGCACAGCACAGCATCAACTCCCAATACCGGGAGAGACGAAACCCCTCCAATCGCTCATCGTCTTCGTGTGTCTCGGGACTGTACCCAACGGCCACCTGTTTGCACGACTCAGTAGAGCCGTGGTAGGGTGGCAATCAAAATACAGTGGGAGAACACACAAGACTCTATGACGATCTCAGGTCTACAGACTAACCTGTACCAGTGTCACCTGAGAACTGCTATCCGACGATAGATATAATTCCATATAGGAGTTCTCGGTGAGTCCGTCCAGTGTACCTAGTCACCACTGAGCACCCGTATATGATCTTGATGTCAAACATCGATGAATGTGGGAACATTCATCGCCCATTGTATGGGTCCAGTATCATATACGCTAGTCTACTCTGGTATATCAATGCCCCGTCTCGATATACCTACGACTAGGGACATTCCAGGATATGCTTATAGACTATAGATGCCCTACTAGTATGATCTCCATCATAATCAGAGTAGTCAAGCCGATATCCTCAGGGCTTTATCAGCATGTATGAATGAATAAAAGCATGATCAAATCAACATGTCAGATAAAGAAGAACCAGATAGCATACTATCATGTCGAGCGAGAATGCATACTGAATATATATATATATATATATATATATATATATGTATACATGTATAAATACATCCACTATCATATAATGGCCTCTAGGGCATACATATATCCAACAATCTCCCACTTGCACTAAGGCCAGTTATTGGCGTGTCTCATACCCAACATCTCAAAAAGTCGCTCATGCTGCGGCTGAGGGAGGGCCTTGGTGAATAGATCCGCGGCGTTATTCTTTGTGTCTACTCTCCTAATCTCGATCTCGCGGCGATCTACAATCTCCCGGATCAAATGAAAACGCCTCAGGATGTGTCTGGATCGCTGATTGGATCTGGGCTCCTTGGCTAACGCCATAGCCCCATTATTATCCCAATACAAAGGTATTGGATCAATAATGGTTGGAACTACTCCTAGCTCCGAGACGAACTTCATCATCAAGACGGCTTCCTTGGCGGCATCATTCGCAGCAATGTACTCAGCTTTCATCGTAGAGTCTGCAACGGTATCTTGTTTGGAACTCTTCCAACTCACCGCCCCTCCATTGAGGGTAAATACAAACCCAGAGATAGATTTGCTGTCGTCCTTATCGCTCTGGAAGCTCGAATCGGTAAAGGCCTCCATTTGGAGATCTCCATTACCATACACCAAGAACAATTCTTTAGTCCTTCGCAAGTACTTAAGAATGTTCTTCACAGATGACCAGTGATTCTCCCCTGGGTTGGATTGATACCTGCTTACAACACTAAGTGCATAAGCTACATCTGGGCGTGTACATAACATCGCATACATTATAGATCCTACTGCCGAAGCATAGGGTATAACACTCATGCGAGCTCTCTCTTCATCGGTCTTCGGGCAAGAATCCTTGGAGGGAGTGACCCTATGGCAAGAGGGTAAGGCACCCCGCTTGGAGTCTTCCATACTAAACCTTTTTAGGATGGTGTTAATGTACCTGGTTTGGGACAATTCCAATAACCATTTGGATCTATCCCTATAGATCCTTATGCCCAGAATGTATGTGGCATCACCCAGGTCCTTCATGGAGAACCTTAGTGATAAGAAAGATTTGACCGACTGTAGCATAGGAATATCATTTCCTATCAGAAGAATGTCGTCCACGTACAATACGAGGAATGTGACAGCTCTCCTTACATCCTTCTTATAAACGCAAGGTTCAACTGGATTTTTGATGAAATCAAACTCTTTGATGACATCATCGAAACAGATGTTCCAACTCCGTGATGCCTTCTTTAACCCATATATGGATTTAAGCAATTTACATGCTTTCCCGCTGCTCCCACTGTCAATGAAGCCCTCTGGCTGATCCATATAAACGCATTCTTCTAAATTTCCATTTAGAAATTCGGTTTTAACGTCCATCTGCCAGATTTCATAGTCGTAGTGAGCAGCAATAGCATGTAGGATACGAATGGATTTAAGCATGGCTACGGGAGAAAAAGTCTCGTCATAGTCCAAATCTGGTCTTTGACGAAAACCCTTCGCCATAAGTCTTGCCTTATAGGTCTCCACCTGCCCATCTACACCAATCTTTCTTTTAAAGATCCATTTGCACCCCACAGGTTTTACCCCAGGGGGTACAACGTCCAAAGTCCATACTTTGTTGGTGTACATAGACTCTATTTCGGATCTCATGGCATCCAGCCACTTCACAGAGTCTCCACTCGTGATAGCTTGCTGAAAACTGGTAGGATCATCACCATCCATGATGCAATCTTCTCCGTCACCATCAATAAGGAAACCTAGTACCTCTCCGGTGGGCGAGAAGTCCTACCAGACCGACGGAGTGGCCGAGGTTCCTCAGTTTCTGTTGTAACAGCCGGTTCAACCAAATCGTCATTTGTAGTTTGTGTCTCTAGAAACTCTTCTAGATCCACCACCTTGCCATCATCTTTATCTGTGAAAAACTCTTTTTCCAAGAATGTGGCATGTTGAGAAACAAACACCTTTTGTTCCTCTTTGTGGTAGAATAGATATCCATAAGAATTCATTGGATATCCTACAAAGTTACACATGACTGACCGTGTCTCGAGTTTGTCCGGATTCTGCTTTTTAACATAGGCCGGGCAACCCCAAATCTTAATTCTCTTAAGAGATGGTCTCTTCCCATTCCATATCTCATATGGTGTGGTAGACACGGTTTTGGTTGGAACTCTGTTTAGCAGAAACGCTGCAGTCTCCAATGCATGCCCCCAAAACGAGATAGGTAACTCAGCATCACTCATCATGGAATGGACCATATCTAATAGGGTCCGATTCCGTCGTTCTGACACACCGTTGTGCTGTGGTGTGTAAGGAGGAGTGAGTTGAGAGAGAATCCCATTCTCTTTTAGGAAGTTTGCAAATTCTGTACTGAGATACCCACCACCTCGATCTGATCGAAGAATCTTGATACTCAAGCCGGTTTGTTTTTCTACTTCTTGTTTATATTCAATGAATTTCTCGAAAGCTTCGGACTTGTGCTTTAATAAAAATACATGACCGAATCTTGAGAAATCGTTAGTGAATTTAATGAAGTATGAAAAACCGCCTCTAGCCTGTGTAGACATTGGCCCGCATACATCACTATGTATGAGGCCTAGGAGCTCAGTAGCTTTTTCTCCGTGTCCGGTAAACGGAGTTTTGGTCATTTTACCCTTGATACAAGACTGGCAAGTCGCATAAGATTTATATTCAAAAGAGTTTAAATATCCATCTTTGTGTAACTTGTTTAGTCTTGTTTCGTTAATATGACCAAGTCTACAGTGCCAAAGAAAAGCTTCATTTAATTCTGAAAGCTTTCTTTTATTAGTGTTTTGTATACTGAAAACTGTGTGTTGATTTAGGACATATATTCCGTTATTAAGCGTACCATACCCAACCAACATTTGATTCAGGTGAATGTTCATAACATTATTCTGCAATACAAAATTATATCCTTCATTGTCTAATAAAGAAACGGATATTATATTAGAAAGCATACTAGGTACAAAATAACAAGGATTCAAAACCAAAATACATCCAGATGGCAACCCCAAGTGATACTATCCCACTGCGACTGTATGTACATTGGAACCATTTCCAACGCGGAGAGTATGGTCACTTGTCTTCAAAATTTTACTATTTCTCAACCCCTGCATAGAATTGCAAATGTGAGAACCTGAACCGGTATCCAATACCCAGGAAGCAGAGTTTATTGAAAAACAGTTTTCTGTCACAAACGCACCTGAAGCAGAAGCATCCCCAAGCTTCTTCTTGAGATTTAAGTACTCCGTGCAGTTGCGCTTCCAATGTCCTGTCTTGTGGCAATGAAAACATTCGTCTTTCCCCGAGTCTCCAGCTTTGGACTTTTCCTTTCCCTTCACCTTTTTAACTCCACCCTTAGGATTGGTGGGCTTCTTCTTTTTCTTTCCCTTGGCCTTAGCTTTCGGGCGAGAAGAGGAAGAATGTCCAACAGTCATAACGGGAGTTTTTGCTGACTTCATAGTGCTCTCTGCACTCCTTAACATGTTAAGGAGTTCAGGGAGTTCCTTCTCCATGCCGTGCATGTTGAAGTTCACTATGAATTGAGCAAAGGTGGAGGGGAGGGACTGCAGAATAATATCTATATATTGTTCGTTGTCCATCGTCCATCCAAGGTCCTCAAGCTTTTCTATAAGAGCTATCATCTTCAGAACATGGTCTCCTACTGATATGTTAGGGGCCATTCGCATCTGAAATAATTTTTTTGATGCTTCGTATCGTAATACGCGGGATTGCTCTCCATTCAACTCCTTTGGATGGAGCAATATACCGTGAATGTCCATATCCTCGTGCTGCTTTTGATGTGTGTTATCTATCGATGCAAGCGCGAGGCATTTTGCTGTGGCACAGTCAGCGTCCCATGTCTTGCGGACTTCAATGTCCGTAACTGAGGATTTTGGACCTGGGACGGGCGGGGCTGAAGCCGTGAGGACATATAATACTTTATCATAAGTCAAGGCTATTTTCAGATTCCTCAGCCAGTCTTTATAATTGGTCCCATTCAATTTGGTTTTATCTAGTAGAAGCTTGAGTCCAGTCATGGGTATCTGCCATTAAGAGAGAGAAAAGAATACACTCAGCGAAAGCTCTTGCATAGATCAGATTGGTTATTATCTTGTCTAATCGATGTTTCCCACTACTTTTATCGAGTTTTTCTTTCAAACCTCAAAAAGAAAAACTAGCCAGGATTAATTACAGTCTACAACTTCGCTAACCGTTCAGTCAGGCCAGTGTCGGTACTTGAGGGAGGTTCCCCGTGCTTTCGCACGGACCTAATTAGAGTAAACCTCATTTTCCCAGAGGCGGAGCCCCGTTAACACCTTTCTAGACACCTAATGAGTTAGCTAATTGTAAACTGTAAAACTCTCCTAGGAGCAACTATTGCCCACAGTGGGATCGGGATCCAACCATCACATGGAAGGTATGCAATCTCATTGCAAATTCCAACTATTGAAATTCCCGATGTGGTTTTTACCCCTAGCACTCGTGACCTTGGCTAAGGTCAACAAATCACGAGCATTAGTCAAGCTCAACCCGTCATTTCTTGATTAATTAAACCCGTTCACATGACCCTTGGCTAAGGTCAACAAAGTCATATGCCCGTCCTACTTAATCTACATCATATGCATTTGTAGGAAGACATCACTTAGCTACCGTACACTACGCCTTGGCTAAGGTCAACAAACGTAGCACGAATACTAAGTACTCTACTTCCTAAAATGACGGAGGGTTGCGGATGATTTTTTTAAGAAAATCTTTAACGCTTTGAACTTGATATCGTTGTAGAATCAAATGGTTTTCAAAAGGAGTGGCTTAAGCTCCGCAGTTTTGAAATATAGCTTTTTCATAAATAGCCGAGTGGTTTTCAAATCCGATTCTACAACATCCTTTTAGGTTTATTTTCTTTACATTAATCAAATTAATGTAATCCCATCATTTAAGTCCTTAAGCCAATCACAGAAAAGAAACGAAAATAACACGTACGCTTATGCCATCCGCATTCGCCGCAATGTTCCGTTATGCACCGTTAGGTTACTTAACTAACGGCATACCGGGACGGGACTAGCGCGGGTGTAAAACATAAGCAACGTCTACTATATATCATATATATAATATGTCATTCGTCTTAGATATCTCAGAACAAAGGCAGCAAAAACATATATATAATGTGGGATATACAAGGACGTCCGTATTTAGTATTTAGCCAACAATAGAAAATACGGATTCCACAGTCACGATGAATAGCCAAGCCCGCAACCCTAGACCCCTACGAGAGCGGCAAGCGACCCTACCAATCCTGGAGTTTAGGAGACCCGTTCTTGACTCCTCGAGATGGCCTCCCACTGAACCCCAGAACCCGGTCACCTGTGCTCCCCTCCTTGGGTCTATCCTAATGCAGAAAAGTAAATAATATACAACACTGGTGACACAACCTCAACCCGGAAGTGCCCCAAATAAAAAAAATATTACATTATATTTGAATTTACATGAATGAAAATATAAAACTCTCATCTCAGATAAAAAAAACCCGGCTATTCGATCGCGACAATCCTGCACATCATATCTCAGCAACACATAATATCACATATCATCAACGTAAGTAAGTATGAGTACCCCAATTGTTGTTGATGTATAGCAACGAAACCGGCGATATCGAACATACTACACTTACGGTCACAGAAAAGAAAATGTAAAACTGCAATATCTGGAATCCACATTCTCTTTAGACATCGCAAATGCGAAATATCACATACTTCGTATTTCATGTCTAGTAATATGAATTCCACACATTGCATCACATTCCAGATAAACAGACAGTATTAAAGTTTTCGAATGAACGATCAAATACCCAAGATTCACTAAAGCTCAACACTTGAGCAGAGTTCAAAAACCTGGAGTGTGACACAGTAGTAGCGGTCCAGCCGTAGAAGGGTCAAGCCAACGCCTCACATGTGGCACGCCGTACTGCCCCAAACCCTAAGGTTCAAAGGGCAGTTCAAGACGGTCACATAATCGAGTTAAGGTTTGTTGTCTTCTAGAGGGTCCACCACAAAACTTGCACGTATCTCCAAAATATTCAAAACCCCGTGAATAGTGAGCAAATGATACTCGTTCAAACACTTCAATACTTTCTAATTTACCCAGAAAAGCAACGAAATGAAAATTCCGATCGAATCGACGAGTCTAAAACCATCTCCAGAAAATACAGTACTATATTCAGATTAAACATACCTAAAACACTATACAAGCAGTTATAAGAATTATAGTGCAAATTTGAAGCAATGATGCCTCTGTACGGCCGCGGAGCCGCGGCCTAAGCTAGGAATTGCCGTGGTTCCGCGGCGGTTTGTATGCATCAGGGCTTCGAATTTCACAGTTTTTCTTAGTTCTTCCTGCTATATTTTTTAAGTATTTTTAATTCTGAAAAATGTCAGATTTTAAAATTTGTCCAAAGAAAGTCTCGAAAAATCGTATTTTGATCCGATCGGGATTTTTACTTCGTAAAAGTATCGCCTAATATTCTAGGTCGGCTCTGATACCAATGAAAGGTTTACTTAGCACCCTATGTAGAGTTTGGAAGCATCACATGTCACAAAGTTCAAGTTTTTATGGTGCTAAGCAAGCATACATAGGATCGATCCTAGAAAATTAGGGTTTCAAAATGTTAAAGGCAATAAAGACTAGGGTTTCGAGACTACAACCTTTGTAGCTCCCTTCACTAGACTCTTTGGCCTCTTGGGTGATGGAGGAAGGTCCTCTTGAAGTCTTCTTGTGTCCACGACGATCCACCCGAAGCTCCTAGTCCAAGCTTGCAACTTCACTTTTCAAGAGGAGAAATGAAGATAACACACTACACAAGTGGGTTAAACTTGTGAAGAATGATGTTGTGGTTCTAATTCTCACTTCAAAAACCTTTCTTGATGTGTGCTTTACTCACTATAAGAAACTAGAGAGCAATGGAAAAAGGAGGAGGAAGATGATGGCTTTCTTTTTAACAAGAGTAAAAAGATAACTCATGAAAAGAAATGAAAATATATCCTTATATATTTATTTCTTCTCATCTCAAACCAGGGTTAAATGTTTGAGTTATTATTTAATTAGAGTTTAAAACATAGAAGGAAAGTTTAATCCAAGGTTAAGGGTAGGTGAGGATGGTTAGGTTAAAGAAGGATGTAGAAACAAGTCAAGAATTATCCTTTCCTTTTCCATTTTGTTTTAAACACAAAATCAAATAATAATTCATATATTTATCCATGGTGTGAGTCTTATATTGCCATCATTTTCCATATGTAATCAACCATGATAGATGATGTATATATGTATGTATGTATGTATGTATGCACATCCATATGTGCATGAAACTAGAAAGAAAGAAAGAACATACATGCATGCATACATCCATCATGCACAAGAAAAGGTTTCAAGTGAGAAAACTAATGGTTAAATGATAAATCAACACTTGATTTATCAATCCGGCCATATCACATATGACCCCACCAAAAGCAAGCCGCCCGATCAATATATGGTATCCTATAGACGCATCTTAATCGGGTCCATGCGCATATCGCATACGCGCACCACAACGTTTCGCCTGGACTAGGTAACTCCTTTGTGAGACTCTAAGACTCGTCAATACGCCGGCAGTGGGTGATGATCATATCAAGCACCCCCAAGCCGCAAGCGGTCAGCTAAACGTAACGGCCACCCGGGTATTGAGCGATCAGAAGAAAACAAGCGAACCTGCTACAACTCCCGTCGAGCCATCCGGCGACACTACCGTACAGTCCGGTCTCTTCGTCAGTTATGCTGCATATCGAGCCTAGGGATGGTCACGTCGACCCCAATAACTCAATAAGTCGTGCCGATGAATGGTCTATAACAGATCGAGAAACTACTGATAACATTTATCAGCAAATCTCAGCAGCCCTGACCAGGGACTTACTGATATAACCAGTCGGGCACAGCACAGCATCAACTCCCAATACCGGGAGCAATGAAACCCCTCCTATCGCTCATCATCTTCGTGTGTCTCGGGACTGTACCCAACGGCCACCTGTTTGCACGACTCAGTAGAGCCGTGGTAGGGTGGCAATCAAAGTACAGTTGGAGAACACACAAGACTCTATGACGATCTTGGGTCTACAGACTAACCTGTACCAGTGTCACTTGAGAACTGCTATCCGACGATAGATATAATTCCATATAGGAGTTCTCAGTGAGTCCGTCCAGTGTACCCAGTCACCACTGAGCACCCGTATTTGATCTTAATGTCAAACATCGATGAATGTGGGAACATTCATCGCCCATCGTATGGGTCCAGTATCATATACGCTAGTTTGCTCTGGTATATCAATGCCCCGTCTCGATATACCTACGACTAGGGACATTCCAGGATATGCTTATAGACTACAGATGCCCCACTAGTATGATCTCCATCATAATCAGAGTAGTCAAGCCGATATCCTCAGGGCTTTATCAGCATGTATGAATGAATAAAAGCATGATCAAATCAACATGTCAGATAAAGAAGAACCAGATAGCATACTATCATGTCAAGCAAGAATGCATACTGAATATATATATATATATATACACACACATATGTATAGATACATCCACTATCATATAATGGCGTCTAGGGCATACATATATCCAACAATATTTTGGGTAGTATTCATATATATATATACATGTTAATAAAGCCCTTAGGATGTTTGCCTGACTACCGGCGTTGTGATGGCAGTCATACTAGTGGGAGCTAGATAGTCAATAGGCACATCCTTAGATGTCCCTGGTCGCAGGAGTATCGAGACTGGGCATCGATACTCCAGAGTAAACTGGTGTATACATATCTAAGACCATGAGGAAGGGCGATGGATTGGTCCCGCAGCCATTGGTGGATTGCACTTAAGATTGTATACAGATGCTCACTGGGTGTGAGTACACCGGACAGAACTCGCCGAGAACTGACTGGATGGTATTTATACCTTACGACAGATAGCAGTTCTCAGGTGACATGTGTGCAGATAGTCTGTTAACTTAAAGTCGTCATTTGTCTCGTGTGAGTTCCCACTGTACTTTGATTACTACCCTACCACGGTTCAAAGGAGTCGTGCAAACAGGTTTTAGTTGGGCACAGTCCCGAGCTACATGGAGGCAGTGAGTGACTGTTAGGAATTCGTCTCTCCCGGTATAGGGAGTTGATATCGCACAGTGATCGGTTGGTCATTACCATAAGTCCCTGGCCAGGGCTGATTGAGAATTACTGATTGATTGATCAGTAGATTCTCGGATGGTGATAGAGCCATACCGACACGACTTGTACGGTTATTAGGGGTCTGACGTTTACCACCTCCCTAGACCATACATGCGATACTCTTAGACGAACAGACCGGACTGCACGGATATTGTCACGCACAGGCTCAGTAGGTGTTCGGATGGGTATCCTCACCGGCCTTCTTATCGACATCTACCTGGGGACCGTTACGTACAGCTAGTGCCGCTTGCAGTCTGTGGTTAAACCCACTGCCAGCGTAGTAGTCGAGTCTTTAGAGTCCCACACAGAGTTTTCCCAACTCCATGCGAAATGATATAGAGGTCGTATGGTTTACGACAAAAGGTTCGGACGCATACGTGTTTAAAACGCACGTATGACATTCAGACAGTTTTTACTAGCCGGCTTTGGTTTAAGCCAGATTCTAGTATCGGGTTATTGGATTTATACAGTCTACAGTTTTTCCGTGTTTTCACGGATGCGAGGGGCGTTCTCGTAATTATCCGAGAAGCTTCTAGAAGGAGGGTGACTAAGGAGGTTAAGGTGGCATTTTCATTAATTGCTTTAGTGACTCATTCATATGATTCATCATATCATTAAATGCATCATTAATGCATCATTAATGATCTAATGACTCACATGATGAATCACTCTTCTTGAATAAATGAAGCATGGTGAATAATCATTTAATTGATATTATTTGATAATTCATTATGTTTGATATATTCAAGTGAGAAGCTTTTCTCTTCTCATTATCATCTCAACCTTCTCTCTCCTCAAGAGTACTCTCCTTCTTCAAACCCTAATCCTACCACTCATGTGTTGAGACCATGGATTAGGATAGACTAAACACTCCACAACCTAACTCTACATCATCTTAGTTACTTTGGTTAGCAACTAGAGAAACAAAGTTACCTCAAGTCTTGAGGTGTAGCTTGGATTAGGGTACTCGGGTGGATCATCTATCACGGATAGGAGGCCGAGGAGAACTTAGAGATCATAAAGACGAAGGAATTGTTAGTGTATATGCCCAAGAGGACATTATTGTATCATACTAGCATTTATATTACTTACTGGAAGCTTGGGATATTCACAGTTGTATATACAGTCTTGCTTAAAATGGTAGTATGCTACTTGGTTTGTGTCTACTTTAATATGTGCATATGTTTCTTGTAACATATCACTTATACATATTAGTAGAGCCCATAAGATCTTTGCTTGATTACCAGCGTCGTAATGGCAGTCACACTAGTGGAGGCTGGGTAGTCTGTAAGCATCATCCTATACAGGTCCCTGGTCGTTGGATTATCGAGATAGGGCATTGATCTTCCAGAGTAGACTAAGTGTATACGCTTCTCATCCCAGTTAGGGAGATGGTCTGTCCCACAGCCATCAGTACATCGTAGTAGAGATAGTATACAGGTGCTCGTTAGGTTACGGGTACACCGGACAGGACTCGCCGGGGAACTGATTGGTTGGTATTATACCCATCGTCAGTTTACAGTTCCCAGGTGACATGAGTACAGCATAGTCCGCAGACTTGACACTGCTACTTCACCTCGAGTGTGTCCCACTGTTCTTAGATTGCTACCCTACTACGGCTCAAAGGAGTCGTGCAAACTGGTAGCATTTGGGTGCAGTCCCGAGCACTTGGAGGCAGTGGCGGTTAGATAGGATTCGTCTCTCCCGGTATAGGGAGTTGATATCGCACTGTGTCAGAGAGCCATTACGCAAAGTCCCTGGCCAGGGCAAGCGAGATATACTGGTAGGTTCCAGTAGCTTCTCAGGGTGTAATGGGCTTCCCTCCGACACGACTTATGCAGCTATTAGGGGACTGACGCTTGCCGCCCCCTAAGCTTGATATGCGATAGTCTTAGACGAACAGACCGGACTGTACGGAGAATGTCACATCAGGCTCAGTAGGGGTTCGGATGGTTTTCCTCATCGGCCTTCTTATCGACATCTACCTGAGGACCGTTACGTACAGCTAGTGCCGCTTGCGGTCTGTGGTTAAACCCACTGCCAGCGTAGTGTCGAGTCTTTAGAGTCCCACACAGAGAGTTTCCCTGCTCCAGGAGAAACGATATAGAGGTCGTATGGTTTTACGACAAGGGTTCGGATGCGTACGTGTGTTTACGCACATACGACTTTTCGGACAGTTTTTACTAGTCGGCTTTGGTTTAAGCCAGATTCTAGTATCGGGTTACTGGATTTATACAGTCTAAAGTTTTTCCGTGTTTTCACGGATTGGAGGGGCATTCTCGTAATTTGTCGGGAAGGTTCTAGAAGAGTGTTGACTAAGGGTTTACGGTGGCATGAGCATTAATTGCTTAATGACTCATTTGTATGATTCATGCTTTGTATTAAATGATTCATTAATGAGTTAATGAGTCATATGATGAATCACACTAGTTGAATGAATCTAACCATGATGATAAATCATTTATATTACTTATTTGATTAATTGGTATGGTTGATATATTCATATGAGTTCATTATTCTTTTCATTATCATCTTCACCTTCTCTCTCCTCAAGTTCACTCTCTCTTCAAACCCTAACCCTAACCTCTCATGTGTTGAGATCAAGGGTTAGCTAGACTAATACATCCATAACCTCACTCTATATCCCCTAGGTAGCTTAGATTAGCACTATAAGCAACCTAGTTATCTCAAGTTTGAGATTAAGCTTGGCGTAGGAGCTTTCGGGTGGATCGTCTTTGATTCGAGGAGGCCGTTGAGGTGCCGATGTTCCAAGGAGCCTACGAGGAGTGGAGGACCACGATGAAGACCCGAAGGACAAGTAACGTGAGGTATAACTTCGTATCCGAGTAGTTAAACCTCTTGTAGTTTGTTAGCAATGGTTTAGATAACGATTCATGCGCTCAAGTCCGTGTTACGAAGCTTTGATAATCGTTTTTCATATATTCCGCCTCCCCGCAAGTTCGTGGGGTGTGTGACATGGACTTACATTGGTATCAGAGCCAACTAAACCATTACTAGCTTGTTAGCAACTGATTAGAAGTTTGATCGACGGAAAACACGAAAACAAAAACCCGGATATTCCTAGTTTCTGTTAATTTTAAAAGTGTCTGAAAAATAATTTGACATACCTTAAAATTCATAGCAGGGAATTGCAAGAAAACTAGGAAAATACGAGCCCCTAACTCGGCAAGACGGCGGTGGATCCGCGGCAATAAGGTGCTTTTGGCCGCGGATCCGCCGCCGAGTCAACGCCGAGTTGACTCGGATTTTCACAGTAATTCATATTTTGGTGTTTTTTGTTTTCCTGTATTCTCTGTTTCTACCCAAGTTGCTTCAGTGCAGGTTTGCTTTTGGGGTAGACACGGAATATGGTATTCGATCGATATTCTAAGATATTTGTTAATTGGGTTTTTATCTGTAATGTTTAATGTGTTCGTAAACCTCCCCTAACTGCTAGTATGTCGGTTGGCAGGGGGTTGCACATTTCTGTAATGTTTACTGTTTTTGAATATGAACTATGTTGGACTGTTGTGATGATTAGCCGGGGTTTGAGATGGGTTTTATATTCATTCATTCGATGTAAATGTAAAATGATGTAATATTCTTTTGCGGGGCTCATCCAGGTTGCGGTTGTTACCACCGTTGTATTATTTCTTTTTACTGTTTTTGCTCCTAGGATAGACCCAAGGCGGGGTACACAAACTACCGGGTACGTCGAAGTGTTTAGTGGCCTACTCACGTTGTTGAGGGAGACCGCTTCACTTCGGGTACTTGATGGGTAGTTTGCCGTATCCGTAGGGGTCTAGGATGGGGTAATGGCTATTCATCACAACTGTCTAATCCGTCTTTTATTGCAGGCTCAAAGCAAATGCGGATTGCTAATAAATCCAATAAAGTTCATCTGTGATCTGGAATGCTTATTATTGCGTATGACGAATGTACAATATCTATATATGATAGCTATTAGACGTCACTTATGTTTTACACCCGCGCTAGCCCAGCCCCCGCTCTGTCGTTAGTTAAGTAACCTAACGGGTGATGACGGGACCCCGTGGCGAATGCGGATGGCATAAGAGGACGTGGTATTTTCGTTATTTTCTGCAATGATAGGATAATTGATGGGACGCATTATTATAATGCAAAGAAAATAAACCAAAGTTTAATCGTTGGAACAAATTTAAAAGAAACCACTCGGTTATTTTAAAAGATCAGATTTTTTAATTGCGGAGCTTTAACCACTCCTTTTAAAAAGTATCAGGTTCCTTCGATTATATCAAGTTCACTACGTTAACGGTTTTGCCAAAACCAGTCGTAGCCCTCCGTCATTTCAGTTAAATATTCAGTAGTATTCAAGCTATGTATTTTCACCTTCGCCAAGACATAGTGATTGGTAGCTGCTGGATATTTATCTGTAGCATAGATAGATGCGTTGGTTTGGGACAGTCGTACTACTATTTTGGCCTTCGTCAAGGGTATGTACGGGTGGGTTCAAATTAACCTGGACAATGACGGGTAGAACTTGACATGTGACTTATGATATGTTGGCCTTCGTCAAGGTCATAAGAGCATGGGGCAAAAATTTTAAATCGGGAATTTCTAAAGAAACAGAAATTTGCAGAGAGAGCATGCCATTTTGGAGTTTGATGAATGTTGGTAGGATTCCTTCAACATTATCATACGATGATATTTTGGATCCCGATCCTACTGTGAGTATAAGTTACTTATCAGGAGATTCGTCACTTAACGATCAATGCTATAAACCAAGTAGGTGCCTAGAAAGGTGTCAGCGGGGTTACGCCCCTAGAGAAAAGAAGTTATTTAATTAAGGAACTTCGCGAAAGCGTTGGAAAACCTCCCTCGAAGTATCGACACTGACCTGGCTGAACGGTTAAGCAAGAATTGTACGGTGAGATTAGTCCTGGCTAATTCTTCTTTTATGGTTTGAGGAGGGATTCGAGAAACAGTGGGAGCCATCCTGTTTAGATAAATTAAAAACCCATCTAAACATGCAAATAGCCTCATGCTAATAGTATTTTCTTCTCTCTCTTAAATTGCAGCGACCTTATGACCACACATAGGTTACATCTAGATAACAAATTGACTGAATCTGACTTATATGACCGGCAAAGGTCTGTCCAGATGTCCATTGCCTATGACAAGCTGGACCACCCTATTACTACTCAAGATCCCGCCGTTCCAGGTCCAGTTTCCACGGTCGCGGATATGGATATCCGTCAGACAAGGGAAAAAGATAAAGCGAAAGTTAAGTGCCTCGTGTTAGCTTCAGTTGATGGTGTATACCAGAAGCAACACGAGAAGATGGACCTAGTCTCCATTTTTCTCCATAACAAAGACTTATATGGAGAGCAATCTCATATCGCAAGATAAGAAACCTCGAACGAATTAATTCAAGCGAGGTTGGCTGGCGGGTCATCTGTAGGGGACAACGTTCTTACAATGACTAGCTGTATTAGTAAGCTCCAGGACCTGGAGACCGCGTTGGGAAATGAGTCAGATACTGACTTGATTCTACAGTCTTTACCTTCTACCCTGAAGGAAACCAGGGAAGTAGAAGGAAAGAAAAGGGCAAAAGTTTCGGGACTGGATATAGTAAAAGAAGGATATTCCTATTGTTATGGGATTGGGCATAGGAAGAAAGATTGCAGGGCTTTAGAAGCCAGTATCCAGGATACGAAGCATGTTGTGACTTCAGCCTCAAGTGTATTAGTAATAGAGAAATGTTTGTCAATTAACTCTACTTCCTGGGTACTAGATACCGGAGCAGGATCTCATATCTGTAATTCATTACATGCTTTGAGAAACCGTAGAGTTATAAAGGTAGGTGATTGGTCTCTCAGAGTTGCAAACGGAATGAGCGTGGACGCTGAATCCGTAGGAGAATATCGCTTAGGTTTGCAAGTGGGCAGATATTGATTTTACGTAACTGTCTGTATGTACCTAGTATGACTTGTAATATCATATCAGTGTCCTCACTTTCAAGAGAGGGATATAATTTTACATTCGAAAGCGATGTAGTATACATCCATCTAAATCAAGTTATGATTGGGTCAGGTACATTAGATAACGGAATATACGTATTAAGTCAAGCTCAGGTTTTCAATGTCCAGAATACACTTAAAAGAAAGTCTCCGGAATTAAATCAGGCTTTCTTATGGCATTGTAGACTAGGTAATATCAATGAAAGAAGGTTGACTAAGTTACATAGAGAAGGATATTTGAATCCGTTCGAATATCAATCTTATGCTACTTGTGAATCTTGTCTCATGGGAAAAATGACCAAGACTCCGTTTACTGGACACGGAGTAAGAGCAAGCGAGCTCTTGGGACTCATACACAGTGACGTATGCGGTCCAATGTCTACACATGCGAGAGGAGTTTATTCCTACTTCATTACTTTTACGGATGATTTCTCTAGGTATGGACATGTGTTCTTGATGAAACATAAATCCGAAGCCTTTGAGAAATTCCAAAAATACAAGAATAAAGTGGAAAAACAAACAGGCAAGAATATAAAAACACTGAGATCTGATCGAGGTGGTGAATACTTAAGTGCCGAGTTCCTGGGTTACTTAAAAGAGAATGGTATTCTCTCTTAGCTTACTCCTCCATACACACCACAACACAACGGTGTATCTGAAAGGAGGAATCGAACCCTATTGGATATGGTTCGTTCCATGATGAGTAAGGCTGAGTTACCGCGATTTTTCTGGGGATATGCACTAGAATCAGCTGCATATCTTTTGAACAAGGTTCCAACCAAAACTGTGCCTACCACACCATATCAGATGTGGAGTGGGAAGAAACCCTGTCTTCAGTACCTGAAGGTATGGGGATGTCCAGCTTTTGTTAAAAGGAAGCATGTGGACAAGCTTGAGGCACGCTCAGTACTATGTAAGTTTGTGGGATACCCAAAGAACTCCAGGGGGGTATTTTTTCTATTTTGCAGAGAAACAAAAGGTTTTTGTTTCTCGTAACGCCCATTTTCTAGAATATCAGTTTTTAGAAAAGGAAACAAGTGGGAGCGAAATAGAACTGGAAGAAATTCCAGAACCATAAACTACTACTGAAAATATGGTAGAACCAGAAGTTCAAGAAGAACTGGACATTCCCACACCACTCCGCAGAAGTAGTAGGCAGTCTCATCCGCCCGAGAGATACTACGGTTTTCTCATAGACGGGGATAGAGAGGATTGCACTATAGACTATGATGAGCCTACTAGCTTCTAGCAAGCCATTCAGAGCGGTGACTCAGTAAAATGGCTGGATGCAATGCGGACCGAAATGGAGTCCATGTACACTAACAAAGTATAGACTTTGGACGTTGTTCCAGATGGGGTAAAACCCGTAGGATGCAAATGGATCTTCAAAAAGAAGATTGGTGTAGATAGACAGGTTGACACCTATAAGGCTAGACTTGTTGCAAAGGGTTTCCGTCAAAGACCTGGTTTGGACTATGACGAAACCTTTTCTCCAGTGGCTATGCTTAAATCTATTCGGGTCCTTCTTGCTATTGCTGCGTTCCACGATTATGAAATCTGGCAGATGGACGTAAAGACGGCCTTTCTAAATGGTAATTTGGAAGAGAGCGTCTATATGGATCAGCCAGAAGGATTCATTCAGAGTGGGAGCAGCAGTAAAGTATGCAAGCTGCTTAAGTCCATTTATGGACTAAAGCAGGCATCGCAGAGTTGGAACATCTGTTTTGATGATGCTGTCAAAGAATCCGACTTCATCAAAAATCCAAGATGAACCTTGCATATATAGTAAGATAGTAGGGAGAACTATAGTATTCCTCGTCTTGTACGTGGATGACATTCTCCTAATAGGAAATGATATTCCTATGTTACAGTCAGTCAAAAGATTCTTGTCACATAAATTCTCCATGAAAGACCTAGGTGATGCCACCTATATTCTGGGAATCCGGATCTATCGTGATAGATCAAAAAGGATGTTGGGACTTTCACGGTCCAGGTACATAGACACCATATTGAAAAGATTCAGTATGGATGATTCTAAGCGCGGTAACCTACCGGCTTGTCATGGAATCACCCTTTCCAAAGAGATGTCTCCCAAGACTGATTTGGAAAGGGATCGCATGTCGATTATACCATACGCTTCTGCGGTAGGCTCTATAATGTATGCGATGTTATGTACCAGACCAGATGTAGCATACGCATTAAGCGTAGTAAGCCGGTATCAAGCAAACCTAGGGGAGAAGCACTGGATAGCCGTAAAGAACATTCTCAAGTACTTGAGAAGGACTAAGGAGATGTTCCTAGTATATGGCGGAAAAGACCTCCAGATGGAGGCCTTTGCCGACTCCGGCTTCCAGAGTGACAAAGATGACTCCAAATCCATGTCGGGTTATGTCTTTACCCTTAATGGAGGGGCGGTCTGTTGGAAGAGTTCCAAACAGGAGACCGTTGCTGACTCAACGATGGAAGCGGAGTACATAGCTGTTTGCGATGCCGCAAAAGAAGCAGTCTGGATGAAGAAGTTCCTCACAGAACTTCAGGTGGTTCCTACCAGTGTTGGTCCAATACCTCTGTATTGTGACAACAACGGCGCTATTGCTTTAGCGAAGGAACCCAGGTCCCATCAGAAGTCCAGACACATCTTAAGGCGGTATCACCTGATCAGGGAGTTCGTAGATCGCCGGGAGATCGAGGTGAAGAGAGTAGAGACAGAGAATAATATTGCTAATCCATTCACGAAGGCCCTTCCTCAGACGCAGTTCGAGAGGCTATTCGAGATAATAGGTCTACGATATGCCAGCTCATGGCCCTAGTGCAAGTGGAAGATTGTTAGTGTATATGCCTTAGGGGCCATTATTGTATCATACTAGCATGTATATTACTTAATGGAAGCTTGGGATATTCACAGTTGTATATACAGTCTTGCTTAAAATGGTAGTATGCTACTTGGTTTGTGTCTACTTTAATTTGTGCATATGTTTCTTGTAACGTATCACTTATACATATTAGTTGAGCCCATAGGATCTTTTCTTGATTACCAGCGTCGTGATGACAGTCACACTAGTGGGGGCTGGGTAGTCTGTAAGCATCATCCTATACAGGTCCTTGGTCGTTGGATTATTGAGATAGAGCATCGATATTCCGGAGTAGACTAAGTGTATACGCTTCTCATCCCAGTTGGTTAGATGGCCTATCCCACAGCCATCAGTACGTCGTACTAGAGATAGTATATAGGTGCTCGTTAGGTTACGGGTACACCGGACAGGACTCGCCGGGGAACTGATTGGTTGGTATTATACCCATCGTCAGTTTACAGTTCCCAGGTGACATGAGTACAGCATAGTCCGCAGACATGACACTGCTACTTCGCCTCGAGTGTGTCCCACTGTTCTTAGGTTGCTACCCTACCACGGCTCAAAGGAGTCGTGCAAACTGGTAGCAGTTGGGTGCAGTCCCGAGCACTTGGAGGCAGTTGCGGTTAGATAGGATTCGTCTCTCCCAGTATAGGGAGTTGATATCGCGCTGTGTCAGAGAGCCATTACGCAAAGTCCCTGGCCAGGGCAAGCGAGATATACTGGTAGGTTCCAGTAGCTTCTCAGGGTGTAATGGGCTTCGCTCCGACACGACTTATACAGCTATTAGGGGACTGATGCTTGCCGCCCCCTAAGCTTGATATGCGATAGTCTTAGACGAACAGACCGGACTGTACGGAGATTGTCACATCAGGCTCAGTAGGGGTTCGGATGGTTTTCCTCATCGGCCTTCTTATCGACATCTACCTGAGGACCGTTACGTACAGCTAGTGCCGCTTGCGGTCTGTGGTTAAACCCACTGCCAGCGTAGTGTCGAGTCTTTAGAGTCCCTCACAGAGAGTTTCCCTGCTCCAGGCGAAACGATATAGAGGTCGTATGGTTTTACGACAAGGGTTCGGATGCGTACGTGTGTTTACGCACGTACGACTTTTCGGACAGTTTTTACTAGTCGGCGTTGGTTTAAGCCAGATTCTAGTATCGGGTTACTGGATTTATACAGTCTAAAGTTTTTCCGTGTTTTCACGGATTGGAGGGGCATTCTCGTAATTTGTCGGGAAGGTTCTAGAAGAGTGGTGACTAAGGGGTTAAGGTGGCATGAGCATTAATTGCTTAATGACTCATTTGTGTGATTCATGCGTTGTATTAAATGATTCATTAATGAGTTAATGAGTCATATGATGAATCACACTTGATGAATGAATCTAACCATGATGATAAATCATTTATATTACTTATTTGATTAATTGTTATGGTTGATATATTCATATGAGTTCATTATTCTTTTCATTATCATCTTCACCTTCTCTCTCCTCAAGTTCACTCTCTCTTCAAACCCTAACCCAAACCTCTCATGTGTTGAGATCAAGGGTTAGCTAGACTAATACATCCATAACCTCACTCTATATCCCCTAGGTAGCTTAGATTAGCACTATAAGCAACCAAGTTATCTCAAGTTTGAGATTAAGCTTGGCGTAAGAGCTTTCCGGTGGATCGTCTTTGATTCGAGGAGGCCGTTGAGGTGCCGATCTTCCAAGGAGCCTACGAGGAGTGTAGGACCGCGATGAAGACCCGAAGGACAAGTAACGTGAGGTATAACTTCGTATCCGAGTAGTTAAACCTCTTATAGTTTGTTAGCAATGGTTTAGATAACGATTCATGCGCTCAAGTCCGTGTTACGAAGCTTTGATAATCGTTTTTCATATATTCTGCCTCCCCGCAAGTTCGTAGGGTGCGTGACATGGACTTACAGGACTAGAATCATTTGGTATAATCTCTTTACATAGTAGCTTAGAACTCCATGCTTATTGTTAATTATCGTTTAGAAAAGATCTTCGGTTAGTCGATGTATGCTACAAAACAATATCGTTTTTCATATTTCCACCTCCCCGCAACTCGTGGGGTGTTGCACATCGACTTACAGCGAGCACTGGGGAACCCTTCAATTCCGTCAGGAGACGAATCACTCAAAAAAACTAGCAGAGTTTCCAAACTGCTCGGAAGGAAACTTAATACGATAAGTGCTTATATCTCATCTTCAAGCGGTATCATCATGACAGCAAGTTGATTCGCAATATTTTGAATTTCTTTCAAGTCCTTTCATATCGAGGAATCTTCCCGAAGTTTTAAATTCATCAATTCTCTCATTAAAAAAGCCTTGTTCACAGTCGTTTTTCTCCCGTAAAGATCTATAAACTTCTTCCATAAAATATTTGCAGTGCTTTCAGATGATACGTGGTGGAATACTGAATTTTCTATCCAACCACGAATAAGACTTCTCGTCTTTCGATCCATCCTCGCCTAATCTTCATTATACATCTTTTCTGGCATGGCACTAATCTCATGAAGAGCCGCATCTAAATCTTTGAGGTACAACATGTCCTCTATTCTCGACTTCCATATCGACCAATTTGTGTTATTCATGTTAGTTATATGTATGCCCTAGAGGCCATTACTGTACATTGGATGTATATTGTAGTGGATGCTGGAACATATATAGGTAGGACTTTCTTGCTCGACATGATAGTACGCTATCTGGTTGCTCTTTATCTTAACATGTATACTTTCTGTCTCTCTGATTACATGTTGATAAAGCCCTTAGGATGTGTACTCGACTTCCAGGACTATGATGAAGATCATACTAGTGGGGCCTGGGTAGTCAATGAGTACATCCTTCATTGTTCCTAGTCGTGGGAATATCGAGACGGGGCATCGATATTCCAGAGTAGACTAGCGTATATCTTCTCGACCAATGTGATGGGAGATGGATGATCCCATATCCATTGGTGTTTGACATCGAAGATGGTATGCAGGTGCTCAGTGGAGACTGGGTAAACTGAACGGACTCGCCGATAACTCCCAGATGGTATTATACCTCACGTCAGATGGCAGTTCTCTGGTGACACTGGTACAGCTTAGTCTATTGACCCGAGATCGTCATAGAGTCTTGTGTGTCTCTCACTGTGCTTTGATTTCCACCCTACCACGGCTCTACTGAGTTGTGCAAACAGGTGGTTATTGGGTACAGTCCCGATTCACATGGAGGCAATGAGCGATAGGAGGGGAATTCGTTTCTCCCGGTATTGGGGGTTGATGTTGTGCTATGCTCGACTGGACATAACAGGAAATCCCTGGCCAGGGTTGCAGTGATATACTGGTAAGAGTTATCAGTAGTTTCACGAATGTTATGGACCTTACGTCGGCATGACTTATCGAGCTATTGGGGTCTGACGTTTACCACCCCTTGGCGAGATATGCGACATATCAGACGAACAGACCGGACTATACGGTAAGTGTTACTGGTTGGATTCACAGGAGTGTGAGCGGGCTTGCTTGTCGATCTTCTGATCGCTCAATACCCGGGTGGCCGTTACGTTTAGAAGACAGCTTGCGGCTTGTGGGTGTTTGATATGATCATCTTCTGATGCCGGCGTATTGACGAGTCTTTAGAGTCCTACACAGAGGTTTCCTGGCTCAAGCGAAACGAAATAGGAGCGCATATGAGATATGTGCGGGACCGAGAATAAAGCGTGTATGTGATACCGTATTCTATTCTCGCGATGAATGTATCGAATGGTTGTATGTGATATAACCTAGTTATCGAATCAAGGATTGATTCGATAAGCCGATACATTGGATACTAGTCGGTTATATGCGACATGACCGGATCATTGAATCAAGTGTTGATTTAATGATTTAATGTATAATTATATATTTGATATATTACCTTGCATTAACTAGTATTGGTTCACTTTAAATGGATTTACTCATTTGAAATGCATATTGTATATGTGATATATTTTTTTGTGCACTTGTTTGTATCATGTTTGATGATACATGCAAGCTTGGGTTTGTGTAAAGAATTGACCATGATTATATGAATGGTTAGGATTTCTTTTTATTTACTTATTCATTTATCTATTTATTTATTTTATTTATTTCATTTAGAAAAGATAAAGAGAAAAGAAAGTTGCTAGTTTTGTTTTTCTTTGAAGCTTCTTGAAGCTTTGAACAAGTCCACCATTCTTGTCTCTTCCTTAACCCTAAACCATTCAAGTTAACCATAGTCTATTCTCTACACCTAACTAAGGTTGCCAAATGATAAGTATTCATTTGTTTTTCTTTTTAAAAATACTTATCATAATCTTCTTCTTCTTCTTCATCTTCTTCTTCCATGAAGAAAAGCTTGCTACACCAATGGCAAGTGATGAAAACAAGTGAGAAATCCAATTCTAAAGTGAACCCACTTCCTATTTCTTCATCCTCTACCTCTTGCCAAGTAGTATAGGGTGTTTCCTTCACAAGTTTTCAAGGCTTGGTGAAGTTGGAGCTTGATCTTGTGATGCCTCGACGTAGATCATCTTCGGCATCGAACCGACGACCAAGCCCGCCCATTTCTCCGATGAAGCCGATGCTAGAGTCATGGATTTGATTTGTACAGTGGAGGGACCTCATCACGGAGCCAAGGACGTGGAGGACCGGATCTACAAAGGTTGTAGCTTCTTTCCTTTAGTTAAAAGTCGTTAACTTGCATCGCATAGCCTATATATCTAGTTAACGATCCGTGTTAGGGTTTCTCGGCACTCATAAAATTTAAATTAGCCATGTTTGATGCCTTGTGAGACTTCATTAGTGTGCCTAGGAACCCGACAGTGGTATCAGAGCCTAGCTAGAGCCTTAGGCGATGCGTAGACGGAATTTGAAGCCCGATCGAACCAAAACCCTAACTCCAAACTTGTTCTCTGTACTTTTTTCAAAACTGTGCATTTTTCCACATTAAAAATATGCAGAAAACCCAGCAGGGAATCCTAAGAATTATTGTGCAACACGTGTCCATGATTCAACAAGAGTGCGGCGGAACCGCGGCATAAGCAAGGCTTATGCGGCGGTTCCGCGGCCTTATTATCACAATGCCCAATAATTTTTGCACAGTAATTCCTATTTTCTGGTGCTGGTTTTCCAGGGAATTTTTAATATTTTTTCAAGAGTTGAATTTTCTGGGTTGTATTGGGGACTCGGTGTATCGATCGGATTGTCTAATTTTGTCAGTGTGTTTTTCCGGGTATTTTTAGAATATGTTAAAAAGTTCGACCGGATATAAATACCCACTTTTTCCCCTGCCGGGAAATTTCCAATTGTTGGATTTTTCCGTAGTTTAATCACGTTCTAAGAGTGCAAATAACGCGATGGACCCTCTAGAAGACAACAAACCTTAACTCGATTATGTGACCGTCTTGAACTGCTCTTTGAACCTTCGGGTTTGGGGCAGTACGGCGTGCCACATGTGAGGCGTTGGCTTGACCCTTTTACGGTTGGACCGTTGGTACTGAGGCACGAACTGAATGTTTTTAGACTTATTTCATGTGTTGAGCTGTTTCGGGAAAACTTGGGTGTTCGAATGTTCAATCGGAAAGTTTAACATTTTCTGTTTATCCAGAATGTGATACAACAATTGGAATTCACAAGTAGTTATGAGATAACTGAATGAATGTTATAAACATAGCAGTTTAGTCTCACTTGATCGGTTGCCACGGAATTTTGATGCGATCAAAAGTCCGTTGCAATCACGTAGCGTACGCGGATACTCTCCGGGTAAACTTAATAGACAGCCTCACTCCATAGCCCCGACCAAGTGACTGTAGGAGAACCCCGTCGCCGAAAACATCCGTTCGGGTGCTCGCGGCAGCGGTGTTCCGCCTTGGTGCACTTTGTCGACGGCGTCGGGAGGTGCGGCTGCCTACTGAAGTTTGCGACGAGCATCCGATCAGAATGTCGGGAATCTTGTTGAATTACCCGACTTTATATTGAAAAGTGTTTTCGATTTTGAGACTAAAATGCGGGGTTTATAATTGTTAGGCATGCGATGTCTAAGTATTTCATTTGATTAGGCATGCGATGTCTAAAGAGATTGCGGATTCCAACTGTTGTAGTTTTACACTTTCTTTTCTGCGACCGTAAGTGTAATGTGTGATATCGCCGGTTTCGTTGCTATACGTCAACGAATATTGGGATGCGCATATTTACTTACGTTGATGACATGTGATGTTATGTGTTGCTGGATATGTTATATTGGATCGTCGTGTTTGAATAGCCGGGGGTTTTTATGTGTGATGAGTGTTTTTCATTTTCATTCATGTAAAAAACTTGTATGTAATATTCTTTTATTGGGGCACTTCCAGGTTGCGGATGATGTCACCATTTGTATATTATTTACTTTTCCGCATTAGGATAGACCCAAGGAGGGGAGCACAAGTAACCGGGTTCTGGGATCCAGTGGGAGACCAACTCGAGGAGTCGAGTACGGGTCTCCTAACCCTAGAATTTGTAGGGTTGCTTGCTGCTCTCGTAGGGGTCTAGGGGTGTGGGTTTGGCTATTCATCACGACCGTGGAATCCATGTTTTATACTGGCTCGTATTGAAAACACGGACGTCCTAGTATATCCAATATTTCATATGATTCTTCTGCTGCGATATCTGTGATGTGATTATGTGATGTTCTATGATAGATACAGTATATAGTATATATGATATATTATATAGACGTTACTTATGTTTTACACCCGCGCTAGCCCTGCCCCGCTCTGCCGTTAGGTACCTAACCTAACGGTGCACGAGGGGACATCGAGGCGAATGCGGATGGCATAAGTGTACGTCATATTTATCTATGATGTTTAGGTAACTTAAATGATGGGATATTCATTAATGAGATTAATGAAAGAAAATAAACATAATTGATGTTGTGGAATCGAATTTAAAAATAAACAGGTAGCTACAGTTCTTGCTTTGCATCGCGGTGTTCCTTGTAGAACATCCTGCACCTTATTCGATAAGGAAAGGACCGAGATCCCTTCACCGGGAGTGACTCCTTTAGCAATAACTGGCAGATGCTACATCACTCGGTTTGTCTTTTGATTGCTTCTATAGTTTCTACTTTGCACAGTGATATATATGATATATCCCGCACCTCATTCGACGAGGAAAGGGCCGACGATTCCTTCAACGGGAGTGACCCCTTTAGCAAAACTAGAAAAGCCTCAAAAACATTCCATTTAAAAACCATTTGATTCCGCAACGAGATCAAGTTCAAAGCGTTAAAGGTTTTCACAAAAACCATACGCAACCCTCCGTCATTTTAGGAAGTAGAGTACTTAGTATTCGTGCTGTGTTTGTTGACTTTAGTTAAGGCACAGTGTACGGTAGCTAAGTGATGTCTTCCTACACCGCATATGATGCGATTAATTAGGACAGTCGCGTGACTTTGTTGACCTTAGTTAAGGGTCATGTGGGTGGGTCTAATTAATCACGAAATGACGGGTAGAACTTGACTAGTACTTTTGATTTGTTGACCTTAGTTAAGGTCATAGGTGCTAGGGGTAAAAACCTTTATCGGGAGTTTCAAGTGTTGAAATTTGCAATGAGATTGCATACCTTCTATATGATAGTTGGATCCCGATACCCACTGCGAGTAATTGTTACTCCTGGGAGAGTTTTGCACTTTGCAATTAGCCGATCAAGTAGGTGTCTAGAAAGGTGTCAACGGGGTTACGCCTCTGGGAAAACGAGGTTTACAGTAATTAGGTCCGTGCGAAAGCACGGGGAACCTCCCTCAAAGTACCGACACTGGCCTGGCTGAAAGATTGGCGAACTTGTAGAGTGTAATTAATCCCGGCTAGTCTTTCCTTTTAGGGTTTGAAGGAAGATTTGATAAAAACAGTGGGAACCATCCTGATTAGATAAAATAAATAACCAATCTGATCTTGCAAGAGCGCACGCAGAATGTTTTCTTCTCTCTCTCTCCAGGTAGCGACCATATCACGCCTTAATCAAGATAATAATATGGATGTATTGACCGAACCCGTTTGTTATACTGAGCTGGGGAACGTTGGTCCCGCTCCAACTTATAATTGTTATAAGACAAAGCAGGAAATAGGGGAATAACAGATTTCCTATGCCGCCCAAACGAAGAAAGTGCATATGATGCATCTCCTTCGGGTGTGTTCATTATAAAGAACTGTTTCTCAGTATCCTCTGAATCCTGGGTATTTGATACCGGATCAGGATCCCAGATATGTAATCTGATACATAGGGCTACAAAAAGGTAGAAAACTGAGAACGGGTGATAAGTTTCATGAGACAGAAAACGGGGCAAGTGTTGCAGCCAAGTCTGTTGGTCACTGTCACCATGTATTACCAATACATTGATTCTGAATAAATGCTATTAGATACCGAACCTGATATACGAAATTATATCAATCTCTTTATTTATTAAAGAAATGATAAAATTTTGTATTGATGGATAATGTTTTGAACATTTCCTATATCAAAAGTTGATCGGTTCAGGCACGTTATCTAAAAGCATTGATGTTCTAAATCAAACTACAGTTCCTAGTATACAGAACGCACACAAGAGGAAGAGTTCAGAAATGAACGAATCCTTCTTGAGGCATTGTAGACTTGGTCACATCAATGCGACCCGACTGGCTGAAGTTACATTTTAGATGCATATTTAAATTAGTTTGAATTTACATCTTGTGAAACTTGCCAGTCATGTCACAAAGATTAGATGACCATAGCTCTGTTTATTAGAAACAGAGAAAGAGTTAGTAAACTCTTCGGACTGATACATGATGATGTATGTAAGGTCTCCTATCTACATATGCCAGGACTGGTTCTTTATACTTCATTACATTCTCTGATGATCTCTCAAGATTCAGACATATGTTCCTGTTGAAACACAAGTCCGAACCTTTTGAGGTATTCACAGAATATAAGCTAGAAGTAGAGAACCAATAACCGGGTATAAGTATTATGTCCTATGAAGAGATCAGGGAGGAGAATACTTGTGCATAGAATTCCTGGACTATTCTAAAGGAGAATGAGAATCTCTCTCAGTGTTACTCCTCTGAATACACCACAGCACAACGGTGTATCGGGGTGGAGCAATCGTACAATATTAGATATGGTGTGCTCTATGATGAGCTGAGTTTCCTATTTTCTTTTGGGAGTTATGCGCTTGAGAAGCTGCATACCTATTGAATTAGGTTCGAATCAGATCACTGCCTACCATTCCATATGAGATATGGTATGGGAAGAGCCTATCTTTTAAGTAAGTTAAGATTTGGGGTTGTCCGGCTTATGTCTAAAGAAAAATCCGGACAAGATCGAGGCAAGGTCAGTTCTGTAGAACTGGAAATGTTCCAGCTATACAAACTGCAGCTGATGAATTCATAGAACCAAAGGATTCAGTAGAATCCAACGAACCTCAGCCTCTCCGCCGATCTAGTAGGGTTCCTCACCTGCCTGAGAGATACCTCGGTTTCTTGATGACAGTGGGAGCGAGGAATGCATCATGAGATGATGACCCAATTAGTTTCGAGCAGGCCATCAAGAGTAGGGACTCTGTAAGAATGGCTGGACGCTTACCGATCTGAGATGGAATCCATGTACACCAGCAAAGTATGGACTTTGGTTGCTATATCTGAAGGGTTAAATCCCCATCAGGAGCAAGTATATCTTGAGAAGATTACTTGGTGTAGATGGAAAAGTTAAGACTTTCAAAACTAGACTTGTTAAAGGTTTTCGTCATCGACCAAGAGTGGAAAATGATGAAACCTTTTCCAGGGACTATACTTAAGTCCATCCAGATCCTACTTACCATTGCTACATACCATGACTGCGATATCTGGTGGTTGGGTGTCATGACTGCTTTTCTAAATACTGATTTAGAAGAGAAAGTCTATAAGTACACAGCCAGAGGGCTTCGTAACCAGTGGGAGCAGCGGAAACATGTGCAAGTTGCTTTACAGGATAAAGCAGGCATCGCGGAGTTGGAACGTCTGTTTTGATATGATAGTCAAAGTATTTGACTTCATCAAAATGGTAGATGAACCTTGTATGTACAAAAGGGTAGTATGGAGTATGGTAATGATCCTCGTAGAGTACGTGGATGACATACTCTTGATAGGAAAAGAGTTTCCTATGCTGCGATCGGTCGATCTCCTCTTATCACATAGATTCTCCATATAGGATCAAAGTGATACCTCCTAAATCCCAAGATTTGGATCTATGAGATAGATTTAAAGGGATGTTAGGGTTCTCACTAGGTATAGTGAGATTGTATCAATCGATCCTGAGGAGAATCACTGGAAAAGTTCCAGACTGATAAGCACGACTGAATGTCAGTCATAGGCATTGTCTTTATCCTCAGTAAAGGGACGGTATGTTGGAAGAGTTCCAAGATTGATACCGTGTCAAACTAGACGATAAAGGCTGGTAACATCGCTATTAAAGATACTACCAAAGAGGCAGTTTGGGTGTATATTGGTTCATAAGATGAACTAGGTTTCTGCCATTGTATGACAATGGAAGTATGGCTTTGGCCCTGGAACCCTGGTCCCATCAATGACCCAGACATATTCTGAGGAAGCATCACCTGATCATGGAGATAGTTGATCTCCGGGGTGATCGAGGTTAGGAGAGTAGACTCAGAGGACAACACGGCGGATCCACTCACGAAGGCCTTTTCTCAGAGAGAGACTCATAAGGGATGGTTGAGTATTAGATACTGCAACCACTGCTACAGATGGCCCTAGTGCAAGTGGGAGATTGTTAGTTATATGTATGCCCTAGAGGCCATTACTGTACATTGGATGTATATTGTAGTGGATGCTGGGACATATATAGGTAGGACTTTCTTGCTCGACATGATAGTACGCTATCTGGTTGCTCTTTATCTTAACATATATACTTTCTGTCTCTCTGATTGCATGTTGATAAAGCCCTTAGGATGTGTACTCGACTTCCAGGACTATGATGAAGATCATACTAGTGGGGCCTGGGTAGTCAATGAGTACATCCTTCATTGTTCCTAGTCGTGGGAATATCGAGACGGGGCATCGATATTCCAGAGTAGACTAGCGTATATCTTCTCGACCCATGTGATGGGCGATGGATGATCCCATATCCATTGGTGTTTGACATCGAAGATGGTATGCGGGTGCTCAGTGGAGACTGGGTACACTAAACGGACTCGCCGAGAACTCCCAGATGGTATTATACCTCACGTCAGATGGCAGTTCTCTGGTGACACTGGTACAGCTTAGTCTGTTGACCCGAGATCGTCATAGAGTCTTGTGTGTCTCCCACTGTGCTTTGATTTCCATCCTACCACGGCTCTACTGAGTTGTGCAAACAGGTGGTTATTGGGTACAGTCCCGATTCACATGGAGGCAATGAGCGATAGGAGGGGATTCGTCTCTCCCGGTATTGGGGGTTGATGTTGTGCTATGCTCGATTGGCCATAACAGGAAATCCCTGGCCAGGGTTGCAGTGATATACTGGTAAGAGTTATCAGTAGTTTCACGAATGTTATGGACCTTACGTCGGCATGACTTATCGAGCTATTGGGGTCTGACGTTTACCACCCCTAGGCGAGATATACGACATATCAGACGAACAGACCGGACTATACGGTAAGTGTTACTGGTTGGATTCACAGGAGTGTGAGCGGGTTTGCTCGTCGATCTTCTGATCGCTCAATACCCGGGTGGCCGTTACGTTTAGCAGACCGCTTGTGGCTTGTGGGTGTTTGATATGATCATCATCTGCTGCCAGCGTATTGACGAGTCTTTAGAGTCCTACACAGAGGTTTCCTGGCTCAAGCGAAACGAAATAGGAGCGCATATGAGATATGTGCGGGACCGAGAATAATGCGTGTATGTGATACCGTATTCTATTCTCGCGATGAATGTATCGAATGGTTGTATGTGATATAACCTAGTTATCGAATCCAGGATTGATTCGATAAGCTGATACATTGGATACTAGTCGGTTATATGCGACATAACCGGATCATTGAATCAAGTGTTGATTTAATGATTTAATGTATAATTATATATTTGATATATTAATTTGCATTAACTAGTATTGGTTCACTTTAAATGGATTTACTCACTTGAAATGCACATTGTATATGTGATATATTTTTTTGTGCACTTGTTTGTATCATGTTTGATGATACATGCAAGCTTGGGTTTGTGTAAAGAATTGACCATGATTATATGAATAGTTAGGGTTTCTTTTTATTTACTTATTCATTTATCTATTTATTTATTTTATTTATTTCATTTAGAAAAGATAAAGAGAAAAGAATGGTTGCTAGTTTTGTTTTTCTTTGAAGCTTCTTGAAGCTTTGAACAAGTCCACCATTCTTGTCTCTTCCTTAACCCTAAACCATTCAAGTTAACAATAGTCTATTCTCTACACCTAACTAAGGTTGCCAAATGATAAGTATTCATTTGTTTTTCTTTTTAAAAATACTTATCATAATCTTCTTCTTCTTCTTCATCTTCTTCTTCCATGAAGAAAAGCTTACTACACCAATGGCAAGTGATGAAAACAAGTGAGAAATCCAATTCTAAAGTGAACCCACTTCCTATTTCTTCATCCTCTACCTCTTGCCAAGTAGTATAGGGTGTTTCCTTCACAAGTTTTCAAGGCTTGGTGAAGTTGGAGCTTGATCTTGTGATGCCTCGACGTAGATCATCTTCGGCATCGAACCGACGACCAAGCCCGCCCATTTCTCCGATGAAGCCGATGCTAGAGTCATGGATTTGATTTGGACAGCGGAGGGACCTCATCACGGAGCCAAGGACGTGGAGGATCGGATCTACAAAGGTTGTAGCTTCTTTCTTATAGTTAAAAGTCGTTAACTTGCATCGCATAGCCTATATATCTAGTTAACGATCCGTGTTAGGGTTTCTCGGCACTCATAAAATTTAAATTAGCCATGTTTGATGCCTTGTGAGACTTCATTAGCGTGCCTAAAAACCCTACAATTCAAACATACCATCTTCATTACGATTTGAGTTGTCTCCATTTTCGACTTTTCTTTTATCCACCAAGCTCTGATACCAAATTGTTAGAATTTTTAAGAAGAAAAGAAAATATAAAGCACAATCAAAACCCAAAAAATTATTTTCAAACTTCTCTTCTTTATTCAACTTCAATACGAAATACAAAATTCTCTTCGCTTCAATTATTTTTCTGCATACCATACAAAATACCCTAATCAATCTAAATTTATAGACCTAGAAATGCCTAAACCTATACCTATTAGAATACTTAATTTAACTAATTTACATCAAATCAAATATCCTAAAAATAATCTCCAAACAAAACTTCAAATATCTTTCCAAACAAACTTTCCTAATTAAGCTTCAAACGAATCTTCAACGAATCTTTCCAATAATCTGCTGTTGTTCGACATAGACATCTGCCCTAGAAATGTACAGACATCTATAATTTAATCTAGTTTTCTATTAATCGATTTCACCGATGTCTGTAGTTCTGGAACAGAAGTTTGTGGTCTTCAAAACTACAAGTCAAAATTTAACAAAATTTATATATACTCAAAGACTAGGGGCCGAAAGAATTTTATATTTATATTTATATGAGTGTACACAGGCTTTTAATATAGACGGGCTCCTTCCAATGAGACCGTTATGGAGGTTTGGTATATTTTTTGTTTTATATCCATGCACTTTTCATATTTTTTTAAATGTGGAAGTATTTTACTCCACACATCTCAAACACTTTCGATGGCTCTCTCTCAGAGGTGTTATGACACATGTAGAGGCTAAGTCCCTCAGAGGCATGTAGAGGTGTTACGACATATGTAAAGGCTAAGTCTCTCAGAAACATATAGACGGCTCTCTCACAGAGGTGTTATAAAGTACGAATCAACACAAATGTTCAACCTAACTCTGATCCATATTAAATTTATACATATTTACAAATGAGGGAGCAAGAAAATTTTATATTTATATTTATATGGATGAACATGGGCTTTTAATATAGACGAGCTCCATCCAATAAGACTCGAGCCTTATGGTGATTTGGCTCATCTTATGTTTTATACTCATGCATTTCTGATAATTTTTTTAATGTGAGACTATTTTAATCCACGGGTCTGGACAATACCATTTTTTTCATGATGAAAGTAAAGAAAAAGATGTTCTAATAAAAAAATCAACTAGTCTCAAATAATTTATAAGAATAACTAGCTTATTACATGAGGTTTAATTATGACGTGATAGCATAAAATGCAATAGAGCCTTTATGTTTTCATTATGATATTAAAGAAAAGGAAATGTACTGAATAAATGCACTCTTAAATAATATGGAGCAATATCTAGCTTACTATACGAGGTTTAATGGATTGAAAACATTATAGTATTTTCAAAGATATTTTTAAAGTAGGGTAGTGTTTAAAATTTAAGAAGAGTTGGAGAAGAGATGTGCTTTTAATGATAAGTAGATTCTCAAGTCTTGTTGATGTATGATCCATTTTATATTTTATACAATTATCGAGTCGAGTTTGGATCTGATACCATGTCAAAGTTATTTTTGAAATAGAGTAGAATTTAAAATTAGAAAAGAGTTGGAGGAGTAATAGGTTTTTAATGATAAGAGGGTTCAACAGTAAGACTCAGGCCTTGTTGAGATGTGAACCATTTTATATTTTATACACATGTGATAATTTTGTTATTTCGAATATGAGACTATTTTTAAAATCCCATCATTCATTTTTTGTTTACTTTCAACAAGTATAAACTTTGTTTCTATGATGATCAGACAAATTTTTTTCCTTCAATGATCGGTTTCTTCCATACCGATCTCCACGGTTTCAAAAAGTTAAAATATAAATATGAAAAATAATAATCCACATTTGCAAAAGAGAAAATAAACATAAATATATATTTTTAATATAGATTATATATAAGAAGGCATATGATTCGGATGAAATGAAATTGCTGGCTTGAAGTACATATTGAGTTAAGTTTTAAATAGGCTCCAATTTTCTTCCAGTATAGAAGTATATATCAATTATATTGTAAGAATTAATCTAATTAACATCAAAATATTTTTATATTAACATTATATACATCTTGTATGCACACATAAATATATGTATTCACGATAACTCCGATAAGAAAACAACATAAATATCCATGCATGGGTCAAATAATTAATCATAAATGACACCAACAATTTATCCTCAATTATTATTATTAGGCAGTGGCCCATAAAGCCTAATCTATGCATACAACACAAACACGCTCATGCACACATCACACACCATGCGCACACAGAAAACACATGAATTTGCTTCGGTAAAGTTAATTTGTGGCCGCTTTCTCTTCTGGGAGTCCTTCCCTCCAAAGAATATAAGGTCTAAAAAATTATATCCAGTGTCCCCTCCCGCTCCCCCGACCACCCGAGCTCTTGTTGTTGGTACCTTTCCTCCAAGCTAAAACTTACCAAATGCCAACAATATTTTACTTGTCAGTTGACGGTCTCCAAAATGAGATATAGCTCAGAGCACACCCTCCCAAGTAATATTTCTCGACCACTTAACAACAAAAACAAGGATTGAAAGATGTTTGAGATCAGAGTAAACTTATCATGTATGTATATTTCTTTCCAGACTATGATTAATCATGTAAGATCTTGTCGACCATATTACAATTATATGATATCTATCTACACATATAGCAAATAACCAATCACAATTTAACGACTTTTTGGTCGACTATTTTCGTTTTGGTTGTTTTACTTTTAGCACCCACAAACTACTATATTATTCTTTTATTAAAGCTTTTGATATTTTCAATTAACTTTAGACCCTGATGGAGGCTAGGATCTCCTTAAGATGTTGTCCTCCGTCGATCTGTCATGAGCGTGGATGAACGGCTGAGATTGGTGTTGGGGGTTGCATCCTTGAGTGTGTAGATCTCGGTGGGCTTATTTTGGAGCGAAGCCGAGCTATCTGCAAAAGAAGTCCCGGGATGGTCGTACCACCGTGGACCCTCCGACGATCAAGTTAGCCGAGCTATTTGAGCAGAGTAGCGGCTTATTGGGTTAAAATTGTGTTACCTGAGTCGTCTGAGAGAGGGGTTTTTATAACGGTCACTTGGAGCGGGCTGACACGAGATATCCGCCTTCGGTTACGCCCCTGGCGTTACGCCTGCGTGAATGACGGGATCCCCCCGTTAATGACGAGATACGCTCGTTAATGGAGGAATACGACGGCGTGAAATGCGGGATTGTGGGGCGGCGTATATCTCGCTTCTGGCGAGATACGCGGAGCCGTGGCGGAGGAGCTTGGGCTCTACGTTCTTGGTTGCTCGGTAGAACCGGGAAGGCTTAGCTTGGCGGGAGGCTCGAAGGCAAGCGGGAGGTCGAGAAAGCTCGGTTCCGTGATAGCTCGGAGGCGAGCGGGAGGCTGGGAAGCTCGTCTTGTAGGAAGGCTCAGAGGCGAGCCAATAGTTATTTACATGGCGAGCACAGGAATGTTCAGGGATTCCTCGGAGGCCGGGTCTTGCCACGGGACGATAGCCCGGGAGACGCCTCCAATGTATGGTACTTGCCCTATTTCCGTGAGCCCCGGGACACGTCATCTACCACGTGTCAGAATCTGAAGAGTTCCCACTTTTGAGCATCATCAATTATGTTCATAAAACGAAATCCGTGACTTTTGAACCGAGAAAGAGGGAAACATATTGAAGGAGTTTCTTCTAATTTAGAACACTTAGAAAAATTTACATCGCTTTGGAAAAAATGAAACATATATTCACTGATACAAATTTCGAATTCACTTATATAATTTGAGCTTCTCGGCTTTGTAAGGCCGCGGAAACTTGCGTCCCCCCGCGTCTTGTAAGCGATAATCTCCTCCGGGCAATAATTTGGAGGCGAGGAACTGGCCGTCCCACTTCGGGGAAAACTTGTGCAGCTTTCCTTGGTCTATGAATTCATTTCGTCTTAGGACTAAATCTCCTGTTTTGAAGGCGCGATGCTTGACTCGTGCGTTGTAGTAGCGGGCAGTTTGTTGTTGGTAAGCTGTGGCTTTGATCTATGCCCGGTCCCATTTTTCTAGAAAGATGTCCAGATTAGTCCGGAGCGTCGAGGTGTTTACTTCTTCGTCGAAGTATTAGACTCTGTAACTGGGTAGTCTGATCTCTGCTGGGACCATTGCCTCGGTACTGCAGCAGAGGCTGAAGGGGGTCTCTCCAGTAAGGGTCTTCTTCAATGTGCGTAAGGCCCATAAAACCCGGCATAGTTCCTTGACCCAGCTGCCCTGTCTTCTTTCTAGACGAGTTCGAAGACCTCGGATGACGTCATAGTTCGCAACCTCGGCTTTCCCGTTGCATTGGGGATGCGCGACCGTGGCAAACTTCATTAGTATGTGGTATTTGTAAGTCCGCGGCGGCGTCCCGGCCGTCGATCCGACGCCGGAAACGCGGAAACGAAAAACATTGCAAACTAGCAAACCTGCACCACCGCGCACTTTTAACCCGGATCGGACCATTAACTTAGCTACTAGCAAACTAGAAAAGAGTAGCGAAGTTATACCAAGTGATCCGTGTCCTTCGGTCTTCGTCTCCACTCTGATCTCCCGGGGAATCTCCGTGCGTCACCTCCTCGTCGGAAAGGGCACCACGTAGCCGTATACTTTTAGGGGCTCCCACCTCTGGACCGAGGCAACTCGGGCGCGAAGTTGGCTAGCCGACGCGTCCAAGGTTTGCTGTAGACTAGTGTATGAACTTGTCTCTTGGGGTTTTGTTGCCTTGATGGAGGAATGAGGTTGAACTTTGAAATGAAGCTTAGGGATTTTGTATAAGCAAAATGAGAATGAAAAAAATGAGATGAACATATTTTGCCACCACCTCAAAAATGAAAACTCTCACCCTCTCAAGTGTGTGGCCGGCCCCTATTTGGAATGAGGAGGGAATCAAAACAAAGGGAGGTGAGTGTAGGAGATCAACGGTGGTGACCACATCAAAAGCAAGCTTCACATCAAACACTTAATCAATCTTTTACAAATCCAATCTCAATTAATGCTAGCCATTATGAAAAATAAAGCAAAGATGCTTTATCCATCATAATCCAACAAATGCAAGAAAACCCCTCCAAAAAAAGTTATTTGCAAACTTGCAAATAACCCCCTCCATCGGAAAAGTTCGGCCGATAAAGAACAAAGGAAAACCGGCCAGAACGGAATGCAAACTGGCAACTTCAGAAAACTGATCCCGTAATAAATTACAGGAAAACCCCACTACTGCATATACATGCCCGCATTTGTATTCCCACTGAACACAAATGCAAAGAGACAAAATCTACACTGTCTAATACTAGGTTCCGGCTTAAGCCAAAGCCGGCTAGTAAAATCCGTCCGATCACGATCCGTGCAATACCGCACGTATCTGATCGAACCCTGCCATATCTCCATACGGCCTCTACAGCGTTTCGCCCGAAACCTGAGTAACTGTGTGTGGTGGAATCTAAAGACTCGTCAATACTATGGCTGTGGATTTAACCACTAGCACGTCAGAGGTATTAGCCATACGTGACGGGCCACCAGCTATTGACCAAAAGGGACGTCGATGAGCGAACTCATCCTGACACCCTACTGAGCATGTCAGTGACAATATCCGTACAGTCCGGTCCGTTCGTCTATGAGCATCGCATGGCGGGCCTAGGTGGTTGGTAAAAGTCAGACCCCTAATAGCGGTACAAGTCGTGTCGGAGTGTAGCCCAGAACACCCTGGGATACTACTGGAATACCTACAAGCAAATCTCCTGCCTTGGCCAAGGACTTTTCATGTTCTGGCTCTCCTAGACACAGCGCGACCTCACCCCCAATACCGGGAGAGACGAACCCCTGCAGATCCGCTCACTGCCTCCATGTGGCTCGGGACTGTACCCAACTAAAACCTGTTTGCACGACTCCTTTGAGCCGTGGTAGGGTAGTAATCAAAGCACAGTGGGAACTCACACGAGACAAATGACGATCTCAGGTCGATGAACTAACCTGTACACATGTCACCAGGGAACTGCTATCTGACATCAGGTATAATCCCAACTAGCAGGTTCCCGGCGAGTCCTGTCCGGTGTACTCATAACCCAATGAGCACCTGTATACATCTTAGGTGAACCAACTGACACCAGTGGCTTGTGAGACCGGCCACCGCCCCTCGTCGGGGTCTCGACTGTATACACTAGTCTACTCCGGAGTATCGATGCCCTGTCTCGAAACTCCCACGACTAGGGACCTTTTAAGGATGTGCTTATAGACCCCAGCTCTCACGTATATGATCGCCCTCATACTGCTGGTAGTCAAGCAAGAATCCTAGGGGCTCTATCAACGTATAATAGCGACTCGTAAGGTCACCTAAAGCAGTACACGATGATAAAGATAAACCAGATAGCATACTATCATCTTGAGTAAGACTGTCCTACTGGGACAGGTCCTCCCCTCAATCATTGCAATCACGTGCCTGTGATCCAATAATTGACTCTGAGGGCACTATCTCCAACAATCTCCCATTTGCACTCAAGGCTAATTATTGCGATGTCGCATACTCACAGCCCGTGTGATACCGAACACCCAACTCCTTTACTAGTCAGTCTCACAAAGCTCGTTTGCGAAACTATTGCGTTCGTGGAATAGCCTCAGTGAGTGGTTCCGCTCTGATGTTTCTTTCTATGTCTCTCTCTATCTCAAGTTCGCGGAGAAAGCCATCTCCCGAAATGAGCAATACCTGTCTTAGAATGTGTCTGGATATCTGATGGGACCTAGCTCATAAGTGAACTCCAAATCCAAACTTTTTAGACTGTATCGTCAACTGAACTTAATCAGTATCCTGCGCCATGCCTTCCCTCAGTATCCATCTGGATCACCTGTCCAAAATATTGCCCCTCGTCGGTGGGAAACTATAACTCTGACAGCCACTCTGCCATCCAGGTCACTTTGGAAGCCTGGAATGATAATTGTCTCCCGAAAGAGAATGCTGTTATCATATCTCTAGAACATCCACTTATGTTCTAAAACTGCTTCCGATTGTTTCTCCAGGATTGGATGAATATCAACTTATTGCACCTATTGCAAGAACAACATCTGGTGTGATACTTAACATCTAATGATTGACTCAATTGTCTAAGCAAATGATCTGCCAATCATGTGCATCCCTCTCCCCTTTAGTCTGTAAGACACCTTTAGAGAGGGTGACTCCATTACCTGCAGGTACACCACCATGCCAGGAGTCGTCCATTCTAAATACTCATAGAATGCTGTCTAAGTACCCAGATTGGGAAACCACCCAAATCTAGATCTAAAACCATAGATCTAGTAACCAGAATGTACGATATAATATCCAAGTCCTGTGTGGAGAAACCACTGTGTGACGACCAAAGTATAACCGACCATAGTATAGGAATATTACTTCCTACTCTGTGTATGTCATCAAATACCAGGACATCACACCCTACTACCTTCTTAACAGATCCATCCCCTATTCTGATGAAGTCAAACCTATGACTATCACATCAGAAATAGATGATCTATCTACGCTATATCTGCTTTAGTCTATAAATAGACATAAGCCTGATGTCCACCAATGCTTCCGCTGCTCCCACTGACTACGACAACCCTCTGGCAGAGTCATATACACGTGCACTTCTAAAGCTAGTTTAGAACGACGCTATACTCATCCTCCTGCCGGGTCTCACAGTCTGGAACAACAGCAATGGAAAGTCTGGGTAAACAAGAACCTCCCTGCCACTGTCCTTGAGCATACCGAAGTACCTCTCGAGCGCCTGAGGTTACCCACCATATCTACTGAGTGGCCAATGGAATGTCAAACCTGATTGAATCTTTAGGTTCTTATCAAATCTTCAGTAATCATTTGCGGTTCTGGAATCATTTCCAGTTCTACCATACTCCCACTACTGATTTCTGAAAAAAATCCATTTTTAATTAAAACTGTGGCGAGTTAAGAACAATATCACTATTGATCTTCCAGATGGTAGAAAGTCAACCCTCGTCATATCCCGGGTCAACCCACAAACAGCCATTACAGAAACGTGCCTTGAGTTATCCGGAGTCTGGTTTTAAGCATAAGCCGGACTACTCCCCGTACCTTAACAATGTCAAGATATGAACTGTTCTATATCCAATATAGAAACAGAGGCACTGATTTAATTGAACCAGATTCAAATCATGCAGCTGTCTCCAGTGCATGTCAAGTAAATGGAAAGAGGCCGATCAGCGTTACTCAACTTAGGAATACTTCCAATTATGAGTAACCTGAAAGAGAAGCAAGTTCTCTTAACCATTACTATCATCTGAATACCATATACAAGTATCTACATCTTCGATCACTTTGAAGAATCCCGATACTTGCAATACCTGGTTCTCTACTTTACTCTTATACCTATAACTTCTCTAAACTTCGACCTTGTGTTTCTACGAAACACTTGTCTAAGAACTAGAGAAATTATAAGTAAACCGAATATAGTACGAGGACCAACCCCTCTGTCCTAATCGACACTTGACAATATACAATACTCTGTACAAGTCCCCTGAGTCTAATAACTCATTCACTGTATGTCGTAGGTTGAAAACTGTACTTATGGTTAAGAAGAATTACACCGTTGTTCAATGCTCCTTACCTAACCATCCACCGGTATAGGTAAATGTCATAGACACAATCTCAAAAAGGTATATCTCACTCTATAAAAATAGACGTACAGATATATCAATTTGAAATTGGTGCATAACAACGGATATTCAAAACCAAATATTTGCCGACCGGCAAACAACCCAGGTGACTACCTCAAATATCACCGATTACAACGAATCCCGATATAATGAGGATGATCACCCAATTCCGAATAACTTACTCCCACTCACAATCTGTAAAACCATACAGATGTGAGAATCATACCTGGTAAATACATACCCTGGAGCAAGTGTCTAATTGGGAAATCAGTTTTCTTTTAACAGTACACAGTGAAACTGAAACATTGAAATGTTTCGATGGGGTATCATGGTATTCCTAGCAATGCCTCTTCCATTATCCAGATTCACAACTATAACCGTATAATTCTTTGCCATCTCTCCAAATCCCTTTATATGTCTTTAGTCATTACCTTCTGTACACCCCTTTAGGCCAAATGGTTTTCTTCCTTTCCTACCGTTCGGCACCAGCCTATGGTTTGGAAGAAGACTATCCAATAAGCATAATGGGCGTACTGTCCTAATCCTAGGAGCACTCGCAATACGAGAGAAGGTGAAGATAAAAGACAACCGAATAAACCTTATTCCTATTTCTCCTGAACTAGGATCCATCCCCGAACTGGAACAAGTTCCTTTCGAGTTCGTATATAACCATACGATGGATTATCCAATAAACTGGGATCTTCGTAGTGATACGGAGTGTCCTGGAGAAATACAAAGGTGATTTAGGATTGGCGAAGAAATACTTAGTTTGGTCGTGAATAGCAGTCGCAATTTACTGTGCCCTTTTACAAATCCCTTTCTTTATCTTTACTTAATACCTTCTGTACACCGTTTAGGCTAATTGGTTTTCTTCATTCCCCACCGTTCGGCACCAACCTAAAGTTTGGAAGAAGACTATCCAATTTGCGTAATAGGTGTACTATCTCCTAAGCCAATGAGTACTCGCAATCTGAGAGAGAAGGTAAAAGGAAAAGACAGCTGAATAGTCCTATTCGTTTTCTCCAGAACCAGAAACCATCCTCGAATTCCGTCGAGTTCATATATAACCATACGATGGTTTTGTCCAATGGAAGTGGACGTTCGTAGTAATACGGGGTGTCCTAGAGAAAAGGGTAAAAGTAGGAGTGGCAATGAGGTCTGCAACTCAGACAATCGAAAAGCCAGTGTTAAGAAGGTTCGGTCAACTTGGTCACTGAGTCATAGTCTAGGGTCGGGTCAATGGTCGCTGCCAAAGAGAGAGAGAAAAGAAACACTCAGCGTGCACTCTAACCTAGATCAGAATGGTTATCACTTTATCTAATCTGGAAACCTCCCACTGTAACGTCAAATTCTTCCCCAAACCTGAAAGAAGAATTAGCCGGGATCACCCGAGGAGTAAACCAACTCATCAGTGGGAATCGGGATCCAACTATCATCGCATGATAACGTGACGGAATGCGCTCACGTTATCACACTCCAGAAGGTATGCGCATATCTGGCAAGTTTCAGTTCTTTTGAAACTCCCGATGTGGATTTTTGCCCCATGCTCTTATGACCTTGACGAAGGTCAACAAATCATAAGTCACATGTCAAGTTCTACCCGTCATTATCCAGGTTAATTTGAACCCACCCGTACATGCCCTTGACGAAGGTCAACAAGGCCATACGACTGTCCCAAACCAACGCATCTATCTATGCAGCAGAAAGGTAACAAGCTGCTACCATACATTATGTCTTGACGAAGGTCAACAAACATAGCATGAATACTATGTGCTACCCGTCTGAAACGATGGAGGGCTATGAATGGTTTCTGGCGAAAACCTTTAACGTAATGAACTTGATATCGTTGAAGGAACTGATAGCTTTTTAGAAATATAGTGACGAAAACCTTTGCTAAAGAGGTCACTCCCGGTGAAGGGATCTCGGCTCTTTCCCTGTGGAATGAGGTGCAGGATATTCCAACTGAATACCACGATGCAAAGCAAATGTAATCGGCTATAGTGAAGTTATTGCCCTGACGCAAACTTCTGTCCAAGGGGTCACTCCCGGTGAAGGGATCTCGGCCCTTGCCTCGTCGACTGAGGAGCAGGATATTCCAACTGAATACCACTGTGCAAAACAAAAGAGAACGCCCTTGCAATAACAGCTTTTTGAAAAAGAGTTCCAACAACATCAGAATAGGTTTGTTTAACTTGCATTGATCTGAATCAACGCAGTCCCATCAATTGATCACGCCACAAAAGAACGAAAATAATGATGTACGTATATGCCATCCGCATTCGCCACTGGGTCCCGTCATCACCCGTTAGGTTACTTAACTAACGACAGAGCAGGGACCGGACTAGCGCGGATGCAAAACATATACAACATCTACTAGTATATATATAATATATATAATTTTCACTCAAGGCGTGATAAAACGCAACATCACAGAAATGTACAGCATCATAGAACAATACAGATATCTGGGATCCCAGGGATTCATAGAGCCGCTACTGAAACCCGACGTTCCCCTGGTCGTGTGGATAGCCTGTGCAATGAAATCCTAGACCCCTACGGGCGCGGCAAGTTACCCGCCAAAACCTGAAGCGAGGCAGCCCCCTTCAGCAACGTGAATGGACCACCCAGCACTTCACGGAATCCGGTAACTTGGGCACCCCTCCTGGGTCAACCTATACCCCCTACGAGTACGGCGAATAGCCCGCCAATTCTAGAGTAAAGCCCCCTCCGTCTCAATGTTATGAGACGCGGGATTGTTTCCCTCTAGAACCCGGCTATCCGTGCACCCCTCCGCGGGGTAATCTTAGTACAGAAAGTAAAATATACATACAACGGGTACATCGACCTCGACCCGGTCGTGCCCCAAAAGAATAATACAAACGGGCAGTGACGGCAGTCCACAGGTCGGACGCTCACTCCGCAATATCAAATGTACATATAAAACAAAACTGTACTACCATTGCATCCAGGCTATCCCCACGACCGATCCGCAACATTACAGCACAACACAGAACATCAACGTGAATGTCACGTTCGCAAATCCGTCTAAAAGGGCTATAGCAGTTAGACAGGATTTACCGATCGAGTGACATTCACGGTCGCAGATATAATGTAAATACTGTGAACTAGCATGTTTAAAATATCCGATTGAACAAATTTACCGAAGTGGGCCCCAAGCAGTACTGTAGCACTTACAGAAAATCTGGGCCCAAATAGAATATCCCCAAAACCCCTATTTCCAAGTCAGAAGCAATCTGCAAAAATTTGGTCAAATGATCACTCAAAAGCGCGGCGGAACAGCCGCCCAAGCATGGGTTTGGCCGCGGTTCCGCGGTGGAAAGGTGAGATCTCGCGACCAAATTTTCACAGATTGCTTAGATTTACATGCACAGTATTCTGCAACAACCTGAAAAATTTTTGGAGCAGAAAAAATTTCGACAGAAAACACATGCACTGAAAATACTGTTTTTGCGATTTTTGTTCGATCGGGTTTTAAACATACTAGAGCAAGCTAGGCATGGTTAATGGCGTGGCTCTGATACCAATGTAAGTCCGCGGCGGCGCCCCGGCCGTCAATCCGACGACGGAAACGAAAAACTTTGCAAACTAACAAACCGGCACCACCGCGCACTTTTAACCCGGATCGGGCCATTAACCTAGCTACTAGCAAACTAGAAAAGAGTAGAGAAGTTATACCAAGCGATCTTTGTCCTTCGGTCTTCGTCTCCACTCCGATCTCCCGCGGAATCTCCGTGCGTCACCTCCTCGTTGGAAAGGGCACCACGTAGCCGGATACTTTTACGGGCTCCCACCTCTGGACCGAGGCAACTCGGGCGCGAAGTTGGCTAGCCGACGCGTCCAAGGTTTGTTGTAGACTAGTGTATGAACTTGTCTCTTGGGGTTTTGTTGCCTTGATGGAGGAATGAGGTTGAACTTTGGAATGAAGCTTAGGGATTTTGTATAAGCAAAATGAGAATGAAAAAAATGAGATGAACATATTTTGCCACCACCTCAAAAATGAAAACACTCACCCTCTCAAGTGTGTGGCCGGCCCCTATTTGGAATGAGGAGGGAATCAAAACAAAGGGAGGTGAGTGTAGGAGATCAAGGGTGGTGACCACATCAAAAGCATGCTTCACATCAAACACTTAATCAATCTTTTACAAATCCAATCTCAATTAATGCTAGGCATTATGAAGAATAAAGCAAAGATGCTTTATCCATCATAATCCAACAAATGCAAGAAAACCCTTTCCATAAAAAGGTATTTGCAAACTTGCAAATAACCCCCTCCATCGGAAAATTCCGCCGGGAAAGAACAAAGGAAAACCGGCCAGAACGGAATGCAAACTGGCAACTTCAGAAAACTGATCCCGTAATAAATTACAGGAAAACCCCACTACAGCATATACATGCCCGCATTTGTATTCCCACTGAACACAAATGCAAAGAGCCAAAATCTACACTGTCTAATACTAGGATCCGGCTTAAGCCAAAGCCGGCTAGTAAAATCCGTCTGATCACGATCCGTGCAATACCGCACGTATCTGATCGAACCCTGCCATATCTCCATACGGCCTCTACAGCGTTTCGCCCGAAACCTGAGTAACTGTGTGTGGTGGAATCTAAAGACTCGTCAATACTATGGCTGTGGATTTAACCACTAGCACGTCAGAGGTATTAGCCATACGTGACGGGCCACCAGCTATTAACCAAAAGGGACGTCGATGAGCGAACTCATCCTGACACCCTACTGAGCATGTCAGTGACAATATCCGTACAGTCCGGTCCGTTCGTCTATGAGCATCGCATGGCGGGCCTAGGGGGTTGGTAAAAGTCAGACCCCCAATAGCGGTACAAGTCGTGTCGGAGTGTAGCCCAGAACACCCTGAGATACTACTGGAATACCTACCAGCAAATCTCCTGCCTTGGCCAAGGACTTTTCATGTTCTGGCTCTCCTAGACACAGCGCGACCTCACCCCCAATACCGGGAGAGACGAACCCCTGCAGATCCGCTCACTGCCTCCATGTGGCTCGGGACTGTACCCAACTAAAACCTGTTTGCACGACTCCTTTGAGCCGTGGTAGGGTAGTAATCAAAGCACAGTGGGAACTCACAGGAGACAAATGACGATCTCAGGTCGATGAACTAACCTGTACACATGTCACCAGGGAACTGCTATCTGACATCAGGTATAATCCCAACTAGCAGGTTCCCGGCGAGTCCTGTCCGGTGTACTCATAACCCAATGAGCACCTGTATACATCTTAGGTGAACCAACTTACACCAGTGGCTTGTGAGACCGGCCACCGCCCCTCGTCGGGGTCTCGACTGTATACACTAGTCTATTCCGGAGTATCGATGCCCTGTCTCGAAACTCCCACGACTAGGGACCTTTTAAGGATGTGCTTATAGACCCCAGCTCTCACGTATATGATCGCCCTCATACTGCTGGTAGTCAAGCAAGAATCCTAGGGGCTCTATCAACGTGTAATAGCGACTCGTAAGGTCACCTAAAGTAGTACACGATGATAAAGATAAACCAGATAGCATACTATCATCTTGAGTAAGACTGTCCTACTGGGACAGGTCCTCCCCTCAATCATTGCAATCACGTGCCTGTGATCCAATAATTGACTCTGAGGGCACTATCTCCAACAGTATTCATTGCAGAATCCTTTGACTTCATCGTTTTCAAAATTCGTCCCGTGGTCGGTAACAATACATCTCGGGATCCCAAATCGGGATATTATGTTTTTCTGCAGGAATTTGATGGTCGTTGTAGAGTCCGGTTTCCTAATGGGGATGGCCTCGACCTACTTCGTAAAATAGTCTACCGTGACGAGGATGTACTTGTTCCCGCCCGTGCCAGTTAGGAGTCGTCCCACCATGTCCATCCTCCACTGGGCAAACGGCCAGTGGGAGGTCAGGGCCGTTAGCTCGGTAGCAGGAAGACGGGGTATGCTGCCGTGGAGTTGATAGCTTTTCCATCTTCTGACGAGCTTCTGAGCGTCTTGATGAATCGTCGGCCAATGGTACCCTTGGAGTAGCATTTTCTGGACTAAGTTGTGGGCCTCTTGATGTGCTCCACCGACCCTTTCGTGAATTTCACGCAGGACATAGTCGGCTTCGTGGGGTCGATGCACTGATGAAGAGGTTGCGTGTAGGTCTTCTTGTAGAGATTTGCATTCCTCCAGACGAAATAGCGGGCTTTGGCTCGAAGGCGACACACTCCTATTTGGTCCTCAGGAAGTGTACACTCCTTCAGGAAGTCTACGAGGGGCTTCCTTCAATCCCGACCTTTCTCCTGAGCAGTGTATACTTGAAGTGTTGCCTCCCTGTCTTCTACGCAGGGCCGTGGCAAGACTTCGAAGAGGATATTCCTCTTATTGTTAGCCGTATAGGAGGAGGCCAGCTTGCTCAGGGAGTAGGCCCGGTCGTTTAGGTGTCGAGGAATCTGCTCCACTTGAATTTCGTCGAAGTCTTTTCGTAGTCTCTTTACCTCGGCTAAATACTTCACCATTAGAGGCTCCTAGGCCTCGAAACGGCCGATCACTTGGCCTACGACTAGGCCGGAGTCGCTGCGAATTCGGATTGTCTTCAGCCCCACTCCGGAGGCGATTCGTTGTCCAGTTAGCAAGGCCTCATACTCTGCGGCGTTTTTTGAAGCTTTCAACCCTAGCTTCAATGAGTACTCCATCTCTGCCTCGTTCGGGACTCGAATGATAAGGCCGGCACAGCTCCCCTCCTCGGTAGAGGATCCGTTGACGTAAAGGACCTAATCGGGGACGGAGTCGAGCCCCTCCTCGATTAAAGGTTGGGACCCGGGGACTAGCGCCGACACTGCCTCCTTGTTGGGGATAGTACATTCGATAATGAAGTCTGCCAAGACTTGTGCTTTGATAGCTTGCCTTAGGCGGTATTTGATATCGAATTGAGATAACTCCCACCTCCATTTCTCCAGACGACCGGATGACTCGGGAAAGGCGAGAATAGTCCCTAGGGGGCGCTCGGTGAGGACGAGGATGGTGTATGCCTGAAAATAGTACCGTAGCTTCCTTGAGGCCACGATAAGCGCCTAGACAATATTTTCTATGGCCGGGTACCTTGTTTCTGTTGGAGATAGTGCCCTCAGAGTCAATTATTGGATCACAGGCACGTGATTGCAATGATTGAGGGAGGACCTATCCCGGTAGGACAGTCTTACTCGAGATGATAGTATGCTATCTGGTTTATCTTTATCATCGTGTACTGCTTTAGGTGACCTGACATGTCGCTATTACACGTTGATAAAGCCCCTAGGATTCTTGCTTGACTGCCGACAGTATGATGGCGATCATATACGTGAGAGCTGGTGGTCTATAAGCACATCCTTAAAAGGTCCCTAGTCGTAGGAGTTCCGAGACAGGGCATCGATACTCCATTAGTAGACTAGTGTATACAGTCGAGACCCCGACGAGGGGCGGTGGCCGGTCTCACAAGCCACTGGTGTCAGTTGGTTCACCTAAGATGTATACAGGTGCTCATTGGGTTATGAGTACACCGGACAGGACTCGCCGGGAACCTGCTAGTTGGTCATATACCAGATGTCAGATAGCAGTTCCCTGGTGACATGTGTACAGGTTAGTTCATCGACCTGAGATCGTCATTTGTCTCGTGTGAGTTCCCACTGTGCTTTGATTACTACCCTACCACGGCTCAAAGGAGTCGTGCAAACAGGTTTTAGTTGGGTACAGTCCCGAGCCACATGGAGGCAGTGAGCGGATCTGCAGGGGTTCGTCTCTCCCGGTATTGGGGGTGAGGTCGCGCTGTGTCTAGGAGAGCCATTACACAAAGCCCTCGGCCGAGGCAGGAGATTTACTGGTAGGTATTCCAGTAGTATCTCAGGGTGTTCTGGGCTACGCTCCGACACGACTTGTACCGCTTTTGGGGGTCTGACTTTTACCAACCCCCTAGGCCCGCCATGCGATACTCATAGACGAACGGACCGGACTGTACGGATATTGTCACTGACAGGCTCAGTTGGGTGTCGGGGTGAGCTTCCTCATCGACGTCCCATTTGGTCAATACCTGGTGGCCCGTCACGTATTGGCTTATACCTCTGACGTGCTAGTGGTTAAATCCACAGCCAAGGTATTGACGAGTCTTTAGAGTCCACCACACTCAGTTACTCAGCTTTCGGGCGAAACGCTGTAGAGGCCGTATGGAGATATGGCAGGGTTCGATCAGATACGTGCGGTATTGCACGGATCGTGATCGGACAGTTTTTACTAGCCGGCTTTGGCTTAAGCCGGATCCTAGTATTTGGTAGTGTAGTTTTGTCTCTTTGCATTTGTGTTCAGTGGGAATACAAATGCGGGCATGTATTTGCAGTAGTGGGGTTTTCCCGTATTTTATTACGGGACCAGTTTTTCTGAAGTTGCCAGTTCGCATTCCGTTACGGCCGGTTTTCCTTCATTCCTTCTCGGTCGGACTTTCTTGATGGAGGGTGTTAATTGCAAGTTTGCAATTAACATCTAGTGGAGGGCTTTCTTGCATATATTGCATTATGATGAGACTTGCTTCATGATGATATTCTTTTTTGGTCTCATCTTTGCTTTTCTTGTGATGGTTTTAAAAGGGAGATTGATTAGTGAATTGAGGGTGACCATTTTCTATGTTGTTGATATTCTTTCTTGCACCTTTTCTCTCTCCAATCTCATCCTTGAGATAAGAGGCCGGCCACTTGGGAGAAGGGGAGAATGAGGGTTTCATTTTGTATGAGGAAATTTGTTTCATCTCATTATTCATGCTAGAAATTCCTCACATCACAAAAAGGGTTCAAAGTTCATTTCTTTTCTTCCATCCATCCAAGGCAACTTCAAGAATCCCAAAAGAGACATGCTCACTACACTATTCTATAGCAAGCCTTGGACGCGTCGGCTAGCCAACGTCGCGCCCGAGTTGCCTCGGTCAAGAGGCGGGAGTCCGTAAAAGATTCCGGCCACGTGGTGCCCTTTCCGACGAGCGAGGAGGTGACGGAGATTCCGCGGGAGATCGGATTGGAGACGAAGACCGAAGGACACGGATCGCTTGGTATATCTCTCACTCCATCTCTAGTTAGCTAGTATAGGTTAATGGTTTACGATCCGGGTTTTCTTTGTCCGCGGTAGCGCCGGCTTCCGAGTAGGGAAAAATTTTGATTCCGCATTTTGGCCTCAAGTACGAGGCCGGGGCGCTGCCGTGGCGCAACATGGTATCAGAGCCACGCCATTAACCTTGCCTAGCTTGTTCTAATGCGTTTTACGTATCCGATCGACCAAAATCCCGAAAACCGTATTTTAGTTCATATCAGTTTCTGTTGAAATTTTTTGGTCTCAGAAAATTTTTCAGGTTGTAAAAAACTAGTCTTCTGCAAATTCTAAGACCACTGTAAAAATTCGACAGTGTCAGTCGTACAGTGGAGCGCGGAAGCGCGGCCAAACCCACCTTTGGGCCGCCCTTCCGCCGCAGTCTACTGTGCTCAACTTGTCAAAATTTTCCAGTGGGCTTCTGGGCTGAAAATAGGGCTTTTGGGATATTAAATTTGGGCCAATTATTTCTGTGAGTGCTACAGTTTTTCTTGGGGCCCACTGGTTAATTGTTTGATCGATCGGATATTTTTAAACACTTTATTTCACAGTATTTACATTATATCTGCGACCGTGAATGTCACTCGATCGGTAAATCCGGTCTAGCTGCTATAGCCCGGTTAGACGGATTTGCGAACGTGACTTTCACGTTGATGTTCTGTGTTTATGCTGTGTTGTTGCGGATCGGTCGTGGGGGATAGCCTGGATGCAATGCTAGTTCTGTTTTGTTGTATTATGTACATTTGATATTGCGGGGCGAGCGTCCGACATGTGGACTGCCGTCACCGCCTGTTTGTATTATTCTTTTGGGTCACGACCTGGTTGCGGTCGATGTACCCGGTGTATGTATATTTTATTTTCTGTACTAGGATTACCCCGCGGAGGGGTGCACGGATAGCCGGGTTCTAGAGGGCAATGGGCCCGCATCTCATGGCATTGAGACGGAGGGGGCCTCACTCTAGGATTGGCGGGCTATTCGCCGCACTCGTAGGGGGTATAGGGTTGACCCAGGAGGGGTGCCCAAGTTACCGGATTCCGTGAAGTGCTGGGTGGTCCATTCACGTCGCTGAAGGGGGCTGCCTCGCTTCAGGTTTTGGCGGGTAACTTGCCGCGCCCGTAGGGGTCTAGGATTTCATTGCACATGCTATCCACACGACCAGGGGAACGTCGGGTTTCAGCAGCGGCTCTGTGAAACCCAGGGATCCCAGATATCTGTATTGATCTGTGTTGCTGTACATTTCTGTGATGTTGCTTCTTATCACGCCTTGAGCGAATATAATATATTGGTATATATATTAGTAGATGCTGTATATGTTTTACATCCGCGCTAGTCCAGTCCCCGCTCTGTCGTTAGTAAGCTAACCTAACGGGTGATGACGGGACCCGGTGGCGAATGCGGATGGCATATACGTACATCAGTATATTTTCGTTCTTTGTGGTGTGATCATTTGATGGGACTGCGTTGATTCGGATCAATGCAAGATAAACAAACCTATTCTGATGTTGTTGGAACATTTTTCAAAAAGCTGTTGTTGCAAGAACGTTCACTTTTGTTTTGCATCGTGGTATTCATTTGGAATATCCTGCTCCTCAGTCGACGAGGCAAGGGCCGAGATCCCTTCACCGGGAGTGACCCCTTGGACAGAAGTTTGCGTCAGGGCATTAACTTCACTATAGCCGATTACTTTTGCTTTGCATCGTGATATTCAGTTGGAATATCCTGCACCTCATTCTACGGGGAAAGAGCCGAGATCCCTTCACCGGGAGTGACCTCTTTAGCAAAGGCTTTCGTCACTATATTTTTATAAAAAACTATGCAGTTCCTTCAACGATATCAAGTTCATTACGTTAAAGGTTTTTCGCCAAAAACCAGCCGTAGCCCTCCGTCATTTCCTACAGGTATTATTTGGTATTCGTGCTGCGTTTGTTGACCTAGTCAAGACGTAGTGTTCGGTAGCTAAGTGGTACTTGTTTGTTGCATAAGTGGGATTGGTTAGGACAGTCGTGCGGCCTTGTTGACCTAGTCAAGGGCACGTACGGGTGGGTTTAATGCAATCCAGAATAATGACGGGTTGAACTTGACTGGCGGTTTATGGTTTGTTGACCTAGTCAAGGTCATAAACCGCTTGGGGTAAAATCACATCGGGAGTTTCAAAAGAACTGAAACTTGCCAGGCATGCGTATACCTTCTGGAGTGTGGTGACTTGAGTGGATTCCGTCAAGTTATCATGCAATGATAGTTGGATCCCGATTCCCACTGATGAGTTATTTTACTCCTCGGGTGACCCCGACTAGTTCTTCTTTCAGGTTTGGAGGAGAATTTGAGGTACAGTGGGAGGTTTCCTGATTAGATAGAGTGATAACCATTCTGATCTAGGTTAGAGTGCACGCTGAGTGTTTCTTTTCTCTCTCTCTGGCAGCGACCATTGACCCGACCCTAAGACTATGACTCAGTAACCAAGTTGACCGAACCTTCTTAACACTGGCTTTTGGATTGTCAGAGTTGCAGACCTCATTGCCACTCCTACTTTTACCCTTTTCTCCAGGACGCCCCGTATTACTACAAACGTCCACTTCCATTGGACAAAACCATCGTATGGTTAGATACGAACTCGAAGGACTTCGAGGATGGTTTCTGGTTCTGGAGAAAACGGATAGGACTATTAAGTTGTCTTTTCTTTTCACCTTCTCTCAGGTTGCGAGTACTCCTTGGTTTAGGAGTAGTACACCTATTACGCAAATTGGATAGTCTTTTTCCAAACCTTAGGCTGGTGCCGAACGGTGGGGAATGAAGAAAACCAATTAGCATAACGATGGTGTGCAGAAGGTATTAAGTTAAGACAAAGCAAGGGATTAGTAGGAGGGCAAAGTAAATTGCGACTGATATTCACGACCAAACCAAGTATTTCTTCGCCAATCCTAAATCACCTTTGTATTTCTCCAGGACACTCCGTATTACTACGAAGATCCCAGTTTATTGGATAATCCATCGTATGGTTATATACGAACTCGAAAGGAACTTGTTCCAGTTCGGGGATGGATTCTGGTTCAGGAGAAATAGGAATAAAGTACATTCAGGTGTCTTTTATCTTCACCTTCTCTCGTATTGCGAGTGTTCCTAGGATTGGGACAGTACACCCATAATGCTTATTGGATAGTCTTCTTCCAAACCATAGGGTGGTGCCGAACGGTAGGGAAGGAAGAAAACCATTTGGCCTAAAGGGGTGTACAGAAGGTAATGACTAAAGACATAGAAAGGGATTTGGAGAGGTGGCAAAGAATTATACGGTTACAGTTGTGAATCTGGATAATGGAAGAGGCATTACTAGGAATACCAGGATACCCCAACGAAACATTTCAATGTTTCAGTTTCACCGTGTACTGTTAATGGAAAACTGATTTCCCAGTTAGACACTTGCTCCAGGGTATGTATTTACCAGGTATGATTCTCACATCTGTATGGTTTTACAGATGCTGAGTGGGAGTAAGTTATTGGGAATTAGGTGACCATCCTCTTTATATCGGGATTCGCTGGAATTGGTGATATTTGAGGAAGCCACCTGGGTTGTTTGCCGGTCGGCAAATATTTGGTTTTGAATATCCGTTGTTGTGCACCAATTTCAAATTGATATATCTGTACGTCTATTTTTATAGAGTGAGACATACCTTTTTGAAATTATGTCTATGACATTTACCTATACCAGTGGATGGTTAGGTAAGGAGCATTGAACAACGGTGTGATTCTTCTTAACCATAAGTACAGTTTTCAACCTACGACACACAGTGAATGAGTTATCAGACTCAAGGGACTTATACAGAGTATTGTATGTTGTCCAAGGCCCATTAGGACAGAGGGGTAGGTCCTCGTACTATATTCGGTTTACTTTTAACTTCTCTAGTTCTTAGACATGTGTTTCGTAGAAACACAGGGTCTAAGTTTTGAGGAGTTATAGGTATTTGAATAGAGTAGAGAACCAGGTGTAGCAAGTATCGGGATTCTTCAAAGAGATCGAAGATGTAGATACTTGTGTATGGTATTCAGTTGATAGTAATGATTAAGAGAAATTGCTTCTCTTTCAGGTTACTCATAATTGGAAGCATTCCTAAGTTGAGTAACGCTGATCGGCCTCCTTCCATTTAGTTGACATGCACTGGAGACAGCTGCATGATTTGAATCTGGTTCAATTAAATCAGTGCCTCTGGTTCTATATTGGATATAGGACAGTTCATATCTTGACATTGTTAAGGTACGGGGAGTTGTCCGGCTTATGCTTAAAACCAGACACTGGACAACTCAAGGCACGTTTCTGTAATGGCAGTTTGTGGGTTGACCCAGGCTATGACGAGGGTTGATTTTCTACCATCTGGATGAACAATAGCAATATTGTTCTAGACTCGCCACAGTTTTTATTAAAAATGGATTTTTTCAGAAAAAGTAGTGGGAGTATGGTAGAACTGGAAGTGATTCCAGAACCACAAACGATTACTGAAGATTTGATAAGGAACCTAAAGATTCAATCTGATTTGACATTCCATTGGCCACTCCGCAGATAAGGTGGGTAACTTCAGGCACCCGAGAGGTACTACGGTAGTCTCAAGGACGGTGACAGGGAAGTTCTTGTTTACCCACAATTACCATTGCTGTTGTTCCAGGCTGCGAGACCCGGCAGGAGGATGAGTATAGCGTCGTTCTAAACTAGCTTTAGAAGTGCGCGTCTATATGACTCTGGCAAAGGGTTGTCGTAGTCAGTGGGAGCAGCGGAAGCATTGGTGGACATCAGGCTTATGTCTATTTATAGACTAAAGCAGATGTAGCGGAGATAGATCATCTATTTCTGATGTGACAGTCATAGGTTTGACATCATCAGAATAAGGGATGGATCTGTTGAGAAGGTAGTAGAGTGTGATGTCCTGGTATTTGGATGACATACACAGAATAGGAAAAGATACTCCTATACTGCGATCGGTTATACTTTGGTCGTCACACAGTGGTTTCTCCACAAAGGACTTGGATATTATATCAGACATACTGGTTACTAGATCTATGGTTTTAGATCTAGATTTGGGTAGTTTCCCAATCTGGGTACCTTGACAGCATTCTATAAGTATTTAGAATGGACGACTCCTGGCACGGTAGTGCACCTGCAGTTGATGGAGTCACCCTCTCTAAAGGTGTCTTATAGACTAAAGGGGAGAGGGATACTCATGATTGGCAGATCACTTGCTTAGGCAATTGAGTCAATCATGAGATGTCAAGTACCACACCAGATGTTGTTCTTGCAGTAGATGCAATAAGTTGATATTAATCCAATCCTGGAGAAACAATCGGAAGCAGTTTTAGGACATAAGTGCATGTTCTAGGGATATGATAACGACAGCCTCATTTGGGAGACAGTTATCATTCCAGGCTTCCAAGGTGACATGGATGGCAGAGTGGCTGTCAGAGTTGTAGTTTTCCCTCTGACGAGGGGCAGTATTTTGGACAGGTGGTCCACGTGGATACTGAGGGATGGCATGGCGCAGGATACTGATTGAGTTCAGTTGACGATACAGTCTAAGAAGTCTGGATTTGGAGTTCATTTATGAGCTAGGTCCCATCAGACATCCAGACATTCTAAGACAGGTATTGCTCATTTCGGGAGATGGCTTTCTCCGCGAACTTGAGATATAGAGAGACATAGAAAGAAACTTCTCTGCGGATCCACTCACTGAGGCTATTCTTCGAACGCAATAGTTTCGCAAACGAGCTTTGTGAGACTGACTAGTAGTGGAGTTGGGTGTTCGGTATCACACGGGCTGTGAGTATGCGGCATCGCAATAATTAGCCTTGAGTGCAAGTGGGAGATTGTTGGAGATAGTGCCCTCAGAGTCAATTATTGGATCACAGGCACGTGATTGCAATGATTGAGGGAGGACCTATCCCGGTAGGACAGTCTTACTCGAGATGATAGTATGCTATCTGGTTTATCTTTATCATCGTGTACTGCTTTAGGTGACCTGACATGTCGCTATTACACATTGATAAAGCCCCTAGGATTCTTGCTTGACTGCCGACAGTATGATGGCGATCATATACGTGAGAGCTGGTGGTCTATAAGTACATCCTTAAAAGGTCCCTAGTCGTAGGAGTTCCGAGACAGGGCATCGATACTCCATTAGTAGACTAGTGTATACAGTCGAGACCCTGACGAGGGGCGGTGGCCGGTCTCACAAGCCACTGGTGTCAGTTGGTTCACCTAAGATGTATACAGGTGCTCATTGGGTTATGAGTACACCGGACAGGACTCGCCGGGAACCTGCTAGTTGGTCATATACCAGATGTCAGATAGCAGTTCCCTGGTGACATGTGTACAGGTTAGTTCATCGACCTGAGATCGTCATTTGTCTCGTGTGAGTTCCCACTGTGCTTTGATTACTACCCTACCACGGCTCAAAGGAGTCGTGCAAACAGGTTTTAGTTGGGTACAGTCCCGAGCCACATGGAGGCAGTGAGCGGATCTGCAGGGGTTCGTCTCTCCCGGTATTGGGGGTGAGGTCGCGCTGTGTCTAGGAGAGCCATTACACAAAGCCCTCGGCCGAGGCAGGAGATTTACTGGTAGGTATTCCAGTAGTATCTCAGGGTGTTCTGGGCTACGCTCCGACACGACTTGTACCGCTTTTGGGGGTCTGACTTTTACCAACCCCCTAGGCCCGCCATGCGATACTCATAGACGAACGGACCGGACTGTACGGATATTGTCACTAATAGGCTCAGTTGGGTGTCGGGGTGAGCTTCCTCATCGACGTCCCATTTGGTCAATACCTGGTGGCCCGTCACGTATTGGCTTATACCTCTGACGTGCTAGTGGTTAAATCCACAGCCAAGGTATTGACGAGTCTTTAGAGTCCACCACACTCAGTTACTCAGCTTTCGGGCGAAACGCTGTAGAGGCCGTATGGAGATATGGCAGGGTTCGATCAGATACGTGCGGTATTGCACGGATCGTGATCGGACAGTTTTTACTAGCCGGCTTTGGCTTAAGCCGGATCCTAGTATTTGGTAGTGTAGTTTTGTCTCTTTGCATTTGTGTTCAGTGGGAATACAAATGCGGGCATGTATTTGCAGTAGTGGGGTTTTCCCGTATTTTATTACGGGACCAGTTTTTCTGAAGTTGCCAGTTCGCATTCCGTTCCGGCCGGTTTTCCTTCATTCCTTCTCGGTCGGACTTTCTTGATGGAGGGTGTTAATTGCAAGTTTGCAATTAACATCTAGTGGAGGGCTTTCTTGCATATATTGCATTATGATGAGACTTGCTTCATGATGATATTCTTTTTTGGTCTCATCTTTGCTTTTCTTGTGATGGTTTTAAAAGGGAGATTGATTAGTGAATTGAGGGTGACCATTTTCTATGTTGTTGATATTCTTTCTTGCACCTTTTCTCTCTCCAATCTCATCCTTGAGATAAGAGGCCGGCCACTTGGGAGAAGGGGAGAATGAGGGTTTCATTTTGTATGAGGAAATTTGTTTCATCTCATTATTCATGCTAGAAATTCCTCACATCACAAAAAGGGTTCAAAGTTCATTTCTTTTCTTCCATCCATCCAAGGCAACTTCAAGAACCCCAAAAGAGACATGCTCACTACACTATTCTATAGCAAGCCTTGGACGCGTCGGCTAGCCAACTTCGCACCCGAGTTGCCTCGGTCAAGAGGCGGGAGCCCGTAAAAGATTCCGGCCACGTGGTGTCCTTTCCGACGAGCGAGGAGGTGACGGAGATTCCGCGGGAGATCGGATTGGAGACGAAGACCGAAGGACACGGATCGCTTGGTATATCTCTCACCCCATCTCTAGTTAGATAGTATAGGTTAATGGTTTACGATCCGGGTTTTCTTTGTCCGCGGTAGCGCCGGCTTCCGAGTAGGGAAAAATTTTGATTCCGCATTTTGGCCTCAAGTACGAGGCCGGGGCGCTGCCGTGGCGCAACATGGTATCAGAGCCACGCCATTAACCTTGCCTAGCTTGTTCTAATGCGTTTTACGTATCCGATCGACCAAAATCCCGAAAACCGTATTTTAGTTCACATCAGTTTCTGTTGAAATTTTTTGGTCTCAGAAAATTTTTCAGGTTGTAAAAAACTAGTCTTCTGCAAATTCTAAGACCACTGTAAAAATTCGACAGTGTCAGTCGTACAGTGGAGCGTGGAAGCGCGGCCAAACCCACCTTTGGGCCGCCCTTCCGCCGCAGTCTACTGTGCTCAACTTGTCAAAATTTTCCAGTGGGCTTCTGGGCTGAAAATAGGGCTTTTGGGATATTAAATTTGGGCCAATTATTTCTGTGAGTGCTACAGTTTTTCTTGGGTCCCACTTGTTAATTGTTTGATCGATCAGATATTTTTAAACACATTATTTCACAGTATTTACATTATATCTGCGACCGTGAATGTCACTCGATCGGTAAATCCGGTCTAGCTGCTATAGCCCGGTTAGACGGATTTGCGAACGTGACTTTCACGTTGATGTTCTGTGTTTATGCTGTGTTGTTGCGGATTGGTCGTGGGGGATAGCCTGGATGCAATGCTAGTTCTGTTTTGTTGTATTATGTACATTTGATATTGCGGGGCGAGAGTCCGACATGTGGACTGCCGTCACCGCCTGTTTGTATTATTCTTTTGGGGCACGACCTGGTTGCGGTCGATGTACCCGGTGTATGTATATTTTATTTTCTGTACTAGGATTACCCCGCGGAGGGGTGCACGGATAGCCGGGTTCTAGAGAGCAACGGGCCCGCATCTCATGGCATTGAGACGGAGGGGGCCTCACTCTAGGATTGGCGGGCTATTCGCCGCACTCGTAGGGGGTATAGGGTTGACCCAGGAGGGGTGCCCAAGTTACCGGATTCCGTGAAGTGCTGGGTGGTCCATTCACGTCGCTGAAGGGGGCTGCCTCGCTTCAGGTTTTGGCGGGTAACTTGCCGCGCCCGTAGGGGTCTAGGATTTCATTGCACAGGCTATCCACACGACCAAGGGAACGTCGGGTTTCAGCAGCGGCTCTGTGAAACCCGGGGATCCCAGATATCTGTATTGATCTGTGTTGCTGTACATTTCTGTGATGTTGCTTCTTATCACGCCTTGAGCGAATATAATATATTGGTAAATATATTAGTAGATGCTGTATATGTTTTACATCCGCGCTAGTCCAGTCCCCGCTCTGTCGTTAGTAAGCTAACCTAACGGGTGATGATGGGACCCAGTGGCGAATGCGGATGGCATATACGTACATCAGTATATTTTCGTTCTTTGTGGTGTGATTATTTGATGGGACTGCGTTGATTCGGATCAATGCAAGATAAACAAACCCATTCTGATGTTGTTGGAACATTTTTCAAAAAGCTGTTGTTGCAAGGACGTTCACTTTTGTTTTGCATCGTGGTATTCATTTGGAATATCCTGCTCCTCAGTCGACGAGGCAAGGGCCGAGATCCCTTCACCGGGAGTGACCCCTTGGACAGAAGTTTGCGTCAGGGCATTAACTTCACTATAGCCGATTACTTTTGCTTTGCATCGTGATATTCAGTTGGAATATCCTGCACCTCATTCTACGGGGAAAGAGCCGAGATCCCTTCACCGGGAGTGACCTCTTTAGCAAAGGCTTTCGTCACTATATTTTTATAAAAAACTATGCAGTTCCTTCAACGATATCAAGTTCATTACGTTAAAGGTTTTTCGCCAAAAACCAGCCGTAGCCCTCCGTCATTTCCTACAGGTATTATTTGGTATTCGTGTTGCGTTTGTTGACCTAGTCAAGACGTAGTGTTCGGTAGCTAAGTGGTACTTGTTTGTTGTATAAGTGGGATTGGTTAGGACAGTCGTGCGGCCTTGTTGACCTAGTCAAGGGCACGTACGGGTGGGTTTAATGCAATCCAGAATAATGACGGGTTGAACTTGACTGGCGGTTTATGGTTTGTTGACCTAGTCAAGGTCATAAACCGCTTGGGGTAAAAATCACATCGGGAGTTTCAAAAGAACTGAAACTTGCCAGGCATGCGCATACCTTCTGGAGTGTGGTGACTTGAGTGGATTCCGTCAAGTTATCATGCGATGATAGTTGGATCCCGATTCCCACTGATGAGTTATTTTACTCCTCGGGTGACCCCGACTAGTTCTTCTTTCAGGTTTGGAGGAGAATTTGAGGTACAGTGGGAGGTTTCCAGATTAGATAGAGTGATAACCATTCTGATCTAGGTTAGAGTGCACGCTGAGTGTTTCTTTTCTCTCTCTCTGGCAGCGACCATTGACCCGACCCTAAGACTATGACTCAGTAACCAAGTTGACCGAACCTTCTTAACACTGGCTTTTGGATTGTCAGAGTTGCAGACCTCATTGCCACTCCTACTTTTACCCTTTTCTCCAGGACACCCCGTATTACTACGAACGTCCACTTCCATTGGACAAAACCATCGTATGGTTAGATACGAACTCGAAGGATTTCGAGGATGGTTTCTGGTTCTGGAGAAAACGGATAGGACTATTAAGTTGTCTTTTCTTTTCACCTTCTCTCAGGTTGCGAGTACTCCTTGGTTTAGGAGTAGTACACCTATTACGCAAATTGGATAGTCTTTTTCCAAACCTTAGGCTGGTGCCGAACGGTGGGGAATGAAGAAAACCAATTAGCATAACGATGGTGTGCAGAAGGTATTAAGTTAAGACAAAGCAAGGGATTAATAGGAGGGCAAAGTAAATTGCGACTGATATTCACGACCAAACCAAGTATTTCTTCGCCAATCCTAAATCACCTTTGTATTTCTCCAGGACACTCCGTATTACTATGAAGATCCCAGTTTATTGGATAATCCATCGTATGGTTATATACGAACTCGAAAGGAACTTGTTCCAGTTCGGGGATGGATTCTGGTTCAGGAGAAATAGGAATAAAGTACATTCAGGTGTCTTTTATCTTCACCTTCTCTCGTATTGCGAGTGTTCCTAGGATTGGGACAGTACACCCATAATGCTTATTGGATAGTCTTCTTCCAAACCATAGGCTGGTGCCGAACGGTAGGGAAGGAAGAAAACCATTTGGCCTAAAGGGGTGTACAGAAGGTAATGACTAAAGACATAGAAAGGGATCCGATCTAGACAGTTCGTTCAATGTTCCCCTCGACGAGGGGGAACTCTGTTAGCGCCTCCACCGGGGCCCCTCAGATTTATTTTTGTTCGTCATAGGTATCCAAGGACCCCTGTAAATCGCTCGTGCTTCCAAGGTCGTCGATTCGCTCCTCGGAGGTGGATGTCTCTGTGAAGCAAATCTTGGCGATTTGCTGGTTCCCATATGCCCGGCCTATTCCCCCTTGATCCAATGGAAACTTGATCGTGATGTAGTAGGTCGAGATTTGGGCCTGAAGGGAGTTTTGCGTCAGGCGCCCCAGGAGGATATTATAGGAAGGGGTAATCCTGGCGACAATGAACTCCACTAGTACGGTTCTCATACGACATGCCTCCCCAACGTTAAGGAGGAGGGTAACCACTCCCTCTGCCGGGATGGAGTGGTTAGTAAACCCCGACAGAGTGTGGGTGGTCGGCCGCAGGTTTGACGGGCCGACCCCCATACACATGAAGCAGTCATAGAAAAGGATGTCCGCCGAGCTTCTCGAGTCGACCAGTATCATTTGGACCTCGTATCGGTGGACCCATGCTGTAATCACGAGGGGGTCGTTGTGAGGCAGGGATATTCCATAGAGGTCTTCGTCAATGAAGGTGATGGGCTCGACTGTTTTTTTTTTCTTCCGGGGTTGGTCGCTGGTTCCATCGACTGGTAGTAGGTGGCGAATCTCGCCGGCTCCATGTGCACCCCACTAGGATACGACCATGATTTGGCCGATCGTTAATTCGCCGGAAGGGGGTGATTCTCTTGCTCCCAGTCTGCCTGACGCTTTTCCTGCAGGTACTTTTCCAGATGGCCCGAGTGAATCAACTCCTCGATGTAATCGCGGAGTTTTTTACAGTTCTCGGTAAGGTGTCCCTGCGACCTATGGAAGGCGAAGTACGGGCCTCGAGTCTGTTTGGCCGCTCTATTAGTGACCGGAGGGATCTTGAAGAATCGCTCGCCCTTCTCTTCCTCCATCAGCTTAGTCTGAGAGATATTGAGCGGAGTATACTCCTGTAACTTTGGGGAGTATGGTTTTGGCCGGTCGACCTTCTTTTTCTCTTCCCTGCCCCTCTTTTTTTGGTCGGCCTGGTTACCTCGGGGTAGGTTTGCGTTTACTTCGGACTCAAGTTGGATTTCCCGCTCGGTCTAAGCTTTTACCTCGGCCATGGTCCTAGGTTGCGCCAATGCAAAGGAGCGGAGCCACTCCTTGTGCCTAAGACCTGACCTCATACCTGTGATTACAGTCTCATCCCGATGCCCGGGGACTTCAAGAAGAGCGTTGTAGAAGTGAGTGATATATCCTCTAAAGGATTCCTTGTCCCCGCTCTTTATAGTGAAGAGGTAATCGACGGTCCGCTTTTGTCGTCTGTTCCCGACGAAATATCCGAGGAACTGGTCGGCCAGCTCATCAAAGGTAGAGATGGAGCGTGGCGTGAGTCCTTGGAACCATTCTTGTCTATCCCGGATGAGAGTGGTGGGGAACGCTCGGCATTGGGTAGCGTCGGAGTTATCCTGGAAGATCATGTCTGCCATAAACGCGTCCAGATGGTCTTTCGGGTCGGACTTCCCATTAAAGAGGGACACTTTTGGAGGCTTGTTTTTGGATGAGACGCGGACAACGAGCGACTCTTCAGGCTTCGTAAGCGAGTCGGCGGCATACGTGGCCCCCTCGTTTGAAGGATGACTCTCCCAATGTATACCCTCGGTTCTCTTTTCGAGGGCGTCGAGACTGTCGTGGTACCCCAAGGATTCGGCGTGTTCAGAGTTATGGCCCTTCTCACTGGCGGCTTGTGCCTGGTTGTGGCTCTGGTTCCATTCTATCAGGTTCCTAAGGTCCCCTGGCGAGGTCATTCTCGAGTCATCGCGGCGAGTGCCGCCCGCGTGACCCCGTCGAGGGAGATGGTGTCGGCCATGCCTGGAAGCAGGAAAGCTGACCGACACCTCCTCGGGAGGGACAGGAGCGGGATAGGCCTCGGTGCGAGGAGCTCTTTTACGAGTGCTCGGCGTAGAGCTGTGAGGCGCCCAACGGGTCATTGAATCGGTCGCCATGGGGGACCTGTGGCCGCCGGAGATAGCAATACGCTACTTAGTGGTGCCAACGCGGACAGCTTCATCTCCCCCTCTGCGGAGGCTGTGATCCTGGGATGGGGGAACGGTGACCTGGGGGGCTTGTCCCGCCATTTAGACGCAGATAAGGGCATCCACTATGGATGCGAGCCTGTCTATCCGTGCAGAGAGGGCGTGAACGGCATTAGGGGGAGGAGCGGATCCATCCACGCCTCCATTGTGGGGAGGGCGGCGGAGGGTGCTTAGATCATCACGGTGTTCACTCGCCATGAGTTCGAAATCGGAAGATCAACTTTCGATGAGTGGAATTTTCAGATTTCCCACAGACGGCACCAACTGATGGAGGCTAGGATCTCTTTCAGATGTTGTCCTCCGTCGATCTTTCGCGAGCATGGATGAAAAACTGAGATTGGTGTTGGGGGTTGCCTCCTTAAGCGTGTGGCTCTCAGTGGGCTTGTTTTGAGGCGAAGCCGAGCTATCTGGAAAAGAAGTCCCAGGGTGGTTGTACCACCGTGGACCCTCCGACGATTAAGTGAGCCGAGGTATTTGGGCAGAGTAGCGGCTTATTGGGTTAAAATTGCCTTACTTGAGTCATCTGGGAGAGGGGTTTTTATAGCGGTCGCTTGGAGAGGACTGGCGCGAGATATCCACCATCGGTTACGCCCCTGGCGTTATGCCCCTAGCATTACGCCCGCGTGAATGACGGGATCCACCCGTTAATGACGAGATACACTCGTTAATGGAGGGATATAACGGCATGGAACGCGGGATTGTGGGGCGGCGGATATCTCGCTTTTGGCGAGATACGCGGAGCCATGGCGGATGCGCTTGGGCTCTAGGTTCTTAGTTGCTCAGTAGAACCGGGAAGGCTTAGCTCGGCGAGAGGCTCGAAGGCGAGCGGGAGACCGAGAAAGCTCGGTTCCGTGATAGCTTGGAGGAGAGCGGGAGGCCGGGAAGCTCGGCGTGTAAGAGGGCTCGGAGGCGAGCCAATGGTTATTTGCATGGCGAGCACAGGAATGTTCAGGGATTCCTCGGAGGCCGGGTCTTGCCGCTGGACGATAGCCCGGGGGACGCCTCCAATGTGTCGTGCTTGCCCTGTTTCCATGAGCACCGGGACACGTCATCTACCATGTGTCAGGATATGGGGAGTTCCTAGTTACGGGCATCATCACCCCAAACCAAAAGAGAAAGAGAAAGAAAAAGATAAAAAGAAAAAGAAAAAGAAAACCTCACAAATAAAGAACATTATAACAAGAATGAAGAAGGGAAAGTAGAACCCTAATTTTATTCTTTTTCTAATATAAAAATATCCTAATTATGAAATAAACCAAGTTGAAGGAAGAAAATTAACGAGTAAATTGAATTTTAAACATCATCCAGGAACTTTGTTTAACTCCAAATTGAGTTAAAAAGAACACTAAATTTTATAAAGCGGTATCGAAATTTTAAGATTTTTTAGATAACATCATTGAACTTTAAAAATAATATGAATCCCACTTGGCGGATTTCTTTGCTATGGTATTTTCTTGAAAAAATGTATTCAATTCATTTTGGAGCTATTCAGTCCATTTACAAGATCTTTTAGGGTTATTCATTCAACTCATGCATTAAAAAAACGGGTTAGCTAACTAACATTTTCGTAAAATGATGCCAGTTCAAAGCGGGTTCGAGGCATTTTTGAACTTCAGTGGTGTCATTTAGAAAACCTAAGAAATTAGATGGTGCTTTATAAAATTTACCTTGCAAAGAGTAGTCCAAAAAGATGTTGTTCCGATGAAGCTGAGGTATATATGGTCGTGATAACTTAAATGCTTTTGGACACGGGAGGGGATAAAAGGGAAATATTAGAAGGGTAAAGTCATAATATGGATGTTTTTTTTGGGTTGAGGGGGGAGGGGGGAGGCTAAAAGTAAAAAAGGAGTAGATTACACGAAATACTGTTACTATCAATTATAAAAATTAACAAAAATACATTAGAGTTTTATTTACAGTAAAATATCTTGAGTGCTAACATGTGAGGGTATTTTAGTGTACAATTCTCTTGAAAACCACAGTTGAAGGTAATATTCCATATTCAAAATTGTTTAAGGTATTTTAATTCAAAACCATGATAATTAAGGAGATTTTAGTGTATTTACCCTAAAAAAATCCTAATCTTTTTTTTATTTCTCTTACAATGGTTACATTAACTAAAACTGAAAAGGGTACATGGGCATCTTCAGTTTAAGAAACATTGAAAAAAATAAGAAAATCTCTTCCCCACCCCTCCCCTACCCTCTCTCTCTCTCTCACAAACACACCCGCTGATGGGGTTGGAATCACCCTCAAATGTTGTCCTCCGTCGATCACTACTACAAAAGGTCCCAAAGGTAACGGGGATTTCGTCACGGTTAAAACCGCCATTTTATCGTTACAGTTGTAAAAGAAGTGGTCACGGTGCAAACCGTGACCAATTGTAATATGTGGCGTGCCCCACAAAGTCCCCGTGATAAAACCCCTATCCCGCCCCATCTTTCCACGTGCTCCTCTTTCCCTCTGAAAAAATTTCGCACCAATTTCGTTCATGCTCGTCGCCACCACCTGGGGCACGTTGCCGCCGCCTCAAGCACGTCGCCGCCGGTGATCGAAGCCCCAAGGGCCGGCCGTGGTAAAAAATCTAGCTTCGTGGAAAATCTCCGCTAGCTAATCGATCGAGCTCGCCGCCGCTGTAAATCGAGACCCTAGGTTCGTGATCGTCAAGAGGTAAGTTTAATTAGTTTTGATTTTAATAATTTTTGTTTAATTTTTATATTTGTGTTTTGACCCCAAATCTCCTGCCCTAGCGCCATTCTTCGCTGCCTCTGCCTCGCCGCTTGAGCTCCCCCGACCCTTCCAAGCCCCGGCAACATCAAAGCCCTATCCACCCTCATCCCAGCGATGCCCTGACAACGTCGATTGAGGGCCTCGTCGAAGCTCCCCGCCTCTGTATCGAAACCCAAGCTATCTTTGAGGACTTTGAAGCTCACCGCCATTCCAAAGTCGGCCGCTGCAGCTCTGATCTCGCCGCCATTCGTCAAAGGTAAGTACAAACAGTTAATTTTTTTATTTTTTTGGTTTATTTCAATTTTTCAACCCGAATTGCAAAAAATCCATTGTTGATGTTATTGTTGCTGGTGGTGTTGGTGTTGTTGGAGGTGGTGCTGTTGGAGGTGTAGGGAGGCCGATTAGGATTTCGGTTGGGGCATGTGTTAGGGTATCTCAGTTAGGGTTAGGGCCGGATTATGGTTAGGGAAAGGTTTATGTTTTAGGGTTTGGGTTATGGTTAGGGTAATTTAGCGAATTTTTGTAGGTATTTTAGTGAAACACATGAACGGTTTAGGGTATTTTAGTGTAAATAAGTGACATTGAGCAAATGTGGTTTTTTAATTAAATTTTTTAATGATACTTAAGTAAAAACAACAAAAGTCAAGGTAATTTTAGTGAAATTTATATTAACTTAGTCAATTTAAGAATATGAATAGTTCAGTAAAAATTTTAAGGTAGTTTAGTGAAAAACTACAATAGTTAAGATATTTTAGTGAAATTTATACTTTTTTAGTTAATTTGAAGTAGTTTAATGAGAACCAATAATAATTTATGGTAATTTAATGTAATTGAGTAAAATTAAAGAAATACTGATTGAGTTAGGGTTGGGGTCAGGGTTAGTGTTAGGGTTAGGGTTCGTATAATTTAGCAAATTGTTGCAAATAATTTAGCGAAAAGCGAAATGGTTAAGGGTATTTTATTGAAAAACAATAATGTTAAGGGTATTTTAGTGTAATTAAGTTAAATCGAGCAAATTGGGGGTTTAGTGCAACTTAGTTAATTTAAGATAGTTTAATGAAAAACCAACAATAGTTAAGGATATTTTAGCGTAATTTAGTAAAATTGAAAAACTATGTTCTTAGAGGGGTGTGTATTTGCGCGCTTGTGTGTGTGCATACACACACAAGCACACACATACCCACACATACAAACAATGCCGAACATCAATTTATTACCGTTCTTCGATACATTAAATTCTTGTCAAATCCCACCTTAAAACCAATACTAAATCTAAAATTCTAAAATCGATAAAGAAAACCCTCATCTTTAAAAAACATTATCCTAAACATAGAACTTCAAAACCTTATATTTGAAATGTAAATGTAAAACTAATTGAAATCAAACCCTAAACTAAGCGTATGGTTTTCGATGATAATATGAAATTTTCATATTCTTATCGATAGTTAATCATATGTAAAAATGAAAATGTGACTTAGTTCTCGTCTATCGGTTAACATACGTTCGGTGTTCATCGTGATATAAAACTACACGAAAGTTGTTATACAACAGACTTTATCGTTCGGTTTCTAACAATCGTCGCGTAGTCTATGCGACGAGAATTAATATTCGATCGTATGATAACCGATAGATTTGTCCCATATAGACAAGTTAGGAATGTATAAAGTAGAAACCTGCATTCAATTGTGTTTTTCATTCGTTTCGGGATATTTATTTCGTCGGTACTTTTCTGCTGGTTCTCCGTGTACAATAATAAATTAGATGTTCATTTCAATGGTATTTCACAGCATTGAAATGATTATCTATTCTATTACAATGTACTCCGAGAACGGCGGTGAGGTGCTGCCAAAATTTTCTCGAAACGGATGAAAGTATAAGTGAATGGGTGTATACTTTATACATTCTTAATGAGATAGGTGCCTTACCCCTACAGCTGTTACCCTTAACATCAAATAAGAATATTTAATATTATCATCATTTTTCTTAGAAGAAAAATTCAACTCTCGAGCTTTAGGATTAGAAGGAGAAAGTTCTCAACGAGAGTTGGAGGAAAGCCTAATCTATTAACAATTGAAATCAAACTTAACCAAGTCGTTAATTAAACCTAACACTAATGCTTCTTATTATCCATCTATCTCGTATTTGTCATGAAATCGTAATTCCATGACTTTTATCTATAGGAATCTTACTAGTTCCATTTTCTTCCAATATGGCATTCCCGTACCTCCATAACAAGAGTTGGATGGACGACGACGTTTACTCGAGAGCCACTAATTTTTTCCTTAACGGTGTATACTTTTTCATCGATTTTTCCTACGCACGTCTTGGGATACCAAAAGAACATGAAATCTATTGTGCTTACTATAATTGTATGAACATGCGATTGCAGAAGTGTAGGGTTGCTAGGCACTGCCACAAGGGTCTACGAGGCATCAACCATGCCCGATTTATAATTTAGCCGTGCCGAACAACCCAAATCCGGATCTTTAAACTAGAGTTTATGCGAAAACTAACATGTTAAAAACTTTAACACTAAGTGAGAGGGATTACAACCTTTGTAGATCCGGTCCTTCACTTCTTAAGCTCTGTGTTGAGGTCCCTTCGCTGCGATCATCGTGTTCCGGACTCTCGAGTGGCTCCACGAAGAGAAAGATGCAGTCTTGCTTCCGGCCTCTAGGGCATACATATAACTAACAATCTCCCACTTACACTAGGGCCATCTGTTGTGGTATCACATACCCAACAATTAGCTGCGGTTGAAGTATCTCATACTCAACTATCCCATAAAAGTCTCTACTGGGAAAAAAGGCCTTTGTGAGTGGATCCGCGCTGTTGTCCTCTGTTTCTACTCTCCTAACCTCGATCTCCCTGGAGATCAACCATCTCCATGATCAGGCGATACTGCCTAAGAATTATATCTGGATTTCAGATGGGACGGTAGTACCATGGCAAAAGCCACAACTCCATTGTCACACAATGGTAGGAACGAAGTTCATCTCATGAACTTATATATCCAGACTGCCTCTTTGGTAGCATCCTTGGTAATGATGTATCTTGCCTTTATATCGTCTAGTAAGTCACGGTATCTAGCTTGGAACTCTTCCAACATACCGTCCCTCCACTGAGGGTAAAGACAATGCCTGCGACTGACTTTCAGTCGTCCTTATCACCCTGGATATCTTTCCAGTGATTCTCCCCAGGATCCATTGATACCATCTCACTACAACTAGTGAGTATCCTAACATCCAATTAGATCTATCTCATTGATCCAAAACCCAGGATTTAGGAGGTATCACGTTGATCCTATACGGAGAATCCTTGTGATAAGCGGAGATTGACCGATCGTAGCATAGGAAACTCCTTTCCTATCAAGAGTATGTCATCCACATACTCTACGAGGATCACCACCATACTCCCTACTACCTTTTTGTATATACAAGGTTCATCTACCATTTTGATGAAGTCAAACTCTTTGACTACCACATCAAAACACACGTTCCAACTCCGCGATGTCTGCTTTATCACATAAAATATCTTGCACACGTTTCCGCTGCTCCCACTGTCTACGAAGCTCTCTGGATGTGTACTTATAGACGCTCTCTTCCAAATCAACATTTAGAAAAGCAGTCATGACACCCAACCGCCAGATATCGTAGTCATGGTATGTAGCCGTGGAAAATAGGATCTGGATGGACTTAAGCATAGCTTTGAAAGTCTCAACTTTTCCATGTACACCTAGTAATCTTCTCAAGATATACTTGCTCCTGATGGGAATTTAACCCTTCAGATAAAGCAAGCAAAGTCCATACTTTGTTGGTGTATAAGGATTCCATCTCAGATCGCTAAGCATCCAGCCATTCTTACAGAGTCCCACTCTTTATGGCCAGCTCGAAACTAGTTGGGTCATCATCTCATGATGCAATCCTCGCTCCCACTGTCATAGAGAAACCGAAGTATCTCTCAGGTGGGTGAGGAACCCTACTAGATCGGCGGAGAGGCTGAGGTTCGTTGAAAACTATTGAATCTTTTGGTTCTACCAAATCATCAGCTGCAGTTTTTATAGCTGGAACCTTTCCAGTTCTACATAACAGACCTTGCCTCGAGCTTGTCCGGATTTTGCTTTTAGACATAGTCCGGACAACCCCAAATCTTAACAAACTTAAGATATGGGCTCTTCCCTTTCCATATCACATATGAAGTGGTAGGCAACTGATTTGATTGAACCCTATTCAATAGGTATGCAGCTTCTCAAGCGCATAACACCCAAAAGGAAATAGGAAACTCAGTAGTACTCATCATAGAGCACACCATATCATATAGGGTGCAATTGCTTCGCCTCGAAACACCGAGGTGCTGTGGTGTATTCGGAGGAGTAATGCTGAGAGAGAATCTCATTCCCTTTTAGAATACTCCAGGAATTCCGTGCTCAAGTATTCTCCTCCTTGATCTCATCAAAGGACATAATACTTATACCCGTTTTTGGTTCTCTACTTTAACTTATATTCTGTGAATATCTCAAATGCTTCGGACTTGTGTTTCAACAGGAACATATGTCTGAATCTTGAGAGATCATCAGAGAATGTAATGAAGTACAAAGAACCGGTCCTGGCATATGTAGACAGGGGACTTTCATACATCAACATGTATCAATCCCAAGAGTTCACTAACTCTTTCTTTGTTTCCAATAAACAGAGCTATGGTCATCTTATCTTTGTGACATGACCGGCAAGTTTCATAAGATGTAAATTCAAACAAATTTAAATATGTATCTTAATGTAACTTCAGCTAGTCGGGTCGCATTGATATGACCTAGTCTACAATGCCTCAAGAAGGATTCGTTCATTTCTGAACTCTTCCTCTCGTGTGTGTTCTGTATACTAAGAACTATAGTTTTGATTTAGAACGTCAATGCTTTTAGATAACGTGCCTGAACCGATCAACTCTTGATATAGGAAATGTTCAAAACATTATCCAACAATACAAAATTATATCCTTTCTTTACTAATAAAGAGACTGATATGATGTTGTATATCATGTTCGGTATCTAATAACATTCGTTCAGAATCAAAGTATTCTGGTAATACAGTGTGATAGTGACCAACAGACTTGGTTGCAACACTTGCACCGTTTCTATCTCATGAAACTTATCACCCGTTCTCAGTTCTCTACCTATCTGTAGCCCATGTAAAAAATTACGTATGTGGGATCCTGATCCGGTATCAAATACCCAGGATGTAAAGGATACCGAGAAACAGTTCTCTGTAATGAATACACCCGAAGAAGATGCATCAGCATGCACGTTCTTCGTTTGGGCGGCACGGGAATTCTTGTAATCCCTTATTTCCTGCTCTGTCTTATAACAATTATAAGTTGGAGCGGGACCAACGTTCCCCAGCTCAGTATAACAAGCGGGTTCGGTCAATATATCCATTTTATTATCTTGATTAAGGCATGATATGGTCGCTACCTGGAGAGAGAGAGAAGAAAACACTCAGCGTATGCTCTTGCAATATTAGATTCGTTATCTAATATATCTAATCAGGATGTCTCCTACTATTTTAGTCAAATCTTCCTTCAAACCCTAAAAGGAAAGACTAGCCGGGTTTAATTACACTCTACAAGTTCGCCAATCTTTCAGCCAGGCTAGTGTCGGTACTTTGAGGGAGGTCCCCCGTGCTTTAGCACAAACCTAATTAAAGTAAACCTCGTTTTTCCAGGGGCGTAACCCCGTTGACACCTTTCTAGACACCTACTTGATTGGCTAATTGTAATGTGTAAAACTCTCCCAGGAGTAACTCTTACTCGCAGCGGGGATTGGGATCCAACTATCTCATAGAAGGTATGCAATCTCATTGCAAGTTTCAACACTTGAAATTCCCAATAATATTTTACCCCTAGCACTTATGACCTTAACTAAGGTCAACATATCATAAGCATTAGTCAAGTTCTACCCGTCATTTCATGATTAATCAGACCCACCCTACATGACCCTCAACTATGGTCGACATAATCACATGAATGTCCTAACTAATTGCATCATATGCTGTGTAGGAAGACATCACTTAGTTACCGTACACTACGCCTCAACTAAAGTCGACATACGCAGCACGAATACTAAGTACTCTACTTCTTAAAATGACGGAGGGTTACGACAGGTTTTTAAGAAAACCTTTTTGCGTAATGAACTTGATATCGTTATAGAATCGAGCGATTTTTAAATAGAGTGTTTTTGAGGCTTTTTCTAGTTTTGCTAAAGGGGCCACTCCCGGTGAAGGGATCGTCGGCCTTTTCCTCATCGAATAAGGTGCAGGGTATATCATATATACCACTATGCATAGCAAGAACTATAGAAGCAATCAAAAGAAAAACCGAGTTTGTAGCATCTGCTAGTTTCGCTAAAGAGGTCACTCCCGGTGAAGGGATCTTGGCTCTTTTCTTATCGAATAAGGTGCTGGATGTTCTTCAAGGAACACCGCTATGCAAAGCAAGAACTAGAGCTACCAGTTTTTAAACAAGTTTCTACAATATTTTTAGGCTTCTTTTATTTCATTAATCTCATTAATAAAGTCCCATTTTATTATGCTTCACAAGCATCTCATTTGAAACGAAATCTGCACTATAACATATATCTCATATATATAATATAAACATTCGTCTCAGGCAGTAATATGATCTCATCACAGAACATTGCAGCAGAAGAACACATATGAAATATTGGATATACTAGGACGTCCATGTTTTAATACGAGCCTGTATAAAACACGGATTCCACGGTCGCGATGAATAGCCAAACCCACATCACTAGACCCCTACGAGAGCGGCAAGCAACTCTGCCAATTTCAGGGTTAGGAGACCCGGTCTCGACTCCTCGAGATGGTCTCCCACTGGACCCTAGAACCCGGTTACTTGTGCTCCCCGCCTTGGGTCTACCTAATGCGGAAAAGTAAATAATATACAACGGTGACATCATCCTCAGCCCGGAAGTGCCCCAATAAAAGAATATTACATACGAATGAAATTTACATGAATGAAAAAGAAAAACTCTCATCTCACATAAAACCCCCGGCTATTCAAAACGCGACGATCCAATATAACATATCACAGCAACACATAATATCTCATATCATCAACGTAAGCAAGTTTGCGTATCCCGATTGTCGTTGATGTATAGCAACGAAGCCGGCGATACACCACATACTACGCTTACGGTCCCAGAAAAGAAAGTGTAAAACTACAACAGTTGGAATCCGCAACCTTCTTAGACATCGCATGCCTAACCAAATGAATTCCTTAGACATCGCATGCCTAACAATTATAAACCCCACATTTTAGTCTCATTATCGAAAACTCTTTTCAATATCAAGTCGGGCAATTCAACAAGATTCCCGACATCCTGATCAAATGCTCGTCGCAAACTTTAGTAGACGGCCGCACCCCCGGATGCCGTCGATGAAGTGCACTAAGGCGGAACACCGCTGCCGCGAGCACCCGAACGGATGCTTTTGGCGATGGGGTTCTCCTACAGTCACTTGGTCGGGGCTATGGGGCCTGGCTGTCTGTTAAGTTTACCCGGCGAGTATCCGCGTACGCTACGTGATTGCGACGGACTTTTGATCACATCCAAATTCCGTGGCAACCGATCATCTGAGACTGAACTGCTAGATTTATAACATTCAAATTAGTTATCTCATAACTACCTGTGGATTCCAAATATTGTATCACATTCCAGATAAATAGACAATGTTAAACTTTCCGATCGAATAATCAAACATCCAAGTTTTCCCAAATAGTTCTCAACACTTGAAATTAGTTTTAAAACATCCATCACATGCTACAGTACCAATGGTCCAGCCTTAGAAGGGTCAAGCCAACGCCTCACATGTGGCACGCCGCACTGCCAAAAACCCTAAGGTTTAGAGGCAGTTCAAGACGGTCACATAATCGAGTTAAGGTTTGTTGTCTTCTAGAGGGTCCACCGCGTTACTTGCACGACTTAGAACGTTCCTAAACTACGAAAAAATCCAACGCTTGGAAATTTTCCGGTAGGGGAAAAAGTGAGTTATTGATATCCGTTCGAACTTTTTAACACATTCTAAAAATTGCCCTGTTAAACTAAACAAAGTTAAATTATTCGATCGAATCAACGAGTCCCCAATACAACCCTAGAAAACTCAACACTTGAGTGGAATTAAAACATTCCCAGAAAAAATTGCCATGAAAGGACCTAAGAATAAATATATGAAATTCCATGGACTAATTCAAAATTTTGGCCGCGGAACCGCCGCCAAACCCTTAGTTTGGCCGCGGTTCCATGGTCATGTGAGCGAATTAGTGGTCCGTACTTCACAGTAATTCTTAGTTTTTCCTGCTTGTTTTTCTGAGTATTTTTAATGCTGAAAAATCACATTAGAAAATGTACAGAGAGGGGTATAAACCGGGTATTCGGAGTTCGATCGGACTTTAAAGTTCGCCTAGACTTTACCTAAAGCTCTAGCCTGGCTCTGATACCATTGTAGGGATGCTAGGCACTGCCACAAGGGTCTACGAGGTATCAACCATGCCCGATTTATAATTTAGCCATGCCGAACAACCCAAAGCCGGATCTTTAAACTAGAGTTTATGCGAAAACTAACATGTTAAACACTTTAACACTAAGTGATAAGGATTACAACCTTTTTAGATCCGGTTCTTCACTTCTCAAGCTCCTTGTTGAGGTCCTTTCGCTGCGATCATCGTGTTCCGGACTCTCGAAAGGCTCCACGAAGAGAAAGATGCAGTCTTGCTTCCGATCTTCGATAACATAAGTGATCTACCTTGAAGTTTCATTAACACAAGCTAACACTCACCAAATGAAGTGAACACCCTCATCTAAATGGCAAGGATAGGTGAGGATGATGAAGTAGGATTTTTGCTCTCTTTTATTTTCTTATTCTCACTCATTTTCATCACTTGGAAAAAAGCTAGAAAGCTTTTTCCATGAAAGAAAGAAGAAGGAAGAAGAAGATGAATATCATAATCCTTTTGTGATGAACAATGAAAAGATAAATATAATGAATAATGCAACCATGGTCAACTAAACCTATGTAGAGAATTAACTAGGGCTAGGGTTTGGGCTGGGTTAAAAGTGAGCCACTTGAAAATATCAAGCATAATATCTTTTCCAAGACAAAAGAAAAGCTTCTAGAATCTACTAGAAGTCATAACCCTAATCCAAACCCTAACCATGTTTAAACACCATTAATCATGTTGCCTTAGTAATCATATCATGTTACAATATTATATATCACATATATAATATTTATTGTAACAAAATAAAATAATACAATTAACATATATCGCATATATATCAATGTATTACCCGAGTGAGAAAAAGAATCTTTTAGTGAGCTAATATTAGTTAATGTAATTCAATATATCATATATATTATTATACATTAAATTATCGAATCAACACATGATCCGACAATCCGGCTATATCGCATATAACCGACTAATACGATGACCCGGCTATATCGCATATACCCGGCCGATATCTCATATCGCGAGAATCCAATACAGTATCACATACCGCATTATCCTCGGTCCCGCACATATCACATATGTGCTCCTACTCTGTTTTTCCTGAGCCAAGAAACCTCTGTGTAGGACTCTAAAGAATCGTCAATACGCCGGCAGTAGGTGATGATCATATCAAACACCCACAAGCTGCAAGCGGTCAGCTAAACGTAACAACCACCCAGGTATTGAGCGCTCAGAAGATCAACAAGCAAGCCTGTACATTCTCCTATGAATCCAATCAGTAACACTCCCGTACAGTCCGGTCTCGTCGTCTGATATGTTGCATATCTCGCCTAGGGGTGGTATACGTCAGACCCCAGTAGCTCGATAAGTCGTGTCGATTTGAGGTCTATAATAGTTCGAGAAACTACTGATAACACTTAGCAGTAAATCTCAGCAACCCTGGTCAGGGATTTCCAGTTATAGCAAATCGAACACAGCGCAACATCAACTCCCAATACCGGGAGAGACGAATCCCCTCCTATCGCTCATTTCCTCCATGTGATTCGGGACTGTACCCAAAAGCCACCTTTTTGCACGCCCTCTTGGATGTGGTATGATGGAAATCAAAGCACAGTGGGAATCACACAAGACTTTATGACGATCTTGGGTCAACAGACTACTCTGCACCAGTGTCACCGGAGAATTGCCATCTGACGTGAGGTATAATACTATCTGGGAGTTCTCGGCGAGTCCGTCCAGTGTACTCAGTCTCTACTGAGCACCCGTACACCATCCTTGATGTCAAACACCGATGGATATGGGATCATCCATCGCCCATCATATGGGTCAAGATGCGTATACGCTAGTCTACTCTGGTGTATCGATGCCCTGTCTCGATACACCCTCGACTAGGAACAGTTATAGGATGTACTCGTCGACTACCGTGGCCCCACTAGTCCTAGTAGTCGTGTACATATCCTAAGGGCTTTATCAACATGTAATATAGAGACAATCAGAGTACATGTTAAGATAAAGTACAATCAGATAGCATACTATCATGTCGAGCAAGAAAGTCCTTCCTATATATGTCCAAGCATCCATTACAATATATATCGTATGTACAGTAATGGCCTCTAGGGCATACATATAACTAGCAAGAAGATGTCAGATGTTGAGTTACACATCATGAAAAACGGTTTCCTTAGAGATTACACTAAATGGGATATTCACGAAGAAAAGGATGATGGAGAGCCAGTGCAAGAGATCGAAAACGAGTTCATTGAAGCGGAAACTGAAGAGTGGTAAGAGTTAGTAGAAGAAGAGGAGGAAGAGGAGGAATTGTAATTTGAAGAAGACGAAGCCGTCGAAAACCATAATGCTGTGTTCGTGCCGGTCGATGACATGGATGGGATTATAAATGCCGCTGAACTTCCTTATGACACGGAAAGCACTGGACCTGTGTTTTTGGAGAAGTACAGGGCTTCCTTGAGAACCTCTCTATATCCAAATTCTAAAGGATTTTCGATACTATCCTTTTTCGCACGACCCTTTCAAATCAAGTGCAAGAACAGATGGAGTAACCAGTCTTTAACCGATTTTCTAGCATTGTTGAAGGAACCTTTTCCCAACGGAAATGAAGTGTCATTGAGCTAGTACGAGGCACAAAAGATAATCATAAAGATCATCCTAAAGTGTGACAAGATACATACATGTGAGAATGACTGTGTTTTGTTCCGGAAAGAACACGCCACACTCAAAAGCTGCCGAGTGTGGGGGAAAAACGATTCAAGCCTTAGAAATTCTCCCATTCAAATGATATGCCCGTGAAGATTCTTTGTCGTTTTCCGTTAATACTGATGCCGCAACGGTTATTTATGTAAGTCGATGTCGCGCGCCCCGCCGGTTCGCGGGGAGGCGGAATATTCAAAAAACGATTTTTCAAAGCACGCAACACCGACTTGAACTCCAGGATCGATGCTAAACCCTAACTAGATAACCTGCTATGAGGTTAACTACTAAGATAGGAAGTTATACCTCACGATACATGTCCTTCGGGTTTTTTTGCTGTCCTCCTCCTCACCACAAGCTCCGAGGATCGAAACGGATCGGGGAACCTCGACGGTCTCCTAGAGTCAAAGACGATCCACCCAAGAGTCTATAGTCTGAGCTCCAATCTCAAATCTGAGGTAACTACGGCATCTAGTTCGCTAAACTAGATGTCCTAAATGGTGTAGAGAGTGTAGATGGATTGAAGTATCTCTATTTGCCCTAGGTTTCTCAATACATCAGACATAAGGGCAAGAGGAAGAAGAAGTGAAGCTTGAGGAAAAGCTAGTGAAGATATGAGCTTAGAATAAAAGAATGGCTCAAGAGAGAAGAATAATGAAGCATATAATATTCTATGAGATAAATATCTCATAAAATATCAAGCATGTTTCAAAATATCTCTTTTGTCAAGACCATGAGTCATGCTTGATCTTTTGTCAACCGCCACCTCATTTCCTCCACCTCATTTAAGTTTTAATCAAAAAGAAATAAAACCTTAATGATGTGTCTCCTTCTAGAAGTTTTTTCGAGTAAATTACGAAAATGCCCCTCATCCGTATATACATACCCGTATCCGCATTCCGAATAATACGAATACAAAAGAGATGAAAATAATCCATCAGTATAATACTAGGATCCTGCTTAAACCAAAGCTAACTAGTATTATCTTCCCGAACATCGTAAGTGCATATGTGCACATACGTGATCGAAGACCTGCCGTAAAACCATACGGCCTGTACACCTTTTGCCCGGTGCAAGGAAACCCTCTGTATGGGATTCTAAAGACTCGACACTGCACTGGCAGTGGGTTTAACCACAAGCCGCAAGCGGCACTAGCTGCACGTAACGGCTACCCAGGTATCTGTCGATAAGAAGGCCGATGAGATAACTTGTCCGAACTCCTACTGAGCCTATCTGTGACAATCTCCGTTTAGTCTGGTTTGTTCGTCTAAGAGTGTCGCATATCGGGCCTAGGGGCGATAATCGTCAGACCCCTAATAGAGCAATAAGTCGTGTCAGAGTGTAGCCCAAAATACCCTGAGAAACTACTGGAGTACCTACCTGTAAATCTCGCTTTCCTTGGCCAAGGACTTTGTGTAATGGCCTTTCGAACAAAGCGCGATATCAACCCCCAATACCAGGAGAGACAAATCCTATCTAATCGCCACTGCCTCTAAGTGCTTCGGGACTGCACCCAACTACTACCTGTTTGCATGAATCCTTCGAGCCATGGTAGGGTAGTAATCAAAGAACAGTGGGAATACACTCGAGGCGAAGTAGCAGTGTCAAGTTGACAGACTATGCTGTACTCATGTCACTTGGGAACTGCCACCCGACGATAGGTATAATACCTACCAGCATCTCCCAACGAGTCCTGTCCAGTGTACTCATAACCCAATGAGCACCTGCATACTATCTCCAGTATGACATACTAATGGCTGTAGGACAGACCTTCTCCCCTGCTGGGATGAGAAGCGTATACACTAGTCTACTCTGAAGTATCGATGCCCCATCTCGATAATCCTATGACTAAGGACCTGTATAAGGATGTGCTTATAGACTATCCAGCCCCCACTAGTTTGACTACCATCATAATACTGGTAATCAAGCAAAGATCTTAAGGGCTCTACCAATATGTCTAAGCGATTTGCTAAAAGAAACACATGCACATATTGAGGTAGAAACAAACCAGGTAGCATACTACCATTTTGAGCAAGACTGTTAATACAACTGTGAATATCCCAAGCTTCCATTAAGTAATATACAAACCAGTATGATACAATAATAGCCTCTAGGGCATATATCATGAACAATCTCCCACTTGCACTAAGGCCATGTATTGGCATATCGCAGACCTAAGAACTCGAATAGCCTCTCGAACTATATCTGAGGGATGGTCTCTATGAGTGGATCTACAGTGTTGTTCTCCGAATCTACTCTCCTCACCTCAATCTCCCGGCGATCAACGATCTCCCTGTTCAGGTGGTACCGCCTTAAGATATGTCTGGATCTCTGATGAGACCTGGGTTCCTTCCATAAAGCTATAGCGCCATTATTGTCATAATACTAAAGTATTGTAAGTCGATACCACGCACCACATGTGTTCCCAGGGAGGCGGAGTATGCAAAAAACGATTTTTATATGCTTCGTAACATCGACTAAACTCCAGGATCGATACTAAACCATAACTAACAAAAAAATCAAAAGGTTTAACTACTATATGAGAAAGTTATACCTGAAGCTACTTGTCCTTCTTCACCTCGCTGTCTTTCTCCTCGTCGTGAGCTCCTCGAAGTGAGAATGGATCACGCCTCCTCGCCGGCTTCTCTAAGTCGAAGAAGATCCACCCGAGAGTGCCAACTTTGAGCTCTATCATCCAAGATGAGGTAACCAGGGTACTTGGTGTGCTAAACTAAGTAGCCTAGAGTGAGCAGAGATTGATTAAGGATCTAGTAGCCTCACAAACCCTAGGATTCTCAGCTCATGAGACAATTATGGTTCTTGAGGGAGATGAAGAAATCTTGAGGAGAGAGAATGTATTTGTGATAATGAATAAAGAAAAATGGCTCATGTGAAGACTAAATGGCAAATGAAAATATCTCACACAAATATCTCAAAAATATCTCAAAATATCTAAGTCTTCATTTCCCAGAAAAGAGTTCAAGAAAGTCAACAAGAAGCCATGTTCAATTTTCACTAAAATACCTCATAGTTACACCTCACAACTCCACCTCATTAAGCATTTAACCTAAATGCTAATCCAAGTAATGAGGTGTAATCATCTAGAAACAAAATTGGGTAATTACAAGAATACCCCTCTCATCCGTATATACATACCCGTATCCGTATTCCGAGAAACACGAATACAATGAGACAAAACTAATCCAATAATCTAATACTAGGATCCGGCTTAAACCAAAGCCTACTAGTATTGTCCGCCGGAACATCATACGCGCACAAGTACACGTATATGATCGAACCCTGTCGTAAAACCATCGACCTCTACATCGTTTCTCCCGAAGCAGGGAAACCCTCTGTGTGGGACTCTAAAGACTCGATAATACGCTGTCAGTGGGTTTAACCACAATCATGTCAGCGGTACTAGATGCACGTAACGGCTACCCAGGTATCTGTCGATAAGAAGGCCGATGAGCAAACTCATCCGAACTCTTACTGAGCCTGTCTGTGGAAATCTCCGTACAGTCCGGTCTGTTCGTCTAAGAGTATCGCATATCGGGCCCAAGGGGCGGTAAATGTCAGACCCCTAATAGCTCAATAAGTCGTGTCAGAGTGCAGCCCAAAACACCCTGAGAAACTAATGGAGTACCTACCAGTAAATCTCGCTTTCCCTGGCTAGGGACTTTGTGTAACTGCTTTCCGAATACAGCGCGACATCAACCCCCAATACCGGGAGAGACGAATCCTATCTAACTGTTGGCTATAGTGCCCTCAAGTCAATTATTGGATCGCATGCACGTAATTGTAATGATTGAGGGATGACCTATACCGGTAGGACAGTCTTACTCGAGATGATAGTATGCTAACTGGTTTGTCTTTATCATCGTGTACATGCTTCAGGTGACACTTTAGATCACTATTACATGTTGATAGAACCCATATGATTCATGCTTAACTACCAGCAGTATGATGGCGATCGTATACGTGAGAGTTAGGTGTTTTATAAGCACATCCTTAAAATGTCCCTAGTCGTGGGAGTTTCGAGACTGGGCATCGATACTCCAAAGTAGACTAGTGTATACCGATCGAGACCCAGACGAGGGGCAGTGGCCGGTCTCACAAGCCATTGTTGTTAGTTTGTTCACCTAAGATGTATACAGGTGCTCATTAGGTTATGAGTACATCGGACGGACTCGCCGGGAACATGCTAGTTGGTATTATACCTATTGTCAGATAGCAGTTCCCTGGTGACATGTGTATAGGTTAGTCTATCGACGTGAAGTCGTCATTTGTCTCGTGTGAGTTCCCACTGTACTTTGATTACTACCCTACCACGGTTCAAAGGAGTCGTGCAAATAGGTTTTAGTTAGGTACAGTCCCGAGCCACATGGAGGTAGTGAGCGGATCGTCAGGGTATTCGTCTCTCCCGGTATTGGGGGTTGATGTCGCGGTGTGCACGGGTGGCCATCACTAGAAATCCTTGGCCAAGGTAGTCGGGAATTACTAATGTAGGATCGGTAGTTTCTCAGGTGGTGATGGGTTTCATATCGATATTAAATGTCAAGTTATTAGGGGTCTGACTTTATCCACCCCCTAGACTCGATATGCGATACTCATAGACGAACGGACCGGACTGTACGGATATTGTCACTGTCAGGCTCAGCAGGGGTTTCAAGATGAGTTTGCTCGTCGGCCTCCATTTTGCTCAATACTTGGGTAGCCGTTATATACAGTTAGTGCCGCTGACGTTCTTATGGTTGATCCCACTAGGAGCATATTGACGAGTCTTTAGAGTCCTACACAGAGGGTTTTCGTGCTTCGGGCGAAACGATGTAGAGGCCGAATGGTTTTACGGCAGGGTTCGATCACATACATATACTTGTGCACGGATGATGTTCGGACGAATAATACTAGTGGGGTTTGGTTTAAGTTGGATCCTAGTATTATATTGTTGGATTATTTTAGTCTCATTGTATTCATATTCTTCGGAATACGTATACGGGTTTGTATATACGAATGAGCGGTATTCTTGTAATTTCTTACAAGATTACTTTTAGAAGATTACACCTCATTATGGTTTAGACCTTTTTGGATTAAAAGGTTATTGAGGTGTAGGATGAGGTGTTTATTGCATTTTTGGTGGCATGGCTAATTAGTGACCCATGGTTACTATTCAAGCATGCTTAGGGTTTTTATTTGTTGTCAGATTGTTTGTTGACTTGAGATATTTTTGTTGACTCTAGTTATTTTAGAGACTTGATATATATATTGTGATGACTCCATTATTTCTTATCAACGCTCACAACAAACAAAAAACAACAAGCCATTATTCATTTCTTTTTCTCCTTCTTGAGTTGCTCTCAACACCTCATTCTCATGGCATCTTCTTCTTCCTCTAGCTCCACCCAAGCCCTCTCATGAGTTGAGAATCCTTGGGTGTCCTGAGACAAATTAATCCTTCATTACTCTCTACTTCATCTACGGTATCTAGAGCAGCGATCTAGGTTCTCTAGTTACCTCGAAAATGAGGTTGGAGCTCGTTGCATAGACTCTCGGGTGGATCATCTTCGATGGAGGGAGACCAGAGATCAATCTTGATCAAGAAAGCCCTTAGGAGCATGGGATGATGGTTGAAGACCGAAGGACACGGATCAATTCGGTATAACCATTCTAACTCCTTTGCATATTTTGCTATCTAGGGCTTATTGGTACATCCGGGTAATTGGTTGTGGTAGCGCCAAGTTTTATAAATTTTTGTTCCGCATTTGGTCACGGATTGATAGCCGGGGTGCTACCGTAACCCAACATGGTATCAGAGCCACTCCATAAGCCTTAGTTAACTCTTTGCGATATTAGAAATCCGCCGTTTTTGTCATGCAAAAACTGCCGACAAAAACAGTCCAAAACTGAAAGTTTGAGATGATTGAACACCCCGCGGGCTCACGGTTTGAACTGAGATGCCACAGGGTGGTGCATGGGACCCCGGGGAAACCTCGCGGTGGGGGGGACCGATGGGTAGTCCCACTCCCCAAAACCACCAGAAGGTGGTTTTGGCAGTGGGGACCCGAAACTGCCCCACCTTGGGCTGTTTCGGGTCTGCCTCACCCCCTGGCCACCTCGTGGTGGAAAAGGGGGTAGGGTACCCCTTCTAGGTCCCCTGACTCAAAGTTAATTTCATGCTCTATCTCCCCGAGAAGGTTCGAGCGCATTTAATTTTGATTCGGACTTCTGAATTGGCTTTAAATGGTCGATTTTTGGAAATTTAGCTCACTGTTTTTTCATGGTTTTGGAAATTGGTTTAGTTTGCTAATTGTGTGCGGAATTCTAATGTCGTAGTTTGTAGTACATACATTACTATCCGCGACTATGAATTTCATTCGAGCGGTACAATTCATCTAACTGCTATACGTTCTTTTAGACGGGTTTGCGAATGTGACATTCACGTTGATGTTCTTTGTTGTGCTGTGTTGTGGCTGGATCGTCGTGGTGGATAGCTTGGGTGAAATTGTAGTACAATTTGGTTTTATTTGTACATTTGATATTGCGGGGCGAGCGTCCGACGTAGACTGCCGTCACTGCCTGCTTGTATATTATTTGTTTGGGGCACGACCGGGTTGAGGTCGATGTCACCATTGTACTTATTTTCTTTTCTATAATAGGATTACCCTACGGTGGACTGCATGAATAGCCAGGTTCTAGAGGGCAACGGGTCCGCATCTCATGGCGTTGAGATGGAGGCGACCTTAATCTAGAATTGGCGGGCTATTCGCCGCACTCGAAGGGGGTATATGTTGACCCAAGGAGGAGTGCTCAAGTTACCAGATTCCATGAAATGATGGGTGGCCCATTCACTTTGATGAAGGGGGCTTCATTGCTTCTGGTTTTAGCGGGTAACTTTCCGCAATCGTAGGGATCTAGGTTTTAATTGTACAGGCTATCCATACGACCCGGGGAACGTCGGGTTTCAGTTGCGGCTCAAAGGAAACCCGGGGCTCCTAGATTATCAGTATTGTCCTGTGATGCTTATCGCTTATCTGTGATGTTGCATTTATCATACCTGGAGCGATTATTATATATTGTTATATATATACTAGTAGATGTTGTATATGTTTTACACCCGCGCTAGTCCTGTCCCCGCTCTGTCGTTAGTTAAGTAACCTAACGGGTGATGACGGGACCCAGTGGCGAATGCGGATGGCATATACGTACATCAGATTTTTGTTCTTTTCTGATGTGATTAATTGATGGGACTACGTTGATTCTGATCAATGCAAGGAAAACAGACCTATATGATGTTGTTGGAACAAATTTTCAAAGGCTGTTATTGCAAGGACGTTTTCTTTTGCTTTGCACAGCGGTATTCGGCTATGAATATCCAACACCTCATTCGACGAGGCAAGGGCCGAGATCCCTTCACCGGGAGTGATCCCTTGGGCAGAAGTTTGCGTCAGGATAATAACTTCACTATAGTCGATTGCTTTTGCTTTGCATCGCGGTATTCAGTTGGGAATATCCTGCACCTCATTCCACGAGGAAAGAGCCGAGATCCTTTCACCAGGGGTGACCTCTTTAGAAAAGGTTTTCGCCACTATATATTTGTAAAGCTATCCGGTTCCTTCAACGATATCTAGTTCATCACGTTAAAGGTTTTTCGCCAAAAACCATTTGTAGCCCTCCATCATTTCAGACGGGTAGTACTTAGTATTCATGCTATGTTTGTTGACCTTCGTCAAGGCATAGTGTATGGTAGCTGCTTGTTACTTTTCTGTTGTATAGATAGATGCGTTGGTTTGGGACAGTCGTACAGCCTTGTTGACCTTCGTCAAGAGCGGGTACGGGTGGGTTCAAATTAACCTGGACAATGACGGGTAGAACTTGACATGTGACTTATGATTTTTTGGCCAAAGTCAAGGTCATAAGAGCATGGGGTAAAAATCACATCAGGAGTTTCTAAAGAAACTGAAACTTGCCAGGTATGAGCATACCTTCTGGAGTATGATAACTTGAGTGGATTCTATCAGGTTATCATGCGATGATAGTTGGATCCCGAATCCCACTGATGAGTTGGTTTACTCCTTGGGTGATTTTAAATGATCCCGACTAATTCTTCTTTTGGGTTTGGAGGAGAATTTGAGGATACAATGGGAGACATCCTTATTAGATAAAGTGATTAACCATTCTGATCTAGGTTAGAGTGCACGCTGAGTGTTTCTTTTCTCTCTCTATTTGGCAGCGACCATGTCCTGACCCTAGACTAGAACTCAGAAATCAAGTTAACCGGACCTTCTTAAAATACTGGCCTTTGGATTGTCAGAGTTTCATACATCATTGCCGCTTCTTCTTTTACCCTTTGCTTTTCTCCGGAACATTCTGTATCACTACGAAGATCCATATTTATTGGATATGACCATCGTATAGTTACATACGAACTCGAAGAAACTTGTTTCATATTCGAGAATGGTTTCCGGTTCTGGAGAAATTGAATAGGACTATTCAGTTGTCTTTTCCTTTTACATTCTCTCAGGTTGTGAGGGCTCCTAGAATTAGGAGAGGGTACACCTATTGCGCTTATTGGATAGTCTTCTTCCAAACCATAGGCAGGTGCCGAAAGGTGTGGAAGGAAGAAAACCAATTAGCCTAAGTGAGGTGTACAGAAGGTAATAAGTAAAAACAAATAAAGAGATTAGAAAGAGGGCAAAGTAAATTGCGACTGCTCTCATTCATGACGAAACCACGTTTATCATCGCCACTCCTAATTCACCTTTGCATTTCTTCGGAACATTCTGTATCACTACGAAGACCCACATTTATTGGATATGCCATCGTATAGTTACATACGAACTCGTAGGAACATGTTCTAGTTCGAGGATGGATTCCAGTTTAGGAGAAATCGAATAGGATTATTCAGGTTGTCTTTTATTTTTACCTTATCTCAGGTTGTGAGGGCTCCTAGGATTAGGAGGGTACACCTATTATGCTTATTGGATAGTCTTCTTCCAAACCTTAGGCTGGTGCCGAAAGGTAGGGAAGGAAGAAAACCATTTAGCATAAGGGTGGTGTACAGAAGGAAATAAATAAAGACAAATAAAGGGATTGGAGAGATAGTAAAGAAATATACAGTTACTGTCATTAATCTGGATAGTGGAAGCGACATTACTAGGAATACCCGGATACCCCTTCAAAACATTTTCATGTTTCAGTTTGACTATGAGTTGTTAATTGAAAACTGATTTCCCAATTAGATTCATACTCCAGGATATGTATTTACCAGGTTTGATTCTCATATCTGTATGGTATTACAGATGATGAGTGGGAGTATGATATTGCGAATTAGGTGAATATATTCTCATTATATTGGAATTCATTGTAATTGGTGATATTTGAGAAAATCACCTGGTGTAACACCTTAAAATGCGATTAGTGTTAATTAAGCGATAATGCGGGTTTTTAGTAAAAAATTAACCAAAATAGTTTTCACATATTTTATAAAAAATTAATTAATATTTTATTATTATTTGTTTTGGTTTGCACACACTTTTGCATGTTAACTTGGGGGTTATGGAGGTGTTAACCATGCTTAAGTAGCCATGGCATCCTAAACCAAATTCTAGCCTTGTTAACCCTTTTCATTATTCTTTTGACTAATGGTTGACTTGAGAGAGGGAGGGGGGGTTGAAAAATGAAGGATTATGAGGCATGGGGCAAGCATGGGAGCATTTAATGAGGAGAGAGAAAGGGAATGGCTCACTCCTAACCTCACACCCTCATTTTTCTAGCCTTGTTAACCCTTTTCATTTTTCTTCACCACTCTCACACCCTCATTTTTCTCATCACTCACACTCTCTCATTTGTGTTCTTCTTCTCATTTCCCTTCCCCAAACTGAAACCTTAACCTTTTCATCACTAAACCAAGCCTAATCTTCACTAAACTTCATCAAAACCCTTACAAAGTCAAGATAAGCCTCTAAAGATGACATGGAGCATGGAAAGCTAGGGTTTTTGAGCAAATTTGGTAAGGTAGTGATCTCTAATTGTTAACTAGGCTTTTAAGATTTGGTGTTGCTTATTAGTTTCTGTTTAGAACACTAAAGTTATAGTTTTTGTGCAAATATCGTATTTTGGTAAGGTTTTGTGTCTCGGGTGAATCTGCTATCGAACCAGGTTGTTGTTTGAGAAGTTTCCATCACAGAGACTTAGTTTAGAGACCTAGAAGCTACCCTAAAAACCTGAGACCATTCCATTCACCCATGGCAGCAGATAAATAGGTTCTGGCCGCAAATTGCGGCCAGATAGGGGACTGGGGTCTCGAGTCTTGTTCGTGAGGTCTCTTGGGTTGTTTGTTGTCACGACCCGAAATGGCACGTGACTGGCCCTTGAATCATATGAAGTCTATAGGACCCCATCTAATTCAAGTAAGCCAAAAATCCCAGAAATCTAAACCATTTTAAATAATAAGTGAAGGAAAACTTGTTTTAAAGCAAGTGGTTTTAATATCATAAGCCGAATTATGCGTTTTTAAAACATCAAGTCTTTTCTGAAAATTTCGGCAGAGTTTCCTTTGTGAATACTGGCCCCAAACGGGGTACAACATGAATAGAATACGAAATGATAAAAGGCATCTCCAAGCGGGAGATAGCTCTTCGTCAATCGACGGTCACAACCACGCAAGCAATATAATATAGAACGCCGTTGGGCGAGGATCAAAACTCAAAAGAAACTCAAAATCAACATGAAAACCATAATAATACAACACGCGACTCTAAGGTCGAAATAATATACAACAGGTCTTCTAAGTCTATAAATAATATACAAGATTGGTTGATGGAGTTACTAGATACAATTGAATATAATGAATGTACGAGGGTTGTCACGATGCGAGTGAACCCACCTACCAAAGACATCACCCGGAAGGGAAGCAGTATGCCAAAAAGCCGCATGAAACCTGTACAGCAAAACCTGCAAGAAATTGTGACACAACGGGGGTGAGTTACCAACTTGTGAGTAGAAAACATCACCGAGCAGAAATCGTATGTATGACTCATCCTAGGTCAATACGATCAGTAATATATAACCTCAAAATGATAAAGTCTGAAGCATGATAAGGTGGCAAGGGTAAACATCTATACAAGTGTAGTACCAAGTTCTTGTGTCAGTGCCTCAGGTAGCAACATATCATAAATGTGAGGTATGAATGCATGAAAACAGAATACATGTAAATAAGAAAACTGTCTTCATATCTCAGTGAGATTTATGTATATAAAATCGAGATATCATCAATGAAATCAACATAAAACAGTGTCTAGCATCGACACGAAAATATATATCTCGTTGTCTCAATATCTAGGGCTCCGGCTATCCAGACTGGCCCCTAGGCTCTGGCTATCCGGACTGGCCCAAACTCCGATCGGTATCCTCCGGATATCCGACGAGTCACAATGAAGTTACCGGTCGGTAGTGTTCCCCTGCCACGCTCAACGCCATTATCTGCGACCTTCTCGCCCCGGGGTACCGCATCGGGTCCACCATGCACCCACAGACGGTTCCTCCTCCTCCTCGAATCGGGTGTATCATATCGCTCAAGAGCCGAGAAAACTCATGGTGGACTCCTCTCAAATCATATTATGAGAAAACATCAACTTTCATTTTAAAATGATAATAAGTTTATAAATCCTTGCGGTTTCTCCAAATCCATAAATCTCATGGAAATCCGAAATCTAAATATCTCAAGGTAAATAAACAATGAATTATAAAATATTGGGCTCCGGCAATCTGGACTGGCCCTAATAATAATGCTTGAAAATGGACGTATAAATACGCATGACAATCACAGTAATTAATGCAATGGCTAAGCTATCACAATAATAGTACATCGGAACTATCAGCTAACAAGCAATATCAATGAATCAATATTCTCTACAGTGTACGTGGCAAGGCAATTACCGATGATGATGTGAGTGAGCCGGCAAGCAGTTGTACGTGGAATATACGCATCATCGGTAATTGTGCTGGTGTCCTGATAGTATGATTTCAATAATGGCATATGAAAACACAATATAAGCATGCAATGCGATGCGAACAGCAAGAATATGCGGGAGCTGAATAATAAACACAACAATTTGGAAATAAACATTTATATAATCGGGTCATACAGTTTGCCATTTGAAATAACATGAATCGTGGTGTTTAGAAAATAGGACTACGGTGTTTTTAAGAAAAAGTACGTCTTTTGAAATATTCGTAGAATCCCTTGGCCTGTCTTAAAAATATTCACGATTCGTTAGTTTTGAAATAAATATGACCCGGGTCTAATCTAACATCTATAAGTAAACTACCGGTCTAAACTAGCAGACAAATCGAAAAGGTAAGAAAACCGCCTAAATCTGAGTCGATATATAAATATATATATAATAGTCGGTGATCCCGCCTCAATAGTATCGCGTACGATACAATATATCATATGACATCCTCAAGTCAAGATTGTGGATCTATCATCATAATTATAGCTCGTAAGGTAAACCCATCGTACGGGATCCTAATCTGGGTACGGGTCAATATCACATTTATCTCATTATTCATCTGGTATCCTTATCATCATATATCATGATCTTGGGGGTACTGGTCTACGTCTAGTACATACTGATACCATCTACATGTATATATATATGCGTGTGTATGAAAACACCATGCCTAAAGACCCGCTAATAACATCATGTCGTATCTCATAATACGAACCATGTCATATCACCGATCTCGTGGAATCATGCCCAATCTCATCTATTCATCTCCCAATATCATATACTATCCTCATCATCCATGTATTTGTATACGTATACGTGTATACACACATACACACACACACACACACACACACACACACATAGTCCCATACCTCTGTGTGTGTGTGTGTGTATACATATCCCCATATACGCACAAGTAATAAAATGCATGCAAGTGTGTGTGCGCGAGTGTAAACCTTAATCTAGGGTTCGCGACTACAACTAACTAACGACACTATCATCAAGTTATACTAGGATTTAACCATGAACTTCTAAAGTCTATCTAGATAATCATCTAGTCTCACAATAAACATACTTATATATAAATAGGCATACGTATTCGTGTACTACATTACGAAACTTCGAGGGTGCTATACGCCATCCACCCGACTTCCCCCGTAGATATATATCTACTCACCCCGATCTTCGCTTGCCGATGCCTATGTACCCACGCTCTTGCTTGTCGTCTCAAAGTCCTCGTGAGGATACCTACCTATCATAACACATCATATCGCATTAAAATCCGACTCATGACCAAACGACACACGAATCTCACATAGGTCAAAACCTATGGTCCGCTTAAGCAAAAGAACTAATGAACCCTCGACATAGGCGTACAAACCCCGATTGATCGAGAAAAACCCAAACGTACCAAATCGTAGTTTCACAACTCACTAAAAGTTATAAGAAATAGGGTGCAAATCATCAAGCCTTAAAATTAATCAAATCGGTTTATTTCCAAAAAGCCTAGTAAGCGGTCATTAACCGTTTTATTACAACATCTTGATGTTATAGCAAAACTAGTGGTCACAATATTTACTAATTATCTTAATTAGGCCACATAAACATTTAGTAGATTTTTAATCTTACAATTTGAATTAATTTTAAAACCTAGTTTGCAATATAGCTTAATTATTACAATTTAAATTAACAATTTGTAAACTAGCAACTTGATTAGATTTTTCATTTCATAAGGTGATAAATTACACTTTGCAACCATAATTACATAATAAAAACCCTAACTTGTATTTAAACCCCTCTCTTGAATTCTCAAGTTTGAAATTGGAACGATAATTAAACACCAATTATGCTAGATTCCAGTAATTTAACAACAAATTAAGCAAAAGGGATAGAATTTATACTCAACAAATTGAAGATCCAACAAGGAAACTTAGCCCTCCAAATTAGTTTCTTTTCACCAAGAACCATACTAGATAGTCTAAGGGAAAATGGGTAGGGATTGGATTTTGATTTTGTGAGGTTCTTGTGTTGATTTTTTGGGCATTTTATGATGAAAATTTGAGGTGAAATGAGAAGGAGAAGAGGGGGGGCTGCTGCAGTGGGGATGGGGGGTTTCGGCCAAATTGGGGAATGAGTAGAGGGAGAGTGAGCTGTTGAAATGCAAGGTCAAAGAAAAGCCATACTTCAAGTCAACACTTATACATTATTTTCTTTATTGTTTCCTTTTTCCATTTTCTTTTTATTTTAATGAGATGAGAAAGTGAAGTGGGGACTTGGGGGATTGGGGGCTGCTGTGGGGGAGGCTCGGCCAGTGAGGGATTTGGTGAGTGGTGGGTTTGGGTGAGTGAGTGAGTGAGCAAATAAAAGATAAACACCACACCCAATTTCCATTTACTTTAATTTCACAATTTAAGCATTTTCTTTTATATTTTTCTAAAACCATCGTTATGACTTCTTTTCATTTCAAAACCCACATGCTAGATTTTAGTTTAATGTTTCATGATGCACAAAATTTGTATTAACCCATTCCAATTTGTAATTATCTCTAATTAACTGTATTAGTGAATGTTTAAAATAATATTAAAAATAATTAATTTCGGAAAATTTTTGTAAACTAGAAATTTTATAAGTGACCCATTAAATAATAAATACTAGTAATTTTATAGCTAAAATAGGTATATTTAATTTTATATTAAAAGATATTTATATCTTGGTTTTTACGGAAAACACCCGTTATTTTACCGATTCTCCGAAATTTCACTTAAACGATTTTCAAAACGTTATAATCTTCCCCCCTTAAAGAAATTCGGTCCCCAAATTTAAATTAAAACTCCCTCAAATACTAAAACATTTCAGCAAAACAATCAAGTCGTCGGGGCTCCCAAATCAACAATACTTAAAACACATCTTAGCGCAATGCAAAATCTCTTTTCTAAGTCACCGTGCGAAGCGCGTATCACAGCACAAGTAGCGGACGTTCATTTAAAAAAAAAATAGCTTTACATATATATTTTTAATTTAACATACACGTCCCGCTATCTTGAAAATTAATTTAGAAGGGTTTCCTTTGTAAAAGTTTCATGTCATCTCGGAAACGTAGGTAAATACTGAGGCTATAGCTCTTTTTGGAAATCCCTTCGATAACTATCAATGCATGCAAAAATATATTCAGGTATTGTCCTCTGACTAGTCCTGCTCAGTACTAAAACAAATAGTAAATATCATAAAACATCTGCTCCAAAAGGAAATCAATCCCAAAGGTGTATATAGAATGCCACGTGCGTCTGGTGCACATGGAAATCGAAATCCATGAATGTGCCATACATGTGCAAAGAAATAAAATCTAAGGGCAACGGGTGTGCACGAAAACACCTGTCAAAGGCAACGGGTGTGCCTGACTGCAATATCAGGTGCATCTGATATGCACGAAAAATCCCGATTTAGTGCATCTGGCGTGCACCCAAATCGCATGAAGCGTGTCAAGTATGCGCAAAATCCAACTCAAATGCACAATGTGCATGAAAACAAATATCGAATATCACAATTTAAATCGACTGTATACAACACACCTCAACCAAAAACCAAATCAGGTATACCGTGGTATATAATCTCACAACTATGTGCATCAGCGTGCACAAAATCGAATCATAATACTAAAAGTGCATGAAAGCTATGCCGAAAACACAAGTTAATTCACATACATACCATACGCATGAAATCAAAATCAACATATCGAATGATATCAAATCGAAGTCGGGTGCAACTGTGGTGCACAAAATCTCAATCATGCAAATAAATAGCCCAAAAACACCGAAATCCGAAATAAAAGACTTGTGATATTCGAATCACCAAATCGCAACTTGTTCAGTTGATAAAACTGCACATTTGTTATTACATTTTTCCTACTATTTCTATATTAAAAAGGTCTTTATTATAATATATCATACATATGAGGGTTTATCTGTAAAAATACTATTTTCCATGTGTTGATATATTGTAATTAACATTTGGTAGGAAAATGTATGCAAATAATATCATTGACCAAATCCTAGTAGAACAAATTCTACTAAATATTATTTGTTAAGTTGTTGTCCAGAATTTGTAGGTCTAAAATCAAAAAAATCAAGTTGTTATAGTAAACCTGCCTAATTAAGAAATCAAAATGAAGAAACCAAGTCTGGTAGCAACTACGAGAAGATTTCAAAGATCTAAAGGACCCAGATATTGCCACATGTCACAAGGATGAAGCCCTAAAATTTTGATCAAGAGATCTTGATCAATGGCCACGGATCCGCGGCCATACCCCCCCTTGGGCCGCGGATCCGCCGCATGTTAGATGAGTTAGGGTTTGCAATTTTTGTTGGAAAATCTTTACAGTAAGTTTCCATACTTGGAAGCTAACTTTCTGGCTTTGGGACTATAAATAAAGACCGAGAGCCTCTTGGAAAAATGATCAAGTCGACGCGATCACGAAGTCCAAGACGGCTCACGCATCCAGGTTGATCATCAACTGTTCGTCTACCTTCTTGGAAGAGATCGAGAAGCAAGCTAGTCTTTGTAATCATTTTCTAAGGATCAGAGTGTAATGAATATTGTTGATTAATAAAGGTAGTTCTTTTTCTTATTCTATTTCTTCGTAGTTTAATTATGCATTTTCTCTCCATATCTTTTTCTCCCAACATGCGCGAGTAATTCTCCGCTTGTTAGGGTTCGTAGGATTAGGGTAGGCTAATGGATGATGAACATCCCTAAACCCTTTTTAAGTCCTATAAAGTTTATGAACTTTATCAAAAGATTCATTAACATCCTAATCGGGCGTGCTAACAATTCTTTGTTAGTTCCGACCGCGATTAGAGATTAGATTAATGATTGTTTTGGTAAAGGCTAGATATGAACGGAGTTCCGTGTCGAGATAAGGGTTAAGTGTGGGATTCCTTTTCCCTCCAGAAACCCTAATCTACACGCATCACCGACGTTCTAGTTTTAAATATATTAAAGGATAAAAAGGGTAACTTTTAATTAATCGTCCATGACTGCTAAATCCTAACGAACTCTACAAGCCCCCTTATTATATTAACTACATCCCTAAAACAATCTAGATCTTTATTTTTGCATTCTTTCTTAACGTAGATCTAGAAACCATTCTTCAAAATTCTTTATCCCTCCTTTCTTTCTCAACACATCTAAAGTAAGAGTAAAAGATTCAACGTTTCCCTGAGGACGACCCGTACTCACCTCGGTCTAGCTACACGCGACACCGTTCTGATTGCGGTTTAACTACAAACACACTCTTTCGAACCAATCAAATGGCGCCGTTGCCGGGGATACGTGCGTAATTTTTTTTCTTATTATTTGTGTTGAATTCTTAGACGATTCATATCATTATTAAAACAAAACTGCAAATTGCATATTTAACGATTTGTGTGTGAATTTTGCGAGGGAATCTGGAGTCACGGACTTGAGGAAACAAGAGATTTAGGGTTTCACACATCTCTGGTATTTTTCTTAACTCCTTCCCTCTCCTCTCAAATCCAATAAAATCTATTTTCTGCAGGATTCTTTGCAAAATAGCCCCGGTCAAAAATCTTTTTGCAAAAGTTTTGTGATTGGTTTTGTTTTGCATATTTTAATACGGACTTTAAGGGGCAAAGACCAAATCAAGATTAGGTGGGGATTTCATCACCATTCCTAAGCCCCACAAATCATAAACCGAGCATCTGCATCAACCCTACAATAATTTAAAAAATATCTAGACCAGACTCTAAGGACTGTCGCGCTCATTAAGGACAGAGGAAGGTCGTGGGTAATCTATTGCATATCCGCATTACTTTTGTGGTGCCTAGGCAAGTGTGACTAAGGCGAGTGGTTACTTAATTAGGACCACTACTTTCATAGTGGGGAGCCTCCCACTCACCTGGCACTTACCTGGCTACAAGGGTAGAAAAGAGGCGGTAGAGGATTGATCCTACGGCTTGTCCTTTGGAAGTTTAGGAGCGGTCTAGAGACTGGACCTAGGCGACCTTAGTTCTAGGGTTGCTTGTGCATTATTAGAGTGATTTGTCTTGAGTCCCACTTTTTCAAAAAAATTTAAATCACACGCACGCTGCCACTTGCACTAAACCCGCTTAGTGCATGCTCGGCTGGACACGGGATCCTAGTGCCCGTCTTGTCCGCGTTCCTGCTATCGACGCCGAAGTCGGTACTTCTTCATCTTCTTTTCCCCCACCACACACCACGACCGAGATGGACGGCACTCCATCAGAATATAACACCACGCTGCCACCGCCCGTAGGTGCGCAGAATCCACCACGCATCTCTCTCCAAGAGAGATGCTATCCTATCCGTGGTCCCCTTCCTACTTGTCTATCTTTTCCACCACCTAACGGGGATAATTTCGAAATTAAACCCCACTATATCAATCTGTTGTCCAAATTTCATGGGCTTGAATCGGAAGACGCATACGTTTTCATTACCAAATTCGAAAACGTATGCGCAATGATGGGTACTTCACAATAGACTTTAGATGCTATGCGCTTACGTCTTCTCCCATTCACACTGTGCGACTTGGCAGAAAAATGGCTTTACAATACTGCCGCACACTCTATCACTAATTGGGATGAATTCGTCATAGCATTTCTTAAGAAGTTTTACCCAAACCATAAGACTACCCGTGTTAGAAGCGAGATCAACCAGTTCACCCAGCTTCCCAATGAACCATTTTGGAAGTGCTTTGAACGTTTCAAGGATCTGCTTGTCCAATGTCCTCATCATGGAATCAATAGATGGGATTTATGTCGGATTATATATGAGGGCATTAATCCAGCGACAAAGCAGATGCTTGAAACAATATGTCAATGCAATTTCATGTCTAAAGATGACGGCGAAGCTTGGAAGTATCTGGAAGATCTCGCTGAACACACTTTGCAGTGAGAAAGCGTAAGACCACCTTCATCTAGGGGAGGTGTTCACCAGATCGATACTTCTATGGCAGTAAAAGCTGTAAGTCTACGTTAGCGCCCCGGCCGTCTACAGACGCCAAATGCGGAACAAAAACTTTTAAACTGGCGCTATCGTATACTTTAACCCGGATCTGCCATTATTGCTAAACTAACAAACTGTAAAGAGTGTAGGAATGTTATACCGAACGATCCGAGTCCTTCGTTCTTCAACCATCATCCCACGCTCCGTTGCGGCTACTCCGATCTCGTCGATCTCCGATGTCCTCGTCGAAGTGGTACCACATGATCGGTTCTTTAAACGGGCTCCCGCCTCTGACTCGAGGCAACTCGATCGTCAAGTTTGCTAAAAGAGACGACCAAGATTGATGTAGAGAAAGAGTAGATGACTTTGTCTCACTTCGTCCAAATCCGTGGACGATCGGTTAATGAAGTTGCCGTGGAAATCGGGTGATGGAATGAAATGAACTGTAAAATTCCATACACCCCCGAATGCTATCATAATCTTTTCTAACCGAAATGAAACATCAAGTGAGAGTATGAATGAGAGAGGAGGCCTTCCATTCATATATAAAGGAGGAGAGTGAGTGTAGGAGCAAAGGGTGACTATAAGAAAGCTTCTCACTCAAAAGATCAAGAAGAAAAATCCTTAGCTAAACAAAACTCATTAATGAAAACCATGAGTCACTTAAACACCTCATCAAGCATTAATGAACCATTAAATGCAACCAATGAAAACTTAACACCATTTAATCCTAGTCACCTCATCTAGAACCTTCTAGAAGAATCCACACTCATCTCAAGAAAAGACAAATCCGTCTTTAACCGAATGTTAAAAGACGGCTGATAGAAAACTGGAAACTGGCAACTTCCAAAAGTGATCCTGAAAATAATTTCAGGACAACCCCGAAACTGTATAAATATACCCGCATTTGTATTACGACCGAATACAAATGCAACTGAGACAAAGATATTATACCTACTCAATATAATACTCGGATCCGGCTTAAACCAAAGCCGACCAGTATCATCTGCCCGAAAACTGACACATGCGTAAACGCACGTGCAATTTCCGAACCCTGTCATAAAACCATACGGCCTCTACAACGTTTCTCCTGAACTTGGGAAACTGTCTGTGGGGGACTCTAATGACTCGTCAGCACCCTGGCAGTGGGTTTAACCATAAACCGTCAGCGGCAGTAGCTATGCGTAACGGCTGCCCATGGACTGACCTCAAGGGTGGCCGAGGAGCGAACTCAAGGGAGACCGATGAGCGAACTCCTCCGAAAAACCCTACTGAGCCTAACAGTGACAATGTATATACAGTCCGGTCCGTTCGTCTATGAGTATCGCATATCCGCCTAGGGGGCTAGCAACGTCAGACCCCCAATAGCAGTATAAGTCGCGTCGGAGTGAAGCCCAATAACGCACTGAGATACTACTGGAATACCTACCAGTAAATCTCCTGCCTCGGCCGAGGGCTTTGCGTAATGGCTCTCCTAGACACAGCACGATCTCGCCCCCAATACCGGGAGAGACGAAACCCCTGCTGATCCGCTCACGTGCCTCCATATGGCTCGGGACTGTACCCAAAAGCTACCGGTTTGCACGACTCCTTTGAGCCGTGGTAGGGTAGAAATCAAAGCACAGTGGGAACTCACACGAGACAAATGACGACCTCAGGTCAATGAACTAACCTGTACACATGTCACCAGGGAACTGCTATCTGACGATAGGTATAGTACTAACTAGCAGATTCCCGGCGAGTCCTGTCCGGTGTACTCATAACCCAATGAGCACCTGTATACATCTTAGGTGATCCAACTGACACCAGTGGCTTGTGAGACCGGCCACCGCCCCTCGTCGGGGTCTCGACTGTACACACTAGTCTACTCCGGAGTATCGATGCCCTGTCTCGAAACTCCCACGACTAGGGACCACAATTAAGGATATGCATATAAACTACCCAACTCTCACGTATATGATCGCCATCATACTGTTGGTAGTAAAGCAAGATCCTAAGGGCTCTATCAAAGTGTAACATGCAATCAGTCACCTGAACATGTACACGACTGATAAAGGCAAACCAGATAGCATACTATCATCTCGAGTAAGACTGTCCTACCGGGATAGGTCCTCCGCAATCATTGCAATCACGTACCTGCGATCCAATAATTGACTATGAGGGCACTATCTCCAACAATCTCCCACTTGCACTCAAGGCTAATATTGCGATGTCGACTACTCACAGCCCGTGTGAAACCAAACATCCAACTCCTCTACTAATCAGTTTCACAAAGCCCGTTTGTAAAACTATTGTGTTCGAGAAATAGCCTCGGTGAGTGGATCCGCCTAGAAGTTTCTTTCTGTATCTCTCTTAATCTCAAGTTCGCGGAGAAAACCATCTCCCGAATTGAGTAGTACCTGTCTTAGAATATGTCTGGATGTCTGATGGGACCTTTGTTCATAAATGAACTCCATATCCAAACTTCTTAGACTGTATGGATCACTGAACCTAATCAGTATCCGGCACCATGCCACCCACAGTATCCTCTTGAACCACCTGTCCATAATACTGTCCCTCTTCGTCAGAGGGAAAACTATAACTCTGACAATCACTCTGTCATCCATGTCACCTTTGAAGCCTGGAATGATAACCGTCTCCCGAAAGAGGCTGCCGTTATCAAATCCATAGAACATGTACTAATGTTCTAAAACTGCTTCCTTATGTTTCTCCAGGATTGGATTAATACAAACTTATTGCATCTAGTGCAAAACCAACATTTGGTGTGGTACTTGACATCTCATGATTGACTCAATTGCCTAAGCAAGTGATCTGCCAATCATGCGCATCCCTCTCCCCTTTAGTCTGTAAGACACCTTTAGAGAGGGTGACTCCATCACCTGCAGGTACACCACCATGCTAGGAGTCAACTATTCCAAAAACCATTAGAATATTGTCAAAGTACCCACATTGGGAAACTATCCAAATCCAGATCTAAAACCATAGATCTAGAAACCAGAATGTCAAATATTATATCCATATCCTGTCTGGAGAAACAACTGTGTGACGACCACAGTACAACCGATCGTAGTATAGGAATTTTACTTCCTACTCTGTGTATGTCATCCAGATACCATGACATCACACCCTACTACCTTCTTAACTGATCCATCCCCTATTCTGATTGAAGTCAAACCCATGACTGTCATATCAAAATTAGATGATCTATCTCCGCTATAACTGCTCAAGTCTATAAATAGATATAAGCATCTTGCCCACTATGCTTCCGTTGCTCCTACTGACTACGACAACCCTCCTACCGGGTCTCATAACCTGGAACAACAGTAGTGTCAAGTCTGGGTAGATAAGAACCTCCCTGTCACCGTCCTTGAGGCTACCGAAGTACCTCTCGGGTGTCTGAGGTTACCTACCATACCTGCGGAGTTGCTATTGGAATGTCAAACCTGATTGAATATATAGGTCCTATTAAATTTTTCCGTAATCGTTCGCGGTTCTGGAATCACTTCCAGTTCTACCATACTCCCACTACTGTTTTCTGAAAAAGATCCATTTTACTAAAACTGTGGCGAGTCAAGAACAATATCACTATTGATCTTCAAAATGGTAGAATATCAACCCTCGTCATAGCCAGGGTCAACCCACAAACAGCCATTACAGAAACGTGCCCTGAGTTATCCAGTGTCTGGTTTTAATCATAAGCTGGACAACTCCACGTACCTTAACATCTTTTAAGGTACGATCCATTCTATATCCAATACAGAAACTTTGGCACTTATTTAATTGGAACCATATTCAATCCATGCATCTGTCTCCAGTGCATATCAACTTAATGGAAAGAGGCTAATCAGCATTACTCAACTTAGGAATCCATCCAATTATGAGTAACCTGAAAGAGAAACACGTTTCTCAAAACCATCACTATCATCTGAATACCAATCACAAGAATCTACATCTTCGATCTCTTTGAAGAATCCCGATACTTGTGACACCTGGTTCTCCACTTTATTCTTATACCCACAACTTCTCAAAACTTAGACCTTGTATTTCTACGAAACACTCGTCTAAATACTAGAGAAGTTATAAGTAAACAGAACATAGTACGAGGACCTACCCCTTTGTCCTGATGGACACTGGACAACATACAATACTCTGTATAAGTCCGCTGAGTTAAACAACTCAAAACCTGTGCGTCGTAGGTCGAAAACTGTACCCTGGCGATTTCCTCAAATATCACCAATTACAACGAATTCCGATATAATGAGGATGATCACCTAATTCCCAATATCTTACTCCCACTCATCATCTGTAAAACCATACAGATATGAGAATGAAAACTGGTAAATACATACCCTTGGAGTAAGTGTCTAATCGGGAAAACAGTTTTTCTTTAACAATGCACTGAAACATGAAAATGTTTCGTAGGGGTATCCTGGTATTCATAGCAATGCCTCTTTCATAATCCAATTCATGACTTCAACCGTATATCTCTTTGCCATCTCTCCAAATCCCCTTTATTTGTCTTTAGTCGTTACCTTCTGTATACCATCGTTAGGCTAATTGGTTTTCTTCCTTCCCTACCGTTCGGCACCAGCCTATGGTTTGGAAGAAGACTATCCAGTAAGAATAATAGGTGTACCCTCCTAAACCAAGGAGTACTCGCATCTCGAGAGAAGGTGACGATAAAAGACAACTGAATAATACCTTATTCTTTTTAAAGGTGAAATAGGAGCGGCGATGAAGTACGCGGTTTTGGTCGTGAATGATATCAGTCGCAATTTACTTTGCCCTCTTTCTAATCCCTTTATTTTGTCTTTACATATTACCTTCTGCACACCCTACTTAGGCTAATTGGTTTTCTTCATTCCCTACCTTTCGGCACCAGCCTATGGTTTGGAATAAGACTATCCAATAGGCGTAATAGGTGTACTCTCCTAAACCAAGGAGCTCTCGCAACCTGAGAGAAGGTGATAATAAAAGACAACTGAATAAACCAATTCTATTTCTCCTGAACCTGGATCTATCCTCGAAGATGTCCCTTCGAGTTCGTATATAACCATACGATGGCTCTATCCAATGGAAGTGGATATCCATAGTAATACGGGTGTTCTGAGAAATACAAAGGGTAAAAGAAGGAGTGGCAATGACTTATGCAACTCAGACAATCCAAAAGCCAGTATTTTAAGAAGGTTCGGTCAACCTGGTCACTGAGTCATAGTCTAGGGTCGTTCAAAGGTCGCTGCCAAGAGAGAGAGAGAAAAGAAACACTCTGCGTGCACTCTAACCTAGATCAGAATGGTCATCATTTTATCTAATCCGGAAACCTCCCACTGTCCTGTCAAATTCTCCTCCAAACCTAAAGAAGAATCAATCGGGATCACCCGAAGAGTAAACCAACTCATCAGTGGGAATCAGGATCCAACTCTCATCGCATGATAACGTGATGGAATGCATCCACATTACTCATACTCCAGAAGGTATGCGCATACTCGGCAAGTTTCAGTTTCTTTAGAAACTCCTGATTTAGTTTTTGCCCCATGCTCTTATAACCTTGGCTTTGGTCAAAATGTCATAAGTCACATGCCAAGTTCTACCCATCACTATCTTGTCAATTTGAACCCACCCGCACATGCCCCTGACTTTGGCCAATCGGCAGAACGACTGTCCCAAACTAACTCATCTATCTATGCAACAATTGAATACCCAGCAGCTACCAAACACTATGCCTTAACTTTGGCTAAAATGCATAGCTTGAATACTACTAAATACCCAAAAGAAGTGACGGAGGGCTACGACTGGTTTTTGGCGAAAAACCTTTAGCGTAGTGAACTTGATATCGCTGAAGGAACCTGATAGCTATTTAAAATATAGTGGCGAAAACCTTATGCTAAAGAGGTCACTCCCGGTAAAGGGATTTCGGCTCTTTCCTCATGGAATGAGGTGCAGGATATTCCACTGAATACCGCTATGCAAAGCAACTTGTAATCGACTATAGTGAAGTTATTACTCTGACGCAAACTTCTGTCCAAGGGGTCTTTCCCGGTGAAGGGATATCAGCCCTTGCCTCGTCGAATGAGGTGCTGGATATTCACACCGAATACCGCTATGCATAACAAAAGGAAACGTCTTTGTAACAACACTTTTTAAAATTGTTCCAACAACTCAAACAGGTTTGTTTTACTTTGCGTTAATCAGAATCAACGCAGTCCCATCATTCAATCACACCAGAAAAGAACGAAAATAAAATGTACGTATATGCCATCCGCATTCGTCACTGGGTCCCGTCATTACCCGTTAGGTTACTTAACTAACGACAGAGCGGGGACTGGACTAGCGCGGGTGTAAAACATATACAACATCTAATAGTATATAAACCAATATACATAATCGCTCCAGGCGTGATAATATGCAACATTACAGAAAAGTAATAAGCATCACAGAACAATACAGATAATCTGGGATCCCCGAGTTTCACAGAGCCGCTGCTGAAACTCGACGTTCCCCTGTCGTGTGGATAGCCTGTGCAATGAAACCTAGACCCCTACGGGTGCGGCAAGTTACCCGCCAAAACCTGAAGCGAGGCAGTCCGCACAGCATAGTGAATGGAACACCCGGCACTTCACGGAATCCGGTAAATTGAGCACCCCTCCTTGGGTCAACCTGTACCCCCTATGAGTGCGGCGAATAGTCTGCCAATTCTGAAGTGGGGCCCCTCTGCCTCTCAAAGCCATGAGATGCGGACCCATTGCTTTCCCGAACCCGGCTATCCGTGCACTCCGTCTCGGGGCAAAACCTAGTACAATAATGAAAAATAGTACAATAGGTACATCGACCGCAACCTGGTCGTGCCCCAAAAGAATATTATACAACAGGCAGTGACGGCAGTCCACAAGTTGGACGCTCGCCCCGCAATATCAAATGTACAAATAAACTCAAACCGTACTATCATTGCACACTGCTATCCACCACGACAAATCCGCAACATTACAGTACAACACAGAACATTAACGCGAATGTCACGTTCGCAAACCCGTCAAAAAGAACTATAGCAATCAAACGCGGTTTACCGATCAAATGACATTCCCGGTCGGAGATATAATGTAAGCACTGTAAACTAACGTGTTTAAATTACGATCGACCAAAGACCAAATATCAAAAAGTGGGACCCACGGCTTACTGGTGAACAGTAACAAAACCTGGGCGTAAATGATATATACCAAAAATCACAAAATCCCAAATAAAACCAACTGAGAAAAACTGGTGCACTGTTCCCTCTGAATCGCGGCGGTTCCGCGTTCAAACCCTAGGTTTGACCGCGGAAGCGCGGCGCTTTAGTGGGATCACGTGACCGTCTTTTCTCAGATGTCTTAGAAAACCCTGCACTGATTTTTAAGATATACAGAAATCAATTTTGACACCGTTTAAAATCAACAGAAACTGTCGGCTAGGATTTTTGTGTTTTTCGATTTTCGGTCGGATCGATGTTTTAAACGCGTTAGCACAAGTTAGTATAGCAAAATGGTGAGGCTCTGATACCACTGTAAGTCTACGTTAGCGCCCCGGCCGTCTACAGACGCCAAATGCGGAACAAAAACTTTTAAACTGGCGCTATCGTATACTTTAACCCGGATCTGCCATTATTGCTAAACTAACAAACTGTAAAGAGTGTAGGAATGTTATACCGAACGATCCGAGTCCTTCGTTCTTCAACCATCATCCCACGCTCCGTTGCGGCTACTCCGATCTCGTCGATCTCCGATGTCCTCGTCGAAGTGGCACCACATGATCGGTTCTTTAAACGGGCTCCCGCCTCTGACTCGAGGCAACTCGATCGTCAAGTTTGCTAAAAGAGACGACCAAGATTGATGTAGAGAAAGAGTAGATGACTTTGTCTCACTTCGTCCAAATCCGTGGACGATCGGTTAATGAAGTTGCCGTGGAAATCGGGTGATGGAATGAAATGAACTGTAAAATTCCATACACCCCGAATGCTATCATAATCTTTTCTAACCGAAATGAAACATCAAGTGAGAGTATGAATGAGAGAGGAGGCCTTCCATTCATATATAAAGGAGGAGAGTGAGTGTAGGAGCAAAGGGTGACTATAAGAAAGCTTCTCACTCAAAAGATCAAGAAGAAAAATCCTTAGCTAAACAAAACTCATTAATGAAAACCATGAGTCACTTAAACACCTCATCAAGCATTAATGAACCATTAAATGCAACCAATGAAAACTTAACACCATTTAATCCTAGTCACCTCATCTAGAACCTTCTAGAAGAATCCACACTCATCTCAAGAAAAGACAAATCCGTCTTTAACCGAATGTTAAAAGACGGCTGATAGAAAACTGGAAACTGGCAACTTCCAAAAGTGATCCTGAAACGAATTTCAGGACAACCCCGAAACTGTATAAATATACCCGCATTTGTATTACGACCGAATACAAATGCAACTGAGACAAAGATATTATACCTACTCAATATAATACTCGGATCCGGCTTAAACCAAAGTCGACCAGTGTCATCTGCCCGAAAACTGACACGTGCGTAAACGCACGTGCAATTTCCGAACCCTGTCATAAAACCATACGGCCTCTACAACGTTTCGCCCGAACTTGGGAAACTGTCTGTGGGGGACTCTAATGACTCGTCAGCACCCTGGCAGTGGGTTTAACCACAAACCGTCAGCGGCACTAGCTATGCGTAACGGCTGCCCATGGACTGACCTCAAGGGTGGCCGAGGAGCGAACTCAAGGGAGACCGATGAGCGAACTCCTCCGAAAAACCCTACTGAGCCTAACAGTGACAATGTATATACAGTCCGGTCCGTTCGTCTATGAGTATCGCATATCCGCCTAGGGGGCTAGCAACGTCAGACCCCCAATAGCAGTATAAGTCGCGTCGGAGTGAAGCCCAATAACGCACTGAGATACTACTGGAATACCTACCAGTAAATCTCCTGCCTCGGCCGAGGGCTTTGCGTAATGGCTCTCCTAGACACAGCACGATCTCGCCCCCAATACCGGGAGAGACGAAACCCCTGCCGATCCGCTCACGTGCCTCCATATGGCTCGGGACTGTACCCAAAAGCTACCTGTTTGCACGACTCCTTTGAGCCGTGATAGGGTAGAAATCAAAGCACAGTGGGAACTCACACGAGACAAATGACGACCTCAGGTCAATGAACTAACCTGTACACATGTCACCAGGGAACTGCTATCTGACGATAGGTATAGTACTGACTAGCAGATTCCCGGCGAGTCCTGTCCGGTGTACTCATAACCCAATGAGCACCTGTATACATCTTAGGTGATCCAACTGACACCAGTGGCTTGTGAGACCGGCCACCGCCCCTCGTCGGGGTCTCGACTGTATACACTAGTCTACTCCGGAGTATCGATGCCCTGTCTCGAAACTCCCACGACTAGGGACCACAATTAAGGATATGCATACAAACTACCCAACTCTCACGTATATGATCGCCATCATACTGTTGGTAGTAAAGCAAGATCCTAAGGGCTCTATCAAAGTGTAACATGCAATCAGTCACCTGAACATGTACACGACTGATAAAGGCAAACCAGATAGCATACTATCATCTCGAGTAAGACTGTCCTACTGGGATAGGTCCTCCGCAATCATTGCAATCACGTACCTGCGATCCAATTATTGACTATGAGGGCACTATCTCCAACAAGACGGCGAAGCTTGGAAGTATCTGGAAGATCTCGCTGAACACACTTTGCAGTGAGAAAGCGTAAGACCACCTTCATCTAGAGGAGGTGTTCACCAGATCGATACTTCTATGGCAGTAAAAGCCGAAATGGCAGTGATACAAAAGAAGCTCGACGCTATTGAGAACAGATTCTCATCATTCTCCCTAAATCAGGTCACGCTTCCTAAGACCGTCTGTGGTTGCTGTTTGGACCCTTCACACTTAACGGAAGAATTTTCTATGAATGCACCGTTTCAAGGTCACGAGCAAACTAATGCTGCTTTTCAGCAGCGACCTAGAAATGACCCTTATTCTTCCACGTACAATCAAGGATGGAGGAATCATCCTAACTTTGCTTGGAATCAAAACCAACAAAGCAATTATCAAAGACCTCCTCCACAGCAACCACAACCACAGAATCATCCCCCTTGCAGTCACAGAATTTCTAAAATCCGGCCAATATTTCTACACCTCAAGTGGCCGGTACTGACAACTCACTTGTACAAACTTTGGATATGTTCATGAAACAATCCATGCAATTGTCGGCTGAGATGAAGTCTTCTATTGATACCATAACGAAAAACTCCGCCTCCCATGGTGAGAGTATTAAATCAATAGAAAACCAAATCGCACAGTTAAACGCCGCAATGAGTGCGAGAGAGAAAGGTAAACTCCCATCTCAACCCATACCTAATCCTGGCCACTCACAAAGTTATAATATGAGTGTTGTTACCACGTTGAGATCGGGAAAAGTGCTGAATAACCGAGTGGGTGAGCAATGTGATGATAGTGACACCAATGATATCCCAGCTTCTTCTTCTTCTTCTTCCCCTAATTCGTCTAATCTTCCACCTTCACCCGAGCCTATTCTCCGTTTTCCCCAAGGCTCGAACATTTCGCCGAATCTATCTAAGTCGATTCCCACTCCAATTTTGGGATCGAATCCGTCCCCACAGTCTTCTCCACAAATGTTGGACCCAAAACTTATTGATCAAGCACCTTATCCAAACAGGTTAAGGGGCAACAGACCTAGTCCACAAATGGAGAAGATTGTGGAAATTTTTAAGCAAGTTAACATAAACATTCCTCTCCTAGATGCTATTCAACAAGTTCCGTCATATGCGAAAATCCTAAAAGACTTGTGCACTAGGAAGAGAAAAGTTCAAGTACCTAAAAAAGTTTTCCTTGCGAGTAATGTGAAAGGACCTCGGAAGTCCTACAATTTTAATTTCTATTCGGGGTAAAAATATCAATCGTGCTCTACTCGATTTAGGTGCTAGTGTTAACTTGTTTCCGTATTCTGTTTATGAGCAATTAGGGATCGGAGAGTTAAAACCTGCGCATTGGACTCTTCAGATGGCCGATCGATCTATCACCCAACCTAGGGGTGAGCTAGAGGATGTGTTAATCAAAGTCGGGGAATTTATATTTCCAGTGGACTTTATCGTTATTGATACACAACCTGTGGCAAACCCACGCAATCAAATCCCGGTGATACTCGGTCGACCCTTTCTGGCCACTTCCAACGCTGTAATCAATTGTAGAAACGGCTTTATGACCTATCCTTTGGAAAGAAGTCAATTTAGCTTAACATTTACAAGTTGGGAAGTGAACCCTCCGAACCCTATGCTCATGTGTGTTCTGTCGAATTAATGGATGTCGACAGCAGTGAATTTGATCAACCTCATGATACTGACTCTTTTCATATGTTGTTGTTTGACCCAACCATGTACTCTTCCACCGAGTTGTTCGGGTCAACATCTAACGCTGATGAGGAACTTTTTATAGAGTCTGACGATCACCCCATTTTTTCTGATGACATTATTCTTCGGGGTATCGATGAAAGTTTTGAGGAAATTTTAGCTGATGAACTCGCATTTTTAAAAGATACGGGTGTTGAGATGAATGAAGAAATTGGACCTCCACCCCTTCTTTTGGACAATCTTGATAATGCGAGTAATCCATCATTACTATCACTGTGTCGTCTCTCCAAATTGAGACGCAATCCTTTTCCATTACACCTCTTATCACCGCCCCACTTCTTCAAGTCGAAAGGTGACATGTTCTTCCACCAACCTTGGTGCTTCATCGATAAAATTTTTGAATGGTTGGTGTTGACTTTTAGTCTTTGTAAGGCTTTACTTTGACCAATAACTTTACCCCCCAATGATTTTAATTGCTTAACATTATTTAACTCAAGTTTTGGGGGGGGAGATATTTTGGCTCTTGAAAGAAAATGATTTTTACAAAATTATGAGCCAAAAATAAGTTTGGGGGAGGATTTCACTTGCATATATTCTTGCCCCCATTAATAATTTCTTCCCAAGTCTACAGGTTTTTGAGCTTAACGGATGACATCAGTGAGGACACTGCTGTAAACTGGTTTGGAGGAGGTTTGTGCTTATTTATACATCAATTTGCATCATATTTTGCATAAGCACAACATTTTCAAAAATTTTAAAAAAAACTTCTTTTATAAAAAAAGAGCAGAAAGTGAAAAATTACATCCAAAAGATAGGAATAGTTTAAGAAAACCAAGAAAATTAGAAGTTTTCTTAAACGAACTAGTAATAAGTAGTTATGAGCTGTTGTCCCAAGGGTTAGTAAGATGAAAGAAGTCACTAATCTGAGAATAAAAATAAGTCTGAAAAATAATTTCTATTCTGGAAGCCAAACATTTGAATGTTGATACCCTACTATATGCACTTACACACGTTTTGAAACTCGGGATAGTTGTCATGACCCAAATTTGGCCCGTAACCGGCACTTAAACTACGTAACGTCTAAAGGCGTACGCAACTTAAGTAAGCCGAAACCCAGAAATCTAAACCACCCAAAACTGGATCAACGGAGAAAAACATAGTTTTAAATATTCGGAAATTTTCAAGTAAAAATCTTTAAGTTTAGTTTTCGTTCTTAAAAATTTCGGCAGCACCTCCTTTGTAAAAACTAACCCCGAAAACGGGTACAACATAGATAATAATAAAAGCATCCCAAACGGGAGCAAATCACGCCCAACGGCGGAGACAACCACCACAACATATATACGACGCCGAAGCGAAGAAATATAAAAGGAAACTGCATAAAGAAGTAAAACTTTTCAACAAAACCGGCTCCCACGAGCACGGCTCCCAAAGTCACCACAAAAGAACACTGAATCCTCACAAGTCGTCTCTAAGTCATATACAACATAGTGGTAGATGGAGAATACTAGATCCAACAAAAAATATACAAAGTACTAACAGATAACCGCAACCCACCTAAAAGCAAAGCTTCACAGCCAACCGTAGCGGTATCCGCAAAAGTAGAGATGAAAAGATGCCCTGCCGCGACTACTCAGAGGGTAAGTCCTGCACAACACTGTGGCACAACGGGGGTGAGTTGCCAACTCGTGAATAGTAAATAACATCATACAGTAATCGCAAGTATGCACGAACAGCGATCTATCTATCACAAGTAATCCGATAGCATAAGTATGATAAGTGAATATGCAACAATCATGTAAAGGTACATCATCAGGGTACTACAACTACATGAAACAATGCATATCAACATAATCCTGAGTGTGGGATGATATAATATAAAATCTCATGCACAAATCATCAGCATGGAAAAACACCAGTGTCCCTCACTGACACATCAAATCCCAATTCCTCAGGCACCGCATCCTAAGACCGGCCCTCAAATCCTGTATGTCTCACGAAAACCTGAGTGTCAATCACCGACACTCGAAACATCATGAAACCCGTGTCTAGCATCGACACGTAAATCCTCATAACTCAGGCACTGTCACCATGACTAGCCCTGACGATATGTCATACCTCACTCCGGTCGGTATCTCCATGATAACCGCCGAGTCCAAATACAATCACCGGTAGGTATTGGTCCCACCGTCAGGTTTATCGTCTACACCACGAAATCACCACTCACCCCGGGGTACCATACCGGGTCCACCATGTACCCGCAGACGGTGCATCCCGCTCCTCGAATCGGGTATCACAAGCCAAACCTCAGAACCGAGAAATCACATGGTGGACGCGTCAAATATCATATCAAGAGAAACCGGGTTTTCAAACAATACAATGTTTTCTTGAAAATATCCCCCACGGTTCTCAAATCCATAAATCATATGAAATCCATATCTCAATGCGTAAAATCCGTATAAAACTGATATATGCAACATAAAACATCAATATGAGCATATAAAGGGAAAACCGCTCTTTAAATTGAATCTAACTTTAAAACACTTCATGCGGTTCCCAATTCCTTCGAAAATAAATGCAGTATCATATGAAGTGTACATGTAAGTGTAGCAGGGTTTAAGTATCTACATGTAATCAAGTACGAGAGTGTACATGTCAATATGTATGCATGATGTATAGGTAATTATAACAAGATATAAGTGAAGTGGAATAGGGTTCACTACCTTAACTATTCCTGCCCAATGCAATATCACGTATGTATGTGTCCACAGTATTTCATATGCACAATAGAATATGAGTTACTACTCTAATCATTCCTATCCACTATCATATCACATATGTAGGTGTTTGTGCGTGTCATGGCAATTACAGACGGTGTGGGTGTAGCATACAATTTAGTGCTCGTGCAACATGAACCGTCAGTAATGTGTTATATCTAAAGGTACGAGTCAAGTACAATAGATAATGCTATGCAATGACATTCATATGAAAGTAACTAATATGCAAATACATGCAGCTATCATATCATATTCGCCCCGACGCATAACGCCATACGGGCGATTTCCCCGTAGATGTTAAATCTACTCACCGATGGTCTCGAGCTAAGAAAATCCGACCACCTGCTTCCCCTTGTCCGCAGCACCCGAAGTCCCTGCTTGCGAACCTAAAATTTCATAAATACAACACATAAGCTAAATATCCTATAATGACGGAAAGACAACGAAACGCGACGAAAACGTCCGGAAAATTACACTGCGCGCATAGCGCATCTATCGCGCACGATACCGGCCAAAACCCTAATTGGGGTCGCTAAACTACAAAACACCATGTCTGGACCCCGATCATCCCGATCGCGCAACACAACACAAAAATTACGAGGAATACACTGGATATAACCTCGCAACTACCAAACGAACCCTACGTCGGAAAACTCCGAAATCTAGTAAGCAACCTATCGCAATATATCGCACTAGATTCAAGATAACACAAATCTAACAATTACAAATACCTTAAAATAGCTTAACTAAGCTATCTAAACCAATCCTATATTTTTAACACTCGCTAATTATGTTTTAGCAAAAATCTAGTAAGCAATTTTGCTTAATTAAATAAAATGCTTATTAGCAAATTTTAATACTTTCTACTAGATTATTCTTTTCCAAAACACAATTTAACACTTGAATTAAATACTAATCACTTAATCAAAATTTAACCCTAGCATGAATTTCTTAAACCAATTATAATGAATTAATCATGAATTAAATGCTAAACTAAGCACTTAACTAGTTAACTAAAAATGCTAGTTTAAAATTAAAGCAATTAATCATAGATTAAGGTAAGAAATTATACCTCCTCAAGAACACCAAAAAGAATTTAGATTCACCACTTTAACCTCCAAAATCATGCTTTGATGAAGATCCATGAAGGATTAGTGAAGGAAAAATGGTTTCATAATTATATAGGAATTGTTTTGGATTTATTTTTGGAATTCCTTTTGGGTTTTGATAGAAAATGAGTGAGAAATGAGTTTAGAAATGTTTAGGACAGAAATGGGGGAGTTAGGGTCGGCCAAGGTGAGTGGGGGGGGGTTTTGTGTAATATTTTGTGAAGAAAAAGCAAGGAAAAAGAGAATTAAATGCTATTTAATGCATTTTGCCACCATTACACCCTTTTCTTTTAAATTTTAAAACACAACATTAGTCACCAAAAATATCTAGATTTTTAAAAAGAACATTCTAAAATAATTCTAGTGATAAAATTAATTTATTCACAAAAATAAAAATTTTCCCGATTTACGTGCACAAAACACCGCTTAAAATAATATTTTTTTCGGGAAAAAATCTATCTGAACCAAAACCTCCCAAATACTCCCAAAGTTCGCGCACAAGCTTTATTTTGGCCAAATTAGGTGTCGGTAAGCTTATACGGTCGTTTGATCGAAATCGGGTTAAAACGGGAAAAACCGACAATTTTGCCCTAAAACGAGAAAATTCGCAAAACGATTTCTAAAACGTTACAATCTCCCCTCCTTATAGAAATTCGGTCCCCGAATTAAAATTTCATATTAAGCGTACCTTCAAAAAGATGAGGAAATTTCTTCCGCATCTCGCTCTCGGCCTCCCAAGTGACCTCCTCACTAGTCGGGCTACGCCAAAGAACCTTCACAGATGGCAAGACCTTTGACCGAAGTTTCTTCACCTGCCGATCCAAAATAACTACCGGCTGCTCGGTGAACGAAAGATCGCGCTCAAGCTGAACGGTCTCGTGCTGAATCGTGTGAGAAGGATCATGAAGGTATCTACGAAGCATCGACACATGAAAAACGGGGTGAACATCCGGAAAACTGGGCGGGAGCGCCAAACGATAAGCAACAGAACCCACTCGCTCAAGGATCTCGAAAGGACCTACAAATCTGGGACTGAGCTTCCCTCTCTTCCCAAATCGCATAACGCCCTTCATCGGAGAAATCCTCAGGAATACATGATCCCCCACTGCGAACTCAAGTCTGCGACGACGACGGTCGGCATAAGACTTCTGCCTGCACTGGGCTGCTCTCATCCTATCCTGAATCAGCTGGATCTTCTCCGTGGTCTCCTGAACTAGCTGGGGTCCCAAAACCAAACTCTCACTAAGCTCAGTCCAACAGACTGGTGATCGACACTTCCTACCATATAAAGCCTCAAAAGGTGCCATCTGAATAGTCTCCTGAAAGCTGTTGTTGTAGGAGAACTCAATCAACGGCAAGTGACGATCCCAACTGCCACCAAAATCAAGCACACATGCACGGAGCATATCCTCCAGAGTCTGTATAGTCCGCTCCGACTGGCCATCGGTCTGTGGATGAAAAGCAGTACTAAAACTCAGCCGGGTACCCAAAGCTTCCTGAAGCTTCTGCCAAAGACGGCTAGTAAACTGGGTGCCTCTGTCGGATACTATGCATGTGGGAACACCGTGCAAACGCACAATCTCATCTATGTATAACTGAGCATACTGAGCATAACCGAAAGTGGTCTTCACTGGAAGAAAGTGAGCCGCTTTCGTCAACCGGTCTACAATAACCCAAATGGATTCATACCCTCGACTGGTCCTGGGTAGACCCACAATGAAGTCCATGGAAATCTGCTCCCATTTCCACTCCGGAACGGGTAAAGGCTGCAACTCTCCAGCCGGTCTCTGATGCTCAGCCTTGACTTGCTGACAAGTCAGGCACCTCGAAACGAAGTCCGATATATCACGCTTCATCCCTTCCCACCAGTAGAAGTCCCTCAAGTCACGGTACATCTTGGTGGAACCTGGATGAACCCTAAAGGCTGACTGATGTGCCTGCTCTAGGATCTCGCGTCTCAACCCATCAACGTCTGGTACACACAAGCGAGTCCCGCATCGTAGCACACCCTGGTCATCAATCATAAACTCCGAAACTCTTCCCTGCCGAACAAGCTCAAGAATCTCAATCAAACGGGCATCACTGGGCTGCGCCTCACGGATACGATCAAAAAGAAGTGGACGGGCGCGGACATGAGCAAGCTGTCCCCCAGCGGAAGTGAACTCAAACTGCACTCTACTATCACACAAGAGCTGCCAATCTGCAGAAGACTGACACTGAACTGCGCTCAACTGGGACAAGCTACCCACGGGCCTACGACTCAAAGCATCAGCTACCACATTCGCCTTGCCCGGGTGATAAAGGATCTCACAATCATAATCCTTCACTAGCTCCATCCATCGGCGCTGTCTCAGGTTCAGATCTCGCTGCTGGAAGATGTACTTCAAACTCTTGTGATCCGTGAAGATCTGACACGACTCTCCGTACAAGTAGTGTCTCCAAATCTTCAACGCAAAGACTACCGCTGCCATCTCAAGATCGTGAGTGGGGTAATTCTGCTCGTGCTTCTTCAGCTGCCTAGAAGCATATGCAATCACCCTATCATGCTGCATCAAAACACAGCCGAGCCCCACTCGAGAAGAATCACAATAAACAACAAAGCCGCCTGATCCAGAAGGTAAAGAAAGAACCGGTGCTGTCGTCAACCGAGTCTTCAACTGCTGAAAACTCTGCTCGCAAGCATCAGTCCAGAGAAAAGGAATTCCCTTCCGGGTCAGTCCAGTCAGCGGTGCAGCGATACTCGAGAAATCCTACACAAAACGGCGATAATAACCAGCTAAGCCCAAAAAGCTGCGGACCTCCGTCACCGATACAGGTCTGGGCCAAAGCTGTACAGCCTCGATCTTCCTCGGGTCCACAAGAATACCATCACCAGTCACCACATGACCCAGGAAGTCAACTCTATCAAGCCAAAATGCGCACTTTGAGAATTTAGCATACAGCCGGTGCTCTCTCAATATCTGCAAAGTAATCCTCAAGTGCTGCTCATGCTCCTCATGACTCCTAGAGTAGACTAGTATGTCATCAATAAACACTATAATGAACTGGTCGAGGAACGACCTGAAAATCCGGTTCATCAGATCCATGAACGCTGCTGGCGCATTGGTGAGTCCGAACGACATCACCAAAAACTCATAATGCCCATAGCGCGTACGAAAAGCGGTCTTCGGAATGTCATCATTCCGAACCCGCAACTGATGATAACCCGAACGCAAATCAATCTTCGAAAAATGTTTCGCACCCTGGAGCTGATCAAATAAATCGTCAATACGGGGTAAAGGATACCTGTTCCGTACCGTAACTCGGTTCAACTGACGATAATCCACACATAGCCTCAAACTGTCGTCCTTCTTCTTGACGAACAGAACAGGAGCTCCCCACGGCGAAACACTCGGATGCACAAGTCCCAAAACAAGCAACTCTTGCAACTGATCTTTAAGCTCTCTAAGCTCTGCCGGAGCCATCCGATAAGGCGGTATAGAAATAGGCTCCGTGCCAGGAATCAGATCAATGCAAAACTCAATATCGCGCTCTGGCGGCAACCCAGGTAACTCATCGGGAAAGACATCGGGAAACTCTCGCACGGTAGAAACCTGGTCCAACGACTCCACCGTAACTCCAGTATCATGAATGAAAGCCAAGAATCCCTGACATCCCCTCCTTAAAAGCCGACTAGCGCACAGAACAGAAACCAAACTGTGAGGGGCGACACCACGGTCTCCCTGCACAACAAACACTGACTCGCCGGGAAAACAAAATCTAACTGTCTTCTCGCGGCAGTCCACGGACGCATAGCAAGTAGCTAGCCAATCCATGCCCAACAGAACGTCGAAATCCAACATCTCAAGAAGGATCAAGTCGACGGACAGATCTCTGTCTCCTAAGCGGACAGCACATGATCGGAACACGTGCCGCGCAACAAACGACTCTCCCACAGGAGTAGTCACTACTAACGGCTGATCTAGCAAACACGACTCTCGGCCTAACCTCGGCGCGAAGTGCGTAGAAACATACGAATGCGTAGATCCCGGATCGAAAAGAACATGTGCATCAAAAGAACATAAGGAAAGGGTACCTGAAACCACAGCATTAGATGCCTGAGCGTCCTGGTGAGTCAAGGCAAAAACCCGTGCCTGCCCTCTACCGGCTACTGGCTGTCCTCTGCCTCTGCCACCTCGTCCTCTCGGCACGAAACCACCGCGACCACGACCTCTCTGAGTAGGAGTCTGACGCGGCGCAACAACATGAATAAGAGGCAACGCTCTCTGAGGTGGAGAAGGTGGTAAGGTAACCTGCGGTACTGCTGGCCCTCTCTGACGCACCACAATAAAATTCCGAACAAGATGCTGCAAACTGCCACAACCAAAGCATCCATAAGATGGTCGCTGGCCCTCCTGGGAATAAGAACTGAATAACTGGCCACGTCCCACGTCTCTGCTACTCCCCGAGTCTGATGGAACTCTGCCTCTGCGGACAAACCTCGGTCCTCGTGCTGGCTCATCCGTACGAGTCCTCTTCGGTTCTGGAACAACCGATGACTCAGCTAGACGCTCCTCCACCAATAGGGCTGCATCGACAGCTGCCGCATACGTGTCACAATGCTGAATGCTGATGGCTAAGAACAACTGGGTAAGCAGGCCTCGAACAAACCTCTTCACCCGCATCTCCTCAGTCGCCACCAAGTACGGAGCATACACCGACAGCTCAGTAAACAATACATCATACTCCGACACCGTCATCCCCGGCGTCTGTCGTAAAGACTCAAATCTGCGCGCTCGCGCATCCCTGACGCTCGGTGGAAGAAAACGGGCAAGAAACGACGTCACAAACTCAGCCCAGGTCATAGGAGCAAGACCAGTGGCTCTGCCCCTCTCCAACGACTCACACCACTTCTGGGCCATACCCTCCAGCCGGAAACTCGCAAACTCTACCCATCTCTCGTCAGAGCATCGGAGTGAGCGACAAATCCTGGCCATCCGGTCGATGAACGACTGCGGATCCTCAGTAACATCTGTGCTAGTAAACACCGGAGGCCTCAGCCTCATGAACTCCGTCAGTGACACGGTAATAACCTCTGGAGCTGCTACTACGACTGCCGGATCAGTAGGTACCATCGTGGTCCCTGCAACGGGTGGAACAACAGCCTGCCCCTGCGCTCGAATGGCCTCTACTAAAGTCCCCACAATCTGGCGTAGATCCTGCATACCAGCCCCAATCATAGCAATGTGTTCCGGTACCACAGGTGTATCGCCCTGGTCAACCCTCGCCTCAGACGAGTCGACTCTGGCCTCGGCCCTCGCGGCCGCTCTCTGTGCCCTCGTAGTCTTCGGCGGCATATGGGCTGGAAATTGAAACAAGATTCGATAAGGAAACGGAAATCGAATCACAAGGATGTATATCAATCACGGAAGGAACATCAATCAATAAGTCCTAAGGTCACTTAGGCGGAGTACCATGTCGTAAGTATGCCGCGGAACATACACACGCTACGCCACTCTGCTTAAGCTACCTACTCCATCATACCAAGGTCATCCTACACTCCGAAAGGTAAAAACCTAGCGCTCTGATACCAACTTTGTCACGACCCAAATTTGGCCCGTAACCGGCACTTAAACTACGTAACGTCTAAAGGCGTACGCAACTTAAGTAAGCCGAAACCCAGAAATCTAAACCACCCAAAACTGGATCAACGGAGAAAAACATAGTTTTAAATATTCGGAAATTTTCAAGTAAAAATCTTTAAGTTTAGTTTTCGTTCTTAAAAATTTCGGCAGCACCTCCTTTGTAAAAACTAACCCCGAAAACGGGTACAACATAGATAATAATAAAAGCATCCCAAACGGGAGCAAATCATGCCCAACGGCGGAGACAACCACCACAACATATATACGACGCCGAAGCGAAGAAATATAAAAGGAAACTGCATAAAGAAGTAAAACTTTTCAACAAAACCGGCTCCCACGAGCACGGCTCCCAAAGTCACCACAAAAGAACACTGAATCCTCACAAGTCGTCTCTAAGTCATATACAACATAGTGGTAGATGGAGAATACTAGATCCAACAAAAAATATACAAAGTACTAACAGATAACCGCAACCCACCTAAAAGCAAAGCTTCACAGCCAACCGTATCGGTATCCGAAAAAGTAGAGATGAAAAGATGCCCTCCGCGACTACTCAGAGGGTAAGTCCTGCACAACACTGTGGCACAACGGGGGTGAGTTGCCAACTCGTGAATAGTAAATAACATCATACAGTAATCGCAAGTATGCACGAACAGCGATCTATCTATCACAAGTAATCCGATAGCATAAGTATGATAAGTGAATATGCAACAATCATGTAAAGGTACATCATCAGGGTACTACAACTACATGAAACAATGCATATCAACATAATCCTGAGTGTGGGATGATATAATATAAAATCTCATGCACAAATCATCAGCATGGAAAAACACCAGTGTCCCTCACTGACACATCAAATCCCAATTCCTCAGGCACCGCATCCTAAGACCGGCCCTCAAATCCTGTATGTCTCACGAAAACCTGAGTGTCAATCACCGACACTCGAAACATCATGAAACCCGTGTCTAGCATCGACACGTAAATCCTCATAACTCAGGCACTGTCACCATGACTAGCCCTGACGATATGTCATACCTCACTCCGGTCGGTATCTCCATGATAACCGCCGAGTCCAAATACAATCACCGGTAGGTATTGGTCCCACCGTCAGGTTTATCGTCTACACCACGAAATCACCACTCACCCCGGGGTACCATACCGGGTCCACCATGTACCCGCAGACGGTGCATCCCGCTCCTCGAATCGGGTATCACAAGCCAAACCTCAGAACCGAGAAATCACATGGTGGACGCGTCAAATATCATATCAAGAGAAACCGGGTTTTCAAACAATACAATGTTTTCTTGAAAATATCCCCCACGGTTCTCAAATCCATAAATCATATGAAATCCATATCTCAATGCGTAAAATCCGTATAAAACTGATATATGCAACATAAAACATCAATATGAGCATATAAAGGGAAAACCGCTCTTTAAATTGAATCTAACTTTAAAACACTTCATGCGGTTCCCAATTCCTTCGAAAATAAATGCAGTATCATATGAAGTGTACATGTAAGTGTAGCAGGGTTTAAGTATCTACATGTAATCAAGTACGAGAGTGTACATGTCAATATGTATGCATGATGTATAGGTAATTATAACAAGATATAAGTGAAGTGGAATAGGGTTCACTACCTTAACTATTCCTGCCCAATGCAATATCACGTATGTATGTGTCCACAGTATTTCATATGCACAATAGAATATGAGTTACTACTCTAATCATTCCTATCCACTATCATATCACATATGTAGGTGTTTGTGCGTGTCATGGCAATTACAGACGGTGTGGGTGTAGCATACAATTTAGTGCTCGTGCAACATGAACCGTCAGTAATGTGTTATATCTAAAGGTACGAGTCAAGTACAATAGATAATGCTATGCAATGACATTCATATGAAAGTAACTAATATGCAAATACATGCAGCTATCATATCATATTCGCCCCGACGCATAACGCCATACGGGCGATTTCCCCGTAGATGTTAAATCTACTCACCGATGGTCTCGAGCTAAGAAAATCCGACCACCTGCTTCCCCTTGTCCGCAGCACCCGAAGTCCCTGCTTGCGAACCTAAAATTTCATAAATACAACACATAAGCTAAATATCCTATAATGACGGAAAGACAACGAAACGCGACGAAAACGTCCGGAAAATTACACTGCGCGCATAGCGCATCTATCGCGCACGATACCGGCCAAAACCCTAATTGGGGTCGCTAAACTACAAAACACCATGTCTGGACCCCGATCATCCCGATCGCGCAACACAACACAAAAATTACGAGGAATACACTGGATATAACCTCGCAACTACCAAACGAACCCTACGTCGGAAAACTCCGAAATCTAGTAAGCAACCTATCGCAATATATCGCACTAGATTCAAGATAACACAAATCTAACAATTACAAATACCTTAAAATAGCTTAACTAAGCTATCTAAACCAATCCTATATTTTTAACACTCGCTAATTATGTTTTAGCAAAAATCTAGTAAGCAATTTTGCTTAATTAAATAAAATGCTTATTAGCAAATTTTAATACTTTCTACTAGATTATTCTTTTCCAAAACACAATTTAAAACTTGAATTAAACGCTAATCACTTAATCAAAATTTAACCCTAGCATGAATTTCTTAAACCAATTATAATGAATTAATCATGAATTAAATGCTAAACTAAGCACTTAACTAGTTAACTAAAAATGCTAGTTTAAAATTAAAGCAATTAATCATAGATTAAGGTAATAAATTATACCTCCTCAAGAACACCAAAAAGAATTTAGATTCACCACTTTAACCTCCAAAATCATGCTTTGATGAAGATCCATGAAGGATTAGTGAAGGAAAAATGGTTTCATAATTATATAGGAATTGTTTTGGATTTATTTTTGGAATTCCTTTTGGGTTTTGATAGAAAATGAGTGAGAAATGAGTTTAGAAATGTTTAGGACAGAAATGGGGGAGTTAGGGTCGGCCAAGGTGAGTGGGGGGGGTTTTGTGTAATATTTTGTGAAGAAAAAGCAAGGAAAAAGAGAATTAAATGCTATTTAATGCATTTTGCCACCATTACACCCTTTTCTTTTAAATTTTAAAACACAACATTAGTCACCAAAAATATCTAGATTTTTAAAAAGAACATTCTAAAATAATTCTAGTGATAAAATTAATTTATTCACAAAAATAAAAATTTTCCCGATTTACGTGCACAAAACACCGCTTAAAATAATATTTTTTTCGGGAAAAAATCTATCTGAACCAAAACCTCCCAAATACTCCCAAAGTTCGCGCACAAGCTTTATTTTGGCCAAATTAGGTGTCGGTAAGCTTATACGGTCGTTTGATCGAAATCGGGTTAAAACGGGAAAAACCGACAATTTTGCCCTAAAACGAGAAAATTCGCAAAACGATTTCTAAAACGTTACAATAGTAGAGGATACGTTGAAATGCTCTTTTCTAAAAGCCAAAGTATGAAGGAAATGAAAAAATAAAAAAAAATGAAGAAAATATAAAAATGGTGAAAAGAAAAAAATGAACACTGGTTTTGTTATCGCCAAGGCAGCAATAAAAAAATATAGCGAGGGTGCTTCATCACCTAATGCCCTAAGGCCAACTGGTCTGGGAGTCACTGCTAAGGCTTAGGTGGTGCAAGACGAGGAAAATATTATCACCTAATCTGCAAGCACATGAGTAATCGGTCGGTTAGTACCTCAAGAAGTATTAACGGTCGCATGAAAATGTGTGAGCAAATCTAAATATTCATCAAGTTAAAAAGTACCGAGGTAGATGGACAAGAGCATGATAGCTTGAATTGAATTCTCCGAGTGTAGGGATGTCCATTTCACACACGTAGGGGTATATGATCAATGTTTGGACGAAAGGTAGGAATGAAGAATAAAGAAGATGTTTTATTGAGGGATAATGTGATTTCTAATATCTTTTCATGACTATTAAGATAGGGCTCATGACAACCGAAAAGCTAGTGTAGATGGAAACTCTTATTTTCAAAGTCTTTCTTTTATGGTTCTTATTTTTATATGTAAATTTCACCATCTCACTTTTGTTATAGGATTTTGTGGGTGTAATCCGCTAAAAACCCTCAGGAGACAACACTCCTCCTACTAGGGACACCTAGAGGTTTAACGACTTGTTGCACGTGCTCAGTGCAATCGTGTTTGCCTACGAAAGTGTTTTTTTTTTCTCCTTTCTTTTTTCTCCTTCTCTTGAATAAACTAGTTTGCTCGGGACGATCAAAGATAAGTTTGGGGTATTTGTTCAGTTGATAAAACTGCACATTTGTTATTACATTTTTCCTACTATTTCTATATTAAAAAGGTCTTTATTATAATATATCATACATATGGGGGTTTATCTGTAAAAATACTATTTTCCATGTGTTGATATATTGTAATTAACATTTGGTAGGAAAATGTATGCAAATAATATCATTGACCAAATCCTAGTAGAACAAAGTCTAGTAAATATTATTTGTTAAGTTGTTGTGCAGAATTTGCAGGTCTAAAATCAAGGAAATCGAGTTGTTATAGTAAACCTGCCTAATTAAGAAATCAAAATGAAGAAACCAAGTCTGGCAGCAACTACGAGAAGATTTCAAAGATCTAAAGGTCCCAGATATTGCCACATGTCACAAGGATGAAGCCCTAAAATTTTGATCAAGAGATCTTGATCAATGGCCGCGGATCCGCGGCCATAGCCCCTCTTGGGCCGCGGATCCGCCGCATGTTAGATGAGTTAGGGTTTGCAATTTTTGTGGGAAAATCTTTACAGTAAGTTTCCATACTTGGAAGCTAACTTTCTGGCTTTGGGACTATAAATAAAGACCGAGAGCCTCTTGGAAAAATGATCAAGTTGACGCGATCACGATGTCCAAGACGGCTCACGCATCCAGGCTGATCATCAACTGCTCGTTTACCTCCTTGGAAGAGATCGAGAAGCAAGCTAGTCTTTGTAATCATTTTCTAAGGATCAAAGTGTAATGAATATTGTTGATTAATAAAGGTAGTTATTTTTCTTATTCTATTTCTTCGTAGTTTAATTATGCATTTTCTCTCCATCTCTTTTTCTCCCAACATGCGCGAATAATTCTCCGCTTGTTAGGGTTCGTAAGATTAGGGTAGGCTAATGGATGATGAACATCCCTAAACCCTTTTTAAGTCCTATAAAGTTTATGAACTTTATCAAAAGATTCATTAACATCCTAATCGGGCGCGCTAACAATTCTTTTTTAGTTCCGACCGCGATTAGAGATTAGATTATTGATTCTTTTGGTAAAGGCTAGATATGAACGGAGTTCCGTGTCGAGATAAGGGTTAAGAGTGGGATTCCTTTTCCCTCCAGAAACCCTAATCTACACGCATCACCGTCGTTCTAGTTTTAAATCTATTAAAGGATAAAAAGGGTAACTTTTAATTAATCGTCCATGACTGCTAAATCCTAACGAACCCTACAAGCCCTCTTATTATATTAACTACATCCCTAAAACAATCTAGATCTATATTTTTGCATTCTTGCTTAACGTAAATCTAGAATCCATTCTTCAAAATTCTTTATCCCTCCTCTATTTCTCAACACATCTAAAGTAAGAGTAAAAGATTCAACGTTTTCCTGAGGACGACCCGTACTCACCTCGGTCTAGCTACACGCGACACCGTTCTGCGGTTAAACTACAAACACACTCTTTCGAACCAATCACAACTCGTAACACTGTCGTCGATATGTCCTTCCTTCGCAGTCGAGAAGGTGTCGGTGTATCCAAAGCTAGCAGAGCAAGATATCTTCTTGCCTCTTGTTCATGTCCCGGCCCGTGGTGCTTTTAGGCTCTCGCCTATCATTGTTAATTTCTAGCTGCATAACTCTTCGGTTCGACGGCTCAATATGGAATGATGACGGGAACAACTCTGATCTGGCACATCCTCTAAAGATCTCTGGCCAACTATCATGGTCGCTCGTGTAAGTCGATGTAGTACACCCCAGTACTTATGGGGAGGCGGAATTTTCAAAAACGATCAAGTTTAAACAACGAACATCGACTAACCGCTTGAATCGAAGCTAAACAAATAATAACCAAACACATAGCTAAACTAAACTAAAGTGTTAAGGGATTATACCGATCGAAACTAGTCCTTCGTCTTTGTGTCCTCCTTTGTTCTCCTCGGCCTTCTCTAGGTAGTAGACGATCCACCCGAGAGCGAAACTCCAAGCTAAACCTCTAACTTGAGGTAACTAATCAACTTTGATTGCTAATCAAAGATGAAAGGATGATGTAGAGTGTAGGTTATGGATTGTTTAGTCTAACTAATCCTTTGATCTCAACACATGAGGATTAAGGATTAGGGTTTGAAGATGAGAGCTTGAGGAGAGAGAATGTGAGATAAGATAATGAGAGAAGAGAGAGAGTGTATCATAATATTATGAAGCATTCTTATTTTTCAATAATGAATAAAAAGAAATGAATAAGCATGCTTCATGAAATATCTAGTGGTGATTCATTAGCATGAGTCATTAAGCAATAAATGTGCATTAATGAAATGAATGAATCACCACCATGACTCACTCTCTTATCCAAAAGAAACCTCCTTAGTCACATCTTCTAGAAGCTTCTCGAGTAATTACGAGAACGCCCCTCCGATCCGTAAAAATACGGAAAAACTTTAGACTGTAAAAATCCAATAACCGGATACCAGTAACTGGCTTAAACCAAAGCCGACTGGTAAAAACTGTTCGAAAGTCGTACGCGCGTAAACGCACGTATGCGTCCGATCCCTTTGTCGCAAAACCATGCAACCTCTATATCGTTTCGCCTGGAGTAGGAAACTCTCTGTATGGGACTCTAGAGACTCGACTACTACGCTGGCAGTGGGTTTAACCACAGACCGCAAGCGGCACTAGCTGTACGTAACGGTCCCCAGGTAGTTGTCGATAAGAAGGCCGATGAGTAAACCCATCCGAACTCCTACTGAGTCTGATGTGACAATCTCCATACAGTCCGGTCCGTTCGTCCAAGACTATCGCATATCGGGCCTAGGGGGGCGGCAAGCGTCAGTCCCCTAATAGCGGTATAAGTCGTGTCGGAGGGAAGCCCATTACACCCTGAGAAACTACTGGAACCTACCAGCAAATCTCGCTTGCCCTGGCCAGGGACTTTGCGTAATGGCTCTCTGACACAGCACGATATCTACTCCCAATACCGGGAGGGACGAATCCTGTCTAACCGTCACTGCCTCCAAGTGCTCGGGACTGCACCCAACTGCTACCTGTTTGCACGACTCCTTTGAGCCGTGGTAGGGTAGCAATCTAAGAACAGTGGGACACACTCGAGGCGAAGTAGCAGTGTCAAGTCTGCGGACTACGCTGTACTCATGTCACCTGGGAACTGTTCACTGACGACTGGTATCAAACCAACCAACAGTTCCCTGTGAGTCCTGTCCGGTGTACCCGTAACCTAACGAGCACCTGTATACTATCTCCAGTACGACGTACTGACGGCTGTGGGACAGACCATCTCCCCAACTGGGATGAGAAGCGTACACACCAGTCTACTCCGGAGTATCGATGCTCTGTCTCGATAATCCAACGACCGGGGACCTGAATAAGGATGTGCTTGTAGACTACCCAGCCCCCACTAGTGTGACTGCCATCACAACGCTGGTAGACAAGCAAGATCCTAAGAGCTCTATCAATACGTACACTCACATATTAAGATAGAAAAAACCAAGTAGCATACTACCATGTTTAGCAAGACTGTTATATACATGTGAATATCCCAAGCTTCCATTAAGTAATATACAAGCTAGTATGATACAGTAATGGCCTTCTAGGGCATAAACACTAACAATCTCCCACTTGCACTAGGGCCATGTACTGGCATATCGCAGACCAATGATCTCGAGCAGCCTCTCGAACTGAATCTGAGGAAGGGCCTTCGTGAATGGATCAGCAATGTTCTCTTCTGAAGCAACTCTCCGAACCTCGATCTCCTGACGATCAATGATCTCCCTGATCAGGTGATACCGCCTTAAGATGTGTCTGGACTTCTGATGGGACCTTGGTTCCTTCGCTAAAGCTATAGCTCCGTTGTTGTCGCAATACAGAGGTATTGGATCAACTATGGTAGGAACCACCTGAAGTTCTGTTAGGAACTTCTTCATCCAGACTGCTTCTTTTGCGGCATCGCAAGCAGCTATATACTCCGCTTCCATTGTCGAGTCAGCAACGGTGTCCTGCTTGGAGCTCTTCCAGCACACCGCCCCTCCATTGAGGGTAAAGACATAACCCGACATGGACTTGGAATCGTCCTTATCACTCTGGAAGCCGGAATCAGCAAAGGCCTCCAACCTGAGGTCTTTTCCGCCGTAAACCAAGAACATCTCCTTAGTCCTCCTCAGGTACTTGAGAATGTTCTTTACTGCTATCCAGTGTTTCTCCCCTGGGTCTGACTGATACCGGCTTACCACGCTTAGTGCGTAAGCTACATCTGGTCTGGTACACAACATCGCATACATTATAGAGCCTACCGCAGAAGCGTAGGGTATAATAGACATGCGTTCCCTTTCCAAATCAGTCTTGGGAGACATCTTTTTGGAGAGGGTGATTCCGTGACAAGCCGGTAGATTACCGCGCTTAGAATCTTCCATACTGAATCTTTTCAGTACAGTGTCGATATACCTGGACTGCGAAAGTCCCAACATCCTCTTGGATCTATCACGATAGATCCGGATCCCCAGAATGTAAGAGGCATCACCCAGGTCTTTCATGGAGAACCTGTGTGACAAGAATCCTTTGACAGATTGTAGCATAGGAATGTCATTTCCTATCAATAGAATGTCATCCACGTACAAGACGAGGAATACGACACTTCTGGCCACAACTTTACTATATATGCACGGTTCATCTGGATTTTTGATAAAGTCATATTCTTTGACTGTCTCATCAAAACAGATGTTCCAACTCCGCGATGCCTGCTTTAGTCCGTAAATGGACTTAAGCAGCTTGCATACTTTCCCGCTGCTCCCACTCTGATTGAAACCCTCTGGCTGATCCATATAGACGCTCTCTTCTAAATTTTCATTCAGAAAAGCCGTCTTTACGTCCATCTGCCAGATCTCATAATCATGGAAGGCAGCAATAGCAAGAAGGACCCGAATGGATTTGAGCATAGCCACTGGAGAAAAAGTTTCGTCATAGTCCAAACCAGGTCTTTGACGAAAACCCTTTGCAACAAGTCTAGCCTTATAGGTTTCCACCTGTCCATCTACACCAATCTTTTTCTTGAAGATCCATTTGCATCCTATGGGTTTTACCCCATCTGGAGCAAAGTCCAAAGTCCATACTTTGTTGGTGTACATGGACTCCATCTCGGTCCGCATTGCATCTAGCCATCGTACCGAGTCGCCGCTCTGGATGGCTTGCTGGAAGTCAGTAGGTTCATCATCATCTATGATGCAATCCTCTCTATCCCCGTCTATGAGAAAACCGTAGTATCTCTCAGGCGGACGAGACGGCCTACTACTCCTGCGGAGGGGTGCGGGAATGTTCTGTTCTTGTTGAACCTCTGGTTCTACCAAACTTTCAGCAACAGCTTGTGGTTCTGGAATTTCTTCCAGTTCTACTTCGCTCCCACTCTTCTGATTTTCTAAAAATTCAGTTTCTAAGAAGTGGGCATGACGAGAAACAAAAACCTTTTGTTCCTCTGCGTAATAGAAATAATATCCCTTGGAGTTCTTTGGATATCCCACAAGCTTACACAGTACTGAGCGTGCCTCGAGCTTGTCCACATGCTGCTTTTTTACAAAAGCTGGACACCCCCATGTCCTAAAATGTTTTAGACAGGGTTTCTTCCCACTCCACATCTGATATGGTGTGGTAGGCACAGTCTTGGTTGGAACCTGGTTCAAAAGATATGCCGCTGATTCTAGCGCATAACCCCAGAAAGATCGCGGTAACTCAGCATTACTCATCATGGATCGTACCATATCCAATAGGGTTCGATTCCGTCTCTCCGATACACCGTTGTGCTGTGGAGTGTATGGAGGAGTAAGCTGAGAGAGAATTCCTTTCTCTTTTAGGTAACCTAGGAACTCGGCACTTAAGTATTCTCCACCTCGATCAGATCTTAGTGTCTTAATACTTTTGCCTGTTTGGTTTTCCGCTTCATTCTTGAATTCCAGGAATTTCTCAAAGGCCTCTGATTTATGCTTCATTAAGAAAACATATCCATACCTAGAGAAATCATCTGTAAAAGTAATGAAGTAGGAATAACCACCTCTCGCATGTGTAGACATTGGACCGCATACATCGCTGTGTATGAGTCCTAAGAGCTCGCTCGCTCTTACTCCTTGTCCAGTAAATGGAGTCTTTGTCATCTTTCCTTTGAGACAGGATTGACAAGTGTCATAAGATTGATATTCGAACGAGTCCAAATATCCTTCTCTATGCAACTTAGTCAACCTTCTCTCATTGATGTGACCCAGTCTACAATGCCATAAGAAAGCTTTATTTAAATCTGGAGACTTTCTTTTTAGTGTGTTCTGGACATTGAAAATTTGGAGTTGGTTTAACACATATATGCCGTTATTTAGAGTACCGGACCCAATCAAACCATGATTAAGGTGGATGTTGACAACATCTCTTACAAACGTGAAATCATAACCTTTATTTGATAACAAGGAAACTGATATGATATTACACGTTAAGATGGGTACAAAATAACAGTTATGTAAAACCAAAATGTGTCCACTCGTCAATCCTAGGTGATAATCCCCGACGGACGCAGCTCCCACGCTAGCTCCGTTAGCAACCCTGAGGATCATATCACCTTCCTTCAGCACTCTACGGTTTCTCAGTGCCTGCAATGAATTGCAAATATGAGATCCTGACCCGGTATCCAATACCCAGGAAGTAGAGTTGATTGACAGACAATTCTCAATTACAAACACACCTGAAGTCGAAGCCACAGCCTGCTTCGGTTCCTGGTTCTTGGCGTTCCACGCCTTGCAATCCTTCTTCCAGTGCCCTTTCCTGTGACAATGGAAGCACTCATCCAGGCCAACTACCGGTGCTGTAAACTTTTTCTTTCCCTTCTTTCCCACCTTACTAACACCTCCTCTAGGTCTGGGTGCGGCCTTCTTCTTCCTTCCTTTGGCCCTAGCCTTGGACCCGGAAGAAGATGAACCGCCAACAAACATAGCGGGTGTTTCCCTTGCCTTCTGCAAGGTGCCCTCTGCACTCCTTAACATGTTCAGGAGTTCCGCAAGTTCAACTTCTTTTCCTTGAAGATTGAAGTTGAGGATAAACTGGGCGTAGGTGGGAGGAAGGGACTGGAGAACAAGGTCTGTATAGCTCATTATCCAAAGTCGTCCCAAGGTCCGCGAGCTCTTCAATATAGCCGATCATCTGTAGGACATGTTCACCTACCGATGACCCGACAGCCAACCTCGCTCGAAACAATTTCTTAGAGGTCTCGTATCTTGCTATACGAGATTGCTCTCCATAAAGTTCCTTTGTATGGAGAAATATGCCATCTAAGGACATATCCTCGTGCCTCCTCTGATGTTCATTGTTCATCGAGGCAAGCACGATGCACTTGGCTCTCGCGCAATCTAAATCCCAGGTTTTGCGGATTTCCTTATCCGCATTGCTGGATTTGGGACCAAGGACAGCAGGTGCTGTAGCGGTGAGGACGTACCCCAGTTTGTCATAGGTCAAAGCCATCTTGACATTCCGCAGCCAATCTTTATAGTTTGGCCCCGTCAGTATATTTTTCTCTAAAAGTAACTTAAGTCCAGTCATTTTCAGGGTCGCTGCAATTAGGAGAGAGAGAAGAAAACTCTTTAGCATGATGCTCTTGCAAGTTTAGAGTGGTTTTTAGTTTTTCTAAACTGGATGGCTCCCACTGTTTCTCGAATCCTTCCTCAAACCATAAAAGAAGAATTAGCCAAGACTATTCTCACCGTACAATACTTGCTTAACCGTTCAGCCAGGCTGGTGTCGATACTTCGAGGGAGGTTTTCCAACGCTTTCGCGAAGTTCCTTAATTAAGTAACCTCTTTTCTCTGGGGGCGTAACCCCGCTGACACTTTTCTGGACACCTACTAGGTTTATAGCATTGATCGTTAAGTGACGAATATCCTGATAAGTAGCATATACTCACAGTAGGATCGGGATCCAAATATCATCGTCTGATAATGTTGTAGGAATTCTACCAACATTCATCAAACTCCAAATGGTATGCATCTCTTTGCAAATTTCAGTTTCTTTAGAAATTCCCGATATAAGTTTTTGCCCCATGCTCTTATGACCTTGACTAAGGGCCAACAAATCATAAGTCACATGTCAAGTTCTGCCCATCATTATCCTGTTGATTTGAACCCATCCGTATACTCTTGACTAAGGGCCAACAAAGTAATACGACTGTCCCAAACCAACTCATCTATCTATGCAACAAATGAATACCCCAGCAGCTACCAATCACTATGTCTTGACTAAGGGCCAAACAAACATAGCTTGAATACTACTGACCATTCATAAGAAATGACGGAGGGCTACGACTGGTTTTGGCGAAACCGTGAACGTAGTGAACTTGATATAACCGAAGGAACCTGATAGCTTTTAAAAGGAGTGGTTAAATCTCCGCATTTAAAATTATCTGTTTTAAAAATAACCGAGTGGTTTCTTTTAAATTGTTCCAACGATTTAAACTTTGGTTTGTTTTACTTTGCATTATAGATAATGCGTCCCATCATTAACCTATCATTGCAGAAAACAACGAAAATACAACGTCCTCTTATGCCATCCGCATTCGCCACGGGGTCCCGTCATCACTCGTTAGGTTACTTAACTAACGACAGAGCGGGGGCTGGGCTAGCGCGGGTGTAAAACATAAGTGACGTCTAAATAGTTATCATAATATAGATATTTTACATTCGTCTGACGCAATGATATTCATTCCAGAACACAGATAAACAATATTGGATTTGCAAGCAATCTGTATTTCTTTTGAGCCTGCAAGAAAAGACAGATTACACAGTTGTGATGAATAGCCGTTACCCCACCCTCGACCCCTACGGGTACGGCAAACTACCCACCCGGCAGTCTGTGTACCCCACCTTGGGTCAGTCCTAGGAGCAAAAACAGTAAAATGAAATAATACAACGGTGGCTACGACCGCAACCTGGAAGTGCCCCGCGAAAATAATATTACAACAAATTACATTTACAACAAATGAATTAATCAATAACCCATTGCAAACCCCGGCTATACACCACAACAGTCCAATACAGTTTATATGCACAAACAGATATAACCATTTCAGAAATGTGCAACCCCCTGCCAACCGACATACTAGCAGTTAGGGGAGGTTTACGAACACATTAAACAATCACAGATATAATCCAACACGCAAATACTGTACAATTCGATCGAATAAACAACTTCAATATTGCTCCAAAATCTGCTCTGTTAAACAGTAACCTGAGCAATAATTAAATATTCCAGAAAACCCAAAACACCACAGGGGACCCACCCAAAAAAAACGAGTTGCTGACTCGTCAACTCGGCCGCGGTTGCGCGGCGGATCGGTGGTATCCGCCGCCCTTCCGCGGCACTTTAGACGAATCAGAAGCCCAAATTTTTTGGGTGTTCTCCTGTGGTCATGTCAAGCTCTCTGAACACACCTGAAAAATTTTCTGACTTGATTTTAACTTCGACAGAAACTTGACAGAATTAGGGTTTTGCGGCTTTGTTTTTCCGTTCGAAATTGGTACAAATTTGCAATTAAGTTATTTATTGTTTAGCGAGGCTCTGATACCACTGTAAGTCGATGTAGTACACCCCAGTACTTATGGGGAGGCGGAATTTTCAAAAACGATCAAGTTTAAACAACGAACATCGACTAACCGCTTGAATCGAAGCTAAACAAATAATAACCAAACACATAGCTAAACTAAACTAAAGTGTTAAGGGATTATACCGATCGAAACTAGTCCTTCGTCTTTGTGTCCTCCTTTGTTCTCCTCGGCCTTCTCTAGGTAGTAGACGATCCACCCGAGAGCGAAACTCCAAGCTAAACCTCTAACTTGAGGTAACTAATCAACTTTGATTGCTAATCAAAGATGAAAGGATGATGTAGAGTGTAGGTTATGGATTGTTTAGTCTAACTAATCCTTTGATCTCAACACATGAGGATTAAGGATTAGGGTTTGAAGATGAGAGCTTGAGGAGAGAGAATGTGAGATAAGATAATGAGAGAAGAGAGAGAGTGTATCATAATATTATGAAGCATTCTTATTTTTCAATAATGAATAAAAAGAAATGAATAAGCATGCTTCATGAAATATCTAGTGGTGATTCATTAGCATGAGTCATTAAGCAATAAATGTGCATTAATGAAATGAATGAATCACCACCATGACTCACTCTCTTATCCAAAAGAAACCTCCTTAGTCACATCTTCTAGAAGCTTCTCGAGTAATTACGAGAACGCCCCTCCGATCCGTAAAAATACGGAAAAACTTTAGACTGTAAAAATCCAATAACCGGATACCAGCAACTGGCTTAAACCAAAGCCGACTGGTAAAAACTGTTCGAAAGTCGTACGCGCGTAAACGCACGTATGCGTCCGATCCCTTTGTCGCAAAACCATGCAACCTCTATATCGTTTCGCCTGGAGTAGGAAACTCTCTGTGTGGGACTCTAGAGACTCGACTACTACGCTGGCAGTGGGTTTAACCACAGACCGCAAGCGGCACTAGCTGTACGTAACGGTCCCCAGGTAGTTGTCGATAAGAAGGCCGATGAGTAAACCCATCCGAACTCCTACTGAGTCTGATGTGACAATCTCCATACAGTCCGGTCCGTTCGTCCAAGACTATCGCATATCGGGCCTAGGGGGGCGGCAAGCGTCAGTCCCCTAATAGCGGTATAAGTCGTGTCGGAGGGAAGCCCATTACACCCTGAGAAACTACTGGAACCTACCAGCAAATCTCGCTTGCCCTGGCCAGGGACTTTGCGTAATGGCTCTCTGACACAGCACGATATCTACTCCCAATACCGGGAGGGACGAATCCTGTCTAACCGTCACTGCCTCCAAGTGCTCGGGACTGCACCCAACTGCTACCTGTTTGCACGACTCCTTTGAGCCGTGGTAGGGTAGCAATCTAAGAACAGTGGGACACACTCGAGGCGAAGTAGCAGTGTCAAGTCTGCGGACTACGCTGTACTCATGTCACCTGGGAACTGTTCACTGACGACTGGTATCAAACCAACCAACAGTTCCCTGTGAGTCCTGTCCGGTGTACCCGTAACCTAACGAGCACCTGTATACTATCTCCAGTACGACGTACTGACGGCTGTGGGACAGACCATCTCCCCAACTGGGATGAGAAGCGTACACACCAGTCTACTCCGAAGTATCGATGCTCTGTCTCGATAATCCAACGACCGGGGACCTGAATAAGGATGTGCTTGTAGACTACCCAGCCCCCACTAGTGTGACTGCCATCACAACGCTGGTAGACAAGCAAGATCCTAAGAGCTCTATCAATACGTACACTCACATATTAAGATAGAAAAAACCAAGTAGCATACTACCATGTTTAGCAAGACTGTTATATACATGTGAATATCCCAAGCTTCCATTAAGTAATATACAAGCTAGTATGATACAGTAATGGCCTTCTAGGGCATAAACACTAACAGCTCGTAACATATCTCGTCAATGATGCCGAACTCTGGCCTACTGGGTATGCGTAAAATGACCGATCCTGGGTCCAAGTCTTCTCTTGAAGTATACCATCGTATGATATCCGGATGACGTCGAATTTTTTGATCGATTCATCAAAGTCCCATAATTTCTGAGAGCTCAACACTCGTGCACAGTTTAATAATATTCGGTATATGCCACAGTACCTATGGACCAGCCGTAGAAGGGCAAACCCAAGTCTCACTAATGGCACTACTGAACTGCTGCAAACCCTAAAGTTCAAAGGCGTTCTTATGGTCATTATGTCGAGTTAGGGTTTCATTCTTCTAGAGGGTCCACCGAATTACTTGCATGTTTTTCCGAATACTTTAAACTTAGAAAAATGGGTTTCTGACATTTGATCGTTTCCTTTCGACTCATCAACGTATCTGCCTGAAGTCTCCTCTAGTTGGAGTCAATCAATCCGATGACCTCGCATCGGGGTATGCAACTAACCACATATTCTAGTCGTTCCTCTATGGGTGACTAGCGATCCTCTATCACATCTCTAAGTGCAACTCGTGCTGCAATAGCTCCAAGCATCTGGGGCGATATCTTGTCAGTCGCATCAATAACTGGCTCATTCGTCAGCATTCTAAACAGTGTCTCAATCATCACGAATAATAGTGCATTGACGGTCATCACATTCTGGCTGGCCTCTAGCGGTAGCTCGATCCTCTGTTGCTGATCTGTACGTCCGAGAAATTTTGTAAAAGCAATCCAGCAAACGCTCATGGTGTGAAAACACAATAAAACGACGCCTCTATGCAATCATATGTCCTTGGAATCACGCCCTGGTCAGTCCTCGTCCGTGACGAGCTCGTGCTGACCGCAACTCTAGCCGTAGCTCTCTCTGTCTATGCAATCGTTGTAGCAAAACCATAACCAATATCGATGAGGATAGATTATAAGAATGAATATAATAATAGGCAAGGAAATGTACATCCTAAGGCTTCTTAAGCGGAGTAGGGTATCGTAAGTATGCCGCGGAACATACACACGGTACGCCAATCTCCTTATGTCACCTACTCCATCAACCAAGGTCAACCTATGCGACGAAAGTTCGGGTCTAATACCCCCTCGACTAAGTCTAAGTTCTGTAAGGTCAAGCCTAGATTCCGTATATATACAAACGCCCTAGGCTCCACATAGTCAAACATAGACACGAACCAAGGTTAACCTAGTGCTCTGATGCCAACTTTGTCACGACCCGAAATGGCACGTGACTGGCCCTTGAATCATTTGAAGTCTATAGGACCCCATCTAATTCAAGTAAGCCAAAAATCCAAGAAATCTAAACCATTTTAAATAATAAGTGAAGGAAAACTTGTTTTAAAGCAAGTGGTTTTAATAGCATAAGCCGAATTATGCGTTTTTAAAACATCATGTCTTTTCTGAAAAATTCGGCAGAGTTTCTTTTGTAAATACTGGCCCCAAACGGGGTACAACATGAATAGTATACGAAATGATAAAAGGCATCCCCAAGCGGGAGCTAGCTCTTTGTCAATCGACTGTCACAACCACGCAAGCAATATAATATACAACACCGAAGAGCGAGGATCAAAACTCAAAAGAAACTCAAAATCAATATGAAAACCATAATAATACAACGCGCGACTCTAAGGTCGAAATAATATACAACAGGTCTTCTATGTCTATAAATAATGTTCAAGGCTGGTTGATGGAGTTACTATATACAATTGAATATAATGAATGTACGAGGGTGGTCACGATGCGAGTGAACCCACCTACCAAAGCAATCACCCGGAATGGAAGCGGTGTGCCAGAAAGTCGTCATGAAACCTGTACGGAAAAACCTGCAAGAAACTGTGGCACAACGGGGGTGAGTTGCCAACTCGTAAGTAGAAAACATCACCGAGTAGAAATCGTATGTATGACTCATCCTAGGTCAATACGATCAGTAATATATAACCTCAAAATGATAAAGTCTGAAGCATGATAATGTGGCAAGGGTAAACATATATACAAGTGTAGTACCAAGTGCTCGTGTCAGTGCCTCTGGTAGCAACATATCATAAATATGAGGTATGAATGCATGAAAACAGAATACATGTAAATGAGAAAACTGTCTTCATATCTCAGTGAGATTTATGTATATAAAATCCAGATATCATCAATGAAATCAACATAAAATAGTGTCTAGCATCGACACAAAAATATATATCTCGTTGTTTCAATATCTGGGTCTCCGTCTATTCGGACTGGCACTTGGGCTCCGGTTATCCGGACTGGCCTAAACTCCGATTAGTATCCTCCGGATATCCGACGAGTCACAATGAAGTCACCGGTCGGTAGTGTTCCCCTGCCAGGCTCAACGCCATCATCAGCGACCTTCTTGCCCCGGGGTACCGCACTGGGTCCACCATGCACCCACAGACGGTTTCTCCATCTCCTCGAATCGGGTGTATCATATCGCTCAAGAGCCGAGAAAACTCATGGTGGACTCTTCTCAAATCATATCATGAGAAAACCACAACTTTCATTTTAAAATGATAATAAGTTTATAAATCCTTGTGGTTTCTCCAAATCCTCAAATCTTATGGAAATCCAAAATCTCAATATCTCAAGGTAAATAAAGAATGAATTATAAAATATTGGGCTCCGGTAATCCGGACTGGCCCTAATAATAATGCATGAAAATGGACGTATAAATATGCATGACAATCACAGCAATAAATGCAATGGCTAAGCTATCACAATAATAGTATATCGGGACTATCAGCTAACAAGCAATATCAATGAATCAATATTCTCTACAGTGTACGTGGCATGGCAATTACCAATGATGATGTGAGTGAGCCGGCAAGCAGGTGTATGTGGAACATATGCATCATTGGTAATGGTGCTGGTGTCCTAACAGTTTGATTTCAATAATGGCATATGAAAACACAATATAAGCATGCAATGCGATGCGAACAATAAGAATATGCGGGAGCTGAATAATAAACACAACAATAAGGAAATAAACATTTATATAATTGGGTCGTACAGTTTGCCATTTGAAATAACATGAATCGTGGTGTTTAGAAAATAAGACTACGGTGTTTTAAAGAAAAATTACGTCTTTTGAAATATCCGAAGAATCCCTTGGCCTGTCTTAAAAATATTCACGATTCGTTAGTTTTGAAATATGTATGACCCAGGTCTAATCAAACATCTATAAGTAAACTACAGGTCTAAACTAACAGACAAATCGAAAAGGTAAGGAAACCGCCTAAATCTGAGTCGATATATAAATATATATATAATAGTCGGTGATCCTGCCTCAATAGTATCGCGTACGATACAATATATCATATGACATCCTCGAGTCAAGAGTGCGGATCTATCATCATAATTATAGCTCGTAAGGTAAACCCATCGTACGGCATCCCAATCTAGGTACGGGTCAATATCACATTTATCTCATTATTCATCTGGTATCCTTATCATCATATATCATGATCTGGGGGTACTGATCTACGTCTAGTACATACTGATACCATCTACATGTATATATATATATATATATATATGTATATGTATATGTGCGTGTATGAAAACACCACGCTTAAAGACTCGCTAATAACATCATGTCGTATCTCATAATACGAACCATGCCATATCACCGATCTCGTGGAATCATGCCCAATCTCATCTATTCATCTCCCAATATCGTATACTATCCTCATCATCCATGTATATGTATACATAGATATATATATATATATATATATATATATATATATATACATAGTCCCATACCTATGTGTGTGTATATATATATATATACATATCCCCATATGCGCAAAAGTAATAAAATGCATGCGAGTGTAAACCTTAATTTAGGGTTCGTGACTACAACTAACTAACGACACTATCATCAAGTTATACTAGGATTTAACAATGAACTTCTAAAGTCTATCTAGATAATCATCTAGTCTCACAATAAACATACTTATATATACATAGGTATACGTATTCGTATACTACACTACGAAACTGCGGGGGTGCTATACGCCATCCACCCGACTTCCCCCGTAGATATATATCTACTCACCCTGATCTTCGCTTGCCGATGCCTATGTAGCCATGCGCTTGCTTGTCGTCTCGAAGTCCTCGTGAGGATACCTACCTATCATAACACATCATATCGCATTAAAATCCGACTCATGACCAAACGACACACGAATCTCACATAGGTTAAAACCTATGGTCCGCTTATACAAAAGAACCAATTAACCCTCGACATCGACGTACAAACGCCGATTGATCGAGAAAAACCCAAACATACCAAATCGTAGTTTCACAACTCACTAAAAGTTATAAGAAATAGGATCAAACCTTAAAATTAATCAAATCGGTTTATTTCTAAAAAGCCTAGTAAGCGGTCATTAACCGTTTTAATACAATATCTTGATGTTTTAGCAAAACTAGTGGTCACAATATTCACTAATTAGCTTAATTAGGCCACATAAACATTTACTAAATTTTTAATCTTACAAATTGAATTAATTTTAAAACCTAGTTTGCAATATAGCTTAATTATTACAATTTTAAATTAATAATTTGCAAACTAGCAACTGGATTTGGTTTTTCATTTCATAAGGTGGTAAATTAAATTTTGAAACCATAATTACATAATAAAAACCCTAACTTGCATTTAAACCCCTCTCTTGAATTCTCAAGTTTGAAATTGGAACCATAATTAAACACCAATTATGCTAGATTCAAGTAATTAAATAACAAATTAAACAAAAGGGTTAGAATTTATATCCAACAAATTGAAGATCCCACCAGAAAACTTAGCCCTTCAAATTAGTTTCTTTTCACCAAGAACCATACTAGATAGGCTAAGGAAAAATGGGCAGGGCTTGGATTTTGATTTTGTGAGGTTCTTGTGTTGATTTTTTGGGCATTTTATGATGAAAATTTGTGGTGAAATGAGAAGGAGAAGAGGGGGGGCTGCTGCAGTGGGGATGGGGGGTTTCGGCCAAATTGGGGGATGAGGAGAGAGAGAGTGAGGTGTTGAAATGCAAGGTCAAAGAAAAGCCAGACTTCAAGTCAACACGTATACATCCTTTTCTTTATTGTTTCCCTTTTCCAATTTCTTTTTATTTTAATGAGATGAGAAAGTGAAGTGGGGACTTAGGGGATTGGGGGCTGCTGTGGGGGAGGCTCGGCCAGTGAGGGATTGGGTGAGTGGTGGGTTTGGGTGAGTGTGTGAGTGAACAAATAAAAGATAAACACCACACCCTAATTTCCATTTACTTTAATTTCACAATTTAAGCATTTTCTTTTATATTTTTCTAAAACCATCGTTACAACTTCTTTTTATTTCAAAACCCATATGCTAGATTTTAGTTTAATGTGTCATGACGCACAAAATTTGTATTAACCCATTCCAATTTGTAATTATCACTAATTAACTGTATTAGTGAAGGCTTAAAATAATATTAAAATTAATTAATTTCGGAAAATTTTTGTAAACTAGAAATTTTATAAATGACCCATTAAATACCAAATACTAGCAATTTCATAGCTAGAATAAGTATATTTAATTTTAGATTAAAAGATATTTATATCTTGGTTTTTACGGAAAGCACCCGTTATTTTACCGATTCTCCGAAATTTCACTTAAACGATTTTCAAAACGTTACATTTGTAGTCTCGTGGAACTTGCAACTTTCACTAATTGTTTGAGTAGCAAAATCTGGGACCACTTTGCTATTTTTTAGTGTTTCGGAAAAATGCGATACGATTAAACCGACGTTGTTTAAAGTGTTTCTGGTAGCTTACATTCTTGGATTTATTTTGATGATGCCGCTGTACGCGTTTAGCAGCTAAGCGAACCCTTTTGTAGCTTGAGAGAATTGATTCGTTAATTGGCGCCGTGTTCGTATATTATTGGGTAGTTAGTTAATCCATGCGTTATTGTGTTGTGTGATAATAGGATCGCACGCGGGGACTTCGGACACTGCAAGGAGGGGAAAACAAGTGGTTGGATTTACCTAACTCGAGATTGTCGGTGAGTAGATATAACATCTACGGGAGAATCGCCCGTATGGCGTTAAACATCGAGGGCTAGATTCGGTGTTGTAGCCATATGTTTATATGCATATACGTTGATTGTGCATGAGCATCATTTGTATATCATTATCTCTTGTACCTTGACTTAGTACCTATTGGACACTGCACCATTACTGACGGTTCATGTTGCACGAGCACTGAATTGTATGCCACACACACACCGTTGGTAATTACCATGACACGCACAACATATACATATAAGTGGTACTACATCAGTTATTGACATTGAGGCTGTTATTCTTGTACCACCTTACTAAGGGAATATGTATTGTACTGCCTTCATTATTATCAATAGTTAGACATTGATTCTTGTTCTATTGCGCATATGAATTGCATCATGCATACATACATACATGCATAAACACATACCTTGCTATAGCTACATATACACCTTTATATGATGTTGCATTTGACTTCGGGGAATTTGGGAACCTCATGATATCTTTAAAAACTTGATTCATTTAAAAGAGCGGTTTCCCTTGATATGCTCATAGTACTTTTCTATGTTGCATACATCGTATTTCATGGATTTACGTATTGAGATACTGATTTCATGTGATTTATGGATTTGAGAACCGTAGTTATATTTCTAGAAAGTATGCATTGTTTTGAAAACCCGGTTTCTCTTGATATGATATTTCGATGCGTCCACCATGAGTTTTCTCGGTTCTGAGACTGGTTTTAGAAACCCAATTCGAAGAGATGGATGATCCGTTTGCATGTTCATGGTGGACCCAGTATGGTGCCCTGGGGCAAGAAAGGTATGTTGTGCAGTAGACGATGAGCCTGGCAGAAGGACTATTACCTACCGATGATAGTTTGGACCCGGCGGTTATCCATAGGATACCGACCAGAGTCGTGAGATGGATATGGGCCGATCCGGACTGACGGAGACCGTGGGCCGATCCAGCGGAATCCATTCTATGCTTTTGAGTAAACATAGGTTTCCACAAGCCAAGTTATACAACCGTTGTGTTCGGAGCCTGAGTTATTTCGATTTACGTGTCAATGTTGGATACGGGTTTTCATGATGTTTCGAGTGTCGATGTTGGAAACTCAGGTTCCATGAGCCTTACGGATATGAGGGCCGATCAGAGTGACGGCGCCTGAGGTATTAGGATTTGGGGTGTCGTTGATGGACACCGGTTTTTCCATGATGATGATTCATTGATGATGATTATGTTTTATCCCCTACTCACGATTGTTTGATATGCATTGTTTCATGTAGTTGTTGTACACTGATGGTGTACCTTGATCATGATTGTTGCATATCCATATTGCCATACTTAGGCTACTGATAGATTATTGCTGTTCGTGCATACTTGTGATTATCTTTATGATGTTATTTACTATTCATGAGTTAGTAACTCACTCCCGTTGTGCTACAGTGTTTTGCAGGCTTGATCCTCAGAGTAGTCGCTGTAGGGCTCCTTATTGTATCTATTTCTGCGGATACCACTACGGTTGGCTGTGAGGCCTTTTTGGTGCAGGTGGGTTTGCGGTTATCCGATTACATCTATTGTATATCTCATTGTATCTAGTACTCTCCATCTGCAGTTTCTTGTATTAACTTAGAGATGAGTTGTGAGGATCGATATTGTATTATATGTAACTCTGGGTGTCGTGCTCGTGTGAGCCGGCCTTTCTTATGTTGCTTTATCTCTTTTATGTTGTTTTCATTTTATTGTATATTTCTTCACTACGGCGTCGTATATATGCTTGTGGTGATTGTTTTCCGCCTTCGGGCGTGATTTGCTCCCATTTGGGAATGCTTTATTTATATCTTATGTTTGTACCCGTTTCGGAGCTAGTTTTACAAAGGAGGTGCTGCCAAATTTTTTCAGAAAATAAACTTAAGCTTTAAGAATTTACTTGAGATTTCCAAATGTTTTAACAATGTTTTATCGCTTACTTCTTTTTATGGTTTAGATTTCTGGGTTTTTGGCTTACTTAAATTGCGTTACGCCTGTTGATGTCACGTGGTTTAAGTGCCGGTAACGTTCCTAAATTGGGTCATGACAAAGTTGGTATCAGAGTGCTATGTTTTACCTTTCGAAGTGTAGAATGACCTTTGTATGATGGAGTAGGTAGCTTAAGGACGTAGCGTGTGTATGTTCCGCGGCATACTTACGATACGATACTTCGCCTAAGTCACCTTAGGACACATTACTTGTAATTCCTTCCTTAATTTTCATGTACCCTTATGATTCGATTTCTATATTCTTATCGAATCCTATTATCATTTCCAGCCATTATGCCGCTGAAGACTACGAGGGCACAGAGAGCTGCCGCTAGAGTCGAGGTCAGAGCTGGCTCGTCAGAGACGAGGACTGACCAGGGCGGTACTCCTACTTTACACGAGCAGATTGATCCACCTTCACCGGATCATATTACTAGGCTAGAGGCTGGTATGCAGGATTTGCGCCAGATGATGAGGTCGTTGGTTAAGGCCATTCGAGCACAGAGACAGGAGGTTGTCCCACTTGTTGTGGGGACCGTGATGGTGACTACTGTTCAGGCGGTCATACCTGTAGCTACGGAGGTTATCACCGTATCATTATCCGAGTTCATGAGGCTGAAGCCTCCGGTTTTCACCGACACCGATACAGCTGAGGATCCCCAGTCATTTATCGATCGGATGGCCAAGATCTGTCGTTTGCTGAGATGCTTCAACACGAGATGGGTAGAGTTCGCGAGTTTTCGTCTGGAGGGTCTTGCCCAGACTTGGTGCGAGTCTTTAAAGAGGGGCTGAGCCGCAGGTCTTTCTCCTATGACCTGGGCTGAGTTCGTGACAGTTTTTCTAGCTCGTTTTCTTCCGCAGAGCGTCAGGGATGCTCGAGTTCGCAGTTCTGAGTCATTACGCCAGACTCCGGGTATGACGGTGGCAGAGTATGATGTTTAGTTTACCCAGCTATCTGTGTATGCTCCATTTTTGGTGGACAATGTGGAGATGCAGATCAAGAGATTTGTGAGAGGTCTGACCACCCAGTTGTTCCTCGCTATCGGCGCCCAGCATTTTGACACATATGTAGTCATAGTGGACGCACCCCTACTGGTTGAAGAGCGTCTTTCCGAGACTTCTGTCGTTCCGGAACCGAAGAGGGTTCGTACTGGTGTATCAGCCCAGAGACAGATGTGTATATGCCACAACAGATTTCGTTCAGGTCGTGGGAGTAGCAGAGGCTTGGGACGAGGCCAGTTATTTAGCTCTTATCCCCAGGAGGGTCAGCAGTCATTGTCTGGATGTTTCCGGTGCGGGAGTTTATATCATCGCGTCAGAGATTGTACTGAGGCATGTAACGATGAAGCAGCCATACCACATGTTACCTTACCACCTTCTCCACCTCAGAGCGCTTTGCCTCTTACGCCTGTTGTTGCTCCACGTCAGACTTATGCTCAGAGAGGTCGTGGTTGCGAAGGGTTTGTTCAGAGAGGATCGGGTGGCAGAGGCGGAGGGCAGTCAGTCGTGGGCAGAGGGCAGGCTTGAGTGTTTGCTTTGACTCATCAGGACACGCATGCGTCCAATGCAGTGGTTTCAGGTACTCTTTCAGTATGTTCTTTTGATGCGCACGAATTGTTTGATCCGGGATCTACGTACTCGTATGTTTCTACACACTTCGTGCCGAGGTTGGGCCGATAGTCATGTTTGCTAGATCGGCCACTTGTCGTAACTGCTCCTGTTGTCTATTCTTTTGCTGCGCGACACGTGTTTCTGTCATGTGCCGTTCGTATTGGAGATAGAGATTCGTCCGTCGACTTGATCCTTCTTGAGATGTTGGACATTGATGTTCTCCTCGGCATAGACTGGTTCGCTACTTGCTATGCGTCTATGGACTGCCATAAGTAGACAGCCGGGTTTTGTTTTCTGAGCGAGTCAGTTCTGGTTGTGCAGGTAGACCGTGGTGCCGCCCCTCACAATTTGATTTCTGCCCTTTGCGCTGGTCGGCTCTTGAGAAGAGAATATCGGGGATTCATAGCTTTCATTCGTGATACCGGAGCCACTATAGATTTGTTGGACCGGGTTTCTATTGTGAGAGAGTTTCCCGACGTATTTCCCGATGAGTTTCTTTGATTGCCTCCAGAGTGCAATATTGAGTTTTGCATTGATTTGATCCCCGTCACGGGGCCTATTTCTATACCGCCTTACCGGATGTCCCCAGCGGAGCTTAAGGATTAGCTGCAAGAGTTGCTTGATAGGGGATTTATGCGTACGAGTGTTTCTCCTTGGGGAGCTCCTGTTCTGTTCGTCAATAAGAACAAAGGCAGTTTGAGGTTGTGCATTGATTATCGTCAATTGAATCGCGTTACGGTGCGGAATATGTATCCATTACCTCGCATTGATGATTTGTTTGATCAGCTCCAGGGTGCGGGACATTTTTCCAAGAATGATTTGAGAACGGGTTATCATCAGTTGCGGGTTCAGAATGATGACATTCCGAAGACTGCTTTTTTCTTACGCGCTACGGGCATTATGAGTTTTTGGTGATGCCGTTCGGACTCACCAATGGCCCAAAAGCGTTCATGGATTTGATGAACCAGATTTTCAGGCCGTTCCTCGACCAGTTCATTATTGTGTTTATTGATGACATTCTGGTTTATTCCAGGAGTCAAGAAGAGAATGAGCAGTACTTGAGGATTGCTTTGCAGACATTGAGAGAGCACCTACTGTTTGCTAAATTCTCGAAGTGTGCCTTCTGTCTTGATAGTTTTGACTTCCTGGGTCTTGTGGTTACGGGAGACGGTATTCGTGTGGACCAGAGGAAAATCGAGGCCGTACAACATTGGCCCAGACCTGTATCAGTGACAGAGGTCCACAGCTTTTTGGGCTTAGCCGGTTATTACCGCCATTTCGTGCAGGACTTCTCGAGTATCGCTGCACTGCTGAACGGACTGACCAAGAAGGGAGTTCCTTTTCTTTGGACTGAGGTATGCAAGCTGAGTTTTCAGCAGTTGAAGACTCGGTTGACGACTGCACCAGTTTTATCTTCGCCTTCTGGATCGGGCGGCTTTGTCGTTTACTGTGATGATTCTCGAGTGGGGCTCGGTTGTGTATTGATGCAGCATGATAGAGTTATCGCTTATGCTTCCCGGCAGTTGAAGAAGCACGAGCAGAATTATCCCACTCATGATCTTGAGATGGCCGCGGTGGTCTTTGCGCTTAAGATTTGGAGACACTACTTGTACGGGGAGTCATGTCAGATTTTCACAGACTACCAGAGCTTAAAGTACATCTTCCAGCAGTGGGATCTAAATTTGAGACAACGCCGTTGGATGGAGCTCGTGAAGGATTATGATTGTGAGATCCTTTATCACCCATGCAAGGCGAATGTGGTAGCTGATGCTTTGAGTCGTAGGCCCGGGGGTAGCTTGTCTCAGTTGAGCAGTTCAGAGATAGTCTTCTGCAGATTGGCAGATCTTGTGCGACAGTAGAGTACAGTTTGAGTTCACTTCCACTGGGGGACAGCTTGCTCATGTCCATGCTCGTCCACTTCTACTTGATTGTATTCATGAGGCACAGCCCGACGATTCCCGTTTGTCTGAGATTCTTGAGCATGTTCGGCAGGGTAGAGATTCGGAGTTTAAGATTGATGACCAGGGTGTTCTACATTTTGGGACTCATTTGTGTGTAACTGATACTGGTGGGTTGAGACGCGAGATCCTAGAACAGGCACATCAGTCATCTTATACTGTTCACCCAGGTTCCACCAAGATGTATCGTGACTTGAGAGATATCTACTGGTAGGCAGGGATGAAGAATGATATTTTGGATTTCATTTCGAGGTGTCTGACTTGTCAGCAAGTCAAGGCTGAGCATCTGAGACCTGCAGGAGAGTTGCATCCTTTACCCGTTCCGGAGTGGAAATGGAAACAGATCTCCATAGATTTTATTTTAGGTCTACCCAGGTATAGACGAGGGTATGACTCCATTTGGGTGATTGTTGACCTGTTGACGAAAGCGGCTCACTTCCTTCCAGTGAAGACCACTTTCGGTTCTACTCAGTATGCTCAGTTGTACAAACTCTTGAGGATATTCTTCGTGCGTGCGTGCTTGATTTTGGTGGCAGTTGGGATCGTCACTTGCCGTTGATAGAGTTCTTCTACAATAACAGTTATCAGGAGACGATTCAGATAGCTCCTTTTGAAGCTTTATATGGTAGAAAGTGTCGATCGCCAGTCTGTTGGGCCGAATTCAGCGATAGCAGGATATTGGGACCCCAGCTAGTTCAAGAGACTCCAGAGAAGATACAATTGATTCAGGATAGGATGAGAGCAGCCCAGTGCAGACAGAAGTCTTATGCCGACCGTCGTCATCACAGGCTCGAGACCGCTTATGTATTCTACGGATTTCTCCGATGAAAGGCGTGATGAGATTTGGAAAGAAAGGGAAGCTTAGTTTCTGATTTGTGGGTCCTTTTGAGATCCTTGAGCGAGTTGGTACCGTTGCCTATCGTTTGGCACTTCCGCCCAGTTTTTCGGATGCTCACCCCGTATTCCATGTATCGATGCTTCGCAAGTACCTTCATGACCCTTCTCCCATGATTCAACACCGGACCGTCCAGCTGGAGCGCAATCTTTCATTCACCGAGCAACCGGTAGTTATATTGGATCGACAGGTGAAGAAACTTCGGTCAAAGGTCTTACCATCGGTGAAGGTTCTTTGGCGTGGCCCGAATAGTGAAGAGATCACTTGGGAAGCCAAGAGCGAGATGCAGAAGAAATTCCCTCATCTCTTTGAAGGTACGCATAGTAAGATTTTAAAATTCGAGGACCGAATTTCTTTAAGGGGGAAGATTGTAACATCTTAGAATGCGATTAGTGTTAATTAAGAGATAATGCGGGGTTTTAGTAAAAAGTTAACCAAAATTGTTTTCACATATTTTATAAAAAATTAATTAATATTTTAATATTATTTGTTTTGGCTTGCACACACTTGTGCATGTTAACTTAGGGGTTATAGAGGTGTTAACCATGCATAAGTAGCCATGGAACCCTAAACCAATTTCTTGCCTTGTTAACCCTTTTCATTATTCTTTTGACTAATGGTTGACTTGAGAGAGAGAGAGAGGGTTGAAAAATGAAGGATTATGAGGCTTGAAGCAAGCATGAGAGCATTTAATGAGGAGAGAGAAAGGGCATGGCTCACTCCTAACCTCACACCCCCATTTTTCTTCACCACTCTCACACCCTCATTTTCCTCATCACTCACACTCTCTCATTAGTGTTCTTCTTCTCATTTCCCTTCCCCAAACTGAAACCTTAATCTTTTCAACACTAAACCAAGCCTAATCTTCACTAAACTTTATCAAAACCCTCACAAAGTCAAGATAAACCTCTAGAGATGACTTGGAGCATGGAAAGCTAGGGTTTTTGAGCAAGTTTGGTAAGGTAGTGATCTTTAACTGTTAACTAGGCTTTTAAGATGTGTGTTGCTTATTAGTTGCTGTTTAGAACACTAAAATTATAGTTTTTGTGCAAACATCGTATTTTGGTAAGGTTTTGTGTTTCGGGTGAATCTGCTATCGGACCAGGTTGTTGTTTGAGAAGTTGCCATCACAGAGACTTAGTTTAGAGACCTAGAAGCTACCCTAAAAACCTGAGACCATTCCCTTCACCCTGTTAGTTATATGTATGCCCTATAGGCCATTACTGTACATACGTTGTATATTGTAGTGGATGCTTGGACGTATATAGGGAGGACTTTCTTGCTCGACATGATAGTATGCTATCTGGTTACTCTTTATCTTAACATGTACTCTGATTGTCTCTATGTTACATGTTGATAAAGTCCTTAGGATGAGTACTTGACTACCAGGACTATGATGCAGATCATACTAGTGCGGACAGTGTAGTCGCCAAGTACATACTTCAAATGTTCCTAGTCGTGGGAGTACCGAGACAGGGCATCGATACTCCAGAGTAGACTAGCGTATGCGCTTCTTGACCCATATGATGGGCGATGGATGATCCCATATCCATTTGTGTTTGACATCAGAGAAGGTATACGGGTGCTCAGTGGAGACCGGGTACACTGGACGGACTCGTCGAGAACTCGCAGATGGTAATATACCTCACGTCAGATGGCAGTTCTCTGGTGACACTGGTACATGTTAGTCTGTAGACCCGAGATTGTCATAGGGTCTTGTGTGATTCCTACTGTGCTTTGATTTCCATCATACCACGTCCAAGTGGGCGTGCAAAAAGGTGGCTTTGGGGTACAGTCCCGAATCACATGGAGGTAATGAGCGATACGAGGGGTTTCATCTCTCCCGATATAGGGAGTTGATGTTGCGCTGTGTTCGATTGGCTATAACTGGAAATCCCTGGCCAGGCTTACTGAGATTTACTGGTAAGTGTTATCAGTAGTTTCTCGAACTGTTATGGGCCTCATATCGACATGACTTATCAAGATACTATGGTTTGACGTTTTACCACCCCTAGGCGAGATATGCGACATATCAGACGAAGAGACCGGACTGTACGGGAGTGTTATTGGTTGGATTCACCGGAGAATGTACAAGCTTGCTTGTTGATCTTCTGATTGCTTAATACCTGGGTGGCTGTTACGTTTAGCTGACCGCTTGCAGCTTGTTGATGTTTGATATGATCATCACCTACTGCCGGCGTATTGACGATTCTTTAGAGTCCAACACAGAGGTTTCCTGGCGCAGGCAAAACGGAGTAGGAGCACATATGTGATATGTGCGGGACCGAGAATAATACGTGTATGCTATACCGTATTATATTCTCACGATATGAGATATCGGCCGGGTATATGTGATATAGCCGGGTCATCGCATCAAGTGTTGATTCGATGAACTGATACAGATTATATTAGTCGGATATTCGTGAAATAGCCGGATTATCGGATCAAGTGTTGATTCGATAATTTAATGTATAATTATATATTTGATATATTAAATTGCATTAACTAATATAAGCTCACTTAAAGATTCATTTTCTCACTCGGGTAATACATTGATATATATGTGATATATGTTAATTGTATTATTTTATTTTCTTACAATAAATATTGCATATGTGATATATAATATTGTAACAAGTTAGGGTTATAAATGCAACATGTTTTGTGGAGTTTAAATATGGTTAGGGTTTGGATTAGGGTTAAGCTTGCATGAAGCTTTCATGAAGCTTCTTGAAGCTTTGACTTTGACTTGTGATATTTTGCATAGATATTTATTTAACCCAACCCAACCCTTTACCATAGTTAATTCTCTACATGGGTTAAGTTTTCATTCTTAACCCATGGTTGCATTTCTAACCTCACACAAGTTTCATTATTCATTACAAAAGAGATTCTCCTTCTTCTTCCTTCTTCTTTTGATGAAAAGCTTTCTAGCTTTTTCATGTGTGATGAAAATGTGTGAGAAATAGAAAACACATGAGAGCTAAATTCCTACTTCATCATCCTCATCTATTCTTGCCACTTAGATTAGGGTGTTTGCTTTGTTAATACTTGATTAGCAAAGCAAGAGCTTGGGTTTGAGTTTCTTCAAGGTAGACCATCTTTGTTATTGAAGATCGGAAGCAAGATTGCATCTTTCTCTTCATGGAGCCTCTCTAGAGTCCGGGCACATGATGATCGCAGCGAAAGGACCTCAACACGGAGCTTTAGAAGTGAAGGAACGGACTACAAAGGTTGTAATCCCTAACTCTTAGAAGTAAAGTTGTTTACTTGCTTTGTTTCGCCTAATTTCTAGTCTAAGATCTTAGTCAGGGTTGTTCGGCACATGAAAAATTTGATTTTGGCATGGTTGATGCCTTGTAGAACCTTGTGACAGTGCCTAGTAACCCTACAGTTGTATCAGAGCCAAGCTAGAGCTTTAGGCGAAGTCTAGACGAAGTTTAAAGTCCGATCGAACCCCGAAACATCGATATACACCTCCTCTCTGGAATTTTTTTAAAATGTTGATTTTTTCTGTATTAAAAATACTCAGAAAATTAAGCAGGAAATTTTATGGATATTGGCGAAAAACGAAGCCCTGAATCCATCAAAGCTCCGCGGAACCGCGTCCAAACCAAGGTATTGGCAGCGGTTCCGCGGCAAGTCTTGAGTATTGAGGGATCGTGTTTTCAACAGTTGACCCGTAGGTGTTACCAAGTGCTTCTGGGAATTTTTAATTCTACTCAAGTGTTGAGTTTTCTGGAGATCTTTTGTATTCGTTGATTCGATCGGAAAGTTTAACTTCGTTTAAGTTTTTCCGGGTAATTTAGAACGTGTTTAAAAGTTCGAACGGATATCAATAACTCACTTTTTCCCCTGCCGGAAAATTTCCAAGTGTTGGATTTTTTCCTTAATTAAAGAACATTCATAGTCGTGCAAGTAACGTGGTGGACCCTCTAGAAGAACACAAACCTTAACTCGATTATGTGACCGTCTGAACTGCCTCTAAACCTTAGGGTTTGGGGCAGTACGGCGTTGCCACATGTGAGTTGGTTTGGCCCTTCTACGGCTGGACCATTAGTACTGTGGCATGTGATGGATACTTTGTGAACTCCGCTCAAGTGTTGAGCTATTTGGGAAATCTTGGGTGTTTTTTTATTCGATCGGAAAGTTTAACATTGTTTATTTATCTGGAATGTGATACAATATTTGGAATCCACAAGTAGTTATGAGATAACTAATTTGAATGTTATAAATCTAGCAGTTTAGTCTCATTTGATCGGTTGCCACGGGATTTTGATGTGATCAAAAGTTTGTCGCAATCACGTAGCGTACGAGGATACTCGCTGGGTAAACTAAATAGATAGCCACGCCCCATAGCCCTGACCAAGTGACTATAGGAGAACCCTGTCGCCAAAAGCATCCGTTCGGGTGCTCGCGGCAGCGGTGTTCCGCCTTAGTGCACTTCGTCGACGGCGTCGGGGGTGCGACCGTCTACTAAAGTTTCCGACGAGCATTCGATCAGGATGTCGGGAATCTTTTTGAATTTCCCGACTTGATATTGAAAAGGGTTTTCGATATTGAGACTAAAATGCGGGGTTTTTAATTGTTAGGCATGCGATGTCTAAGGAGGTTGCGGATTCCAACTGTTGTAGTTTTACACTTTCTTTTCTGTAACCATAAGTGTAATATGTGGTGTATCGCCGGTTTCGTTACTATACATCAACGACAATCGGGATACGCATACTTGCTTACGTTGATGATATGAGATATTATGTGTTGCTGTGATATGTTATATTGGATCGTCGCGTTCTGAATAGCCCGGGGTTTTATGTGAGATGAGGGTTTTTATTTTCATTCATGTAAAATTCATTGTATGTAATATTCTTTTATTTTGGTACTTCCAGGTTGAGGATGATGTCACCATTGTATATTATTTACTTTTCCGCATTAGGTAGACCCAAGGCGGGGAGCACAAGTAACCGGGTTCTAGGGTTCATTGGGAGACCATCTCGAGGAGTCGAGACCGGGTCTCTTAACCCTAGAATTGGCAGTGTTGCTTGCCGCTCTCGTAGGGGTCAAGGGGTGTGGGATTGGCTATTCATCGCGACCGTGGAATCCGTGTTTTATACAGGCTCGTATTAAAACACGGACCTCCTAGTATATCCAATATATCATATATGTTCTTCTGCTGCAATGTTCTGTGATGAGATTATATTACTGACTGAGACGAATATTTATATTATATATATGAGATATATGTTATATTGCTGATTTCGTTTCAAATGTGATGCTTGTGAAGCATAATAAAATGGGACTTCATTAATGAGATTAATGAAACTAAAAGAAACCTAAAGATGTTGTAGAAACTTGTCTTAAAAACTGGTAGCTCCAGTTCTTGCTTTGCATAGCGGTATTCCTTGTAGAATATTCAGCACCTTATTCGATAAGGAAAGAGCCGAGATCCCTTCACCGGGAGTGACCTCTTTAGCAAAACTAGCAGATGCTACACACTCGGTTTGTCTTTTGATTGCTTCTATAGTTTTGCTTTGCACAGCGGTATTTGTGAAATATCCTGCACCTTATTCGATAAGGAAAGAGCCGAGATCCGTTCACCGGGAGTGACCTCTTTAGCGAAACTAGTAAAAGCCTAAAAAACACTCATTTTCAAAATCACTCGATTCTACAACGATATCATGTTCATTACGCAGAGGGTTTTCTTAAAAACCTGTAGTAGCCTCCGTCATTTCAGATAAGTACTACTTAGTATTCGTGCTACGTTTGTTGATCTTAGCCAAGGCGTAGTGTGCAGTAGCTAATTAGTGCTATCTGTATAAGCATATGATGCGATTGAGTTAGGGTAGTCGTGCGACTTTGTTGACCATAGCCAAGGGTCGTGCGGGTGGGTTTAATTCAATCGGGAAATGACGGGTTGAACTTGGCTAGCGCTTATGATTTGTTGACCTTAGCCAAGGTCATAAGTTGCTAGGGGCAAGATATTATTGGGAATTTCAAGAGTTGAAATTTGCAATGAGATTGCATACCTTCTATGAGATAGTTGGATCCCGATACCCACTGCGAGTAAGAGTTACTCTTGGGAGAGTTTTACACATTACAATTAGCCGATCAAGTAGGTGTCTACAAAGGTGTCAACTGGGTTATGCCTCTGGCAAAACGAGGTTTATTTTAATTAGGTCTGTGCGAAAGCACGGGGAACCTCCCTCAAAGTACCGGCACTGGCTTGGCTGAAAGATTGGCGAACTTATAGAGTGTAATTAATCCCGGCTAGTCTTTCCTTTTACGGTTTGAAGGAAGATTTGACTAAAACAGTGGGAGACATCCTGATTAGATATATTAATAACCAATCTAATCTTGCAAGAGCATACGCTGAGTGTTTTCTTCTATCTCTCTCCAGGTAGCGACCATGTCACGGCTTAATCAAGATAATAATTCGGATGTATTGACCGACCCCGCTTGTTATACTGCGCTAGGGAACGTTGGTCCCGCTCCAACTTAAAATTGTTATAAGACAGAGCAGGAAATAGGGGATTACCAGAATTCCCTGGCCGCCCAAACGAAGAAAGTGCATGTTGATGCATCATATTCGGGTATGTTCATTACCGAGAACTGTTTCTCAGTATCCTTTACGTCCTGGGTATCAGATACCGGATCAGGATCCCGCAAATGTAATTTGTTACAAAGGCTACAGATAGATAGAGAACTGAGAATGGGTGATAAGTTTTAAGAGTTGGAAATGATGCAAGTGTTGCAGCCAAGTCTGTTTGCAGTTATCACCCTGTATTATCAGAATACATTGATTCTGAACGAATGTTATTAGATACCGAACCTGATATAAAACATCATATCAGTCTCTTTAGAAGTAAAGATGGATATAATTTTGTATTGTTGGATAATGTTTTGAACATTTCCTATATCAAGAGTTGATCGTTTCAGGCACGTTATCTAAAAGCATAGACGTTATAAATCAAACCACAGTTCTTAACGTAGAGAACACATACAAGAGGAAGTGTTCAGAAATGAACGAATCCTTCTTGAGGCATTGTAGACTAGGTCATATCAATCCGACCCGACTAGCTGAAGTTACATAAAGATGCATATTTAAATTAGTTTGGATTTACATCTTGTAAAACTTGCCAGTCATGTCACAAACATAAAATGACCACAGCTCCGTTTATTGGAAACAGAGAAAGAGTTAGTGAACTCTTGGGGTTGATACATATTGATGTATGAAAGTCCCCTGTCTACATATGCCAGGACCGGTTCTTTGGACTTCATTACATTCACTGATGATCTCTCAAGATTCAGACATATGTTCCTGTTAAAACACAAGTCCGAAACTTTTGAGATAATCACAGAATATAAGTTAGAAGTAGAGAACCAAAAACCGGGTATAAGTATTATGTCCTTTGATGTGATCAAGCAGGAGAATACTTGAGCACGGAATTCCTGGACTATTCTAAATGAGAATGAGATTCTTTCTCAGCATTACACCTCCGAATACACCACAGCACGTCGGTGTATCGGGGCAGAGAAATTACACCCTATGTGATATGGTGTGCTCTATGATGAGTACTACTGAGTTGCCTATTTTCTTTTGGGGTTATGCACTTGAGAAGTTGCATACCTATTGAATAGGGTTCCAACCAAATCAAATGTCTACCACTCCATATGTGACATGGTATGGGAAGCGCCCATCTCTTAAGGAAGTTAAGATTCGGGGTTGTCCGGCCTATATCTAAAAGCAAAATCCGGACAAGCTCGAGGCAAGGACAGTTCTGTGGAAGTTTGTTGCATATCCCAAGCATTCGCAAGGGAATATCTTCTACCACACCGAGGAACAAAAGATGTTTTATTTCTCGGCATACCACTTTTTGAGAAAAAGGGAATTTCTTATGAAGAAATTAGTGGTCATGAGGTAGAACTGGATGGAGTTCCGGCTATACAAACTGCAGCTGATGATTTGGTAAACACGGAGGATTCAATAGTTTCCAATGAACCCCAGCCTCTCCGCCGATCTGGTAAGGTTCCTCATCCACCTGAGAGATACTTCGGTTTCTCTATGACAGTAGGAGAGAGGATTGCATCATGAGATGATGACCCAACTGGTTTCGAGCAGGCCATCAGGAGTGGGGACTCTGTGAGAATGGTTGGATGCTTAGTGATCTGAGATGGAATCCTTATACACCAACAAAGTATGGACTTCGGTTGCTTTATCTGAAGGGTTAAATCCCCATCAGGAGAAAGTATATCTTGAGAAGATTACTTGGTGTACATGGAAAAGTTGAGACTTTCAAAGCTATGCTTATGTCCATCCATATCCTACTTTCTATGGCTACATACCATGACTACGATATCTGGCGGTTGGGTGTCATGACTGCTTTTCTAAATATTGATTTGGAAGAGAGCGTCTATAAGTACACAGCCAGAGGGCTTCGTAGACAGTGGGAGCAGCGGAAATGTGTGCAAGATGTTTTATGTGATAAATCAGGCATCACGGAGTTGGAACATCTGTTTTGATGTGGTAGTCAAAGAGTTTGACTTCATCAAAATGGTAGATGAACCTAGTATATACAAAAAGGTAGTAGGGAGTATGGTGGTGATCCTCGTATAGTATGTGGATGCCATACTCTTGATAGGGAAGGAGTTTCTTATGCTACGCTCGGTCAATCTCCTCTTATCACAAAGATTCTCCATATAGGATTAAGGTGATACCTCCTAAATCCTGGATTATGGATCTATGAGATAGATCTAAATGGATGTTAGGATTCTCACTAGTTGTAGTGAGATGGTATCAATCGATCCTGGGGAGAATCACTGGAAAGGTTCCAGGGTGATAAGGACAACTGAATGTCAGTCGCAGGCATTGCCTTTACCCTCAGTGGAGGGACGGTATGTTGGAAGAGTTCCAAGATAGATATTGTGACATACTAGACGATTAAAGGAAAGATATGTAGTTACCAAGGATGCAACAAAAGAGACAGTCTGGACATATATTAGTTCATGAGATGAACTTTGTTCCTGCTATTGTGTGACAATGAAGTTGTGGCTTAGACCTTGGAACCCCCATCCCATCTGTGATCCAGACATATTCTTAGGCAGTATCACCTGATCATGGAGATGGTTGATCTCCAGGAAGATCGAGGTTAGGATAGTAGACACAGAGGACAACAGCGCGGATCCACTCACAAAGGCCTATTTCCCAGTAGAGACTTTTATGGGATGGTTGAGTATGAGATACTTCAACCATAGCTAATTGTTGGGTATGCGATACCACAACAGATGGCCCTAGTGCAAGTGGGAGATTGTTAGTTATATGTATGCCCTAGAGGCAATTACTGTACATACGTTGTATATTATAGTGGATTCTTGGACGTATATAGGGAGGACTTTCTTGCTCGACATGATAATATGCTATCTGGTTACTCTTTATCTTAACATGTACTCTGATTGTCTCTATGTTACATATTGATAAAGTCCTTAGGATGAGTACTTGACTACCAGGACTATGATGCAGATCATAATAGTGAGGACAGTGTTGTCGCCAAGTACATCCTTCAAATGTTCCTAGTCGTGGGAGTACCGAGACAGGGCATCGATACTCCAGAGTAGACTAGCGTATGCGCTTCTTGACCCATATGATGGGTGATGGATGATCCCATATCCATTGGTGTTTGACATAAGAGAAGGTATACTGGTGCTCAGTGGAGACTGGGTACACTGGACGGACTCGCCGAGAACTCCCAGATGGTATTATACCTCACGTCAGATGGCAGTTCTCCGGTGACACTGGTACAGGTTAGTCTGTAGACCCGAGATCGTCATAAAGTCTTGTATGATTCCCACTGTGCTTTGATTTCCATCATACCACGTCCAAGTGGGCATGCAAAAAGGTGGCTTTTGGGTACAGTCCCGAATCACATGGAGGCAATGAGTGATAGGAGGGGTTTCGTCTCTCCTGGTATATGGAGTTGATGTTGCGTTGTGTTCGATTGGCTATAACTGGAAATCCCTGGCCAGGGTTGCTGAGATTTACTGGTAAGTGTTATCAGTAGTTTCTCGAACTGTTATGGACCTAATATCGACACGAATTATCAATCTACTGAGGTCTGACGTTTTACCACCCCTAGGCGAGATATGCGACATATCAGACGAAGAGACCGGACTGTATGGGAGTGTTACTGGTTGGATTCACGGGAGAATGTACAGGCTTGCTTGTTGATCTTCTGATTGCTCAATACCTGGGTGGCTGTTACGTTTAGCTGACCGCTTGCAGCTTGTGGGTGTTTGATATGATCATCACCTACTGCTGGCGTATTGACGATTCTTTAGAGTCCTATATAGAGGTTTCCTGGCTCAGGCAAAACGGAGTAGGAGCACATATGTGATATGTGCGGGACTGAGAATAATACGTGTATGCGATACCGTATTAGATTCTCGGTATATGAGATATCGGCCGGGTATATGTGATATAGCCGGGTCATCGGATCAAGTGTTGATTCGATGAACTGATACAAATTATATTAGTCGGTTATTTGTGAAATAGCCGGATTATCGGATCAAGTGTTGATTCGATAATTTAATATATAATTATATATTTGATATATTAAATTGCATTAACTAATATAAGCTCACTTAAAGATTCATTTTCTCACTCGGGTAATACATTGATATATATGTGATATATGTTAATTGTATTATTTTATTTTCTTACAATAAATATTGTATATGTGATATATAATATTGTAACAAGTTAGGGTTATAACTGCAATATGTTTTGTGGAGTTTAAATATGGTTAGGGTTTGGATTAGGGTTAAGCTTTCATGAAGCTTTCAAGAAGCTTCTTGAAGCTTTCAAGAAGCTTCTTGAAGCTTTGACTTTGACTTGTGATATTTTGCATAGATATTTCTTTAACCCAACCCAACCCTTTACCATAGTTAATTCTCTACATAAGTTAAGTTTTCATTCTTAACCCATGGTTGCATTTCTAACCTCACACAAGTTTCATTATTCATCACAAAAGAGATTCTCCTTCTTCTTCTTTCTTCTTTTGATGAAATGCTTTCTAGCTTTTTCATGTGTGATGAAAATGAGTGAGAAATAGAAAACAAATGAGAGCTAAATTCCTACTTCATCATCCTCATCTATTCTTGCCACATATATTAGGGTGCTTGCTTTGTTAATACTTGATTAGCAAAGCAAGAGCTTGGGTTTGAGTTTCTTCAAGGTAGATCATCTTTGTTATTGAAGATCGGAAGCAAGATTGCATCTTTCTCTTCATGGAGCCTCTCTAGAGTCCGGGTACATGATGATCGTAGCGAAGGGACCTCAACACGGAGCTTTAGAAGTGAAGGAACGGACTACAAAGGTTGTAATCCCTAACTCTTAGAAGTAAAGTTGTTTACTTGCTTTTTTCGCCTAATCTCTAGTCTAAGATCTTGGTTAGGGTTGTTCGGCACATGAATAATTTGATTTTGTCATGGTTGATGCCTTGTAGAACCTTGTGATAGTGCCTAGTAACCCTACACACCCATGGCCGCAAATAAATAGGTTCTGGCCACAAATTGCGGCCAGATTGGGGACTGGGGTCTCGAGTCTTGGTCGTGAGGTCTCTGGGTTGTTTGTAGTCTCATGGAACTTGCAATTTTCACTAATTGTTTAAGTAGCAAAATCTGGGACCACTTAGCTAGTTTTTAGTGTTTCAGCAAAATGCGATACGATTGATCCGACATAGTTTAAAGTGTTTATGGTAGCTTGCAGTCATGGATTTATTTTGATTATGCCTCTGTACGCGTTTAGCAACTAAGCGAACCCTTTTGTAGCTTGAGCGAACCGATTCATTAAATGGCGTCGTGTTCGTATATTATTGGGTAGTTAGCTAATCCACGCGTTATTGTGTTGTGTGATAATAGGATCGCAGGCGGGGACTTCGGACGCTGCAAAGAGGGAAAAACAAGTGGTTGGATTTACCTAGCTCGAGATCGTCGGTAAGTAGATTTGACATCTACGGGGGAATTGTCCGTATGGCGTTAAGCGTCGAGGGCTAGATTCGGTGTTGTAGCCACATGTTTATATGCATATACGTTGATTGTGCATGAGCATCATTTGTATATCATTACTTGTTGTACCTTGACTTAGTACCAATTGGACACTGCACCATTACTGACGGTACATGTTGTACGGGCACTGAATTGTATGCCACACACACACCGTTGGTATTACCATGACACACACAACATATACATATATGTGGTACTGCATCCGTTATTGACATTAAGGCTGTTATTCTTGTACCACCTTACTAAGGGAATATGTATTGTACCGACTTCATTATTATCAATAGTTAGACGTTGATTCTTGTTCTATTGCGCATATGAATTGCATCATGCATACATACAAACATGCATACACACATACCTTGATATAGCTACATATACACCATTATATGATGTTGCATTTGACTTCGGGGAATTTGGGAACCACATTATATCTTTAAAAACGTGATTCATTTAAAAGAGCGGTTTCCCTTGATATGCTCATATTACTGTTCTATGTTTCATACATCGTATTTCATGGATTTACGCATTGAGATTCTGATTTCATGTGATTTATGGATTTGAGAACCGTGGTTATATTTCAAGAAAGTGCATTATTTTGAAAACCCGGTTTCTCTTGATGTGATATTTCGATGCGTCCACCATGAGTTTTTGTAGGGTTAGCTTAGCACCTTGGCATGGTTTTGGTAAGCATCAAACATGCTATATTAAAATTTTGGGGTGCTAAACAAACCAACCAAGTAATCCAACTAGAGAATTAGGGTTAACATTGCATGTAAACAACTTTACATCTAAGTGATAGGGATTACAACCTTTGTAGTCCGTTCCTTCGCTTCAAATGCTCCGAGTAGTGGTCCCTTCGCTGCGATCCATGAGCTCCCGAACACTTGAGAAGCTCCACAAGATGTACGATGCATACTTGCTTGAAGTCTTCAAAGTCTGTGATGATCTACGTCGAGGAAACACGAACTCAAGCTCACTCTTCACTAATACGGAATTAGTGAAGCTAACACACTAATCTATATGGCTAGTATAGAAGAGGATGATGAAGTAGGAATTTAGCTCACTTTAGTATTTAATTTCTCACTATTTTTCTTCTTGATCTCAAAATCGAGAGAGCAAAAATGAGATGAGGAAGAAGAAGATGAAGGAAATAAGATAAGGTTAGAAATGCAACTCTTGGTTAGTATATGTGAATACCTAACCCTTGTAGAGAGTTAATCATGGCTATGTGTCATGGTTGGGTTAGAAAATATCTTAAGCAAAACAAAAAGGGTGGACTTTGTCAATGGTTATCAACAAGCTTCATGAAGCTACCACCATGACTCATTTCCACATTTTTGAATTACTTACGAATTTAAACCCAAACATTATATGTAGCATGGTATAATTCTTATACATCCTTATTGCATGTATAACCCAGCATGTCACAATACTATATATCACATATATAATATTTATGTAACAAAAGAAAACAATACAATAAACATATATCACATATATGTTATGTAGGGTTACTAGGCACTCTAATGAGGTTCTACAAGGCATCAACCATGCCGGATTAAAATTTTAGCCGTGCCGAATAACTTTAAACAAGATCATTGCTAGATAATTAGGGTAACACATGCTAGTAAATCACATTTAAGACTAAGTGAATACGAAATACAACCTTTGTAGATCGGTCCTTCACTTCTAAAGCTCCTTGTAGTAGTCCCTTCGCTGCGATCATCGAACACCCGGACTCTCGGACGGCTCCATGAGAAGAGGCAACGGTATTGCTTGAAGTCTTCGAGGCCGAAGATGATCTACGTCGAGGAAATACGTACTCAAGCTTCTACTTCACTAACCAAAGAATTAGTGAAGTAAACACCCTAAACTAAAGTGCTAATCTAGTAGAGGATGGTGAAATAGGAAATGGGTACACCTTAGAATTTCTTTTCTCACTTTGTTTCTCTCTCTTTTTCAAACCCTAGCATGAATATGAAAGAGGAAGAAGATGAGCTCAAAATGAGAATGAGAAAAATGATCAAGAGAGAGAGAGAACTAACCATGGTGAGTAAGTATCATATACTAACTCATGTAGAGACATTACCATTGCTAATTATAGTGGTTAGGTTAACTAATATCTTAAGTAAAACAAAACTAGTGGACTAAGTCAATGCAAGCATAAGCTTCATGAAGCTTCATGCATGTGAGCTCATTATCCACTTGTTTTAGAATTACTTTAAATATAAAAACCCGACCAATATAATTAGTATGGTGTATGTCTTATACACCCATGTCAAGTGTATCAACAACCATGATACAATTTGTACACTAATAAATATATATCACATATATATTAACTTGTGCACAAGTGAGAAAAATAAATGCTTAAGTGAACCAATGTTAGTTAATGTAAATTAGTATATCACATATACAATTATACACTAAATTATTAAATCAACACTTGACTTAGTAATCCGGTTATATCTCATATAACCGACTAACCCAAAATGTACCAACTTATCGAATCAACACTTGATCCGATAACCCGGCTATATCTCATATAACCGGTCGATACAATAGTCGTGAGAATAGAATATGGTATCACATACTCGCATTATTCTCGGTCCCGCACATATCACATATGCGCTCCTATTTCGTTTTGCCTGAGCCAGTATAACCTCTATGTAGGACTCTAAAGACTCGTCAATACGCCGGCAGTGGGTGATGATCATATCAAGCACCCACAAGCCGTCAGCGGTACTAGCTGGACATAATGGCTACCCGGGTATTGAGCGATCAGAAGATCAGCAAGAAATCCCGCTCCAACTCCTGCAAAAATCCTGACAGTGACACTACCGTACAGTCCGGTCTCCTCGTCTGATATGTCGCAATCAAGTCTAGGGGTGGTAAACGTCAGACCCCAATAACCGATAAGTCATGCCGATGTGAGGCTCATAACGGGTAGAGAAACAAATGGTAACACTCACCAGTAAATCTCTAAACCAGCCCTGGCCAGGGACTTCCCTGTTATGGCCAATCGAGTATAGCGCAACATCAACCCCCAATACCGGGAGAGACGAAACCCCTCCTATCGCTCATTGCCTCCATGTGACTCAGGACTGTACCCAAAAACCACCGTTTTGCACGCCCTCTTGGACGTGGTAAGGTGGAAATCAAAGCACAGTGGGAATCACACAAGACTCTATGACGATCTCGGGTCTACAGACTAATTTGCACCAGTGTCACCAGAGAACTGCCATCAGAAGTAAGGTATAATACCATCTGGGAGTTCTCGGCGAGTCCGTCCAGTGTACCCAGTCTCTACTGAGCAGCCGTATATCATCTCTGATGTCAAACACCAATGGATATGGGATCATCCATCGCCCATCTACATGGATCGAGAAGGTATACGCTAGTCTACTTTGGTATATCGATGCCCCGTCTCGATACACCCACGACTAGGGACCTTGAAGGATGTACTTATGGACTACCATGTCCCCACTAGTATGATCCGCATCATAGTCGATGTAGTCAAGTACACATCCTAAGGGCTTTACCAACATGTAACAGAGAGACAATCAGTGTACACGTTAAGGTAAAGAGTAACCAGATAGCATACTATCATGTCGAGCAAGAAAGTCCTCCCTATATATGTCCAAGCATCCACTACAATATACATCTCATGTATAGTAATGGCCTCTAGGTCATACATATAACTAACAATCTCCCACTTGCACTAGGGCCATCTGATAACAGTGGTTGTTGTATCTCATACTCAACCATCCCCTAAAAGTATCTCTCTGGGAAAAAGCCTTTGTGAGTGGATCCGCCGTGTTGTCCTCTGAGTCTACTCTCCTGACCTCGATCCCCTGGAGATCAACCATCTCCATGATTAGGTGACACTACCTTAGAATATGTCTGGATCACTGATGGGACAGGCATTCCTAGGCATAAGCCACAACTCCATTGTCACACAATGGTAGGAACGAAGTTCATCTCATGAACTAATATACACCCAGACTTCCTCTTTGGTAGCATCTATGGTAGCGATGTATCTAGCCTTTATCGTCTAGTATGCCACGGTATCTGGCTTGGAACTCTTCCAACATACCGTCCCTTTACTAAGGGTAAAGACAATGCCTGTGACTGACATTCAGTCGTCCTTATCACCCTGGAACCTCTCCAGTGATTCTCCCCAGGATCGATTGATACCATCTCACTACAACTAGTGAGAATCCTAACATCCAATCATATCTATCTCATAGATCAAAACTCAGGATTTAGAAGGTATCATTTTGATCCTTTATGGAGAATCATTGTGATAAGCGGAGATTGACCGAGCGTAGCATAGGAAACTCCTTCCCCATCAAGAGTATGTCATCCACGTACTCTACGAGGATCACCACCATACTCTCTACTACCTTTTTGTATATATAAGGTTCATCTACCATTTTGATGAAGTAAAACTCTTTGACTACCACATCAAAACAGACGTTCCAACTCCGTGATGCCTGCTTTATCACATAAAACATCTTGCACACATTTTTGCTGCTCCCACTGTCTATGAAGCCCTCTGACTGTGTACTTATAGACTCTCTCTTCCAAATCATCATTTAGATAATCAGTCATGACACCCAACCGCCAGATATCGTAGTCATGGTATGTAGCCGTGGCAAGTAGGATCCGGATGGACTTAAGCATAGCTACTTAGAAAAGGTTTCATCATAATCCATACCTGGTCAATAATGCAAACCTTTAATAAGTCTAGCTTTGAAAGTCTCAACTTTTCCATGTACACCAAGTAATCTTCTCAAGATATACTTGCTCCTGATGGGGATTTATCCCTTCAGATAAAGCAACCAATGTCCATACTTTGTTGGTGTATAAGGATTCCATCTCAGATCGTTAAGCATCCAGCCATTCTAACAGAGTCCCCACTCCTGATGGCCTGCTCGAAACTAGATGGGTCATCATCTCATGATGCAATCCTCGCTCTCACTGTCATAAAGAAACTGAAGTATCTCTCAGGTGGGTGAGGAACCCTACTAGATCGGCAGAGAGGCTGAGGTTCGTTGGTTACTATTGAATCCTCTGGTTCTACCAAATCATCAGCTGAAGTTTGTATAGCTGGAACTCTTTCCAGTACTACCTTATGACCATTAATTTCTTCACAAGAAATTCCTTTTCACAAAGGTGGCATGCTGAGAAACAAAACATCTTTTGTTCCTCGGTTAGGTAGAAGATATTCCCTTGCGAATGCTTGGGATATCCAACAAACTTCTACAGAACTGACTTTGCCTCGAGCTTGTCCGGATTATGCTTTTAGACATAAGCTGGACAACCCCAAATCTTAACAAACTTAAGATATGGGCTCTTCCCTTTCCATATCTCATATGAAGTGGTAGGCAACCGATTTGATCGGAACCGTATTCAATAGGTATGCAACTTCTCCAGTGCATAACTCCCAAAAGGAAATAGGTAATTCAGTAGTACTCATCATAGAGCATACCTTAGCACATAGGGTGTGATTGCTCCGCCCCGATACACCGACGTGCTGTGGTGTATACGGAGGAGTAATGCTGAGAGAGAATCTCATTCTCCTTTAGAATAATCCAGGAATTCCGTGCTCAAGTATTCTCTTCCTTGATCACATCAAAGGATATAATACTTATACCCGTTTTGGTTCTCTACTTCTAACTTATATTCTGTGAATATCTCAAAAGCTTTGGACTTGTGTTTTAACAGGAACATATGTCTGAATCTTGAGAGATCATCAGAGAATGTAATGAAGTACAAAGAACCGGTGTTGGCATGTGTAGACAGGGGACCTTCATACATTAACATGTATCATTCCAAGAGTTCACTAACTCTTTCTCTGCTTCCAATAAACAGAGCTATGGTCATCTTATCTCTGTGACATGACCGGCAAGTTTCACAAGATGTAAATTCAAACTAATTTAAATATGCATCTATATGTAACTTCAGCTAGTTGGGCCGCATTGATATAACCTAGTCTACAATACCTCAAAAAGGATTCGTTCATTTCTGAACTCTTCCTTTTGTGTGTGTTCTGTATACTAATAACTGTAGTTTGATTTAGAACGTCAATGCTTTTAGATAACGTGCCTGAACCGATCAACTTTTGATATAGGAAATGTTCAAAACATTATCCAACAATACAAAATTATATCCTTCTTTACTAATAAAGAGACTGATATGATGTTGTATATCAGGTTCGGTATCTAATAACACTCGTTCAGAATCAATGTATTCTAGTAATACAAGGTGATAGTGACGAACAAACTTGGCTGCAACACTTGCACCGTTTTCTATCTCATGAAACTTATCACCCGTTCTCAGTTCTCTACCTCTCTGTAGCCCATGTAGCAGATTACATATGCTGGATCCTGATCCGGTATCTCATACCCAGGACGTAAAGGATATTGAGAAACAGTTCTCTGTAATGAACACACCCGAAGATGATGCATCAACATGCACTTTCTTCGTTTGGGCGGCACGGGAATTCTGGCAATCCCCAATTTCCTGCTCTTTCTTATAACAATTATAAGTTGGAGCGGGACCAACGTTCCCCAGCTCAGTATAACAAGCGGGTTCGGTCAATACATCCGTATTATTATCTTGATTAAGGCGTGATATAGTCGCTACCTGGAGAGAGAGAGAAGAAAACACTTTGCGTGCGCTCTTGCAAGATCAGATTGGTTATTATTTTATCTAATCAGGATGGCTCCCACTGTTTTTATCAAATCTTCCTTCAAACCCTAAAAGGAAAGACTAGCCGGGATTAATTACACCCTACAACTTCGCCAATCTTTCAGTCAGGCCAGTGTCGGCACTTTGAGGGAGGTTCCCCGTGCTTTCGCACGGACCTAATTAAAGTAAACCTCATTTTCCCAGAGGCATAACCCCGTTGACACCTTTCTAGACACTTACTTGATCGGCTAATTGTAATGTGTAAAACTCTCCCAGGTGTAACAATTACTCGCAGCAGGTATCGGGATCCAACTATCTCATAGAAGGTATGCAATCTCATTGCAAATTTCAACACTTGAAATTCCCGATAATTTTTCCCCTAACCTCCTACGACCTTGACAAAGGCCAACAAACCATAGGATGCTAGTCAAGTTCAACCCGTCATTTCTTGATTGAATTAAACCCACCCGCACGACCCTTGACAAAGGCAAACAAGGTCGTACAACTACCCTAACCCAATCTGCATTATATGCATAAGCAGATAAGCACTAGTCAGCTATCGCACACTACGCCTTGACAAAGGCAAACAAACGCAGCACGAATACTAACTACTACTTATCTGAAATGACGGAGGGCTACGACAGGTTTTTCTGAAAACCTATTGCATAATGAACTTGATATCGTTGTAGAATCAAATGATTTTAAAATGGAGTGTTTTTGAGGCTTTTGCTAGTTTCGCTAAAGAGGTCACTACCGGTGAAGGGATCTCGGCTCTTTCCTCGTCGAATGAGGTGCAGGACATATCATATATATCACTGTGCAAAGCAAGAACTAGAAAAGCAATCAAAAGACAAAACCGAGGGGTGTAGCATCTGCCAGTCATTGCTAAAGGGGTCACTCCCGGTGAAGGGATCTCGGCCCTTTCCTTATCGAATAAGGTGCAGGATGTTCTACAAGGAACACCGCGATGCAAAGCAAGAACTGTTGCTACCTGTTTTTGAAAATTCGATTCCACAACATCTTTTAGGTTTCTTTTCTTTCATTAATCATATTAATGAAGTCCCATCATTTAAATTACCTAAACATCACAGATAAATACGACGTACACTTATGCCATCCGCATTCGCCTCGATGTCCCCTCGTGCACCGTTAGGTTAGGTAACTAACGGCAGAGCGGGGCAGGGCTAGCGCGGGTGCAAAACATAAGTAACGTCTATATAATATATCATATATACTATATACAGTGTTTATCACAACATATCAAATGAACACATCACAGATATCGCAGCAGAAAAAACATACGAAACATTGGATATACTAGGACGTCCGTGTTTTATTTTGAGCCTCTATAAAACACGGATTCCACGGTCGCGATGAATAGCCAAACCCACACCCCTAGACCCCTACGAGAGCGGCAAGCAACCCTACCAATTCTAGAGTTAGGAGACCCGGACTCGACTCCTCGAGTTGGTCTCCCACTGGACTCCAGAACCCGGTTACTTGTGCTCTCCTCCTTGGGTCTACCTAATGCGGAAAAAGTAAATAATATACAAATGGTGACATCAACCTCATCCCGGAAGTGCCTCAATAAAAGAATATTACACCCGCATCTCACATAAAACCCCCGGCTATTCAAAACGCGATGATCCAATATAACATATCCAGCAACAAATAACATCACATGTCATCAACGTAAGTAAATATGCGCATCCCAATTGTCGTTGACAAATAGCAACGAAACCGGCGATATCACATATTACACTTACGGTCGCAGAAAAGAAAGTGTAAAACTACAACAGTTGGAATCCGCAACCTCCTTAGACATCGCATGCCTAACAATTATAAACCCCGCATTTTAGTCTCCATATCGAAAACACTTTTCTATATCCAGTCGGGCAATTCAAAAAGATTCCCGATAAGTGATCGAATGCTCGTCGCAAACTTTAGTAGACGGCCGCACCCCCGAATGCCGTCGACGAAGTGCACTAAGGCGGAACACCGCTACCGCGAGCACCCGAACGGATGCTTTTGGCGACGGGGTTCTCCTACAGTCACTTGGTCGGGGCTATGGGGCATGGTCGACTATTAAGTTTACCCGGCGAGTATCCGCGTACGCTACGTGATTGCGACGGACTTTTGATCGCATCAAAATTCCGTGGCAACCAATCATTTGAGACTAAACTGCTATGTTTATAACATCCAAATTAGTTATCTCATAACTACTTATGAATTCCAAATATTGTATCACATTCCAGATAAATAGACAATGTTAAACTTTCCGATCGAATGATCAAACACACAAGTTTTCCCAAATAGTTCTCAACACTTGAGGGGAGTTTAAAAACATCCATTACATGCCACAGTACCAAAGGTCCAGCCGTAGAAGGGTCAAGCCAACGCCTCACATGTGGCACGCCGTACTGCACCAAACCCTAAGGTTCAAAAGGCAGTTCAAGACTGTCATATAATCGATTTAAGGTTTGTTGTCTTCTAGAGGGTCCATTGCGTAACTTGCATGATTCAGACGTTCTTAAACAACGAAAAAATCCAACACTTGGAATTTTTCCGGGTCGGGAAAAAAGTGAATTATTGATATCCGTTCGAACTTTTTAATACTTTCTAAATATCCGGAAAACACAACGAAATTAAATTTTCTGATCGAATCTACGAATACAAAATAAACCACAGAATACTCAACACTTGAGTCAGTTTTAAAAATACCCAGAAAAATGTAGGAATAGCTAAGGATGTTACTGCACAAAGAACCGTCCCCAATTCCCATTTATTGCCGCGGAACCGCCGCTAAAAGTGGGTTATTGCCGCGGTTCCGCAGCCACGTGGAGGACTTAGGGGCTCGTTTTTTATGGTAATTCTTAGAAAACCCTGCTGAATTTTTTAGGTATTTTTAATACAGAAAAATCCCAGTTTTGGAAAATTTTCCAGAGAGGGTGTTAACTTTGACATATCGGGGTTCGTTCGGAGTTTTAACTTCGTAAACACATGAATGGACCACCCAGCACTTCACGGAATCCGGTAACTTGGGCACCCCATTGAGACATAGTGATTCTACACTAGCCTACAGCATTTCTTGGACACGTCGACTCGCCAACTTCGTGCCCGAGTTGCCTCGGTCCAGAGGTGGGAGCCCGTAAAAGAACCCGGCGATGTGGTGCCTATTCCGACGAGGAGATGAAGACCGGAGATTCCGCGAGGAGATTGGAGTGGAGGCCGAAGACCAAAGGACACTACCATACAGCCCGTAAATATCACATATGCGCTCCTATTTCGTTCTGCCTGAGCCAGTATAACCTCTATGTAGGACTCTAAAGACTCGTCAATACGCCGGCAGTGGGTGATGATCATATCAAGCACACACAAGCCGTCAGCGGTACTAACTGGACGTAACGGCTACCCGGGTATTGAGCGATCAGAAGATCAGCAAGCAAGCCCGCTCCAACTCCTGCAAAAAGCCTGACAGTGACACTACCGTACAGTCCGGTCTCCTCGTCTGATATGTCGCATATCAATTCTAGGGGTGGTAAACGTCAGACCCCAATAACCGATAAGTCATGCCGATGTGAGGCTCATAACGGGTCGAGAAACTACTGGTAACACTTACCAGTAAATCCCTAAACCAGCCCTGGCCAGGGACTTCCCTGTTATGGCCAATCGAGCATAGTGCAACATCAACCCCCAATACCGGGAGAGACGAAACCCCTCCTATCGCTCATTGCCTCCATGTGACTCGAGACTGTACCCAAAAACCACCGTTTTGCACGCCTTCTTGGACGTGGTAAGGTGGAAATCAAAGCACAGTGGGAATCACACAAGACTCTATGACGATCTCGGGTCTACAGACTAATCTGCACCAGTGTCACCAGAGAACTGCCATCTGACGTAAGGTATAATACCATTTGGGAGTTCTCGGCGAGTCCGTCCAGTGTACCCAGTCTCTACTGAGCACCCGTATATCATCTCTGATGTCAAACACAAATGGATATGGGATCATCCATCACCCATCTACATGGGTCGAGAAGGTATACGCTAGTCTACTCTGGTATATCGATGCCCCGTCTCGATACACCCACGACTAGGGACCTTGAAGGATGTACTTATGGACTACCATGTCCCCACTAGTATGATCCGCATCGTAGTCCAGGTAGTCAAGTACACATCCTAAGGGCTTTACCAACATGTAACAGAGAGACAATCTGTGTACACGTTAAGGTAAAGAGTAACCAGATAGCATACTATCATGTCGAGCAAGAAAGTCCTCCCTATATATGTCCAAGCATCCACTATAATATACACCTCATATATAGTAATGGCCTCTAGGGCATACATATAACTAACATGTTAAATGCATCATAAGTGAGAATAATAAATATTTAAGTGAGCATATATAATATATATATATATATATATACATATATTATATATATATATATATTATTTCATCGAATCAACACTTGATACGATAACCCGGCTATATCACATATAACCGGCCGATATCGCATATCGCGAGAATAGAATACGGTATCACATACTCAAATAAATCTCGATCCCGCTCATATCAAATATGTGCTCCTAATCCATTTTGCCTGAGCCTGGAAACCTCTATGTAGGACTCTAAAGACTCTTCAATACGCCGGCAGTAGGTGATGATCACATCAAACACCAACAAGCCGCAAGCAGTCAGGTAAACGTAACGGCCATCCGGGTTTTGAGCGATCAGAAGATCAACAAGCAAGTCTGCTCTAACTCCTGTAAATCCAATCAGTAACACTATCGTATAGTCCGGTCTCTTCATCTGATATGTCGCATATCCAGTTTAGAGGTGGTAAACGTCAGACCCCAGTAACCGATAGCCGTGTCGATGTGAGGCTCATAACAGGTCGAGAAACTACTGATAACACTTACCAGTAGATCTCCAAATTAGCCCTGGCCGGGGACTTCCAGTTATAGCCAATCGAACACAGCGCAACATCAACCCCCAATACCGGGAGAGACGAAACCCTTCCTATCGCTCATTGCCTCCATGTGATTCGAGACTGTACCTAAAAGCCACCATTTTGCACGTTCTCATGAACGTGGTAAGGTGGAAATCAAAACACAGTAGGAATCACACAAGACTCTATGACGATCTCGAGTCTACAGACTAACCTGTACCAGTGTCACTAGAGAACTGCTATCTAACGATACGTATAATACCAACAAGGAGTTCTCAGCGAGTCCATTCAGAGTACCCAGTCTCCACTGAGTACCCGTATACCATCTTTGATGTCACACACCAAAGTATGTGGGATCTGTAGGGATTCTCTAGCACCACACTAGATTTAGGGTTGCATCACACATGCTATAACAAAAATTTAGAGGGTGCTAAGCAATTCCAAACATGAATCGAACTAGAAAAATAGATTAACATGCAATAGCATCACATACTAAAAAGTGTCTAACACTAAGTGATGTGGAAATACAACCTTTGTAGACCTCCTCCTAGACTCCTTGGATCGCGTAGGGTTTGAGTCAGTTGGCTTGTATCCTTCCACGTCAACGATGATCCACCACGAAGTCTCTTTGCTCCAAGCTCTAAGCTTCACGTAATCAAGGATGAAGATGAAGGAAACACTCCACTCAAGTAGGCTAGACTAAAGTAAAATGGTGATGTGGGTTTGGATCTCACTCCGAAACCTTTTCTTTTTAATCATTTCTCTTTCTTTTAACACCCTAGTGAGCTTTAAGGAGAAAGTGGAAGAAGGAGATGGCTTAAGCTAAACTCAAGAGAGAGAATTATAGGAGAATAATGTGATAACCCTCTCTAAACTCAAGAGAGTAAGAGTAGTCATCCATGCTAAATGATGGTTACAAAATATCTAGATATTTTGTAACTTGAGTTTAAACAAAACCATGGGCTAAAACCATGGGCAAATGAAACCATTGGCTTTGTCAACTCAAGTGTGTTGAATATTCAACCATGATTTTAATCCTATTTTGCTTTTCTTAAATAATCAAAATATCAAAATATGTAACTATGTGAGTCTTGCATTGCCACCACCAATGTATCATCAACCATGACACTTGTATGCTTGCATGTGTGCATCCATATCATCATATACATACACTCATGCATGCATCAGAAATATGTTTTAATAAATGAGCTAATGGATTTAATATTAAATCAACACTTGATTTAATAACCTGGTCATATCACATACGACCCGTCCAATAGTAAACGCTCGATTAAAATACGGTATCCAATACACGTATTTAATCGAGCTCCCGCGCATATCACATATGCACCCTACATCTTTTCGCCTGAGCTAGGAAACTCCTTTGTTGGACTTAAAGACTAGTCAATACGCTAGCAGTACGAAGTGATCACATCACATGCCCACAAACCGTCAGTAGCACAAGCTTTATGTAACGGTTCCCAGGTATTGAACGATCAGAAGAAACACAAGCAAACCTGCTAAAACTCCCGTTGAGCCAACTGGCAACATTTACCGTACAGTCCGGTCTCTTCGTCAAATATGCTGCATATGTGAGTCAAGGGATGATATCGTCGACCCCAATAACCCAATAAGTCATGATGGTATATGGCTCATAACAGATCGAGAAACTACTGATAACACTTATCAGTAAATCTCAGCAGCCCTAGACAGGGACTTCCTGTTATAGCCAATCGTACATGGTGCAACATCAACTCGAATACCGGGAGAGACGAAACCCCTCCTATCGCTCATTGCCTCCGTGTGCCTCGGGACTGTACCCAAAATCCACCTGTTTGCACGACTCAGTAGAGCCGTGGTAGGGTGGAGATCAAAGTACAGTGGGAGACACACAGGACTCTATGAAGATATCGGGTCTACAGACTAACCTGTACCAGTGTCACCTGATAACTGCTATCCGACGATAGATATAATACCACATAGGAGTTCTTGGCGGGTCCGTTCAGTGGACCCAGTCTCCACTGAGCACCCGTATACGATCTTTGGTGTCACCACACCAATGGATATGGGATCATCCATCGCCTATCATATGGGATAAGTAAAGTATACGCTAGTCTACTCTGGTGATATCGATGCCCCCTCTCGATACACCCACGACTAGGAACATTTAAAGGATATGCTCATATACTACACCTGTCCCACTAGTATGATCTGCATCATAATCTTAGTAGTCCTGCATCATCCTAAGGGCTATATCAACTTGTACCAAATGAATGAAAGCTTGATCAAATGAACATGTCAAGATAAAAGGTGCAACCAGATAGCATATTATCATGTCGAGCAAGAATGTCCCCTGAATACACACACACACACACACACACACACACACACATACCGATACATACACTATCATATAATGGCCTCTAGGGCATACATATATCCAACAATCTCCCACTTGTACTAAGGCCAATTATTGGCGTATCTCTTACCCAACCTCTCAAAAATTCGCTCACGCTGCGGCAAAGGGAGGGTCTTGGTGAATGGATCCGCGGTGTTATCTTTTGTATCTATTCTCCGAATCTCGATCTCGCGGAGATCAACTATCTCCCGGATCAGATGATATCGCCTGAGGATGTGTCTGGATTGCTGGTGGGACCTGGGCTCTTTGGCTAATGCCATAGCCCCATTATTATCACAATACAACGGTATTAGAACAATAATGGTCGGAACTACTCCTAGCTCCGAGACGAACTTCCTCATCTAGACGGCTTCTTTGGCAGCATCATTTGCAGCAATATACTCAGCTTCCATCGTGGAGTCTGCAACGGTATCCTGTTTGGAACTCTTCCAACACACCGCCCCTCCATCGAGGGTAAAGACAAACCCAGAGATAGATTTGTTGTAATCCTTATCACTCTGGAACCCAGAATCGGTAAAGGCCTCCATTGGGAGATCTCCGTTACCATATAAGAAGAACATTTCTTTAGTCCTTCGCAAGTACTTAAGAATGTTCTTCACTGCTGTCCAGTGATTCTCCCCTGGGTTGGATTGATACTTGCTTTCTACACCAGTGCATAAGCTACATCAGGGCGTGTACATAACATCGCATACATTATAGATCCTACAGCGGAAGCGTAGGGTATAATGCTCATGCGAGCTCTCTCTTCATCAGTCTTTTGGCAAAAGTCATTAGAGAGAGTGACTCCATGACTAGCGGGTAAGGAACCCCGCTTGGAGTCTTCCATAATAAACCTCTTTAAGATGGTGTTAATGTACCTGGTTTGGGACAATCCCAATAACCATTTAGATCTATCCCTATAGATCTTTATGCCCAATATGTACGAGGCATCACCCAGGTCCTTCATGGAGAACCTTTGTGATAAGAACAGTTTGACCGATTGTAGCATAGGAACTTCGTTTCCTATTAGAAGAATGGCATCCACGTACAATACGAGGAATGTGACAGTACTTCCTACAATCTTCTTAGAAACACAAGGTTCATTTGGATTTTTGACGAAATCAAACTCTTTGATAACATAATCAAAACAGATGTTCCAACTCCGTGATGCCTGCTTTAATCCTTAAATGGATTTAAGCAACCTACATGCTTTCCCGCTGCTCCCACTATCAATGAAGCCCTCTGGCTGATCCATATAAACGTACTCTTCTAAATCACCATTTAGAAAAGCAGTTTTCACGTCCATCTGCCAGATTTCATAGTCGTAGTGAGCAGCAATAGCAAGTAGGATCCGAATGGATTTAAGCATGGCTACAGGAGAAAAGGATTCGTCATAGTCCAGTCCTGTTCTTTGTCGAAATCCTTTCGCCACAAGCCTTGCCTTATAGGTCTCTACCTGCCAATCTACACCGATCGTTCTCTTAAAGATCCATTTGCACCCTACGGGTTTTACCCCAGATGGTACAACATCCAAAGTCCACACTTTGTTGGTGTACATAGACTCCATCTCGGATCTCATGGCATCTAGCCACTTCATAAAGTCACCACTCATGATAGCTTGCTGAAAACTGGTAGTGTCATCATCATCCATGATGCAGTCTTCTCCATCACCATCAACGAGAAAACCGTAGTATCTCTCCGGTGGGTAAGAAGTCCTACCAGATCTACGGAGCGGCCGAGGTTAATTAGTTTCTGTTGCAACATTAGGTCCAACCAAGTCGTCATTTGTAACTTTTGTCTCTAGAACCTCTTCTAGATCTACCACATTACCATCAGAATCATTTGGAAAAATCTCATTTTCTAAAAATGTGGCATTTCGAGAAACAAATACCCTTTGTTCTTCCTTGTGGTAGAAAAGATATTCATATGAATCTTTTGGATATCCCACAAATAAACATTTGAATGATCGTGTCTCGAGTTTCTCCGGATTCTTCTTTCTGAAAAAAGCCAGACAACCCCAAATCTTAACTCGCTTAAGCGATGGTCTCTTCCCATACCATATCTCGTATGGAGTGGTAAACACGGTCTTGGTCGGAACCCTGTTCAACAGAAAAGCTGCAGTCTCCAATGCATGCCCCCAAAAGGAGAGGGGCAACTCAGCATCATTCATCATGGATAGTACCATATCTAATAGGGTTCGATTCCATCACTCTGACACACCGTTGAGCTATGGTGTGTAAGAGGGAGTAAGCTGACAGAGAATCCCATTCTCTTAGGAAGTTCGAAAATTCTTTACTAAGATACTCTCCACCTCGATCTGATCGAAGTATCTTGATGCTCATTCCAGTTTGTTTTTCTACTTCATGTTTGTACTCCTTGAATTTCTCGAAAGCTTCAGATTTATGCTTTATCAAAAACACATGACCGAATCTTGAGAAATCATCAGTAAAAGTTATGAAGTAAGAAAAACTGCCTCTCGCATATGTAGACATTGGCCCACATACATCACTATGCATGAGGCCTAAGAGCTCCGTAGCACTTTCTCCGTGTCCAGTATATGGAGTTTTGGTCATTTTCCCTTTGATACAAGACTGACAAGTCGCATAAGATTTATACTCATAAGAATTTAAATATCCATCTTTATGAAACTTGTTTAGTCTTGTTTCATTAATATGACCAAGTCTATAATGCCAAAGAAAAGCTTCATTTATATCTGAAAATTTTCTTTTGTTTGTATGTTGTATGTTGAAAACTGTGTGTTGATTAAGGAAGTATATCCCATTATTAAGTATACCACAACCAATCAACTCTTGATTAAGTTTGATGCTCATAACATTGTGCTGCAATATAAAATGATATCCTTCATTGTCCAACAAAGAAACGGATATAATATTACAAAGTATGCTTGGTACAAAATAACATGGGTTCAAAACTAATATACAACCCGATGGCAACCCCAGATGATACTCTCCCACTGAAACTGCACGTACATTGGAACCATTTCCAACCCGGAGCGTATGATAACCTATCTTCAAAACTCTGCTATTTCTCAGCCTCTGCACAGAATTGCAGATATGAGAACCCGAACCAGTATCCAATACCCAGGAAGCAGAGTTTATAGAAAAACAGTTTTCAGTTACGAACACACCTGAAGCTGAAGCATCACCATGCTTCCATTTCTTGAGACTAAGGTACTCAGTACAATTCCGCTTCCAGTGTCCCGTCTTCTTGCAGTAGAAACATTCTCTTTTTCCGACTACGTAGCTTTGGATTTGTTTTTCCCCTTCACCTTTTTTATTCCACCTCTCGTCTTGGTGGATTTCTTCTTGTTCTTTTCCTTGGCCTTGGCTTTTGGGACGGAAGAAGAAGATTGTCCAACAAGAAGGGAGGGAGACTTCGCCTTAAGCGCGCTCTCCGCATTTCTCAACATATTGAGAAGTTCGGGTAGTGACTTCTCCATATTGTGCATGTTGAAGTTCACTATGAAAGGAGAAAAGGCAGAAGGAAGAGACTGTAGAACAATATCCGTATATTGCTCGTTGTCCATTGTCCATCCGAGGCCCTCAAGCTCCTTAATAAGAGCTATCATCTTCAGAACGTGGTAGCCTACTGAAGTGCCAGGAGCCATCCGCATCTGAAACAGCTTTCAAGGTACTTCGTATCGTAGGATACGATATTGTTTTATATACAACTCCTTTGTATGGAGAAAGATGGATTGAACATCCCTTTCCTCGTTCTGCTTTTGATGTGTATTGTCCATCGATGCAACCGCGAGGCATTTGGCTGTAGCACAGTCAATATCCCATGTTTTGCGGATCTCCCTATCCGCAACTGAAGATTCAGGGCCTGGTTTGGGCGGGGTTGTGGCAGCGAGGACATATGATACTTTATCATATGTGAGAGCAATGTTAATATTTCTCAACCAGTCTTTATAGTTCATTCCGGTAAGCTTAATTTTCTCTAATAGTAGTTTAAGTCCAGTCATGGTTATCTGGTATTAGGAGAGAGAAAAGAATACACTCAGCGAAATCTCTTGCAAATATTAGATTGGTTTATTATCTTATCTAATCGATGTCTCCCACTGTTTTTATCAAATACTCCTTCAAACCTTAAAAGGAAATAATTAGCCAGGATTAATTACATTCTACAACTTCACTAACCGTTCATCCAGGCCAGTGCCGATACTTTTGAGGGAGGTTCCCCGTGCTTTCGCACGGACCTAATTAAAATAAACCTCATTTCCCAGAGGCATAGCCCCGTAGACACCTTTCTAGACAACTAATGAGTTAGCTAATTGTAAAGTGCAAAAATCTCCCGGGAGCAACTATTGCTCACAAAGGGATCGGGATCCTACTATCACATAGAAGGTATGCAATCTCATTGCAAATTTCAACACTTGAAATACCCGATATGGTTTATACCCCTAGCACTTTTGACCTTGACTATAATCAACATATCATAAGTACTAGTCAAGTTCTACCCGTCATTTCATGATTAATTAGACCCACCCATATGACCCTTGACTATAATCAACATAATCACATGAATGTCCTAATTAATCTCATCATATGTTGTATAGGAAGACATCACTTATCTACCGTACACTACGCCTTGACTATAATCAACATACGTAGCACGAATACTACGTACTCTACTTCCTAAAATGACGGAGGGCTGCGTATAGTTTTTAAGAAAACCTTTAACGCTTCGAACTTGATATCATTGTAGAATCTAATGGTTTAAAAAGGAGTGGCTTAAGCTCCGCCTTTTGAAATCTTGCTTTTTCATAAAAAGCCGAGTAGGTTTCAAATCTGATTCTACAACATCCTTTTAGGTTTTTTTTGTTTACATTAATCATATTAATGCAGTCCCATCATTTAAGTCCTTAATCCATAACAGAAAAGAAACGAAAATAGAACGTACTCTTATGCCATCCGCATTCGCCACAATGTCCCGTTATGAACCGTTAGGTTACTTAACTAACGGCATAGCAGGGTGGGACTAGCACGGATGCAAAACATAAGCAACGTTTATATATAATGTATCATTCGTCTCAGTATATAAAGTGATAACGTCATCTAGGTTACTCTAAAGTTCTAACTTGGCTCTAATACTAGTGTAGGGATTCTCTAGCACCACACTAGGTTTAGGGTTGCATCACACATGCCATAACAAAAATTTAGAGGGTGCTAAGCAATTCCAAACATGAATCGAACTAGAAAAATAGAGTAACATGCTATAACATCACATACTAAAAAGTCTCTAACACTAAGTAAGGTGGAAATACAACCATTGTAGACCTCCTCTTAGACTCCTTGGATCGAGTAGGGTTTAAGTCGGTTGGCTTGTATCCTTCCACGTCCACGATGATCCACCACGAAGTCTCTTTGCACCAAGCTCCAAGCTTCACTTAATCAAGGATGAAGATGAAGCAAACACTCCACTCAAGTAGGCTAGACTAAAGTGAAATGGTGATGTGGGTTTGGATATCACTAAAAAACCTTTTCTTTTTATTCCTTTCTCTTTCTTTTATAACCCTAGTGAGCTTTGAGGAGAGAGATGAAGAAGGAGATGGCTCAAGCTAAACTCAAGAGAGAGAATTATATGAGAATAATGTGATAACCCTCTCTAAACTCAAGAGAGTAAGATTAGTCATCCATGCTAAACCATGGTTACAAAATATCTAGATATTTTGTAACTTGAGTTTAAGCAAAACTATGGGCCAAAACCATGGGCAAATGAAACCATTGACTTTGTCAACTCAAGAGAGTTGAATAGTCAACCATGATTTTAATCCTATTTTGCTTTTCTCAAATAATCAAAATATCTAAATATGTAACCATGTGAGTCTTGCATTGCTTCCACCAATGTATCATCAACCATGACATATGTAGGCTTGCATGTGTGCATCCATATCATCATATACATACACTCATGCATGCATCAAAAAGAAATAGGTTTCAATAAATTAGCTAATGGATTTAATATTAAGTCAACACTTGATTTAATAACCTGGTCATATCACATATGACCCGTCCAATAGCAAACGCTCGATTAAAATACGGTATCCAATATACGTATTTAATCGAGCTCCCGCGCATATCACATTTTCACCCCACATCTTTTCGCCTGAGCTAGGAGACTTCTTTGTGGGACTCTAAGACTCGTCAATACGCTAGCAGTAGGTAGTGATCACATCACATGCCCACAAACCGTCAGTGGCACAAGCTGTACGTAACGGCTCCCAGGTATTAGACGACCAGAAGAAACACAAGAAAACCTGCTAAATCTCCCGTCGAGCCAACTGAAAACACTTACCGTACAGTCCGGTCTCTTCGTCAAATATGCTGCATATGTGAGTCTAGGGATGGTATCGTCGACCCTAATAACCCAATATGTCTTTCCGGTATATGGCTCATAACAGATCGAGAAACTACTGATAACACTTATCAGTAAATCTCAGCAGCCCTGGCAAGAGACTTCCTGTTATAGCCAATCGTACATGGTGCAACATCAATCCCCAATACCTGGAGAGACGAAACCCCTCCTATCGCTCATTGCCTCTATGTGCCTTGGGAATGTACCCAAAATCCACCTGTTTGCACGACTCAGTAGAGCCGTGGTAGGGTGGAGATCAAAGTACAGTGGGAGACACACAGGACACTATGACGATCTCGGGTCTACAGACTAATCTGTACCAGTGTCACCTGAGAACTGCTATCCAACAATAGATGTAATACCACATAGGAGTTCTCGGCGAGTCCGTTCAGTGGACCCAATCTCCACTGAGCACCCGTATACGATCTTTGGTGTCACCACACTAATGGATATGGGATCATCCATCGCCCATCATATGGGACAAGTAACGTATACGCTAGTCTACTCTGGTGATATCGATGCCCCGTCTCGATACACCCATGACTAGGAACATTTCAAGGTTATGCTCATAGACTACACATGTCCCACTAGTATTATCCGCATCATAATCTCAGTAGTCCTGCATCATCCTAAGGGCTATATCAACATGTACCAAATGAATGAAAGCATGATCAAATGAACATGTCAAGATAAAAGGTGCATCCAGATAGCATACTATCATATCGCGCAAGAATGTCCCCTGAATACACACACACACACACGCACGCACACACACACATATTGGTACATACACTATCATATAATGGCCTCTAGGGCATACACATATCCAACATGATCATCCATCGTCCATCATATGGGTCATGATGCGTATACGCTAGTCAACTCTGGAGTATCGATAACCTGTCTCGATACACCCTCGACTAGGAACAATTATAGGATGTACTCATGGACTACCCTGGCCCCACTAGTATGATCTGCATCATAGTCCTAGTAGTCAAGTACATATCCTAAGGGCTTTATCAACATGTGAGGGCAAGACAGTAACCCAATACAAGTCAACATGTTAAGACAAAAGAGCAACCGGATAGTATACTATCATGATGAGCAAGAAAGTCCTCTCTATATATGTCCAAGCATCCACTATAATATACATCATATAAACCATATTGGCCTCTAGGGAATACAGATAACTAACAATCTCCCACTTGGACTAAGGCCAGCTGTTGTAGTATCTCATACCCAACATCCCAAAGAGTCTCTCAAACTGTATCTGGGGAATGGCCTTTGTGAATGGATCCGCAGGGTTATGCTTCATGTCTACTCTCCTGACCTCGATCTCCCGGCGATCAACAATCTCCCGGATCAGGTGATACGGCCTCAGAATATGCCTGGATCTCTGATGGGACCTAAATTCCTTGGCCAAAGCCACAGCTCCATTGTTCTCGCAATACAAAGGTATTGGATGCTCGATGGATGGAACCACTCCAAGTTCTGTAATGAACTTCTTTATCCAGATAGCCTCTTTGGCAGCATCGTTGGCAGCGATGTACTTAGCCTCCATCATCGAGTCTGCAACGGTTTCCTGTTTGGAACACTTCCAACACACCACCCCTCCATTTAGGGTAAAGACAAATTCCGAGTGCGACGTAGAGTCATCCTTATCACTTTGAAAGCTCGAATCGGTAAAGGACCCCACTTGGATTTCTCCGTTACCATACACTAAGAACATCTCATTAGTCCTTCTCAAGTATTTGAGAATGTTCTTCACAGCTATTCAGTGACTCTCCCCTGGATCTGCTTGATTCCTACTCACTACACTTAGTGAGTATGCTACATCGGGTCTGATACAAAGCATCGCGTACATGATAGAGCCTACTGCTGAAGCATAGGGTATCCCTTGTATGCGAGCTCTCTCCAGATCAGTCTTAGGAGACATCTCTTTGGAGAGAGTGAGTCCAGAGATCGTGGGTAAATTCCCACGCTTGGATTCTTCCATACTAAACCTCTTTAGTATGGTGTCAATGTACCTGGATTGGGACAATCCCAGTATCCATTTAGATCTATCTCTATAGATCTTAATTCCCAAAATGCAGGAGGCATCACCTAGATCTTTCATTGAGAATCTTTGTGATAAGAAGAGCTTGACTGAGTGTAGCATAGGAACATCATTTGCTATCAAGAGTATGTCATCTATGTATAATACGAGGAAAAAAAACATACTCTCTACCACCTTCTTGTATATACAAGGTTCATCTACGTTTTTGATGAAGTTAAACTCTTTGACTATAACATCAAAACAGATGTTCCAACACCGCAATGTCTGCTTTAACCTGTAGATGGATTTAAGCAGCTTGCACACCTTTCCGCTGCTCCCACTGTCTACGAAGCCCTCTGGCTGAGTCATATACTCGCACTCCTCTGAATCACCATTTAGAAAGGCAGTCTTAACATCCATTTGCCAGATTTCATAGTCATGGTATGCGGCAATGGCAAGTAGGATCTGGATGGACTTAAGCATAGCCACTGGAGAAAAGGTTTCGTCATAATCCACACTTGGTCGTTGACGAAAACCCTCTGCAACAAGTCTAGCTTTGAAAGTCTCAACTTTTCCATCTACACCAAGTTTCTTCTTAAAGATCCATTTGCTCCCAATGGGTTTACCTCTTCAGGAGCAACTTCCAAAGTCCATACTTTGTTGGTGTACATGGATTCTATCTCAGACCGCATTGCATTCAGCCATTTCACAGAGTCCCCACTCATGATGGCCTGCTCAAAGCTAGTCGGGTCATCATCTTCCATGATGCAATCCTCACTTCCACCATCAATGAGAAAACCGTAGTATCTCTCAGGTGGACGAGGAACTCTACTAGATCGGCGGAGAGGCTGAGGTTCGTTGGTAACTATCGAATCCTCTGGTTCCATTAAATCTTCAGTTATAGTTTGTTCTGCTGGAACTTCTTCCAGCTCTACCTCTTCGCCACTAATTTATTTTGCAAGAAATTCCTTGTCTAAAAAGGTGGCATGTTGAGAAACAAACACCTTTTGTTGTTCACTGTGGTAGAATCGATATCCATTTGAATATTTAGGATATCCAAGAAACTTACAAAGAACAGTTCGTGCCTCGATTTTGTTCGGATTTTGCCTTTTGACATAGGCCGAACAACCCCATATCTTAACTTGTTTAAGACATGGTCTCTTCCCACTCCATATCTCATATGGTGTGGTAGGTACAGATTTTAATGGAACCCGATTCAATAGATATGCTGCTGCTTCAAGCGCATAACCCCAAAAGGAAATACGTAACTCAGCGGTGCTCATCATAGAGCGCACCATATCTAATAGGGTGCGATTCCTCCGTTCCGATACACCATTGTGCTGTGGTGTATATGGTGGAGTAAGCTGAGAGAGAATCCCATTCTCTTTTAGATAATCCCGGAACACATTGCTCAAGTATTCTCCTCCTCGATCAGATCGAAGGATCTTAATACTTTTACCAGTTTGGTTCTCGACTTCTTGCTTATATTTTGAATTTCTCAAAAGCTTCAGACTTGTGTTTTAACAAGAACACATGCCCGTATCTTGAGAGATCGTCAGTGAATGTAATGAAGTACGAGGAACCATTCCTGACATCTGTAGACATGGGACCACATACATCACTATGTATAAGTCCCAAGAGTTCGGTAACTCTTTCTCTGTGTCCACTAAACGGAGTTTTGGTCATATTTCCTTTGAGACATGAATGGCAAGTTTCATAAGATGATAATTCGAACGGATTCAAGTATCCATCCTTATGCAACTTAGCTAGTCATGTCGCATTGATATGACCTAGTCTACAATGCCACAAGAAGGATTCGTTCATTTCTGAACTCTTCCTCTTGTGTGTGTTTTGCACATTAAGAACTGTAGTTTGATTTAGAACTTATATGACATTATTTAACGAGCCTGATCCAATCAACTTTTGATTCAGGAAGATATTCATAACATTATCCTGTACTATAAAATTATATCCTTCTTTACTTAATAAAGAAACCGATATAATGTTGCATATCATGTTCGGTATGTAATAACATTCGTTCAGAATTAATGTATTACCACTTGGTAATATAAGGTGATATTCGCCAACTGCTTTGGCTGCAACATTTGCACCATTCCCTACTTTTACGAAATGATCAACCATTCCCAGTTCTCTACCATTTCTTAGCCCATGCAACATAATGCATATGTGGGATCCTGATCCGGTATCTAATATCCAGGACGCAGAGTGAACTGAGAAACAGTTCTCGGTAACTAATACACCTGAAGAAGATGCATCAGTATAATCGTTCTTCGTATGGGTGGCATGGGATTCCAGATATTCTCCCATTTCCTGTTCAGTTTTATAACAGTTATAAGACATAACGGAACCAACGTTCCCCTGCTCAGTATAACAATCGGGTTCCGTCGATACATCCATATTATTGTCTTCATTAAGGCCTGACATGGTCGTTATCTGGAGAGAGTGAGAAGGAAACATTTTAGCGTATGCTCTTGCAAGATTAGATTGGTTATTATCTTATTTAATTAGGATGTCTCCCACTGTTTTACTTAAATCTTCCTTGAAAAAAACCTAAAAAGGAAAGACTAGCCGGGATTAATTACAGTCTACAACTTCGCTAACCATTCAACCAGGCCTGTGCCGGTACTTTGAGGGAGGTTCCCCATTTTTTCGGACGGACCTAATTAAGATAAACCTTGTTTTCCCTTAGGGGTAGCCCCATTAACACCTTTCTAGACACCTAATGGGTTAGCTAATTATAAAGTGTAAAATTCTCCCACGAGTAACTCTTACTCGCAGTGGGTATCGGGATCCATCTATCTCATAGATTGTATGAAATCTCATTGCAAATTTCAACACTTGAAATTCTTAATAATACCTTTTGCCCCTAGCGTGCTATGACCTTGACAGAGGTCAACAAACCATAGTGCACTTGTCAAGTTAAACCCGTCATTTCTTGATGGAATCAAACCCACCCGCACGACCCTTGACACAGGTCAACAAGGTCGTACGACTACCCTAATCCAATCTCATCACATGCTTTACAGATAAGTACTAATTAGCTACCGCACACTACGCCTTGACAGAGGTCAACAAACGCAGCATGAATACTAACTAGTCCTAATATGAAATGATGAAGGGCTACGCCGATTTTTCAAAAAAGCTTTTGCGTTGAACTTGATATCGTTGTATAAACAAGTGATTTTGAAAAGGAGTGTTTTTGAGGCTTTTACTAGTTTCGCTAAAGAGGTTACTCCCGGTGAAGGGATCTCGGCTCTTTCCTTATCGAATAAGGTGCCGGATATTCTACAAGGAATACCGCTATGCAAAGCAAAAACTATAGAAGCAATAAAAAACATAACCGAGTGAGTTGCAGCATACGCTAGTTTCGCTAAAGAGGTCACTCCCGGTGAAGGGATCTCGGCTCATTCCTTATTGAATAAGGTGCTGGATATTTTACAAGGAATACCGCTATGCAAACCAAAAACTAGAGCTACCCTTTTTGAAAATTTGATTCTACAACATCTTTTAGGTTTCTTTATCTTTCATTAATCTCATTAATAAAATCCTATCATTTATGCTTCCTATGTATCACAGAAGAAACGACAGCAATAATATTTATATATCATATATATATAATATAAGCATTCATCTGATACATATAAAATGATCACATCACAGAATATCAGCAGCAGAAGAATCACATATGAAATATTGGATATACTAGGAATTCCGTGTTTTATTTAAGCCAGTAAAAACACGGATTCTACGGTCGTGATGAATAGCCAAACCCACATCTCTAGACCCCTATGAGAGCGGCAATCAACCCTACCAATTCTAGAGTTAGGAGACCCAGACTCGACTCCTCGAGTTGGTCTCCCACCGGACTCTAGAACCCGGTTACTTGTGCGCCCCACCTTGGGTCTATCTTAATGCGGAAAAGTAAATAATATACAACAATGGTGACATCATCCTCAACCCGGAAGTGCCCTAATAAAAGAATATTACATACAATGAATTTTACATGAATGAAAATAAAAACTCTCATCTCACATAAAACCCCCAGCTATTCTAATCACGACGATCCAATATAACATATCACAGCAACACATAACACCACATGTCATCAACGTAAGTAAATATGCGTATCCCAATTGTCGTTGATGTATAGTAATGAAATCGGTGATACACCACATATTACACTTACGTTTGCAGAAAAGAAAATGAAAAACTACAACATTTGGAATCTACAATCACCTTAGACATCATAGACCCGAAATATCACATATTACGGATTTCATGCCTAACTATATGAATTCCACATATTGTATCTCATTACAGAAAAACTAGATGATGTAAAACATTCCGATCGAATCAACAAACACCCAAAATTTCCCAGAGAGATCAACACTTGAGCACAGTTAAAGTTAACCAAAAACATCCTACATCACCCACGGACCTACAGCTGAAGGCCCGACCCAAGCCTCTCAAGTGTCGCCGTGGATCCGCCGCTAAAAGCATGTTTTGACCGCGGATCCACGGTCACTTAGACGAGTTAGGGTTTCATTCTTCAGGTGTGTCCATAGAATCCCCTGCATGATTTTCTGAATATTTTTAACATGAAAAATTTCAACTTTTTGAAAAATTTCCAGAGAGGGGGTCCGTTTCGGCTATTCGGAGTTCGATCGGAATTCTAACTTCGTCTAGACAACGCCTAATTCTCTAGCTGGGCTCTGATACCACTGCAGGGTTAGCTTATCACCATAGCAAGGTTTTGGCAAGAATCAAACATGCTATATTAAAATTTTGGGGTGCTAAACAAACCAACTAAGTAATCGAACTAGAGAATTAGGGTTAACTTTGCATGTAAACAACTGTACAACTATGTGATAGGGATTACAACCTTTGTAGTCCATTCCTTCGCTTCAAAAGCTCCGAGTAGTGGTCCCTTCGCTGCGATCCATGATCTCCTAAACTCTTGAGAGGCTCCACAAGATGTACGATGCACCCTTGCATGAAGTCTTCAAAGTCTGTGATGATCTACGTCGAGGAAACACGAACTCAAGCTCACTCTTCTCTAATACGGAATTAGTGAAGCTAACATACTAATCTATATGGCTAGTATAGAAGAGGATGATGAAGTAGGAATTTAGCTAACTTTAGTATTTAATTTCTCACTATTTTTCTTCTTGATCTCAAAATCTAGAGAGCAAAAATAAGATGCGGAAGAAGAAGATGAATGAATGAGATAAGGTTAGAAATGCAACCCTTGGTTAGTATATGTGAATACCCAACCCTTGTAGAGAGTTAAACATGGCTATGTGTCATGGTTGGGTTAGAAAATATCATAAGCAAACCAAAAAGGGTGGGCTTTGTCAATGGTTATTAACAAGCATCACGAAGCTTCCACCATGACTCATTTTCACATTTTTGAATTACTTAAGAATTTAAACCCAAACATTATATATAGCATGGTATAATTCTCATACATCCTTGTTGCATGTATAACCCAGCATGTCACAATATTATATATCACATATATAATATTTATGTAACAAAAGAAAATAATATAATAAACAAATATCACATATATGTTAAATGCATCATAAGTGAGAATAATACATATTTAAGTGAGCATAATATATACATAGATATATATATATATATACATATTATATATATATATATAAATATATTATTTCATCGAATCAACACTTGAACCGATAACCCGGCTATATCACATATAACCGGCCGATATCACATATCGCGAGAATAGAATACGGTATCACATACTCGTATCAATCTCGATCCCGCACATATCACATATGTGCTCCTACTCCGTTTTGCCAAAGCCTGGAAATTTCTATGTAGGACTCTAAAGGCTCGTCAATACGCCGGCAGTAGGTGATGATCACATCAAACACCAACAAGCCGCAAGCGGTCAACTAAACGTAACGGCCACCCGGGTCTTGAGCGATCAGAAGATCAACAAGCAAGTCTGCTCTAACTCCTGTAAATCCAATAAGTAACACTATCGTACAGTCCGGTCTCTACATCTGATATGTCGCATATCCAGTTTAGGGGTGGTAAACGTCAGAACCCAGTAACCGATAAGTCGTGTTGATGTGAGGCTCATAACAGGTCAAGAAACTACTGATAACACTTACAAGTAGATCTCCAAATCAGCCCTAACCAGGGACTTCCAGTTATAGCCAATTGAACAAAGCGCAACATTAACCCCCAATACCGGGACAGACGAAACCCCTCCTATCGCTCATTGCCTCCATGTGATTCGGGACTGTACCCAAATGCCACAATTTTGCACATTCTCATGAACATGGTAAGGCGGAAATCAAAGCACAGTGGGAATCACACAAGACTCTATGACGATCTCGGGTCTACAGACTAACCTGTACTAGTGTCACCAGAGAACTACTATCTGACGATAGGTATAATACCAACAAGGAGTTATCGGCGAGTCCGTTCAGTATACCCAGTCTCCACTGAGCACCCATATACCATCTTTAATGTCACACACCAATGGATGTGGGATCATCCATCGCCCATCATATGGGTCATGATGCGTATACGCTAGTCTATTCTGGAGTATCGATGCCCTGTCTCCATACACCGTCGACTTGGAACAATTATAGGATGTACTCATAGACTACCGTGGCCCCACTAGTATGATCTGCATCATAGTCCTAGTAGTCAAGTACATATCCTAAGGGCTTTATCAACATGTGAGAGCAAGACAGTAACCCAATACAAGTCAACATGTTAAGACAAAAAGCAACCAGATAGCATACTATCATGACGAGCAAGAATGTCCTCTCTATATATGTCCAAGCATCCACTATAATATACATCATATCTACAACAATGGCCTCTAGGGCATACATATAACTAACAGTTTTCTCGGTTCTGAGATTGGTTTTAGAAACCCGATTCGAGGAGATGGATGATCCGTTTGCGGGTTCATGGTGGACCCGGTATGGTACCCCGGGGCAAGAAAGGTATGTTGTGCAGTACATGATGAGCCTGGCAGAGGGACTAGTACCTATCGGTGATATTTTTGACCCGGTGGTTATCCGGAGGGTACCGACTAGAGTCGTGAGATGGATATGGGCCGATCCGGACTGACGGATCCCGTTGGCCGATCTGGACTGACGGAGCCCGAGTTATGTGGATTTACGTGTCGATGATGGACACGGGTTTTTATGTTGTTTCGAGTGTCGATGTTGGGCACTCAGGTTCCATGAGATTTACGGATTTGAGGGCCGATCAGAGTGACGGCGCCTGAGGTATTGGGATTTAGGTTGTCGTTGATGGACACCGGTTTTTCCATGATGATGATTTATTGATGATGATTATGTTTTATCCCCCACTCAGGATTATTTGATATGCATTGTTTCATGTAGTTGTAGTACCCTGATGGTGTACCTTGATCATGATTGTTGCATATCCATATTGCCATACTTAGGCTATAAGATTGCATGTGATAGATTATTGATGTTCGTGCATACTTGCGATTATCTGTATGATGTTATTTACTATTCAAGAGTTGGCAACTCACACCCGTTGTGCCACAGTGTTTTGCAGACTTGACCCTCAGAGTAGTTGCGGCAGGGCTCCTTATTGTATCTATTTCTGCGGATACCGCTACGGTTGGCTGTGAGGCCTTTTTGGTGCAGGTGGGTTTGCGGTTATCCGATTACATCTATTGTATATCTCATTGTATCTAGTACTCTCCATCTACCACTTTCATGTATTGACTTAGAGACGAGTTGTGATGATCGATATTGTATTATATATGACTCTGGGTGTCGTGCTCGTGTGAGCCTGCCTTTCTTATGTTGCTTTATCTCTTTTATGTTGTTTTCATTTTATTGTCTATTTCTTTGCTACGGCGTCGTATATATGCTTGTGGTGATTGTTTTCCACCTTTGGGCGTGATTTTCTCCCGTTTGGGAATGCTTTATTTATATCCTATGTTTGTACCCGTTTTGGGGCTAGTTTTACAAAGGAGGTGCGGCCAAAATTTTTAAGAAAATAAACTTATGCTTTAAGATTTTTACTTGAGATTTCCAAATGTTTTAACAATGTTTTATCACTTACTTCTTTTTATGGTTTAGATTTCTGGGTTTTCGGCTTACTTAAATTGTGTTACGCATGTTGACGTCGCGTGGTTTATGTGCCGGTCACGTTCTTAAATTGGGTCGTGACACCTGGGTTTTTTACCGGACGACAAATATTTGGTTTTGAATACCCGTAGTTATGCACCAGTTTCAAACTGATATATCTGTACGTTTATTTTATAAATTGAGATATAATTTTTTGAAATTATGTCTATGACATTTACCTATATCAGTTGATGGTTAGGTTAGGAGTATTCAACAACGGTGTAATTCTTCTTAACCATAGTACAGTTTTCAACTTATGATGCATTGGGTATGAGTTATTAAACTCAGGGGACTTATACAAAGTATTGTATGTCGTCCATTGTCCATTAGGACAAAGGGGTTGGTACTCGTACTATATTCTGTTAACTTATGACTTCTCTAGTTTTTAGAGAAATATTTCATTGAAATACAAGGTCCAAATTTTGAAAAGTCGTAGGTATACGAATAAAGTAGAGAACCATGTGTTGCAAGTATCGCGATTATTCAAGGTGGTCGAAGATATAGATACTTGTGTCTGGTTTTCAGTTGATAGTAATAGTTTTGAGAACTTGCTTCTCTTTCTGCTTACTAATATCTGGATGCACTCCTAGTTGAGTAATGCTGATCGTCTCTCTCTATTTAGTTGACAAGCACTGGAGACAACTGTATGATTTGAATCTGGTTCCAATAAAATTAGTGCCTCTGTTTCTATATTGTATATAGAATGGTTTACATCTTAACGATGTTAAGGTATATGGAGTTGTCCGGCTTATGTTTAAAACCAGACTCTGGACATACTTAAGGCACGTTTCAGTAATGGCAGTTTGTGGGTTATCCCGGGCTATGACGAGGGGTAACTTTCTACCATCTGGAAGATCAATAGTAATATTGTTCTTGACTCGCCACAGTTTTAACAAAGTGGACTTTTTCAGGAAACTGCAGTGCGAGTATGGTAGAACTGGAAGTGATTCCAGAACCACAAACGATTACTGAAAATTTCATAGAACCTAAAGATTCAATCGGGTTTTGACATTCCATTAGCCACTCCGCAGATACGGTGGGTAACCTTAGGCACCCGAGAGATACTTCGGTCTTCTCAGAGACGGTGACACGGAGGTTCTTGTTTACCCAGACTTGCCAATGTTGCTGTTCTAGACTATGAGACCCGGCATGAGGATGAGTATAGCGTCGCTAAAAACTAGCTTTAGAAGTGCACGTGTGTATGACTTTGCCAGAGGGTTTTTATAGTCAGTGGGAGCAGCGGAAGAATAGTGGACAAGTAGATTGTGTCTATTTATAGACTAAAACAGGTATAGCGGAAATAGATCATCTATTTTTTATGTGACAATCATAGGCTTTGAATTCATCAGAATAAGAGATGGATCTGTTAAGAAAGTAGTAGGGTGTGATGTCCTGGTATTTGGATGACATGCACTTTATAGAAAGTGAAATTCCTATACTACGATCGGTTATATTGTGGTTGTCACAAAGTTGTTTCGCCACATAGGATATGGTAATAATATCAGGATTTCTGGTTACTAGATCTATAGTTTTAGATCTAGATTTGGGAAGTGTCCCAAAATGGGTACTTTGACACTATTCTAAAGGTGTTTTAGAATGGACGACTCCTGGCATGGTGGTGTACCTGCAGGTGATGAAGTCACCCTCTCTAAAGGTGTCTTATAGACTAAAGGGGAGAGGGATGCGCATGATTGGCATATCACTTGCTTAGGCAATTGAGTCAATCATGAGATGTTAAGTACCACACCAGATGTTGTTTTTTCACTAGATGCAATAAGTTTATATTAATCCAATCTTGGAGAAACGTTCCGAAGCAGTTTATGAACATAAGTGGATGTTCTAGGGATATGGTAACCGCAGCCTCCTTCGGGAGACAGTTATCATTCCAGGCTTCCAAGGTGACCTGGATGACAGAGTGACTGTCAGTGTTATAGTTTTCCCTCTTGACGAGGCGTAGTATTTTGGACAGGTGGTCCAAGCGGATACCGAGGGAGGCATGGTGCAGGATACTGATTAAATTCAGTCGATGATACAGTCTAAGAAGTTTGCTGGATTTGGAGTTCATTTGTGAACTGGTCCCATCGATATCTAGACATATTCTAAGACAAGTATTGCTCATTTCGGAAGATTGTTTTCTCCGCGAACTTGAGATAAAGAGAGATATAGAAAGAAATATTTGAGCGGATCCACTCACTGGGGCTATTTCTAGAACGCAATAGTTTTACAAACGAGCTTTATGAAACTGATTAGTAGAGAAGTTGGGTGTTCGGTATCACACGGGCTGTGAGTATGCGACACCACAATAATTAGCCTTAAGTGCAAGTGGGAGATTGTTGGCTATAGTGCCCTCAAGTCAATTATTGGATTCCAGGCACGTGATTGTAATGATTGAGGGAGGACCTATACCGGTAGAACAGTCTTACTCGAGATGATAGTATGCTATCTGGTTTGTCTTTATCATCGTGTACATGGTCAGGTGACACTATAGATCACTATTACATGTTGATAGAGCCCATAGGATTCTTGCTTGACTACCAGCAGTATGATGGCAATCATATACGTGAGAGTTAGCTGGTTTATAAGGACATCTTTAAAATGTCCCTAGTCGTGTGAGTTTCGAGACTGGGCATCGATACTCCAAAGTAGACTACTGTATACTGATCGATACCCCGACGAGGGGCGGTGGCCGGTCTTACAAGCCATTGGTGTTAGTTTGTTCACCTAAGATGTATACAGGTGCTCATTGGGTTATTCAAGCCATTGGTGGTAGGGATGTATACCGGACAGACTCGCCGGGAACATGCTAGTTTTTGTTATACCTATTGTCAGATAGCAGTTCTGTGGTGACATGTGTACAGGTTAGTCTATCGACCTATGATCATCATTTGTCTCGTATGAATTCCCACTGCGCTTTGATTACTACACTACCACAACTCAAAGGAGTAGTGCAAATAGGTTTTAGTTGGGTACAATCCCAAGCCACATGGAGGCAGTGAGTGGATCGTCAGGGGATTCGTCTCTCCCGGTATTGGGGGTTAATGTCGCGGTGTGCACGGGTGGCCATCACCAGAAATCCATGGCTAAGGTAGTCGGGAATTACTGATCTAGGATCGGTAGTTTCTCACGCGGTGATGGGTTTCATATCGACTCTGAATGTCAAGTTATTAGGGGTCTTACTTTATCCACCCCCTAGACTCGATATGTGATACTCATAGACGAACGGACCGGACTGTACGGATATTGTCACTGTCAGGCCTCCCTTTCGCTCAATACCTGGGTAGCCGTTACGTACAGCTAGTGCCGCTGACGTGCTTGTGGTTAAACCCACTGCCAGCGTATTGACGAGTCTTTAGAGTCCCACACAGAGGGTTTCCCTGCTTTGGGCAAAACGATGTAGAGGCCGTATGGTTTTACGGCAGGGTTCGATCACATACGTGTACTTGTGCACGGATGATGTTCGGACGGATAATACTAGTGGGCTTTGGTTTAAGCCGGATCCTAGTATTATATTGTTGGATTATTTTCGTCTCATTGTATTCGTATTCTTCGGAATACAGATGCATGTATATATATACGGATGCGGGGTATTCTTGTAATTTCTTTCAAGATTACTTTTAGAAGATAACACCTCATTATGGTTTAGAACTTTTTGGATTAAAAGGATATTGAGGTGTAGGATGAGGTGTTTATTGCATTTTTGGTGGCATGGCTAATTAGTGACCCATGGTTACTATTCAAGTATGCTTAGGGTTTTTGTTTGCTGTGAGATTGTTTATTGACTTGAGATATTTTTGTTGACTCTAGATATTTTGGAGACTTGACATATTTATTGTGATGGCTCCATTATTTCTTATCAACACTCACAACAAACAAAAAACAACAAGCCATTATTCATTTCTTTTTCTCTTTCTTGAGTTTCTCTCGACACCTCATTCTCATGTCATCTTCTTCTTCCTCTAGCTCCATCCAAACCCTCTAATGAGTTGAGAATCCTTGGGTGTATTGAGACAAATTAATCCTTCATCACTCTCTACTTCATCTACGGTATCTAGAGTAGCGATCTAGGTGCCCTAGTTTCCTCGGATATGAGGTTGGAGCTCGTTACATAGACTCTCGGGTGTATCATCTTCGATGGAGGGAGACCGGAGATCAAGCTTGATCAAGGAAGCCCCTAGGAGCTTGGGATGATGGTTGAAGACCGAAGGACACCGATCTATTCGGTATAAACATTCTAACTCCTTTGCATGTTTTGCTATCTAGGGCTTATTGGTAGATTCGGGTAATTGGTTGTGTTAGCGCCAAGTTTTATAAATTTTTGTTCCACATTTTGTCACGGATTGATGGCCGGGGCGCTGCCGTAACCCAACGCTAACTGCCACTGCCTCCAAGTGCTTCGGGACTGCACCCAACTACTACCTGTTTACACGACTCAATAGAGCTATGGTAGGGTAGTAATCTATGAACAGTAGGAACACACTTGAGGCGAAGTAGCAGTGTCAAGTCAACGGACTATGTTGTACTCATGTTATCTAGGAACTGCTACCTGACCATAGGTATAGTACCAATCAGCAGTACCCCATGAGTATGTTCAGTGTAACACATAACCCAATGAGCACCTGCATACTATCTCCAGTACGACGTACTGATGATTGTGGGACAGACCATCTCCCCTGCTGAGATGAGAAGCGTATACACTAGTCTACTCTAGAGTATCGATGCCCTGTCTCGATAATCCTATGACTAGGGACCTATATAAGAATGTGCTTGTAGACTACCCAGCCCCCACTAGTGTGACTGCCATCACAACACTGGTAGTCAAGCAAAGATCCTAATAGCTCTACCAATATGTATTAGCGATACGTTAAAAGAAACATACACACATATTAAGATAGATACAAACCAAGTAGTATCTACCATATTGAGCAAGACTGTCATAAATCCGTGTATATAACCCAAGATTCCAAAATGTAATATACAAACTAGTACTATACAATAATGGCCTCTAGGGCATATCACACTAACAATCTCCCACGTGCACTAAGGCCATGTGCTGGCATATCGCAGTCCTATCATCTCGAATAGCCTCTTGAACTGCGTCTGAGAGATGGCCTTTGTTAATGGATCTGCAGTGTTGTTCTCCGTAGCAACCCGACGATCCACGATCTCCCGACGATCCACGATCTCCCTGATCAGGTGATACCGCCTCAAGTTGTGTCTGAACATCTGATGGGACCTGGGTTCCTTTTCTAAAGCTATAGCCCCGTTGTTGTCACAATACAGAGGTATTGGATCAACAATGGATGGAACCACCTGAAGTTATGCTAAGAACTTCATTATCCAGACTGCTTCTTTTGCGGCATCACAAGCTACGATATACTCCATTTCCATCGTCGAGTCAGCAACGGTGTCCTGCTTGGAAATCTTACAACAGACCACGGTAAAGACATAACCAGACATGGACTTGGAGTCATCCTTGTCACTCTTGAAGCTGGAGTCAGCAAAGGCCTCGATCTCGAGGTCTTTTCCGCCGTACACCAAGAACATCTCCTTAGTCCCATTCAAGTACTTGAGAATGTTTTTTACTGCTATCCAGTACTTCTCCCCAGGGTTTGACTGATACCGGCTTACCACACTTAGTGCGTAAGCAACATCTGGTCTGGTACACAACGTTGGATACATTATAGAGCCTACCGCAGAAGCGTACGGTATAATAGACATGCGATCCCTTCCAATCAGTCTTGGGAGACATCTCTTTGGAGAGGGTGATTTCGTGACAAGCCGGTAGATTACCGCGCTTTGAATCTTCCATACTGAATCTCTTCAGTATGGTGTCGATGTACCTAGACTGTGAAAGCCCCAACATCCTCTTAGATCTATCATGATAGATATGGATCCCAGAATGTAAAAAGCATCACCCAGGTCTTTCATGGAGAACCTTTGTGACAAGAATTCTTTGACAGATTGTAGCATAGGAATGTCATTTCCTATCAAGAGAATGTCATCCACGTACAAGACGAGGAATACAACAGTTCTTGCTACAATCTTACTATAGATGCATGGTTCATCTGGATTTTTGATAAAGTCAAATTCTTTGACCGTCTAATAAAAGCAGATGTTCCAACTCCGCGATGCCTGCTTTAGTTCATAAATGGACTTAAGCAATTTGCACACTTTCCCGCTGCTCCCACTCTTAATGAAATTCTCTGGGTGGTCCATATAGACGCACTCTTCCAAATTTCCATTTAGAAAAGCGGTCTTTACGTCCATCTGCCAAATCTGATAATCGTGGAAGGCAGCAAAGGCAGGAAGGATCCGGATGGATTTGAGCATAGCCACTGGTGAAAAGGTTTCATCATAGTCCAAACTAGGACTTTGACGAAATCCTTTTGCAACAAGTCTAGCCTTATAGGTTTCAACCTGTCCATCTACACCAATCTTCTTTTTGAAGATCCATTTGCAGCCTATGGGTTTTACCACTTCTGGAGCAATGTCCAAAGTCCATACTTTGTTGGTGTACATAGACTCCATCTCGGTCCGCATTGCATCCAGCCATTCTACCGAGTCTGTGCTCTGAATCGCTTGCTGGAAGTTAGTTGGCTCATCATTATCAATGATGCAATCCTCTCTATCCCCGTCTACGAGAAAACCGTAGTATCTTTCGGGCGGATGAGACAGCCTACTACTCCTGCGCAGTGGCGCGGGAATGTCCTGTTCTTTTGAAATTTCTAGTTCCACCATACTTTCAGTAATAGTTTGTGGTTCTGTAATTTCTTCCAGTTCTATTGCGCTCCCACTAGTTTCTTTTTCTAAAAATTGATTTTCCAAAAAGTGGGCATGACGAGAAACAAAAAAGTTTTGTTCCTCTGCGTAATAGAAAAGATACCTTCTGGAGTTCTTTGGGTATCCCACAAACTTACACAGTACTGAGTGTCCCTCGAGCTTGTCTGCATGCTTCTTTTTTAAAAAAGCCGGACATCCCTATATCTTTAGATGCTGAAGATAGGGTTTCTTCCCACTCCACATCTGATATGGTGTGGTAGGCACAGTCTTGGTAGGAACCTTGTTCAAAAAATAAGCAGCTGATTCAAGTGCATAGCCCCAGAAGGATCGCGACAGCTCAGCGTTATTCATCATGGAACATACCATATCCAATAAGGTTCGGTTTCGTCTCTCTGATACACTGTTGTGTTGTGGCGAGTATGGAGGAGTAATCCGAGAGAGAATTCCATTCTCTGTTAGGTAATCCAGGAACTCGGCACTCAAGTATTCACCACCTCGATCAGATCATAGTGTCTTGATACTTTTGCCGGTTTGTTTTTCCACTTCATTCTTATATTCTCGGAATTTCTCAAAGGCCTCGGATTTATGTTTCATCAAGAAGACATGTCCATACCTAGAGAAATCATCCATAAAAGTAATGAAATAGGAATAACCATTTCTTGCTTGTGTAGACATTGGACCACACACGTCGCTGTGTATGAGTCCCAAGAGCTCCCTCGCTCTTACTCCGTGTCCAGTGAACGGAGTCTTTTTCATCTTTCCTTTGAGACATGATTGACAAGTTGCATAAGAATGATATTCGAATGGATCCAAATATTCCTCTTCATGTAACTTGGTCAATCGTGTTTTGTTGATGTGGCCTAGTCTACAATGCCATAAGAAAGCTTGATTTAATTCTGGACTCTTTCTTTTGTGTGTGTTCTGGACGTTGAAAACTTGTAGTTGGTTCAATACGTATATACTGTTGTTTAGTGTACCTGACCCAATCGGACCATGATTAAGGTGGATGTTTACGACATCGCTTACAAATGTAAAATCATAACCTTCTTTTGTTAATAAAGATACATAAATGATATTACAAGTCAAACTATGTACACAAAAACAGTTGCGCAAAACCAAAATATGCCCACTTGTCAACCCTAAATGATATTCCCCTATGGACACAGCATCCACGCTAGCTCCGTTAGCAACCCTGAGGGTCATATCACCGGTCTTCAGAACTCTACGGTTTCTCAGTGCCTGCAATGAATTACAGATATGAGATCCTGATCCGGCATCCAATACCCAGGAAGTAGAGTTGATTGACAGACAGTTTTTAATTACAAACACACCTGAAGCCGAAACCACAACTTGCTTCGAGTCCTAGTTCTTGCCTCTCCAGGCCCTGTAATCCTTCTTCCAATAGCCCTTCTTATGACAGTAGAAGCATTCTCCTTTCCCTACTGTTTGCCCCCCAACGTTTTCCTTTCCCTTTGCTTCTACCTTACTAACACTGCCTTTCGGCTTGGTGGGGGCCTTCTACTTCTTTCCCTTGGCTTTCTCCTTAGATCTAGAAGAGGAAGCTCCACCAACAAGCAGAGCGGGTGTTTCCTTGGACTTCTGCACGGTGCCCTCAGCACTCCTCAACATGTTGAGGAGTTCCGGAAGTGTAACTTATTTACTATGAATATTGAAATTCAAGATAAACTGGGCGTAGGTAGAAGGGAAGGACTATAGAACCAAGTCTGTATACAGCTCGTTCTTCAACGTGGTCCCCAGGTCCATGAGCTCCTCAATGTAGCTGATCATCTTAAGGACGTGGTCTCCTACAGATGACCCGATAGCCAACCTCGCTTGAAATAGCTTCTTCGAAGTCTCGTATCTTGCGATATGAGATTGCTCTCCATATAATTCCTTGGTATGGTGGAATATGGATTCAAGATCCATATTCTCGTGCCGCCTCTGGTGTTCATTTTCCATAGAGGCCAGCATGAGGCACTTGGCTTTCGCACTGTCAATTTCTCAGGTCTTACGGATTTCCTTATCCGCGACGTTGGAATCTGGAACTGGGACGGCGTGGGCTTTAGTAGTGAGAAGATAGCCTAATTTTTCATATGTGCTTGCCATCTTGACATTCCTCAGCCAAACTTTATAGTTTGGCCCCATCAATATGTTTTTATGTAATAGTAACTTAAGGCCGGTCATCTTGGTCACTGCAATTATGAGAAAGAGAAGAAACACTTTAGCATGATACTCTTGCAAGTTTAGATTGGTTTTTAGTTTATCTAAACAGGATAGCTCCCATTGTTTCTCGAATCCTTGCTCAAACTATAAAAGAAGAATTAGTCAAGATTAATCTCACCGTACAATTCTTGATTAACCTTTCAGCCAGGCCAGTGTCGGTACTTCGAAGGAGGTTTTACGATACTTTCATGAAGTTCTTTAGTTAAATAACCTCTTTTCCCTGGAGGCGTAGACCCACTAACACTTTTCTAGACACCTACTTGGTTTATAGCATTGATCGTTAAGTGAAAAAATCTCCCGAGGAGTAGCATATACTCACAGTAGGATCGGGATCCAAATATTATTGTGTGATAAAGTCGAAGGAATCCTACCAAAATTATCACACTCCAAATGGTATCCAACACTAGCAAGTTTCAACTTCTTAAGAAACTCCCGATGTGGATTTTTTTCCCCATGCTCTTATGACCTTGACGAAGGCCAACATATCATAAGTCACATGTCAAGTTCTACCCATCATTGTCCATGTTAATTTTAACCCACCCGTACATATCCTTGATGAAGGCCAAAATAGTAGTATGACTGTCCCAAACCAACGCATCTATCTATGCTATAGATGAATATTCGGCAGCTACCAATCACTATGCCTTGGCGAAGGTCAAAATACATAGCTTGAATACTACTGAATATCCAACTGAAATGACGGAGAGCTACGAATGGTTTTGGCGAAACTGTGAACGTAGTGAACTTGATATAATCGAAGGAACCTGATAGCTTTTAAAAAGAGTGGTTTAAGCTCCGTATCTTAAAAGTTTTGTTGTTTTGAAAAAACCGAGTGGTTTTAAAAATTTTCCAACGATTTAGCTTTGGTTTGTTTTCTTTGCTTTAATGTAATGCGGTCCCATCAATTAACCTACCATTGCAGAAAAAGACGAAAATACAACGTATGCTTATGCCATCCGCATTCGCCATTCGGCCCCGTCTTACGCCGTTAGGTTAGATAACTAACGCCAGAGCTGGGGGATGGACTAGCGTGGATGCAAAACATAAGCAACTTCTATTATATAATATATATATAATAATATCCATTCATCTGACGCAATAATAGGCATTCCAGATCACAGATGAACATATTGGATATACTAGGAATTCCGCATTTCGTTTAACCCTTTAAAGAAAGAAGGATTCCATGGTCATGATGAATAGCCTAAACCCCATCCTAGACCCCTACGGGTGTGGCAAACTAACCGCTAAATACCCAAACTGAAGCAACCTTTCTCAGTAAAATGAGTAGGCCACTCGGCATTTCAAAGTACCCGGTAGTTTGTGCACCCCACCTTGGGTTTATCCTAGGAGCAATAAAGAGTAAATGAAATGATACAACAGTGGCTACAACCTCAACCCGGATATGCCCCGCGAAAAAATATTACATCAAATTACAATTTACATTTGAATGAAAGAAACCCTCATCTCACATCCCTGGCTATTCATTCACGACGATCCAACAATATTCATATACACAAACCAATCATCACAGATATGTGCAACCCTCAACTAACCGACATATAGCAATTAGCGGATGCTTACAAACACATATATCAATCACAGAAACGATACATAGCCAAGAACGATAGAAATTCGATCGAAACATATTTTTAGTGTCTACCCGAAATGCAAACCAGCACACAGACAACAGTGGGTAGAAAGAAAATATACCAGAAAGTATAACACAACAGAAGATACTAACACAAGAAAAACGAGTCAACTCTGCCTTGACTCGGCCGTGGAACGGCGGCGAATCACACTGATTCGCCGTGCTTCCGCGGCAGTTTTGACGAGTCAGCGACTCCTATTTCTTGAGTGATCAGAGAATTCCCTGCTTTAATTTTTAAGACCCCTGAAATATTTTTAAGTCCAGATTTAAAAAAAGACAGAAAGCTAGGGTTTTGTGTTATTGTTTTTGGGTTTCCAACGATCGAAGTTCTAACGACTTGCTGACAAGTTAGTTATGGTTTAGTTGGCACTTATCACTACTACAAATAAGGATTGCCCCTACGGATTTATCCGTAGGGGCAAACCACTGCCCTTACGGATATCGGCGTAAGGGCGAAAAAATAACCTGTAGGTGCAAGTTGAAGCCCTGAACTTGCCCCTACGGGCAAAATCATGCCCCTACGGAGTTCTGTGTAGGGCCAGTTTCACCTACGGCGTAGGCCGTAGGGTAAAAAAAGTTATTTTATTTACGGTTTTTTTAAATATATTAACTGTACCTATGAAGATATCCGTAGGGCCAAGTACTATTCCCTACGGATATCTGCGTAGGTACTTATCCGTAGGGGCAAAATATCAGAAATCCTGATATTTTGCCCCTACGGATAACCCCGTAGGGGCCTTTTTTTGCTCCTACGGATATGTCCGTAGGGGCATTCCCAACCCCCTGGTACTGAGATCAGGGGGGAAATATCAGTTACTGCTGATATTTTGCCCCTACGGACATATGTAAATTTCGGCAGCACCTCCCCGCTGTTCTCCGAGTACACTGTAATAGAATAGATAATCATTTCAAAGGTGTGAAACAACGTTGAAATGAACATCTAATCTATCTTTGTACACGGAGAACCAGCGGAAAGGTACCGATGAAATATCTCCAAACGGATGAAAACACAAGTGAATGAAGGCGTTTGCTTTATACATTCTTAACTTGTCCACACGGGACAAATCTATGGGTTACCATACGATTGAATTTTCTCGTCGCGTAGACTATACGACGGTTGTTAGTATCAAGCTATACTGTCCGATATTTAACAACCTTCGTATAGTTCAATGTCACGACGAGCATCGCACGTATGTTAACCGATAGACGGGGACTAAGTGGCGCTTTTAGTTTCATATATGAGTATCGATGAGAATATGAAGGTTTCATATTATCATATAGTGGTTTTAACCTGAACATCTCGAATTGCTCTCTAATTATGTGTTTGTTGTGTATTCTTGTTGTATGTGTGTGTTCCGGCTGTCGGGGGTAGGCTTCTATCCCATTAAGAATGTATAGAGCGAACACCCAACACTTGTGCTTTCAACCGTTTCGAGTAAATTTCGGCAGCACCTTCCCGCTGTTCTCCGAGTACACTGTAATAGAATATATAATCATTTCAAAGCTGTGAAACAACGTTGAAATGAACATCTAATCTATCTTTGTACACGGAGAACCAGCGGAAAGGTACCGACGAAATATCTCGAAACGGAAGAAAACACAAGTGAATGAAGGCGTTTGCTTTATACATTCTAACTTGTCCACAAGGGACAAATCTATGGGTTACCATACGATTGAATTTTCTCGTCGCGTAGACTATACGACGGTTGTTAGCATCGAGCTATACTGTCCGATATTTAACAACCTTCGTATAGTTCTATGTCACGACGAGCATCGCACGTATGTTAACCGATAGACGGGGACTAAGTGGCGCTTTTAGTTTCATATATGAGTATCGATGAGAATATGAAGGTTTCATATTATCATATAGTGGTTTTAACCTGAACATCTCGAATCGCTCTCTAATTATGCGTTTGTTGTGTATTCTTGTTGTATGTGTGTGTTCCGGCTGTCGGGGGTAGGCTTCTATCCCATTAAGAATGTATAGAGCGAATACCCATCACTTGTGCTTTCAACCGTTTCGAGTAAATTTCGGCAGCACCTCCCCGCTGTTCTCCGGGTACACTGAAATAGAATAGATAATCATTTCAAAGCTGTGAAACAACGTTGAAATGAACATCTAATCTATCTTTGTACATGGAGAACCAGCGGAAAGGTACCGACGAAATATCTCGAAACGAATGAAAACACAAGTGAATGAAGGCGTTTGCTTTATACATTCTTAACTTGTCCACATGGGACAAATCTATGGGTTACCATACGATTGAATTTTCTCGTCGCGTAGACTATACGATGGTTGTTTGTATCGAGCTATACTGTCCGATATTTAACAACCTTCGTATAGTTCTATGTCACGACGAGCATCGCACGTATGTGAACCGATAGACGGGGACTAAGTGGCGCTTTTAGTTTCATATATGAGTATCGATGAGAATATGAAGGTTTCATATTATCATCGAGTATCATATATTGGTTTTAACTTGAACATCTTGAATCACTCTCTAATTATGTGTTTGTTGTGCATTCGTGTTGTATGTGTAACATGATTTTAAACCATTGAGATCAATATTAATAGAACTGATCATCCTACATTGCAATGGCATTCATCAACCAAAAACTATTATTGCAATTGCATTAATCTATAACAATCAACAATTAAAACTACAAATGTAGGATACTGATATCATAAAGCGTTATACGCAACATATGAATTCACATGACTGAAACATGCATCAAAAAAACATGTTCATCCAAAAGAAAGGCCACTGTCAACAAATATAGACAAATACGTCATAAAAACAGTAACTAATTAACAAGTTGATAAGCATCTGGATCAAGAAAATGATAGGAAAAACAATTGACTATGATCTATAATGACAAGTCTATTACCATGACTCTCGACTAACAAAGGTGGCTTTTCATCCTCGGTAGCTTGATAATTGGGATTTCATGGCGAATAAAAATATGCATATGCCGTTTGACGGGGAACTTCAATAGGAAACTCAATGAGGTCGGGTGTACTGAAGTACACTTTGTATTTCGCTATATCAGGTGATGAAGCCCAAGCCCTAGCTAGCCCCAGCCCCACCCCAACCGAACCCTATCGAAGGTAAAGAACGTCCTTACACTTTCATATTTCTATTAATGATGCAAGTCTCCACCAAGTCAAATTCTTGCAATATCATTCTTTTTAGAGTATGTCTAATTTAATAGATAGAATTTTCAAAGTTGGGCAACCAAGAAAAAGTAACAAGGGATTTTACATACATGCCAAAACTTTGATTATTTATTTATTTATTTTCCATTTCATATTAGTACTTTTATTTGTTTGATGATGGCAAGAAATACAAATTATATTAGAACATTGTACATACCTAATTTCCACTTGAAATCGGTTTTTTCTTTTATCAGTACTCGTTGACATATAGTAACAAACAATGTTTGATTAGAAGGACCCAAGATTTTCTCGATCAACAATAATTTTAGTAATCAAACTAGGCTAAAATTGCTGGAAATTCCTCTCAGGTTTGCCAAATCCAGCAAACCCCCACCCCAACCTAACCCTAACCCCAAACCCAGCCCCAGCCCAGCCCCACCCCAACCCCAACCCCAACCTAACCCCAGCCCCAGCCTAGCCCCAGCCCCATCCCCATCCCCATCCCAGCCCAGCCCCAACCTAACCCTAACCCCAGCCCAAGCCCCAGCTAAACCCCAACCCCAACCCCAACCCTAACCCTAACCCCAGCCCCAGACCTAGCCCCAGCCCCAGCCGAACACCAACCCCAACCCTAACCCTAACCCCAACCCCAACCCCAACCCCAACCCCTGCCGAACCACAACTCCAACAGCAACCCTAGCCCTAAATAATCAAAAATTTGTTTAGTTGAAGATTTACTAACCTGTGCGATGGAGGAGACGATCGATCGGTGGCGACGACAAAACGGAGGCGACGACGAAAATGGCGCGACGAGGAAGAACGGTGACGCGCGAGAACTGCGGTGGCGACGATGAGAACGGCGGTAGCGACGATGAGAACGGCGGTGGCGACGACGAGAACGGAAGGAATGATTTGCGGATTTTGGTTCGCGTGCGATCGAGAGAGAGAGAAAGAGATAAGGGGCGTAGGTGATCTGTGCCTTTTTAATTAAATCGCTATTTAGTTGCCCCTACGGATTTGTCCGTAGGTCCTTGGTTTGCGGCTCCGTAGGGTCAAACACCAAATTAAGATTTAATATTTTTACTCTTGAACGTCTTGGACCGTAGGGGCAACCTTCTAGCCCTACGGCTTAATCCGTAGGGCCAACATAAATCGGCCCCTACGGATTTCAATATCCGTAAGGGCAACCCCCTATTGTAGTAGTGTATGCCACTGTAAGACGATGCCATGCACCCCACGTGTTCGCGGGGAGGCAGAGTTTGCAAAAAATGAGTTTTATATGCTTCGTAACATTTACTAAACTCCAGGATCGATACTAAACCGTAACTAAAAAACAAATGAAGAGGTTTAACTACTATGTGAGAAAGTTATACCTCAAGCTATTTGTCCTTCTTCTCCTCGTTGTCCTTCTCCTCGTTGTGAGCACCTCGAAGTGAGAATGGACCGTGCCTCCTCGTCGGCTTCTCTAAGTCGAAGAAGATCTACCCGAGAGTGCTAACCTTGAGATCTAACCTCCAAGATGAGGTAACTAGGATACTTGGTGTGCTAAACTAAGTAGCCTAGTATCACGACCCGAAAAGTACGGAACATGACCGACACTTTAATTACGAAATGTCTCGAGACGTACGTAATCTAAGTAAGCCAAAACCCAGAAATCCAAACCAAGTAAAGCAGTAGAGTGAAGGAAAACCAATTTAAAAACAAGAAGTTTAACAACATGAGCCGAAATATGCATTTTTAAAATATCAAGTCTTTTCTAAAAATTTCGGCAGAGTTTCCTTTTTAAAAGCAGACCCCAAATGGGTACAAACCTGATAAAGCATATGTAATGAATAAAAGCATCCCAAAGCGGGAGCTAGCTCTTCGCCAACCGGCGGACAAAATCACACAATGCAATATAATATACAACGCCGAAGGGAGAGGATCAAACTCAGGATAAAATCCTACGTTATCAAGAAAACCAGAGGAAAACCATATAATACAGCGTGCGACTCTAAGGTCGAAATAATAAACACTGGTCATATCTCTATCAAATATACAAGTCTGGTTGATGGAGTTTTAACTAGATATGACTGAAATAACAAATATACAATGGTGGTCCTGATGCAAAAGAACCCACCTACCAAAGCAATCACCCGGAAGGGACAGTGTGCCACCAAAACCGCAACGAAACCTGTGCGGCAAAACCTGCAAGAAACTGTGGCACAACGGGGGTGAGTTGCCAACTCGTGAGAAGAAAACATCTACGAGAAGAAATTGCATGCATAACGCTATCCTAGGTCATAACAAGTAATATCCTCAAATAAATATCCTGGTCCATCTAAGTATAAGTGTAATATTACATGCTCGTGTCAGTACCTCAGATAGCAACATATCAGATATGTGATGTATGAATGCATTATAAGTGAAACAGAATACATCATGAATGAGACACTATTTTCTTTATATTAATGAGATTTCTGTATGTATATAAATCGCGTATCATCAATGAAATCGACAGATAAAACAGTGTCCAGCATCGACACAAAACATAAATCTCAGTATCTCAATACCTCAGGCTCTGACTATCCAGAATGGCATGTATCATCAAATCTCAATATCTCAGTGTCTCAAGTCTCAATATCTCAATACCTCGGGTTCCGTCAGTCCGGATCAGCCCATATCATCAATCATACGGCCACGAACGATATCCTCCGGATATCCGCCGCGCCAGGTAAAATCACCGCTAGGCAGTCTGCCCCTGCCAGGCTCATCGTCTACCCTCAATCTTCTTGCCCCGAGGTACCTTACCGGGTCCACCATGTACCCGAGACGGTTCATCCAACTCCTCGAATCGGGTCTCGAAAACATCTCAGAACCGAGAAAACATCTTGGTGGACAGTACTCAACATATTAAGGAAAACCGCAATTTTCTCTTTAAAATAATTCATCAGTTTTACAGAACTTTCACATGCGGTTTCCAAATCCAGAAAATATCAAGAATAATCAGAAATCATCAAGTCACCATGTCAATAACAATGAAAACCGGCATAAATCTCCATAATACTGCATAACCAATGAATATATGTATGCATCTGATATCACGCAATGAATGCAATAGTTAAACTAGCATATGGAAGCAATAACATATTGCAAGTATCAGCTAGCACGCTGTGTCGACGAAAAAATATTCTCTAAAGTGTACGTGACCTGGCAATTACCGAAGATGATGTGTATGAGCCGGCAAGCAAGTGTATGTGGAATAAACACATCATCGGTAATGGTGCTGGTGTCCTGACAGCAGCGTTTCATGATAATTAAAGATAACATATGTACAAGCATGCAATGCGATGAAACATCATGAAATGTACAGAAAGTGATGTAGTAACAACAACACAGAAAATATACCTACCCAATATACGAGTCATACAGTTTAGTATAATAACATACTCACGATTCTCCACTTTTGAAAAAGTGTATGACTTGAGCCCAGTCAAAAGGGTAAGGAAATCCACCTAGTCTGAGTCGATCTATTCATATCTAGTAGTCGGTGATCTCTCCTCAATAGTATCGCGTACGATATAATAAATAATATGACATTCTCGAGTCAAGAGTGCGGATCTAACATCATAATTAAATTTCGTACAGTAAATCTATCGTACGGCATCCCAAATCCGGGTACGGGTCAAATATAACATTTATCTCATTACCCATCTGATATCCTTATCATCACATATCATGAACAGGGGGTACTGATCTAAGTCTAGTACAATACTAATATTATCAACATAATCATGATCTGGCTACTGATCTACAGCCTCATATAATCCGATGTCATCAACACTTATCATCATATAGGAGTATACATCGTCCAAGCGATCCATTATAATTATCTTAACATATCTTATCTCATATCTTGATCACATGTCAACTATCATAAATATATCATCAACATAGTATCGTCGTCCAACGACCCGCTATAACATCATGACATATCTCGGTCGCACATTAAATATCTCACGGCATCATGCCCGATCAGATCGACCATTCCCAAGTATCATATAACATTCTCGTCATCCAAGCATATGAATACAAATATAAATAAGTCCCACATATGCACAAGGAAGTCAAAGTATGCGTGTATGTGTATGTGCATGTATACAAATCTTTACCCTAGGGTTTCGGGACTAAGAAATCGACTAGAGTCCTTTCATCCATACTCGCTAACACTAAACCCTAATCTCCTAAAACTTTCTTGCTAAGGCTCATATCACACCCTAACATATAAAAATATATATATCATATCCCATTCTTTTCTCATAACTTTGCGGGGGTGCTATACGCCATCCACCCGACTTCTCCCCGTAGATATAAATCTACTCACCTTGCGCTTTGATTGTCGTTGTCGATGTCGCAATCCCATTGTTCACCATCTTGATATCCTCGTGGGGTACCTACATATCATAACACATCGCAATTGCGTATTAAAATCAAGTCGGAAGCCAAAACAGCACAAGTTCCGTTCATAAGTTAAAACCTATAGCTTCGCGTGCAAAACACGACTAAAAATCCTAGTCGTTGACGTTCAAAAGCCACATGACAAAATACAAATACCAATATCAAAACCAAGTGTCCCATAATACGGAAAAACATAGCCAAAAACACCCCGATGTGCTCCCAGATTTTACCCTAGGCCAAATTGGTCAATTCAGCACATATGGAGGGTCTATTTTACTGAAGATAAAGCCCTGGAACCAACATGGATCAAATCTATACTACTATGGCCGCAAATTGCGGCCAGAATGATTAAATCTGAAGCCAATGGGTGGAGTTGGGGTCTCGGGTCTCTGTGGGAGCATCCTGGGTGCCTGCATAGGTCACTGTGTTCGCTAAATTATTTTCCAGGTCCCCGAGTGTTAGCAGATTCAAAAATACCCTCACAATTCACACATTTATCCGATGTCGGGGTTTCTAAATCCGTGTTTTGGGTTCCATCCTCTGTTCTAGGTCAGTAAAACACCACTCAAGCCTTATTAACAGCCACTAGGCATCACCCAATCCACACAACACTCAAACCCTTCACTAGAAGTTTTCTAACATCACTAAACATCACAATATCGCTTCTAAAAACGCAAGGATACTAAAGTAAATGAAAAAAGACCAAAATTTGAAATATTACTTCATTTGGGCAACTCAAGAAAAACCCTAGTTTGCTAATGTTGTCCAAATTCCACTTTTCTTGGTCTAATGTGTAGATGATGTAGAGGGGATCAATTTTAGTGAAAGGGGATTAGGGTTTGGATCAATATTTTGAGATGATATCATGGGGTGAAGGTGGAGGTAAGAGTGTAGGAAGAAGAAGAAAATGATGGGGAAGGTTAAAATGAGGCAGCCCCTCTCTCTCTCCTCTCTTATTCTCACCCCTCTCACTCAATTATTACCCCTTTTCCCTTTTGTCTTTTCTTTTCTTTTTTCCCTTAAGACCAAATCACATACTACCCATAAAACAACACAAATGCGAAAAAATGTAACCAAATGCAACATGACATAATGCACTAGCCACGGAAAACTGTAAAAACACGGATTTGGCCTAATCGCGATTAGTAGTGCACTAATCGGGTTTTTATCCAAACTGCATATAATTAATATTTAAAAATGCCAAATCCTTTAAATATATTTTTAAATAAATAAATCATTTTAATTCCTAATTTTTTCACAATTATTGGTATATATTTATACCCTTTCGAAAACCCCAATTTCGCAAATCGGCAGTTTTCGGGAAATATATTATTTTTAATATTAAAATCCAAAAATAATATTTTATATTTTCTGAAATGTTACAATCTTCCCCCTTAAAGAAATTCGGTCCCCGAATTTAAATTTAAACCCCTCAAATACTAAAACATTTCAGTAAAAAGTCCATGTCGTCGGGGCTCCGAAATCATTAATACATAAAACGCATCATAGCGCAATGCATGCGCATGAACAATGAGCAGATAACTCAAAAACAAAACTACATCAAGCATCCCGCAATCATCGAAGTCATTGGGAAGACATGAATGTCTAAATCCAATACGAAAACCAATATGATATACATCAACACTATACATATAAATACCTGAAGGAAATGCATGTCAAACCGTGTTAAGTCGCTGTGCGATGCGCATAACACTGCACAGTGGCAGACATCTCTAGTAAGAAAATAACTCTCTATATATATGCTTTGTTTACATGCACGTACCGCCGTTTTGAAAACAATTTAGAAGGGTTTCCTTGTTTTAAACGTTTTGTGTCATCTCTGACACGTAGGTAAATACTAAGACTATAGCTCTCTCTCTGTTTTTTTTTGGAAATCCCTTCGATAACTATTAATGCATGCCAAATATATCCAGGTACTATCCTCTAACTAGTTCTTCTTAGTATGAAACAATAGTAAATATCATAAAAACGTACTGCTCCATAAGAAATCAATCCCAAAATGTGCATATGAATGCTACGTGCGTCTGGTGTGCACGGAAATCAAAATCCATATATGTGCCGTACATGTGCACAGAAACAACATCTAAGTGCAACGGGTGTGCATGAAACACCTGCCAGAGGAAACGTGTGTGCCTGACAGCAAAATCAGGTGTATCTCACATGCACGAAAAATCTCGATTTAGTGCATCTGGCGTGCACCGAAATCGTATCTCATAACATGCGCCCAACATGCGCGAAAATCCAAATCAAGTGCATCCATCATGCACGAATAAAATCTAAATCGTGTGCTTCCAACATGCACAAAATCAACTCAACTGTATAAAATCCATGAAGTCATAAACATGTGCAGCCAAGGCACAAAACGATATCAAGTGAAATAACTGTGCAAAAATCATAAATCAACACAACGGTGTATAAAGCATATCTCAAGTGCGATAACTACGCATAAAATATAAATACCCAGTAGGTGAAACCATGGTGCACGAAAACAAATATCATGAAACTCGGTCATCAAAACTCAATCATGCAATAAATCACACAAAATACCGAAATCCAGTATGGCGGAATAGTCCCGCTCAAGCACATCCTCTAAGAGTCTCTGGCCAACTGTCGTGGTCACTCGTAACATGTCTCATCAACGATGTCGAACTCTGGCCTGCTGGGCATGCACAATATGACCGCTCCTGGGTCCATGTCATCTCGTGTAATATTCCAGAAAGGTCTTGACGAGGTCTCTCCCAAATCTCGTCTGTGCCGAACTGTCCGGAATTTCTTGTCCTTTATTAAATCTATTTCTTGTTCTGGAACGGCTGCATACTCATCGCGACTCCTTCTGGAAGATATATCCATATACAACGCCTCTGCATGCGTATCACATCTCTGATGTCGGCGGAGTGGAACGTCATCTCATCAAGATCTCGTACGAACCTCTTACATCACCTTTTTTTACTGTCGACTGCTACGGACTCGTCTCATCGTGGCTGCATGGATTGCGCTCCAATGGCTATACTCGTATCTGGAGTCTCCCAAGCAATGCATCTCACCACATAGCATCCGAATGAAGTCGAACCATTCAATCGATTCGTCAAAACTACATAATCCCCTAAGAGCTCAACATCTTGGGTACGGTTTAATAGTATCGAGTACATACCACAGTATCGGTGGACCAGTCGTAGAAGGGCAAACCTAAGCCTCACTAATGGCACCTCGGAACTGCCGCAAACCCTAAGGTTCAAAGGCTTTCACACGGTCATTATGTTGAGTTAGGGTTTCATTCTTCTAGAGGGTCCATAGAATTGCTTGAATGTCTTTCTGAATACTTTAAACCTGGAATATGGGTTTCTAACATTCGATCGCTTCTATCGACTCTCAACGTATCCGCGTGAAGTCTTTTCTAGCTGGGATCAATCAATCTGATGACCTCGCATCAGGGTAAGCGAACGAACCGCATGTCCTAGTCATTCATCCTCGGGCGAGTAGCGACCTTCCATCATATCTTTAAGTATATGCCCGTGCTGTAGTAGATCCAACATCTGGGCGATATCTTGTCGTTCGCAGCAACAACTGGCTCGTTCATCAGCACGCTGAACAGTGCCTCAATCATCATGAATAAGCGATACATCAATGGTCATCACATTTTGGCCGGCCTCTATCAGTGGCTCAATCTTCTGGTACTGATCTGCAAAGCCGAGAATTCTCGTAAAAGCAACCCATTAAACGCTCATGGCGCGAAAACACAATAACACGGCACATCTATGCAAATCGTATGCCCCTGGAATCATGCCCTGGTCAGTCCTCGTCCGTGACAAGCTCGTGCTGATCGCATCTCTAGCCGTAGCTCTCCATGCCCGTGTAACTGTGGTAACAAACCATAAACTGGTATCGATGAGGCTAGATCATAGGAAGGAATATAAATTTATGCAAGGAAATGTACATCCTAAGGCTTCTTAAGCGGAGTAGGGTATCATAAATATGCCGCGGAACATACGTACTGTACGTCACTCTACTCAAGCTACCTACTCCATCAACCAAGGGTCATCCTATACTCCGAAGGTAAAACCGAACGCTCTGATACCAACTTTGTCATGACCCGAAAAGTACGGAACATAACCGGCACTTAAATTACGAAACGTCTCGAGGTGTACGTAATCTAAGTAAGCCAAAACCCAGAAATCCAAACCAAGTAAAGCAGTAGAGTGCAGGAAAACCAATTTAAAAACAAGATGTTTAACAACATGAGCCAAAATATGCATTTTTAAAATATCAAGTCTTTTCTAAAAATTTCGGCAGAGTTTACTTCGTAAAAACTGACCCCAAACGGTTGCAAACCTGATAAACTATACGTAATGAATAAAGGCATCCCCAAGCAGGAGCTAGCTCTTCGCCAACCAGCGGACAAAACCACACAATACAATATTATATACAACGCCGAAGGGCGAGGATCAAACTCAGGATAAAATCCAACATCATCAAGAAAACCAGAGGAAAACCATATAATACAGCGCGCGACTCTAAGGTCGAAATAATAAACACTGGTCATCTATCTCTATCAAATACACAAGTCTGGTTGATGGAGTTTTAACTTGATACAACTGAAATAACAAATATACAATGGTGGTCCTGATGCAAAAGAACCCACCTACCAAAGAAATCACCTAGAAGGGACAGTGTGTCAGCAAAACCGCAACGAAACCTGTGCGGCAAAACCTGCAAGAAACTGTGGCACAACGGAGGTGAGTTTCTAACTCGTGAGTATAAAACATCTACGAGAAGAAATCTCATGCATAACGCTATCCTAGGTCATATCAAGTAATATCCTCAAATAAATATCCTGGTCCATCTATGTATATCTGTAATATTACATGCTCGTGTCAGTACCTCAGATAGCAACATATCAGATATATGATGTATGAATGCATTACAAGTGAAACATAATACATCAAGAATGAGACACTATTTTCTTTATACTAATGAGATTTTTGTATGTATATAAATCGCGTATCATCAATGAAATCGACAGATAAAACAGTGTCCAGCATCGACACAAAACATAAATCTCAGTATCTCAATACCTCAGGATTCGGCTATCCGGACTGGCCTGTATCATCAAATCTCAATATCTCAGTGTCTCAAGTCTCAATATCTCAATACCTCGGGCTCCGTCAGTCCGGATCGGCCCATATCAACAATCATACGGCCACGAACGGTATCCTCCGCGCCAGGTAAAATCACCGGTAGGAAGTCTGCCCCTGCTAAGCTCATCGTCTACACCTCAAGCTTCTTGCCCCGGGTACCTTACCGGGTCCACCATGTACCAGAGACGGTTCATCCAACTTCTCGAATCGGGTCTCGAAAACAACTCAGAACCGGGAAAACATCATGGTGGACAATACTCAACATATCAAGGAAAACCGCATTTTCCTCTTTAAAAAAATTCATCAGTTTTACAAAACTTTCACATGCGGTTTCCAAATCCAGAAAATATCAAGAATAATCCAAAATCATCAAGTCAACATGTCAATAACAATGAAAACCGGCATAAATCTCCATAATACTGCATAACCAATGAATATATGGATGCATCTGATATCACGGAATGAATGCAATAGTTAAACTTTCATATGGAAGCTATAATATATTGCAAGTATCAGCTAGCATGCTATGTCGATGAAATAATATTCTCTAAAGTGTACGTGACATGGCAATTACCGATGATGATGTGTGTGATCCAGCAAGCAAGTGCACGTGGAACATACACATCATCGGTAATGGTGCTGGTGTCCCGACAACAGGGTTTCAAGATAATTACCGATAACATATGTACAAGCATGCAATGCGATGAAACATCATGAAATGTACAGAAAGTGATGTAGTAACAGCAACACAGAAAATATACCTACCCAATATACGAGTCATACAGTTTAGTATAATAACATACTCACGATTCTCTACTTTTGAAAAAGTGTATGACTCGAGCCCAGTCAAAAGGGTAAGGAAATCCACCTACTCTGAGTCGATCTATACATATCTAAAAGTCGGTGATCTCACCTCAATAGTATCGCCTACAATACAATAAATAATATGACATCCTCGAGTCAAGAGTGCGGATCTAACATCATAATTAAATTTCGTACGGTAAATCTATCGTACGGCATCCCAAATACGGGTACGGTCAAATATAACATTTATCTCATTACTCATCTGATATCCTTATTATCACATATCGTGAACTGGGGGTACTGATCTATGTCTAGTACAATACTAATATCATCAACATAATCATGATCTGGGTACTGATCTACAGCCTTATACAATCCGATGTCATCAACACTTATCATCATATAGGAGTATACATCGTCCAAGCGATCCATTATAATTATCTTAACATATCTTATCTAATATCTTGATCACATGTCAACTATCATAAATATATCATCAACATAGTATCGTCGTCTAACGACCCGCTATAACATCATGACATATCTCGGTCGCGCATTAAATATCTCACTGCATCATGCCCGATCAGATCGACTCATTCCCAAGTATCATATAACATTCTCATCATCAAAGCATATGAATACAAATATAAATATGTCCCCCATACGCACAAGGAAGTCAAAGTATGCGAGTATGTGTATGTGCATGTATGCAAATCTTTACCCGAGGGTTTCGGGACTAAGAAATCGACTAGAGTCCTTTCATCAATACTCGCTAACACTAAATCCAAATCTCCTAAAACTTTCTTGCTAAGGCTCATATCACACCCTATCATATAAAAATATATATATCATATCCCATTCTTTTCTCACAACTTTGCGGGGGTGCTATACGCCATCCACCCGACTTCTCCTCGTAGATATAAATCTACTCACCTTGCCCATTGCTTGCCATTGTCGATGTCGCCGTCCCCTTTTTCACCGTCTTGAAATCCTTATGGGTTACCTATATATAATAACACATCACAATTGCGTATTAAAATCAAGTCGGAAGCCAAAACGGCACAAGTTCCGCTCATTGGTTAAAACCTATAGCTTCGCGTGCAAAACACGACTAAAAATCCTAGTCGTTGACGTTCAAACGCCACACGACCAATTACAAATACCAATATCAAAACCAAGCATCCCAAAATACGGAAAAACATAGCCAAAAACAACCCGATGTGCTCCCAGATTTTACCCTAGGCCAAATTGGTCAATTCTGCACATATGGAGGGTCTATTTTAATGAAGATAAAGCCCTGGAACCAACATGGATCAAATCTACCCTACTCTAGCCGCAAATTGCGGCCGGAATGATTAAATCTGCGGCCATTGGGTGGAGTTTGGGTCTGAGGTCTCTGTAGGAGCTTTCTGGGTGCCTGCATAGGTCACTGTGTTCGCTAAATAATTTTCCAGGTCCCCGAGTGTTAGCAGATTCCAAAATACCCTTACAATTCACACATTTATTCGATGTCGGGGTTTCTAAATCCGTGTTTTGGGTTATATCCTCTGTTCTAGGTCAGCAAAACACTACTCAAGCCTTATTAACAGCCACTAGGCATTACCCAATCCACACAACACTCAAACCCTTCACTAGAAGTTTTCTAACATCACTAAACATCACAATATCGCTTCTAAACATGCAAGGATACTAAAGTAAATGAAATACAAGACCAAAAGTGGAGAAATTGTCCGATTTATTTGAATTCTCGATGTGTATGGAAAATGTAAAATATCACAACCAAAGAAATTTGTAAACCGCGATCAATAACTGTGTCGATTGTAGCGCGTTAGTGAATACGGATCGTCCTCAGGGAAAATGTGATCCGTTCGAATTTGATTTAGATGAATTGAAAATTAAAGAGAAAAGAAAAGACAATTCAATTCAAGATTTTAAAAGTGAATTTCAAGAATTGTATAGAACTAAATCTAATATCAAGAAAACATTAAAATCAAGAATCAAGAATTGATGATATCCAATCGAATTAGGTTTCAAGAATTGAAGTGAGGCTCGTAGGAATCGATTGAATCTATAGAAGTGATGAAAACTAGTGATTACGTTTTCGTATCCATTAATGATTTGACACTAGATCGATAATGATCCATCGAGATTTAAGGAGCTTTTGAAGGAACTAGGGTTTCTTCATCTCATCCATTGTCCTTTCGATGAATCTCATTCAAAAACTTGCCTCTAGTAAATTGAATTACCGATCGTTGATCTCTAGTTACGAGCGAAAACATTCAATAAAGCATCTCGCTCGAAACTAGGTTGTCGATAATTCAATTTACAAGAGTTTACAAAACTTATAGGAATTAAGAATCGTTTCAAGATTTGTAACGTCATCATCTATTGATTCTCTCGACTCCTCCACGAGCGGAGTTTTTACTCCAGCATTATATCAAAGAACACAATCAAGAATCGGGATCTAATCATAATGCTCAAATAATGAAGTAAGCAAGATATAGAAATTTCACCTTTTATTTATCAACAATTTTGTTACAATTCTCTCAAGAACTACAAGAGAAAAGAAATCGATCGTCGATTTAGCTCCGCATCGTCTCCGTGAGTCGTGGATCGTCTTGAGGATCACTTGCTCGGTTGAAGATCGGCGTCGCTTCTAAAAGGTTGAAGGCTTCTTGCTTGATTTGTACTCAAAGATCTTGAATTTGACTTGGTGATTGGATTAGGGTTAGGGTTTGAATGCATAAGTTGTATCACTCAACTTGTGGGATTTTGGCTCAATTTTCAACAACTTTAAGAGTGAAGCCTTAGGGTCCTTTTTTTAGCCTCTCCTTTAGCTTCCCCTAGAAGCTTGATTAGGATTAGCTTCCTTTAGAAGCTAGGTTAGGATTAGCTTCACTTATAAGCTTAGTAGTTAGGTAGAAGGTTCTAGAGTTAGTTAATTAGGGCTAGCTTCCTTCATAAGCTTGGAGGTTATGGAGAAGCTTCTGGGCTTAGATAGTTAAGTGGCTTGCTTAGAAAGCTTGGAAGTGTTTAGCTTGAACAAATAGCTTTGCTTTTCGGACAGAAGCTTCTAGAGATATCTGGAATTTGCAGTGGCTGAAATGAGTGTGGTAGCTGAGAAAAGAAGCCTGGAGAGAAGATCTGCTGACGTCATGCTGACATGGCCACGGATCCGCCGCGGGAAGGGGCCTTTGGCCGCGGATCCACGGCCCATTGGAGGCTTCAGTGCATGATTTTCTCAGGTTGAATTGGTGCAGTATTTGTGGCACTTTTATGATATGTGGAATCCTATTTTTCTTTCTTTATTTCAACTAGATCTCAAGTCTTGGACTTGGCGTATTTTTATCAGCACTTTTGATGGTTTCGGCTCTTTTCCTAGAATTTCCTGCACAGATTCTCGAGACAAGTGTTGCTCTACACAAAGATTATGCGATGCAATGATAAACACTCAATTTCCCTCAAAATGTCCGTTTTAAATTATAACACAAGTTATTTGGTATTTTACAGATGTTTTGCTAATATGTGCTATATTTATACCGAACACCTTTTGATAAGTGCAAATGGTAGGGAAATTGATGCGTTAGAAATGCAATATTTTCGACTGATCCAATTCCCACAAACTTATTTTTGGTCGTCTCGAGCAAACTATTTTATTAAAAAGAGAAGGAGAAAATAAAGAAAAAGGAAAACTAACTAGCACACTTTCGTAGGCATCACGATTGCACTGAGCACGTGCAACAAGCCTTTAAATCTCTAGGTGTCCCTAGTAGGAGGAGTGTTGTCTCCTGAGGGTTTTCAGCGGATTGCACCCACAAAATCCAATAATAAAAGGAAGACCGTGAAAGTTACATATAAAGATAAGAATTGTAAATGAAAGACTTTGAAAATTAGAGTTTCCAACTACACTAGCTTTTCGGTTGTCATGAGCCCTATCTTAATAGTCATGAAAAAATGTTAGAAATCACATCATCCCTCAATAAAATATCGTCTTTATTCTTCATTTCTATCTTTCTTCCAAACATCGATCATATACCCCTACGTGCGTGTAAAGAACATCCCTACACCAGGAGAATTCATTTCAAGCTATCATACTCTTGCCCATCTACCTCAGCACTTTTTAATTGATGAATATTTAGATGAATTTGCTCACACATTTTCATGCGACCGTTAATACTTCTTGAGGTACTAACCGACCGATTACTCACGTGCTTGCTTATACGGTGTATTTTCCTCGTTTTGCACCACCTAAGGCTTAGCAGTGACTCCCAGACCAGTTGGTCTAAGGCACTAGGTGATGAAGCACCCTCGCTATATTTTTTATTGCTGCCTTGGCGATAACAAAACCTGTGTTCATTTTTCTCACCATTTATTTTTTATTCATTTTTTATTTCCTTCATACTTTGGCTTTTAGACAAGAGCATTTCAAGGTATCCTCTACTATCCCGAGCTTCAAGACGTGTGTAAGTGCGTATAGTAGTGTATAAACATTCAAATGTTTGGCTTCCAGAATAGGAACTATTTTTCAGACTTATTTTTATCCTCAGATTAGTGCCTTCCTTCATCTTACTAACCCTTGGGACAACGGCTCATAACTACTTATTACTAGTTCGTTTTAAGAAAACTTTTAATTTTCTGGGTTTTCTTAAATTTTTCTAATCTTTTGGATGTAATTTTTCACTATCTAATCTTTTATTATCTTATTTATGTACAAAAATATTTATATTTTTTTAAATTTTTATAGGTTTTCAAAATGTTTTGTGCTTATGGAAAGTGATATGCAAATGATGCGAAAATAAGCACAAACCTCCCCCAAACTTGTTTTCAATAGTGTCCTCACTGTTGCCATCCGCTATATCTCAAAAACCTGTAAGCCTTGGAGGAATTTTATTAACTGGGGCAATAAATATGATCATGAAAATCCTCCCCCAAACTTATTTTTGGCTCACAATTTTCAGTAAAAATTTTATTTTCAAGAGCCGGATTATCCCCCCCCCCAAACTTGAATTAAACCATGTTAAGCTTTGAAAATCATAAGAGGGGGTCATGATTATTGGTCGATACCAAGCTTTTCAAAGACCGAAAGTTAACACCAACCATTCAGAATTTTTATCAATGTAGTGCTCTGGTTGGTGGAATAAGAAGTAGGGAAAAGGTAAGTGGTGGAATAGAATGTGTTTGCATCTTGTTTTGGAGAGACGACTCAGTGTATGTGATGGATTACTCGCATTCTTTTTATAGTCCAGAAGAAGGGGTGGAGGTTCAATTTCATTGTTTGGGAGATGATTCATCTCAACACTCGTGTCTTTCGAAAATGCGAGTTCATCAGCGAAGATTTCCTCAAAAGTCTCATCAATACCCCGAAGAATAATGTCTTCACAAAGCGCGGGATGATCTTCAGACTCCAAAAATGGTTCATAATCAGTGTTAGTTGTTGACCCGGACAACTCGGTGGAAGAGTCCCTATGTGTATGATACATAGTTGGGTCAAACAACAACATATGAAAAGAGTCAACATCAGTATCATGAGGATCATCAAATTCGCTGCTGTCGACATCCATTAATTCGACAGAATATACCTGAGCAATAGGTTCAGAGGGTACACTTCCCAACTTGTAAATGTTCAGCTCAATTGACCTATTCCCGAAAGATAGGGTCATAGAACCATTACGACAGTTGATGATAGCATTGGAAGTGGCCAAAAAGGGGCGACCAAGAATCACCGGAATTTGATTCCGTGGGTTCGCTACAGGCTGTGTATCAATTACAATAAAGTCCACAAGGAATACTGTAGGATGTTTTTCGTCACCCCATTGAGATGGGAATACGCGCGCACTTGTCAGGCGTACTACAAATTCCCTCTGCCTAGGGTAGGCCAGGGGTTAATGATTGTGGGGATCCGAATCTCCGGCAGCCGTGGACTAAGCTGCCGTTAATTACCCCTCGCCTTTGGAGCGAGGGAACCTTCGATTGGCGGTTTAACTGGTCATGCGAACTCAACGTGCAGTGTACGTGTATTTTTGTTTTAGGGGGGCTTGGATATATCGGGAGCCACGCAGAGTTTTTATGAGGGTCCCGCTACCCGGTTAGCGGGCCGGGGGTCAAGGGGGCTACCAGCCCCCTTGCGGGGTGCCGGGCAGCGTCCCGACCCAAATGTTTTTTGGGAAGGACAGTGTTTTAGAGTCTGTGTGTGTGTACATATGTATACATATGTATATATATAAAAAGAGGGGGGAAAGCATCCAAAGGATGCGTGGGGACAGCGCCAGCGCCAGCGCTTTGAGCGCAAGAGCGCTAGCGCACCATATGTCAGCTTGTGGGCACTCGGGCGCTAGCGCTCTGGGCGCTAGCGCTCTTGCGTTAGCGCACTGAGCGCTAGCGTGCCACGTGTCAGCACGTAGGCACTCGGGTGCTAGCGCACTGAGCGCGAGCGCGCCACGTGTCAGCACATGGGCGCTCAGGCGCTGGCGCTTTGGGCGCGAGCGCTCTGAGCGTAAGGATGCTAGCGCACTGAGCACTAGCGCGCCACGTGTCAGCACGTGGGCGCTCGGGCGCAAGCGCTCTGAGCGCAAGTGCGTTAGCGCGCCACGTGTCAATACGTGGGCGCTCGAGCGCTAGCGCTCTGGGCGCTAGCGCACCACGTGTCAACAAGTGGGCGCTCGGGCGCTAGAGCGCTAGCGCTTTGAGCGCTAGCGTACCACGTGTCAGCACGTAGGCGCTCAAGCAACAAATGGGACTTGGTCCCTGCAATGGGAGTTGTACTCCCAGAAAGGAGCACTTATTATTTTGTATATATATATATATATATAATATATATATATATAATATATATATATATATATATATATTATATATATATATGAGGAGTTAAACTCCTAAGATGTTTTGAAGCTGATTAAGGGCTTCTCCCCTTGAACCCTAGTTCTTCCCCAAAGTGGGGTTTTTGGAGATGGGTCTCCTTCTTCTTCCTTTGTTGGCCGGATCTTGAAGATCAAGAGATGTGAGATCTAAAAATCTCTCCTTTCTGAGATCTGATGGCAGATTTGAGTTCCCCTTCGTGGGTTTTGTGGTGAAAAACTATTTAGTTTTGGAAAAGAAAGAGTAAAACTCTTAATTTAATTCAAAAGAAATGAGAAGATTTAGAACCTTGGAGAAGGAGCAGGAGGCACAAAGAACCCAATTTTTTGGGGGAATGAAAAAGTGTTACTTTATTCATCATCATGTTGACTTATATAGGCTTACATGTTTACATATAGCCCTTTGGGCTTTACAAAATGGCGTTTTTCCCATCGCATGGCTCTTGTGTCATTTCTTTTTGCACATATGCCATGGGCTTACAAAAATTTGGCTTTCTGCCCATTTTGCATACATTCATGCACAAAAAATTACATCAAAATTATTCGTTACATGATTTTTATTTTGGTATGGCGGAAGGCCGGACGCTTCGTGTTTGGGCTCGACTCGAGCATTGGCCCACTTGCTTGGGCTTGGGCCCACCTGGCTTGGGGTTGACCTTGACTTTGACTTGGTCAACCGGGGAGCAAATTTTGACCCCAACAAAGTGCCCCCCATCAATAAATGCACACCACATATATGAGTCGTGTGCATGAGATTGATGGATCTTCTTTCGCGTTGAGGCGACTTGATTTGGTTCCCACTTTTTAGAATGCACTACCCTTTTTACGACGTGGACGGTCGGCGCTTGATGCGTCTCCGAGACGGAGTGTCCGTGGTAGACGTTTCCCTGGCCCGGAGCGATCTGGTTCCTGCTTTGTAGGAAGCCTGCACAGCCCTTTTTGCGACATGGACGGTCGACGCTCTGATCCGGAGCGATTTGGTTCCCGATTTGTAGGAAGCCTGCACTGCCCTTTTTGCAACATGGACGGTCGACGCTCTGATCCGGAGCGATTTGGTAGACGTGCCCCCGGCACGGAGTGTCGCTGGTCGACGTTTCCCCGAGGCGGAGTGTTGGCTGGCTGATGTGTCCCCGAGGCGGAGTGTATGCTCGACGTTTCCCCGTTACAGAGTGTCTGCTTGACGTTTCCTGTTACGGAGTGTCGTTGTTTGACGTTTCCCTATTACGGAGTGTCTGTGTTGGACGTTTCCCCGATGCAGAGTGTCGCTGGTTGACGTGTCCCCGAGACGGAGTGTCTGCTTGACGTTTCCCAGTTACGGGGTGTCTGCTTGACGTTTCCCTATTACGGAGTGTCGTTGTTGGACGTTTCCATGATGCGGAGTGTCTGTATTGGACGTTTCTTCGATGCAGAGTGTCGCTGGTTGACGTGTCCTCGAGACGGAGTCTCTGCTTGACATTTCCCCGTTATGGAGTGTCTGCTGGCTGACATGTCCCCGAGGCGGAGTTTCTGCTTGATGTTTCCCCGTTACAGAGTGTCTGATTGACGTTTCCCTATTACGGAGTGTTTGCTTGATGTTTCCCCGTTACGGAGTGTCGTTGTTGGACGTTTCCCTGATGCGGAGTGCCTGTGTTGGACGTTTCCCCGATGCAGTGTGTCGCTGGTTGACATTTCCCCGAGACGGAGTGTCTGCTTGACGTTTCCCCGTTACGGTGTGTCTGCTGGCTGACGTGTCCCTGGCATGGAGTGTCTGCGTCGGACGTTTCCCCGAGATGGAGTGTCGCTGTTGGACGTTTCCCCGGTACGGAGTGTCTGTTGTCGATGTGCCCCCGACACGGAGTGTCTGCTTGACGTTTCCCCGAGGTGGATTATCGGCTGGTTGACGTGTCCCCGAGATGGAGTTTCTGTTGTCGATATGCCCCCGGCACGGAGTATCTTCTTGATGTTTCCCCGAGGCGGACTATCGTTATTGCACGTTTCCCTGATGCGGAGTGTCTGTGTTGGACGTTTCCCTGATGTAGAGTGTCGTTGTTTGATGCAAAGGTCGATGTCGGAGTTGGTTGGTTTGATTTGTTTGATTTGAGCTGACATCAGCATCGCTATACTGGAATATGGTACCAGGAGCGAATCATCATCTGTCATGAGATGATTTGAGGATTGGTTTTTTTTTTGTTTGGCATCTGCATTGTTGTACTGGAATAATGCCAGGAGAAACTCATCATTCGCCCCGAGAGGATTTGGGAATTGGTGGCTTATGAGACAGGTTTAGATCCCTATCACTTAAGGCTTTTCAATTTTATGGGCGGAAAGGGTCCCATAAAAGCATTTTCTTCTTACGAGTCAAAACGATCTCGTAGGTGTTTTTTCTCCTTAGGAGTCGCGGGGACTCCTAAGTGTGTGGCTCCTTTGTGAGTTGTAAGGATCTCACGCGGGAATTTTGTCCTCACAAAGTCGAGAGGAACTCGTGAGTGCTTTTCATCTTTTTTTTTTTACGAGTTTGCGCCCTTTCGGGTTTTCACAAACTCGCCGGCAGTCCTGCTGTTTTTACTCACGGAGCCCTTTCGGGTTTTCATCCGTGCCCATTTTTCTAGTGGACATACCATTTTTTTTTAATTTAAATTTTTTTTACTATTTTTTTATTATTTTATTATTTTTATTTTTTTTGAGACTTTGAGTGTGGTATCACCTGTAGGACTTGGGAGAGATTGGGGTTATTTTACGCCCATGGATTGTATACGGTTTTGCAGGATGTATGATCCAGATCGTAGGGCCAGAAAAATTTCGGGACTTTGTTGGCGTCTGCATCGCTGCACTGGAATATGGTACCGGGAGCGACTCATCATTCGTCGTTGGGGTATGGGAGTTGGAATTTGGTTGGCGTCTGCATCGCTACACTGGAATGTAGTACCAGGACCGACTCATCATTCGCCGTTTGGGATTTAAGTTTGGAATTTGGTTGGCGTCTGCATCGCTGCAATGGAATATGGTACCAGGAGCGACTCATCATTCGCCGCTTGGGGATTGGGGAGCGATGGCTTAGGAGACAGGTTTAGATCCTTATCACCTAAGGATTTTCAATTTTATGGGCCGTGAGGGTCCCATAAAAGCATTTTCTCCCTACGAGTCGTACGGATCTCGTAGGTGTATTTTCTTCTTAAGAGTCGTGAGGACTCCTAAGTGTGTTTTTCCTTTATGAGTCGTAAGGATCCCACAAAGGTTTGTTCTCCCCATGTATTGTGAGGATACATGAGTGGGTCTTCTCAATGGGGCATAATTCCAAAGGGCGGAGACCAGCCGCGTAACTGGTGATTGTGGTGGGGCATCGGTATGATGAGAATTATTTGAGCCCGTGGATTGTATACGGTAGTCAACTTGGGGACTAACCGTAGGGCCGGAAAAATTTTGGGAAACTGGATTAATTGGCGTCTGCATCGCTGCACTGGAATATGGTACCAGGAGCGAATCATCATCCGCCGTTGTTTTTTTTTTACCACGATTGCTCTATCATTTCAGCTTTTCATATCGCGAAGGTCGCGATTGCCCTATCATTTCGGCTTTTATTTGCGGTTGCCCCATCATTTCGGCTGTTTATTTTTACTCGCTGATTTTTATTGCGAGTTGCCCTATCATTTCGGCTTTTTATTATTTTTGTTTTATTTACACATTTTTACATTCTCAGTTTAACGACTTAGTGGTCGATTGCTCCCGATTTAACGACGTGGTGGTCGATTGTTCCCGGTTTAACGACGTGGTGGTCCTCTTTGCTTATCCCCGCTCCTTGAATTTTGACCTTGGCGGGGCTGTGTTGATGATCGTAGCTCTGTGGCTTGTCGGTTCATCTGATGACTGTGAGGCTTTCCCGAGTTTGTATTGGTTCTCCACCCAATCTTTAAAAACATAGCAGTCTTCAATGGTATGACTCACCATTCTATGATATGGGCAGTATATGGGATTGTCGGTCATGTTCTTCTCCTGTGGCCTCTTCGGAATAGGCAGTTGAAGACCACTGTTCAAGGCGTCCACGAATATTTCGCGGACTTTATCCCTCCTGAAGGAGTATACTTTCTTCTTTGTCTCCATTGGAGGAGGTGCCCTTACTGATGCTGGACCCTGAGGACGATAAGTCTTTGGTTCACCTACTGTCCGTTTACCACGTCCAGTGTACGTATCGGAAGGACTGGAGGTTGATCACGTCCGTTTTTCACAAATGTGTTCCGCTCTCGGGATGGAGGGAGCATCGATCGGCTGCTTCCGGATATCAATACCCAGCTCATGAACCAAAATTTGATTTTGCTGTAATTGCAATCGGGCGAGTTAGGTCGTGAGATCCGCCACGACATTTGCCAGCTCGTCGACTTTAGAATGCACCTTGGCCATCTTCTCATCCCTGTCCTGAAGTTGCCTTTGAAGCCATTGGAATAATGCTTGTTCTATAGTTCCGGGTATGACAACGAGGTCATCCCTACCGCCTGAACTTGACTTAGCATGAACCACGGGTTCCTTTGGCTCAATGGCCTGAGCGGGATCTTCATCATTTGGATCGGGCCGATGTTGGATGGAAACAACTGCGTCATTGTTATGGTTATAATGCGTAGGAGGACTTGTTCCTCTGAGCTCCATCATATAGACCGTATGGGTTGTGTACCTGTCTATTGCTTCTTCATTGGCAATGTTGCTCGCTTGGATCTTAGCTTGTTGCCTTGGTCCACTCTTTTTAGAGAAAGGCAGTCGTCTGAGAGAATCAGGTCCCTGAAGGACTTCAGTCTCTGTTTGTATGAAATTGGCGGTCGCAGCTTGATTGTTTGTTAACACGCCAGGGGACAATGATATTTCTCCCTCCTTGTAATGTTTCTCGACCCAATCCTTGAAGATGTAACAGTCTTCAATAGTGTGTCCCAGCACTCGGTGGTATGGGCAAAAGTTGGGATGATCAGTCTTGTTCGCTTCACTTAGCCTTTTTGGTTATGGTAGCCGCAGGCCATTCTTCAGAGCATCGTTAAAAATTTTGTGGACCTTGTCCCTTCGGAATGAGTAGACCTTATTTCTTCTTTCCTCCAAAGTTGGCTCTCGAGTTTTTTTAGTTTTGGCTCCGCCCACTCTCTGCTTATTTAGAGAATCGGTGCTGTTGGAACTTCCGCCTTTTCGGTTGTCGTCCCTCCAAGGCTTCGGTCTGTTTGTGAACTGAAGATCCTGAGTGGACTCGGGTTTTGAGCATTCCAACGTTTGGACCTTTTTGGTCAGCTCTTGGAATGTTTTAAGGCCTGCGGTGCACAGGAAAGGTTTCATCCAGTCCTTTAGATTTTCTAGAAGAAGACTGACGGATTGGTCTTGCTCCAACGGCGGTTCTCATTTGATAGAGAGATTGCGCCATCAGACTATAAAATCCATGTTGCTTTCGTTGTTCTTTGGCTCTGTCCTTACGAGGTCGGCAATGGTGATTTTATCGCTGACACTCATGAACCTTTGCTTGAACATGGATTCTATCTGAACGAACGTCGTGATCGAGACATCTGGTATGCTTGCATACCAATTGAAAGCGACATCCGTCAAGCTATTAACAAACTGACGGACAAGGAGCGCATCATTACCCCCAGTATTTGCGCATGATGCTTTGAATTGGGCAATGTGCCGGTTCGCATTTCCTGTCCCATCGAACCTTTCAAATTTGGGGACGACAAAGCCTGTGGGAAACTCTATAAGATCGTACCGAGCAGGATATGGTCTCCCACTACTGCTGACATCTTTTTGCTCTCCAACTTTGGCTACCAATGTTTTGACTTTGTTGGCAACCAAATCCATGATTTGATCTTGAGTTAGCGGGTTGCTGTCATCGGCCGCCAAGACATTTCCCGAGATAGGATGCGACTGATCTTCATGCGGTCCGCTCACTTTTTGATTTGAGGGAACGGGATTCGGCTGTTTCGGGACACCGTTTCCCGGTTCATGAATAGAGCCCTGCACTTTATTGGGCAGATGAGAGGCAAGTTGGGCCGTAAGCCGTGAGACGACATTTGTCAAGTCGTCGATCTTTGAGTAGAGCTTGGCCATCTCCTTGTCTTTGCTTCTGAGCTGTTTTCGGAGTTCTTGGAGAAGCTGCTGCTCTGCGTTCTTGGGACGGAAAATTGGCTCATCTTCGCTTTTCGAGCCTGACTCCTCATGGACCGAAGGGTCTTTCTGCCTATCATCTTCATCGAGAGGGTTTTCTTCATCCAGTGGAGGCGGCTGTTCTTGGGCAGCGGCAACCACATTCAAGCCAGATTGGATTTAAGATGTCGTAGCCCCGTCCTTGCTCTTGCTACGGGTGCCCACCATGTAGACAGGGTGGACCACATATCCAACCATTTCCGCGTCTTTGGTGGGGTAACCCTGTTCCTCGAACCTCATGAGTTTCAGCCTAGCAGAAGCCCTAGCCCTTTTGTTGACTCTATATCTGAGCCTTTTCTGCCTTAGCTTCTCAATTTTAAGGGCTTGGCGGGCATATGTTTCCTGGGAAGCCACTGTGAGTTGATTAGCGGGGAGCTTAGAGAAGACACCCGATCGAGCGGTTCTCAAGGGAACCACCGGAGCTTGCTCGAGACGCCTTGTTGCTTTGTTGGTGTTGATGGCCTTGCCCCCAGCTGGCGCCAAGGAGAGTCGTTGAGACACCGACTTTCATTTGAGTTGGGGCGCCTTCGAGACCACCACATTTGGCCTCTTACCTTTCGAGACCGGTTTGTCTGTTACCGAAGCTTGAGGAGCTGGGATGGCGTTAGCTGACACTTACATAATATAGCCAAATGGTAGCGGCGGCCCCTCCTATTGTTGTCCGAGACTGGCCGGGAGGACCGTCCTGGAGTCTATCTTCATCGTGGAGGAGACGGGAGCCGTGCTGAGAGCTGAGTTCATCTTTGGAGACATTGTTGGGAAGTGATTGCTTGAAAACCTGCATGAAAGAGCATTATTTCAGTATAAATATAGGTATGTATATTGACTGAGTTCGCATGAACGTTTAACCCGAAATATGGGAGGAGAGATTGGTCCCACCGTGTGTGCCAGAATCTGTAGGGTGTTTTTCGTCACCCCATTGAGATGGGAATACGCGTGTGCTTATCAGGTGTACTACAGATTCCCCCTGCCTAGGGTAGGCCGGGGTTTAATGATTGTGGGGATCCGAATCTCTGGCAGCCGCGGACTAAGCTGCCGTTAATTACCCCTCGCCTTTGGAGCGAGGGATCCTCCGATTGACGGGTTAAACCGGTCAAGCGAACTCAACGTGCAGTGTACGTGTGTTTTTTTTTTAGGGGGCTTGGGTATATCGGGAGCCACACATAGTTTTTATGGGGGTCCCGCTACCCGGTTAGCGGGCTGGGGGTTAAGGGGGCTAGCAGCCCCCTTACGGGGTGCGGGGCAGTGCCCCAGCCCAAATTTTTTTTGGGAAGGACAGAGTTGTAGACTATGTGTGTGTGTGTGTACATATGTATACATAGATATATATATAAAAAGAGGGGAAAAAGCATCCAAAGGATGCGTGGCGCCAGCGCCAGCGCTTTGAGCATAAGAGCGCTAGCGCACCACGTGTCAGCACGTGGGCGCTCGGGCGCTAGCGCTTTGGGCGTGAGCGCTCTGAGCGCAAGAGCGCTAGCGCACTGAGCGCTAGAGCGCCACGTGTCAGCACGTAGACGCTCGGGCGCTAGCGCACTGAGCACTAGCGCGCCACGTGTCAGCACGTGGGCGCTCGGGTGCTGGCGCTCTGAGCGCAAGAACGCTAGCGCACTGAGCACTAGCGCGCCACGTGTCAGCACGTGGGCGCTCGTGCGCTAGCGCTTTGGGCGCTAGCGCTTTGAGCGCAAGTGCGCTAGCACGCCACGTGTCAACACGTGGGCGCTTGAGCGCTAGCGCTCTGAGCACAAGCGCGCCACGTGTCAGCACGTGGGCGCTCGGGCTCTAGAGTGCTAGCGCTTTGTTCGCTAGCGCTTTGAGCGCTAGCGCACCACGTGTCAGCACGTGGGCGCTCGAGCAGCAAAAGGGACTTAGTCCCTGCAATGGGAGTTGTACTCCCAGAAAGGAGCACTTATTATTCTATATATATATATATATATATATATATATATATATATATATATATATATATGAGGAGTTAAACTCCTAAGATGTTTTGAAGCTGATTAAGGGTTTCTCCACTTGAACCCTAGTTCTTCCCCAAAGTGGGGTTTCTGGAGATGAGTCTCCTTCTTCTTCCTTTATTGGCCAGATCTTGAAGATCAAGAGATGTGAGATCTAAAATTCTCTCCTTTCTGAGATCTAATGGCAGATCTGAGTTCCCCTTTGTGGGTTTTGTGTTGAAAAACTATTTAGTTTTGGAAAAGAAAGAGTAAAACTCTTAATTTAATTCAAAAGAAATGAGAAGGTTTAGAACCTTGGAGAAAGAGCAGGAGGCACAAAGAACCCTATTTTTTGGGGGAATGAAAAAGTGTTACTTTATTCATCATCATGTTTCCTTATATTGGCTTACATGTTTACATATAGCCCCTTAGGCTTTACAAAATGGCGTTTTGCCCATCCCATGGCTCATGTGCCATTTCTTTTTGCATATAAGCCATGGGCTTACAAAAATTTGGCTTTATGCCCATTTTGTATACATTCATGCAAAAAAAATTACATCAAAATTATTTGTTACATGATTTTTATTTTGGTATGGCGGAAGGCCGGACGCTTCGTGTTCGGGCTCGACCCGGGCATTGGCCCACTTGCTTGGGCTTGGGCCTACCTGGCTTGGGGTTGACCTTGACCTTGACTTGGTCAACCGGGGTGCAAATTTTGACCCCAACAAATACAAATTCCGCTATTTTTATCAACACATCCTTTAGTTCACCACTAGGTTTGGTGATTGATCGGTCAGCCATCTGGAGATGCAGGGAGCTGGTTTCAACTCTCCGATTCCTAACTGCTCGTAAACCGAGAAAGGAAGCAGGTTAACATTTGCGCCAAGGTCAAGTGGAGCACGGTTAATATGTTTCTCCCCAATCGAAATAGAAATGGTAGGATAGCCAGGATCCTTACATTTCCTCGGTAATTGTTGGGGGAAAGTTGTGTCTACAGTTTTTTCCATGAATATCTTCTTGGGCACTTGAGTCTTCCTCTTTCTAGTGCACAAGTACTTAAGAGTTTTCGCATAAGCGGGGACTTGTTGAATTGTATCTAGAAGAGGGATGTTGATGTTAACCTGTTTCAAGATTTCAGTGATCTTCTCCATTTGTGGACTTGGTTTGTTTCCCCTTAACCGATTAGGATAAGGAGCTTGAGCAATAAGGTCGGGGTCCAACATTGGAGATGATCGTGTGGGTGGGAACGATCTAAGAATAGGAGTGGGGATCGTTTTTGGTGGACTAGAAGAGTTGGGCTGAGATGTCGAGCCTTGAGGAAAACGGAGAATAGGCTCGGAAGAAAATGGTGGGGTAGACGAACTGGGGTCAGAATTAGAAGTAGAAGTGGAAGGAAAAGTCTCAGCCGGGGTATCATTGATTGATTCTTCATTATTATCAATCTTCTCACCAAAATGATTGTCAAGCACTCTTCTAGATCTCAACGTGGTGATTGCATTCACATGATGTGAATAGGCAAGATTGGGTAAAGGTTGAGCTGGAAGTTTCCTTTTCTTTCTTGCACTAATTTCGGCTTTTAATTGTGCAATTTTTTCTTCCATCGATTTAATATTCTCATTTTGAGAGACAATGATCTTCAGCACATTATCGAAGGAAGATTGCATTTTTGCCATCCCTTGGATGGATTGTTTCATGAAAGTATCCAAGGTTCGTTCGAGTGCAGAGGTATTATTTGTACCGGTCATTTGCAAAGAGTTTTCATATGGTGCATAAGTGTTGGCCGGATTTTGAAAGTTTTGTGATTGGTAGGGGTGCTGACTCAATTGAAGTGGTTGCTGTTGTGGTGGAAGAGCCCTTTGGAAATTGTTTTGATTTGGAACCGTGTTTTGAGTTTGTGATTGGTTCCAAGAAAAGTTAGGGTGATTCCTCCAACCCTGATTATATGTAAAGAATACGGATCGTTTCTAGGTCTTTGAAAAGAAGCATTGGTATGCTCGTGACCTTGAAACGGAGAATTCAATGGACATTCTTCCGTCAAATGAGAAGAATCAGAACAATATCCACATACAGTTTTGGAGAGTTATATCTGATTTAGGGCGGCGGCTAAAAATTTATTTTCCATAGTCTCGAGTTTTTATTGCATTGCTGACATTTCAGCTCTAACTCTTATGGAAACATCAGATTGGTTATTGCCCCTTAGACAATTGACTCACACCCTCCCACTGTAAAGATATTTCAGCAAAATCATCTAAGAATTTCTAAGCTTCTCTATCATCTTTAGTCATGAAAGTGCCTTCACACATGGATTCAAGGGTCTGTTTAGTGGTAGGATTAATGCCCTCATATATGATTCTTCACAGATCCAATCTCGGGATTCTGTGATGTGGACATTAAACTAACAGATCCTTGAAGCGTTCAAAACACTTCTAGAATGTTTCATTCGGAAGCTGGGTGAATTGATTTATTTCTCTACGGAATCGAGCTGTCTTATGATTGGGGTAAAATTTCTTTAGGAATGCTTTTACGAATTCTTCCCTGTTTGAAATGGAATGTGCGGTTATGTTATAAAGCCACTTCTCGGCTATATCGCACAAGGTAAATGGAAGAAGACGAAGACGCATAGCCTCCACAGAAAGCTGTGAAGTACCCATCATAGCGCATACATTTTCAAATTTGGTAATAAAGACGTATGCGTCTTCAGACTCGAGACTGTGATATTTGGGTTGAAGATTGATGTATTGGGGTTTTATTTCAAAATTATCCCCGTTGGCTGGTGGAATGGTGAGACAGGTCGAAAGAGGACCTCGTATAGGGTAACATCTCTCTTGGAGAGAGATGTGGGGTAGATTCTGCGCACCTGCGGACGGCGGCAAAGTAGTGGTAAAGAAGTTCGATGGAGAAGCGTCCATCGATGTGGGTGTGGTGGCGGGTAAAGAAGAAGTAGACGTAGAAATACCAACTTCGGAGTCGATCGGGGGAACGCGGACAAGACGGGCACTAGAATCCCGTGTCCAGCCTATCTTGCACTAAAGGGTTTAGTACAAGTGGCGGCGTTAAAGATAATTAACGAAAATGAAGTGGTGTTTGTTTTGAAAAAGATACGGATTTTTGAAAAAATGCAATTCACAAAAATGCACAAGCAACCCTAAGTCTAGTGGTCACCTATGTCAAGTCTCTAGACCGCTCCTAACTGCAAGAAGACAAATCGCAGGATCAATCCTCTACTGCCTCTTTGTCCCTCCTGTGGCCAGGAAAGTGCCAGGTAAGTGGGAGGTTCTCCACTACGTAAGTAGTGGGCCTAATTAAGTAACCACTTGCCTTAGACACACTTGCCTTAGACACCACAAAAGAAACGCCGATAAGCAATAGATTACCCACGACCTCCTTCTGTCCTAAGTGAGCGCGACGGTCCTTAGAGTCTAGTCTAGATATTTTTTAATAATGAGGGTAATGCGGATGCAGTTTTATGATTTTCGGGGCTTAGGAAGGGTAATGAACTCCCCACCTAATCTGAATTTGGTCTTTGCCCCTTAATTTCCGTATTAAAAAATGCAAACAACCAAGATCAAACACGCACAATTTTTTTATTTTTGCGGCGCTGCGAAATTTTGCAAAGAAACCGGCAGAAATTGGTTAAAGGAGCAGATTGAGGAGGAGATAAGAAAGTCAAAGAGTTACTGAGAGATTTTGGTACAGTGATGCTACAGTATCACTGCGGTTCCGCCACAATTATCGCCTACTGCCGCGCTTCCGCCGCAAGAAGAAAAGATCCCTGCACAAAATTTTTACAGAATGCTTCTATTGCCTCACCGAACTCTCTCGACTATTCAGAAATTTTTTCTCAAGCTCCACGGATTCCAGATTTCCTCACAACAAATCATTTAGTGTTTGCGCGAAATTTGATCTAAAAATTCTGATGGAATAAATTTTTCAACTCAAATTTCAAAAACGAACAAATTAGCACACTATTCCCGGCAACGGCGCCATTTGTCACAACCAAAGAAATTTGTAAACCACAATCAATAACGGTGTCGATTGTAGCGCGTTAGTGAATACGGATCGTCCTCAGGGAAAATGTGATCTGTTCGAATTTGATTTAGATGAATTGAAAATTAAAGAGAAAAGAAAAGACAATTTAATTCAAGATTTTAAAATTGAATTTCAAGAATTGTATAGAACTAAATCTAATATCAAGAAAACATTAAAATCAAGAATCAAGAATTGATGATATCCAATCGAATTAGGTTTCAAGAATTGAAGTGAGACTCGTAGGAATCGATTGAATCTATAGAAGTGATGAAAACTAGTGATTACGTTTTCTTATCCATTAATGATTTGACACTAGATCGATGACGATCAATCGAGGTTTAAGGATCTTTTGAAGGAACTGGGGTTTCTTCATCTCATCCTTTTTCCTTTCGATGAATCTCATTCAAAAACTAGCCTGTAGTAAATTAAATTACCGATCGTTGATCTATAGTTACAAGCGAAAACATTCAAGAAAACATCTCGCTCGAAACTAGGTTTTCGATAATTCAATTTACAAGAGTTTACAAAACTTATAGGAATTAAGAATCGTTTCAAGATTTGTAACATCATCATCTATTGATTCTCTCGACTCCTCCACGAGCGGAGTTTTTACTTAAGCATTATATCAAAGAACACAATCAAGAATCAAGATCTAATCATAATGCTCAAACATAGAAGTAAGCAAGATAAAGAAATTTCACCTTTTATTTATCAACAATTTTGTTACAATTCTCTCAAGAACTACAAGAGGAAAGAACGCGATCGTCGATTTAGCTCCGCATCGTCTCTGTGAGTCGCGGATCGTCTTGAGGATCACTTCCTCGGTTGAAGATCGGCGTCGCTTCTAAAAGGTTGAAGGCTTCTTGCTTGATTTGTACTCAAAGATCTTGAATTTGGCCTGGTGATTGGATTAGGGTTAGGGTTTGAATGCACAAGTTGTATGACTCAACTTGTGGGATTTTGGCTCAATTTTCAACAACCTTGAGAGTGAAGCCTTAAGGTCCTTTTTATAGCCTCTCCTTTAGCTTCCCCTAGAAGCTTGATTAGGATTAACTTCCTTTAGAAGCTAGGTTAGGATTAGCTTCACTTTTAAGCTTGGTAGTTAGGTAGAAGGTTCTAGAGTTAGTTAGTTAGGGCTAGCTTCCTTCATAAGCTTGGAGGTTAGGGAGAAACTTCTAGGCTTAGGTAGTTAAGTGGCTTGCTTAGAAAGCTTGGAAGTGTTTAGCTTGAATAAATAGCTTTGCTGTTCGGAAATAAGCTTCTGGAGATATATGGAATTTGCAGTGGCTGAAATGAGTCTGGTAGCTGAGAAGAGAAGCCTGGAGAGAAGATCTGCTGACGACATGCTGACATGGCCGCGGATCCGCCGCGGGAAGGGGCCTTTGGCCGCGGATCCGCGGCACATTAGAGGCTTCAGTGCATGATTTTCTCAGGTTGAATTGGTGCAGTATTTGTGGCACTTTTATGATATGTGGAATCCTATTTTTCTTTCTTGATTTCAACCAGATCTCAAGTCTTGGACTTGGCGTATTTTTATTAGCACTTTTGATGGTTTCGGCTCTTTTCCTGGAATTTCCCGCACAGATTCTCGAGACAAGTGTTGCGCTACACAAAGATTATGCGATGCAATGATAAACACTCAATTTCCCTCAAAATGTCAGTTTTAAAGTATAACACAAGTTATTTGGTATTTTACAGATGTTTTGGTAATATGTGCTATATTTATACCGAACACCTTTAGATGAGTGCAAATGGTAGGGAAATTGATGCGTTAGAAATGCAATATTTTCGACTGATCATTTCCTCATTTGGGCAACTCAAGAAAAACCCTAGTGTGCCAATGTTGTCTAAATCCCACTTTTCTTGGTCCAATGTGTAGAGAATGTAGAGGGGATCAATTTTAGTGAAAGTGGATTAGGGTTTGGATCAATATTTTGAGATGATATCATGGGGTGGAGGTGGAAGGAAGAGAGGAAGAAGAAGAAGAAGAAAATGATGGGGGAGGTTAAAATGAGGCAGCCCCTCTCTCTCTCCTCTCTTATTCTCACCCCTTTCACTCAATTATTATCCTTTTGGCCTTTTGTCTTTTCTTTTCTTTTCTCCCTTAAAACCAAATCACATAATTCCCATAAAAACAACACAAATACGACAACATGTAACCAAATGCAACATGACATGATTCACCAGCAACGGAAAACTGTAAAAACACGGATTTGGCCTAATCACGATTAGCAGTGCACTAATCGGGTTTTTATCCAAACTGCATATATAATTAATATTTAAAAATGCCAAATCCTTTAAATATAATTTTAAATAAATAAATCATTTTAATTCCCAATTATTTCACAATTATTGGTATATATTTATACCCTTTTTCGAAAACCCCAATTTCGCAAATCGGCAGTTTTCGGGAAATATATTATTTTTAATATTAAATTCCAAAAATAATATTTTATATTTTCTGAAATGTTACACCTAGAGTGAGTAAAGAGTGATTAAGGATCTAGTAGTCTCACAAACTCTAGGATTCTCAACTCTTGAGACAATTAGGGTTCTTGAGGGAGATGAAGAAAGCTTGAGGAGAGAGAATGTATTTGTGATAATGAATAAAGAAAAATGGATTATGTGAAGACTAAATGGAAAATGAAAATATCTCACACAAATATATTAAAAATATCTCAAAATATCTAAGTCTTCATTTGCCACAAAAGAGTCCAAGAAAGTTAGCAAGAAGCCATGTTCAATTTTCACTAAAATACTTCATAGTTCCACCTCACAACTCCACCTCATTAAGCATTTAACCTAAATGCTAATCCAAATAATGAGGTGTAATCATCTAGAAAAAAAACTTGAGTAATTACAAGAATGCCCCTCTCATTTGTATATACATATCCGTATCCGTATTCCGAGAAACACGAAGACAATGAGACAAAACTAATCTAATAATCTAATACTAGGATCCGGTTTAAACCAAAGCCCAATAGTATTGTCCGCCTGAACATCATACGCGCACAAGTACACGTATGTGATCGAACCCTGTCGTAAAATCATACGATCTCTACATCGTTTCGCCCGAAGCAGGGAAACCCTATGTATGGGACTCTAAAGACTCGACAGTACGCTGGCAGTGGGTTTACCACAAGCACGTCAGCGGTACAAGCTGCACGTAATGGCTACCCAAGTATCTGTCAGCAAGTCCATGCTACCTCTCCCGGTACTTTCGGGCATGCGGAATTTGGTGAAAAATAATTTTCTAGAGACGGTAACATGGACTCAAAACCGGATCTTTGTTAAACATCTAACTAACAACCTAACTATGAGTCGTTAACTACTCGGTTAGGGGGATATACCTTTCTTTCTTGAACTCCTTCATCTTCAAAATGAAAGGTTCCTAGGCACTCTAGTAAGGTCTCACAAGGCATCGGACATGCCAATTTAAAATTTTTGGTGCCGAGAAACCCTAGACTACGGATCGTTGCTAGAATTTTAGGCGAAAAGTGAACTAGTTAACACTTAACTACTTGGATATGGAAATAACAACCTTTGTAGATCCGGATATCCACCTCCACGGCTCCGCAACGAAGTCACCTCGCTGTCCATGTTGAACCCCGGGCTCAAGCGTCGGCTTCATCGAAGAAACGGGTGAGCTAGGTCGCCGGCTTCGTGTCAAAGACGATCTACGTCGAGGCATCGCAAGTTCAAGCTCCGACTTCACAAACTTGTGAAACTAGTGAAGTAAACACCAAAAACAACTTGGCAAGAGGTAGAGGGTGAAGAAATAGGAGGTGGGTTCTCTTTAGATTTGGATTTCTCTCACTAATACTCAAGTTGCCATTGGAGTAGCAAGCTTGAAGAAGAAGAAGAAGATAAAGAAGATGATCTAGTATTGTGATAAGTCTTTCTAAAATAAAAAGAAAAAGCAATACTTATCATAATACTTACTAGGGTTATGTGTAGAGAATATACCATGGTTAATGGATGGGTTAGGGTTAAGCAAGATGATAAGAAAAGATAAGAAATCAAAGCTTCATGAAGCTTCAACTAAATGACAAAGAAAGCCACCATCCTTTTTAAATCATTTCCAAATGAATAAATGAAAAAATAAATAAATAAATAAATATGCAAAACCCTAATTATCATAATAACGATGGTTTAATTCTATTCACTTAACCATATGATCAAGTATCATCAAACATGATACAAAAAGTGCACAAAAGTATATCACATATACAATGTGCAATCCAAGTGAGAAAAATCCGTTTAAAGTGAACCAATACTAGTTAATGCAAAGTAATATATCAAATATATAATTATACATTAAATCATTAAATCAACATTTGATTCAATGATCCGGTCATGTCGCACATAACCGACTAGTATCCAATGTATCGATTTATCGAATCAATGATTCGATAACTAGGTCATATCGAATATAACCAATCGAAAACATATATCGCGAGAATGAAATGCGGTATCACATACACGCATTATTCTCGGTCCTGCACATATCTCATATGCGCTCCTATTTCGTTTCGCTTGAACCAGGAAACATCTGTGTAGGACTCTAAAGACTCGTCAATACGCCGGTAGCAGATGATGATCATATCAAGCATCCACAAGCCGCAAGCGGTCTGCTAAACGTAACGGCCACCCGGGTATTGAGCGATCAGAAGAGCGACGAGCTAGCCCGCTCTCACTCCTGCGAATCCGACCAGTAACACTTATCGTACAGTCCGGTCTCTTCTTCTGATATGTCGCATATCAAGTCTAGGGGTGGTAAACGTCAGACCCCAATAACCCGATAAGTCGTGCCGATGTGAGACTCGTAACGGGTCGAGAAACTACTGGTAACACTTACCAGCAAATCTCTGATCAGCCCTGGCCAGGGACTTCCCTGTTACGGCCAATCGAGCACAGCGCAACATAAACTCCCAATACCGGGAGAGACGAAACCCCTCCTATCGCTCATTGCCTCCATGTGACTCAGGACTGTACCCAAAGACCACCGTTTTGCACGCCCTCATGGACGTGGTAAGGTGGAGATCAAAGCACAGTGGGAATCACACAAGACTCTATGACGATCTCGGGTCTACAGACTAACCTGTACAAGTGTCACCTGAGAACTGCCATCTGACGTGAGGTATAATACCATCTGGGAGTTCTCGGCGAGTCCGTCCAGTGTACCCAGTCTCCACTGAGCACCCGTATACCATCTCTGATGTCAAACACCAATAGATATGGGATCATCCATCGCCCATCACATGGGTCGAGAAGCGTATACGCTAGTCTACTCTGGTATATCGATGCCCTGTCTCGATACACCCACGACTAGGGACCTTGAAGGATGTACTTATGGACTACCATGTCCCCACTAATATGATCTGCATCATAGTCCAGGTAGTCAAGTACACATCCTAAGGGCTTTACCAACATGTAACTACAAGACAGTTTAAAGAGACTAGTGTACATGTTAAGATAAAGAGTAACCAGATAGCATACTATCATATCGAGCAAGAAAGTCATCTCTATATATGTCCAAGCATCCAATATAATATACAACATCTGTACAATACTGGCCTCTAGGGCATACATACAACTAACAATCTCCCACTTGCACTAGGGCCAGCTGCTGTAGTATCGCATACCGAGCATCCCGAAGAGTCTCTCAAACTGTGTCTGGGGAATGGCCTTCGTGAGTGGATCCGCCGTGTTGTTCTTCGTGTCAACTCTCCTGACCTCGATCTCCCGGCGATCAACTATCTCCCGGATCAGATGATACCGCCTCAGAATATGCCTGGATCGCTGATGGGACCTGGGTTCCTTGGCCAAAGCCACCGCTCCATTGTTATCGCAATACAAAGGTATTGGATGCTCAATGGATGGAACCACTCCAAGTTCAGTAATGAACTTCTTGATCCAGACAGCTTCTTTAGCAGCATCGTTGGCAGCGATGTATTCAGCCTCCATCGTCGAGTTTGCCACGGTTTCCTGCTTGGAACTCTTCCAGCTAACCGCCCCTCCGTAAAGGGTAAAGACAAAACCCGACTGTGACTTAGAGTCGTCCTTATCACTCTGGAAGCTCGAATCGGTAAAGGACTCCACTTGGAGTTCTCCGTTACCATACACCAAGAACATATCTCTAGTCCTTCGCAAGTACTTGAGAATGCTCTTCACAGCTGTACAGTGACTCTCTCCAGGATCAGCTTGATACCTGCTCACTATACTTAGTGAGTATGCAACATCGGGTCTGATACATAGCATCGCATACATGATAGAGCCTACTGCCGAAGCATAGGGTAACCCTTGCATGCGAGCTCTCTCCAAATCAGTCTTGGGAGACATCTCTTTGGAAAGAGTGACTCCAGAGATCGTGGGCATGTTCCCACGCTTGGACTCTTCCATACTAAACCTCTTTAGTATGGTGTCAATGTACCTGGATTGGGACAATCCCAAAATCCGTTTGGATCAATCTCTATAGATCCTGATTCCCAATATGCAGGAGGCATCACCAAGATCTTTCATTGAGAATCTTTGTGATAAGAAGAGCTTGACCGATTGCAGCATAGGAACATCATTTCCTATCAAGAGTATGTCGTCCACGTACAATACGAGGAAGACAACCTTACTATCTGCCACCTTCTTGTAGATACAAGGTTCATCTGGATTTTTGATGAAATCAAACTCTTTGATTACGACGTCAAAGCAGATGTTCCAACTCCGCGATGCTTGCTTTAATCCATAAATGGATTTAAGCAGTTTGCACGCCTTCCCGCTGCTCCCACTGTCTACGAAGCCCTCTGGCTGAGTCATGTACACGCACTCTTCTAAATCACCATTTAGAAAGGCGGTCTTAACATCCATTTGCCAGATTTCGTAATCATGATATGCAGCGATGGCAAGCATGATCCGGATGGATTTAAGCATAGCCACTGGAGAAAAGGTCTCGTCATAGTCCACACCTGGTCTTTGACGAAAACCCTTTGCTACAAGTCTAGCTTTGAAAGTCTCCACTTTCCCATCTACACCAAGTTTCTTCTTGAAGATCCACTTGCTCCCAATGGGTTTTACCCCTTCAGGAGCAACTTCCAAAGTCCATACTTTGTTGGTGTACATGGAATCCATCTCAGACCGCATAGCATCCAGCCATTTCACTGAGTCCCCACTCGTGATGGCCTGCTCGAAGCTAGTTGGGTCATCATCCTCCATGATGCAATCCTCGCTCCCACCATCTATGAGAAAACCATAGTATCTCTCAGGTTGGCGAGGAGCCCTACTAGATCGGCGGAGAGGCTGAGGTTCGTCGGAAGCTACTGAATGCTCTGGTTCCACTAAATCTTCTGTTGTGTTTTATTCAGCTGGAACCTCTTCCAGTTCTACCTCAGAGCCACTAATTTCTTTTGCAAGAAATTCCTTTTCTAAAAAGGTGGCATGTTGAGCAACAAATACTCTTTGTTCCTCTCTGTGGTAGAAGATATACCCTCGCGAATGTTTGGGATATCCAACAAACTTACACAAAACAGATCTTGCCTCGAGTTTGTCCGGTTTTTGTCTTTTGACATAAGCCGGGCAACCCCATATCTTTATAAAATTAAGATATGGTCTCTTCCCTTCCCATATCTCATATGGTGTGGTAGGCACAGATTTGGTGGGGACCCTGTTCAGTAGGTATGCTGCTGTTTCCAGTGCATATCCCCAGAAGGAAATAGGTAACTCAGCTATACTCATCATAGAGCGCACCATATCTAATAGGGTGCGGTTTCTCCGCTCCGATACACCATTGTGCTGTGGTGTATATGGAGGAGTTAGCTGAGAGAGAATCTCATTCTCTTTTAGGAAGTCCAGGAATTCAATGCTTAAGTATTCTCCTCCTCGATCAGATCGTAGGATTTTAATACTTTTTCCGGTTTGGTTCTCAACTTCTTGCTTATATTCCCTAAATTTCTCAAAAGCTTCTGATTTGTGTTTCATCAGGAACACATACCCGAACCTAGAGAGATCGTCAGTGAATGTAATGAAGTATGAAGAACCATCCCTGGCATGTGTAGACATGGGACCGCATAAATGACTATGTATCAGTCCCAAGAGTTCGGTAACTCTTTCTCCGTGTCCCGTAAACGGAGTTTTGGTCATCTTTCCTTTGAGACATGACTGGCAAGTGTCATAAGATGAAAATTCAAACGGATTTAAATATCCATCTTTATGCAACTTAGCTAGTCGTGTCACATTGATGTGACCTAGTCTACAATGCCACAAGAAGGATTCGTTCAGTTCTGAACTTTTCCTCTTGTGTGTGTTTGTTATGCTCAGAACTGTTGATTGATTTAGAACATAAATGCCATTGCACAACATGCCTGATCCAACCAACTTTTGGTTTCGGAAAATGTTCATAACATTGTCCTGTAATACAAAATTATATCCCTCTTTACTTAATAAAGAAACCGATATAATGTTGCATATCAGGTTCGGCATGTAATAGCATTCGTTCAGAACCAATGTATTACCAGTTGGTAATACAAGGTGATATTCCCCGACAGTCTTAGCTGCAACAATTGCACCATTTCCAACTCTAATGTCTTTATCACCTTCTCCAAGTTCTCTACCTTTTCTTAGCCCATGTAACTGATTACATATATGGGATCCCGACCCGGTATCCAATACCCAGGACGTAGAGCAAATGGAGAAACAGTTCTCAGTAACGAACACACCCGAAGAAAATGCATCAACATGTACTTTCTTCATTCGGGTGGCATGGGAATCCTGGTATTCCCCTATATCCTGTTCATTCCTATAACTCTTATAGGAAAGAACGGAACCAACGTTCCCCAGCACAGTATAACATGCGGGTTCGGTCAATACATCCATATTATTATCTTGATTAAGGCATGAACTGGTCGCTACCTGGAGAGAGAGAGAAGAAAAAACTTTAGCGTATGCTCGTGCAAGATCAGATTGGTTTTTATCTTATCTAATCAGGATGGCTCCCACTGCTTTTTATCAAATCTTCCTCCAAACCCTAAAAGGAAAGACTAGCCGGGATTAATTACACACTACAAGTTCGCCAATCTTTCAGCCAGGCCAGTGTCGGTACTTTGAGGGAGGTCCCCCGTGCTTTCGGACGAACCTAATTAATGTAAACCTCGTTTTCCCAGAGGCGTAACCTCGTTAACACCTTTCTAGACACCTACTTGATCGGCTAATTGCACTGTGTAAAACTCTCCCAGGAGTAACTCTTACTCGCAGCGGGTATCGGGATTCAACTATCTCATAGAAGGTATGCAATCTCATTGCAAATTTCAACACTTGAAATTCCCGATAATATTTTGCCCCAAGCATCCTATGACCTTGACGGAGGTCAACAAACCACAGGGTGCAAGTCAAGTTCAACCCGTCATTTCTTGATTGAATCAAACCCACCCGCACGACCCTTGACGGAGGTCAACAAGGTCGTACGACTACCCTAATCCAATCTGCATCATATGCATAAGCAGACAAATACTAGTTAGGTACCGCACACTACGCCTTGACGGAGGTCAACAAACGTAGCACGAATACTAAGTAGGATTTATCTGAAATGACGGAGGGCTACGCAGGTTTTCATAAAACCATGAGCGTAATGAACTTGATATCGTTGTAGAATCAAATGAAGTTTTGAAATGGAGTGATTTTGAGGCTTTTCCCAGTTTTGCTAAAGGAGTCACTCCCGGTGAAGGGATCTCGGTCCTTTCCTCGTCGAATGAGGTGCGGGATATATCATATATATCACTGTGCAAAGCAAAAACTCTTTAAAAGCAATCAAAGCCAAACCGAGTGTGTAGCATCTGCCAGTTGTTGCTAAATGAGTCACTCCCGGTGAAGGGATCTCGGTCCTTTCCTCATCGAATAAGGTGCAGGGTATATCGTATATACCGCTGTGCAAAGCAAGAACTGTAGCTACCCTGTTTTATTTTAAAATTCGATTCTACAACATCTTAGGTTTCTTATCTTTCATTAATCACATTAATGAAGTCCCATCATTTAAATACCTAAATAGCACAGATAGATATGACGTACACTTATGCCATCCGTATTCGCCTCGATGTCCCCTCGTGCACCGTTAGGTTAGGTAACTAACGACAGAGCAGGGCAGGGCTAGTGCGGGTGTAAAACATAAGTAACGTCTATATAATATATCATATATACTATATACTATATCCATCACAGAATCGCATCACAGATATCGCAGCAGAATAATCATATGAAATATTTGATATACTAGGACGTCCGTGTTTTCAATACGAGCCAGTATAAAACACGGATTCCACGGTCGTAACGAATAGCCAATTCCACACCCCTAGACCCCTACGAGAGCGGCAAGCAACCCTGCCAATTCTAGGGTTAGGAGACCCGGACTCGACTCCTCGAGTTAGTCTCCCACTGGACCCCAGAACCCGGTTACTTGTGCTCTCCTCCTTGGGTCTATCCTAATGCGGAAAAGTAAATAATATACAAAAGGTGACATCTTCCGCTACCTGGAAGTGCCCCAAATAAAAGAATATTACATACAAGTTTTTACATGAATGAAAATGAAAAACACTCATCTCACATAAAAACCCCCGGCTATTCGAATACGACGATCCAATATAACATATCCTGCAACACATAACATCACATGTCATCAACGTAAGTAAGTATGCATACCCCAATTGTCGTTGACGTATAGCAACGAAACCGGCGATATGAACATAATACACTTACGGTCACAGAAAAGAAAGTGTAAAACTACAACAATTGGAATCCGCTACTCCTTTAGACATCGCATGCCTAAAAGATATAAATCCAGCATTTTAGTCTTATTATCAAAAACTCTTTTCAATATCATATGGGACTAAACTGCTAAATTTATAACATTCATCCAGTTATCTCATAACTGTTTGTGAATTCCAATTATTGTATCACATTCCAGATAAACAGATAATGTTAAACTTTCCGATCGAACAGTCGAATACCCAAGTTTTCCCTATACAGTCCAACACATGAAATAAGTCTAGCAACATTCAGTTCGTGCCTCAGTACCAACGGTCCAGCCGTAGAAGGGTCAAGGCAACGCCTCACATGTGGCACGCCGTACTGCCCCAAACCCGAAGGTTCAAAGGGCAGTTCAAGACGGTCACATAATCGAGTTAAGGTTTGTTGTCTTCTAGAGGGTCCATCGCGTTACTTGCACTACTTAGAACGTCGTTAAACTACGGAAAAATCCAACACTTGGAAATTTTCCGACAGGGGAAAAGTTGGGTATTTGTATCCGGTCGAACTTTTTAATATATTCTATAAATTATCCGGAAAAACCACAAAGACGAAATTTGATACCCCGATCGAAACACTGAAGCTCTAAAACACCCCAGAAAATCCAACTCATGAATAATAATTAAAAATTCCCAGAAAATCCATCACTGCAAGGTAAGAATTACTGTGTGAAAATTTCTGAGCAATGGGTCCGTACGGCCGCGGAACCGCCGTACGAGACATGCTCGTGCCGCGGAACCGCGGCAGTTTAGTCGAATTAAGCCAACGAATTTCACAGTAAGTCTTACATTTACCTGCTGCTTTCTCTGAATATTTTTAATATGGAAAAAACCCCATTTTTCGAAAATGTCCAGAGAGCTCATATGGTTTAGTGTTTCGGGTTTGTTCGGGCTTCAATTTGCGTCTAGACTTCGCCTAAGGCTCTAGCTAGGCTCTGATACCAGTGAAAGGTTCCTAGGCACTCTAGTAAGGTCTCACAAGGCATCGGACATGCCAATTTAAAATTTTTGGTGCCGAGAAACCCTAGACTACGGATCGTTGCTAGAATTTTAGGCGAAAAGTGAACTAGTTAACACTTAACTACTTGGATATGGAAATAACAACCTTTGTAGATCCGGATATCCACCTCCACGGCTCCGCAACGAAGTCACCTCGCTGTCCATGTTGAACCCCGGGCTCAAGCGTCGGCTTCGTCGAAGAAACGGGTGAGCTAGGTCGCCGGCTTCGTGTCAAAGACGATCTACGTCGAGGCATCGCAAGTTCATGCTCCGACTTCACAAACTTGTGAAACTAGTGAAGTAAACACCCAAAACAACTTGGCAAGAGGTAGAGGGTGAATAAATAGGAGGTGGGTTCTCTTTAGATTTGGATTTCTCTCACTAATACTCAAGTTGCCATTGGAGTAGCAAGCTTGAAGAAGAAGAAGAAGATGAAGAAGATGATCTAGTATTGTGATAAGTCTTTCTAAAATAAAAAGAAAAAGCAATACTTATCATAATACTTACTAGGATTAAGTGTAGAGAATATAGCATGGTTAATGGATGGGTTAGGGTTAAGCAAGATGATAAGAAAGGATCAGAAGTCAAAGCTTCATGAAGCTTCAACTAAATGACAAAGAAAGCCGCCATCCTTTTTAAATCATTTCCAAATGAATAAATGAAAAAATAAATAAATAAATAAATATGCAAAACCCTAATTATCATAATAACCATGGTTTAATTCTATTCACTTAACCATATGATCAAGTATCATCAAACATGATACAAAAAGTGCACAAAAGTATATCACATATACAATGTGCAATCCAAGTGAGAAAAATCCGTTTAAAGTGAACCAATACTAGTTAATGCAAAGTAATATATCAAATATATAATTATACATTAAATCATTAAATCAACATTTGATTCAATGATCCGGTCATGTCGCACATAACCGACTAGTATCCAATGTATCGATTTATCGAATCAATGATTCGATAACTAGGTTATATCGAATATAACCAATCGAAAACATATATCGCGAGAATGAAATGCGGTATCACATACACGCATTATTCTCGGTCCTGCACATATCTCATATGCGCTCCTATTTCGTTTCGCTTGAACCAGGAAACCTCTGTGTAGGACTCTAAAGACTCGTCAATACGCCGGTAGCAGATGATGATCATATCAAGCATCCACAAGCCGCAAGCGGTCTGCTAAACGTAACGGCCACCCGGGTATTGAGCGATCAGAAGATCGACGAGCTAGCCCGCTCACACTCCTGCGAATCCGACCAGTAACACTTATCGTACAGTCCGGTCTCTTCGTCTGATATGTCGCATATCAAGTCTAGGGGTGGTAAACGTCAGACCCCAATAACCCGATAAGTCGTGCCGATGTGAGACTCGTAACGGGTCGAGAAACTACTGGTAACACTTACCAGCAAATCTCTGATCAGCCCTGGCCAGGGACTTCCCTGTTACGGCCAATCGAGCACAGCGCAACATCAACTCCCAATACCGGGAGAGACGAAACACCTCCTATCGCTCATTGCCTCCATGTGACTCAGGACTGTACCCAAAGACCACCGTTTTGCACGCCCTCATGGACGTGGTAAGGTGGAGATCAAAGCACAGTGGGAATCACACAAGACTCTATGACGATCTCGGGTCTACAGACTAACCTGTACAAGTGTCACCTGAGAACTGCCATCTGACGTGAGGTATAATACCATCTGGGAGTTCTCGGCGAGTCCGTCCAGTGTACCCAGTCTCCACTGAGCACCCGTATACCATCTCTGATGTCAAACACCAATGGATATGGGATCATCCATCGCCCATCACATGGGTCGAGAAGCGTATACGCTAGTCTACTCTGGTATATCGATGCCCCGTCTCGATACACCCATGACTAGGGACCTTGAAGGATGTACTTATGGACTACCATGTCCCCACTAGTATGATCTGCATCATAGTCCAGGTAGCCAAGTACACATCCTAAGGGCTTTACCAACATGTAACTACAAGACAGTTTAAAGAGACTAGTGTACATGTTAAGATAAAGAGTAACCGGATAGCATACTATCATATCGAGCAACAAAGTCATCTCTATATATGTCCAAGCATCCAATATAATATACAACATCTGTAAAATACTGGCCTCTAGGGCATACATACAACTAACACAAACCTCGATGGTGTACGGATCGGCTTCACCCCGTCGTCTCCTTGCGCCGAAGATCGATCCACCCGAAAGCTTCTACCTTTGGCTTCTTCTTCAAACTTTGAAGAAACTAGTTCACTCGGTTTGCTAAACCTTATGAACTAGAGTGAGTAGAGGAGAGTGTGTTGGGATTTTTCTCTGGGGTTCTTGCTTCTCAACACATGAAACAAGTGAACCATAGACTAGAGAGAGGGAGAGCAAGATGAAGAAGATGTGAGCTCAAGAACAAGAGAGAGAATGAAAAATGATAGAATGAGAAAGACTTTTCTCTCTTGGCTCTCATAATCCAAAGCCATCATAACAAAACATAGCAATCAAGTATCATGTGATGGTTTAAGCTACAATAGCCATATCATTTCATGCACTCATTTTGCATAAGAGAAACTAGCAAGCAAAAGTCTTTGCCATGAAATGATAGCCATTGTCATCATGATGGTCAACTAGTCCAACCTAGTCAACCGGTCAACAAAGTCAACAAGTCAACAAAGTCAACCCCTCAACAACCATGTCACCATAATACTTAATTAATATTATTGTTAATCATATATCATATTCTCATTAGGGTTTACCAAAAAGTCAATGGTCAACAATCAACAATCAACAACCCTAATGAGAATCCTCTGCCTCTGTCTTTCCGTCAACTGTGCATACACACCCGCATCCGCGTTCCGAGGAACACGAATACATACGAGATAAAACCAATCCCAAAACGTACGCTAGGATCTGGCTTAAACCAAAGCCCACTAGTGTTAACTGTCCGGACACTGTACGTGCACAAGTGCACGGATGTGACCGAACCCTGTCGCAAAACCATGCGACCTGTCGCAAAACCATGCGACCTCTACTCATTTGCCTAAAGGCGAATAGCTTTCTGTGTGGGACTCTAAAGACTCGACACTACGCTGGCAGTGGGTTTAACCACAGACCGCAAGCGGCACTAGCTGTGCGTAACGGTCCCCAGGTAGATGCCGACAAGAAGACTGACGAGGTGAAACCCATCTGAACTCCTACTGAGCCTGAATGTGACTGTCTCCGTACAGTCCGGTCTATTCGTCTAATACATCGCATGGCGGGCCTAGGGGGGCGGTAAACGTTAGTCCCCTAATAGCGGTACAAGTCGTGTCGGAGTGAAGCCCAAAACACCCTGAGATAACACTGGAAGCCTACCAGTATATCTCGCTTGCCCTGGCTAGGGACTACTCGTGTAATGACTCTCCTAGACACAGCGCGATGTCAACCCCCAATACCGGGGGAGACGAATCATGTCTAACCGTCATTGCCTCCAAATGCTTCGGGACTGCACCCAACAACTACCCGTTTGCACGACTCCTTTAAGCCATGGTAGGGTAGTAATCAAAGTACAGTGGGAACACACTCGAGGCGAAGTGACAGTGTTAGGTCAGCGGACTAAGCTGTACTCATGTCACCTGGGAACTGATAAATGACGATAGGTATAATACCAACCGGTCAGTTCCCGACGAGTCTTATCCAGTGTACTCGTAACCTAACGAGCACCCGCATACTATCTCCAGTACGACGTACTGATGGCTGTGGGACAGACCATCTCCCACTCTGGGATGAGAAGCGCATACGCTAGTCTACTCCGGAGTATCGATGCCCTGTCTCGATAGTCCTGCGACTAGGGACCTGCATAAGTATGTGCTTATAGATTACCCAGCCCCCACTATTGTGACTGCCATCACAACGCTGGTAATCAAGCAAAGATCCTAAGGGCTCCACTAATGTGTATATGTGATATACTAAAATAAACACATGTACACATTGAAGTAGAAACAAACCAAGTAGCATACTACTATATTGAGCAAGATTGTATATACAAGGTGAATATCCCAAGCTTCCATTAAGTAATATACAAACTAGTATGATACAGTAATGGCCTCTAGGGAATATAAACTAACAATCTCCCACTTGCACTAATGCCATGTACTGGCGTATCGAAGACCTATCATCTCGATCAGCCGCTCGAACTGAGTCTGGGGCAAGGCCATGGTGAATGGATCTGCAGTGTTATCTTCTGAAGCAACCCTCCGAATCTCGATCTCCTGGCGATCCACGATCTCCCTGATCAGGTGATACCGCCTCAAGATGTGTCTGGATCTCTGATGGGACCTGGGTTCCTTCGCTAAAGCTATAGCCCCGTTGTTGTCGCAATACAGAGGTATTGGATCAACAATGGATGGAACCACCTGAAGTTCTTTTAAGAACTTCCTCATCCAGACTGCTTCTTTTGCGGCATCAGATGCAGCGATGTATTCCGCTTCCATCGTCGAGTCTGCAACGGTTTCCTGTTTGGAACTCTTCCAACACACCGCCCCTCCATTGAGGGTAAAGACAAAACCCGACATGGACTTGGAATCATCCTTGTCACTCTGGAAGCTGGAGTCAGCAAAGGCCTCGATCTGGAGGTCTTTTCCGCCATACACCAAGAACATCTCCTTAGTCCTTCTCAGGTACTTGAGGATGTTCTTTACCGCTATCCAGTGTTTCTCCCCAGGGTTTCACTGATATCGGCTTACCACACTCAGTGCATATGCTACATCCAGTCTGGTACACAACATCGCATACATTATAGAGCCTACCGTAGAAGCGTAGGGTATAATAGACATGCGATCCCTCTCCAAATCAGTCTTGGGAGACATCTCTTTAGAGAGGGTGATCACGTGACAAGCCGGTAGATTACCGCGCTTGGAATCTTCCATACTGAATCTTTTCAGTATGGTGTCGATGTATCTGGACTGTGAAAGTCCTAATATTCTCTAGGATCTATCACGATGGATCCGGATCCCCAGGATGTAGGAGGTATCACCCAGGTCTTTCATAGAGAACCTGTGTGACAAGAACCCCTTGACAGATTGTAGCATAGGAATGTCATTTCCTATTAAGAGAATGTCATCCACGTATAAAACGAGGAATACTACAGTTCTCGCTACAAATCTACTATAGATGCAAGGTTCATCTGGATTTTTGATAAAGCCAAATTCCTTGACCGTCTCATCAAAACAGATGTTCCAACTCCGCGATGCCTGCTTTAGTCCGTAAATGGACTTAAGCAACTTGTACACCTTTCCGCTGCTCCCACTCTGAATGAAACCCTCTGGCTGGTCCATATAGACACACTCCTCTAAATTTCCATTTAGAAAAGCGGTCTTTACGTCCATCTGCCAAATCTCATAATCGTGGAAGGCAGCAATAGCAAGAAGGATCCGAATAGATTTCAGCATAGCTACCGGAGAAAAGGTCTCGTCATAGTCCAAACCAGGTCTTTGACGAAAACCCTTTCCAACCAGTCAAGCTTTATAGGTCTCAACCTGTCCATCTACACCAATCTTCATTTTGAAGATCCACTTGCATCCTACGGGTTTTACCCCGTCTGGAGCAATGTCCAACGTCCATACTTTGTTGGTGTACATGGACTCCATTTCGGTCCGCATTGCATCCAGCCATTTTACCGAGTCAACGCTCTGAACGGCCTGCTGGAAGCTAGTAGGCTCATCATAATCAATGATGCAATCCTCTCTATCCCCGTCTATGAGAAAACCGTAGTATCTCTCGGGCGGATGAGACTGCCTACTACTCCTGCGTAGCGGCGTAGGAATGTTCTGTTCTTTTGAACCCTCTGGTTCCACTAAGCTTTCAGTAATAGTCTGTGGTTCTGGAATTTCTTCCAGTTCTACTGTACTCCCACTTATTCGGTTTTCCAAAAACTCAGTTTCCAAGAAGTAGGCATGACGAGAAACAAAAACTTTTTGTTCCTCTTCGCAGTAGAAGAAATATCCCTTGGAGTTCTTTGGATATCCCACGAACTTGCACTGTACTGAGCGTGCCTCGAGTTTGTCTGCATGCTGCTTTTTAACAAAAGCTGGACATCCCCATGTCTTAATGTGATTAAGATGGGGCCTTTTCCCACACCACATCTCATATGGTGTGGTAGGCACAGTCTTAGTGGGAACTCGGTTCAAAAGGTATGCAGCTGATTCTAGCGCATACCCCCAGAATTATCGCGGAAACTCAGCGTTACTCATCATGGACCGTACCATATCCAATAGGGTTCGGTTCCGTCACTCCAATACACCGTTATGTTGCGGAGTGTATGGAGGAGTAAGCTGAGAGAGAATTCCGTTCTCTTTTAAATAGTCCAGGAACTCGGCACTCAAGTATTCACCACCTCGATCCGATCTTAGAATCTTGATACTTTTGCCGGTTTGTTTTTCTACTTCATTCTTATATTCCTGGAATTTTCCAAAGGCTTCGGACTTATGTTTCATTAAAAAGACATAACCGTACCTTGAAAAGTCATCCGTAAAAGTAATGAAGTAAGAATAACCGCTTCGCGCATGTGTAGACATTGGACCGCATACGTCGCTGTGTACAAGTCCCAAGAGCTCGCTCGCTCTTACTCCGTGTCCAGTGAACGGAGTCTTTGTCATCTTTCCTTTGAGACAGGATTGACAAGTGGCATACGATTGATATTCGAACGGATCCAAATATCCTTCTGTATGTAACTTAGTCAACCTTCTCTCATTGATGTGACCCAGTCTACAATGCCATAAGAAAGTTTGATTGAATTCTGGAGACTTTCTTTTGTGTGTATTCTGGACATTGAAAATCTGTGGTTAGTTTAATACGTATATACCATTGCTCAATGTACCTGACCCAATCAGAACTTGATTAAGGTGAATGTTTACAACATTACTTACAAACGCAAATTCATAACCTTCTTTAGAAACTAAAGATACAGAAACGATATTACAAGTTGCGTTGGGTATAAAAAAGCAATTACGCAAAACCAAAACATGTTCATCTGACATTCCCAGGTGATAGTCCCCCACGGTCTTAGCATCCATGCTAGCTCCGTTTGCAACTTTGAGGGTCATGTCACCTGCCTTCAAAAACCTACGGTTTCTCAACGCCTGCAAAGAATTACAGATATGAGATCCTGATCGGGTATCCAATACCCAGGAAGTAGAGTTTATTGAAAGACAGTTATCAATAACATACACACCTGAAGCTGAAGCCGCAACCTGCTTCAGATCCTGTGTTCTGGCCTTCCAAGCCCTGCAATCATTCTTCCAGTGTCCCTTCTTATGACAATAGAAGCATTCTTCTTTATCCACAAGCTGCCCCGCTTTCTTTGTTGCCTTTGCCTTTCCCTTCGTATCCACTTTACTAACACCGCCCCTTGGTTTGGCGAGGGCTTTCTTCTTCTTTCCCTTGGCTTTCGCCTTGGACCTAGAAGAGGAAGATCCTCCTACAAACAAAGTGGATGTTTCCCTACCTTTCTGTAAGGTGCCCTCTGCGCTCCTCAGCATGTTGAGGAGTTCTGAAAGTTCAACTTCCTTTTCTTGTAAGTTGAAGTTCTGGATAAACTGGGCTTAAGTGGAATGAAGGGACTGGAGAATCATGTCCGTATAGAGCTCATTCTCCAACGTGGTCCCAAGGTCCGCGAGCTCTTCTATGTAGCCAATCATCTTAAGCACGTGTTCCGCTACCGTTGATCCGACGGACAACCTTGCCGAAAATAACTTCTTCGACACTTCGTATCTTGCGATACGAGACTGCTCTCCATACAGTTCTTTTGTATGGAGAAATATGGATTCGAGGTCCATATTCTCGTGCCTCCTCTGATGTTCGTTGTCCATAGAGGCAAGCACGAGGCACCTGGCCTTCGCGCAATCAATCTCCCAAGTCTTACGGATTTCCTTATCCGCGACGCTGGAGGTGGGACCTGGGACAGGGGGAGCTTTGGTAGTAAGAAGATACCCCAGCTTGTCGTAAGTGATTGCCATTTTGACATTCCTGAGCCAATCTTTGTAGTTTGGCCCTGTCAGTATGTTTTTATCTAGAAGTAACTTAAGTCCAGTCATGTCGATTGGTCGCTGCAATTAGGAGAGAGAGAAGAAACACTCAGCATGATGCTCTTGCAAGTTTAGAATGGTTTTTAGTTTTTCTAAACAGGATGGCTCCCACTGTTTCTCGAATCCATCCTCAAACCAAAAAGGAAGAATTAGTCAGGATCAATCTCACCGTACAATACTTGCTTAACCGTTCAGCCAGACTAGTGTCGGTACTTCAAGGGAGGTTTTCCAATGCTTTCGCGAAGTTCCTTAATTTAAGAATCTCTTGTCCCTGGGGGCGTAGCCCCGCTAACACCTTTCTAGACACCTACTTGGTTTATAGCATTGATCGTTAAGTGAGAAATTTCCCGAGGAGTAGCATATACTCACAGTAGGATCGGGATCCAAATATCATCGCGTGACAAAACTGAAGGAATCCTACCGGAATCATCACACTCCAAATGGTATGCAACGCTAGCAAGTTTCAGTACTTATGAAACTCCCGATGTGGATTTTTGCCCCATGCTCTTATGACCTTGAGTTTGGCCAACAAATCATAAGTCACATGTCAAGTTCTACCCGTCGTTCTCCAGGTTAATTTGAATCCAACCGTACCTACCCTTGACTTTGGCCAACAAGGCAGTACGACTGTTCCAAACCAACGCATCTATCAATGCTGCACATGAATACCCAATAGCTACCAATCACTATGCCTTGACTTTGGCCAACAAACATAGCTTGAATACTATTGACCATTCATGTGAAACGACGGAGGGCTACGAATGATTTTGGAAAAACCGTGAACGTAGTGAACTTGATATAATCGATGGAACGAGATAGCTTTTAAAAGGAGTGGCTCAAGCTCCGCATTTTAAAAGTTGGTTTTGAAAAGAACCGAGTGGTTTTTCGAAAGTGTTCCAACGAATTTTACTTGGTTTATTTTCTTGCATTAGTTCTTTTAATGCGTGTAATTCTTGCATTAGTTCTTTTAATGCGTCCCATCATTTAATCCTACCATTGCAGAAAACAACCAAAATATGACGTACGCTTATGCCATTCGCATTCGCCATGGGGCCCCGTCATTACCCGTTAGGTTACTTAACTAACGACAGAGCGGGGGCTGGGCTAGCGCGGCTGTAAAACATAAGCAACGCCTAAATAATATCATATATAGATATATTGCAATGATAGCCATTTCAGATCACAGATGAACACATTGGATATACTAGGAACCCGCAATTCGTACGAGCCTGTAACGAAAAGCAGATTACACGGTCGCGGTGAATAGCCAATACCCCACCCAAGACCCCTACCGGTGCGGCAAACTACCCGCCAAGTACCCGAAGCGAAGCAACCTCCCTCAACTCCGTGAGTAGACCACTCGGCACTTCGGGATACCCGGTAGTTTGTGCACCCCCTCCATGGGTCTATCCTAGGAGCAAAAACAGTAAAAAGAAATTATACAATGACGGCTACAACCCCGACCCGGTTGTGCGGCCATATAAATAATTATTACATCAATTTACAAATTTACATGAATTGAAAGAAAAGAAAACTCTCGTCTCACAACCCCCGGCTATTCACCCGCGACAATCCAATGAATTCATATACACAAACCAATAACATTACAGATCACAGATTTGTATAACCCCCACTAATCGACATATAGCGATTAGCAGACGTTCAATACAAATATCACATCACAGATAAAAACCCGTCAGCTTAAGTCTTTAGAAGTTCGATCAAAATACGGTTTTTAAAGCCCCAAAAACAAAATTTTCTTTCTGGAAAATCTGGGCTGAAAAGACATATTCCAAAAATCCTAAAACAACCCCAGAAACACACTGCACAAAATTTGGACCTCGGCCGAGTCAACTCGGCCGCGGAACTGCGGCGGGAGCGTGCTCCCGCCGCGTTTCAGGGGCGCTTTGACCAGTTCGTTGGACCAAATTTTGTGGGTGTTTAATAAAAAGCCTGAGCCAATTTTTAAGATGAAATTTATCATTTTTTTCAACAGAAAAAAATTCGGCAGAAACTTGACATATCGGGTTCGTTTCGCGACTTTTTTTTGATCGATAAGTCCATGCTTTGACCAGTTCGTTGGACCAAATTTTTTTCAACAGAAAAAAATTTTGTGGGTTCGTTTCGCGACTTTGCTAACATGTTAGATAGAGTTTAACTTGGCTCTGATACCACTATAAGTCCATGCTACCTCTCCCGGTACTTTCGGGCATGCGGAATTTGGTGAAAAATAATTTTCTAGAGGCGGTAACATGGACTCAAAACCGTATCTTTGTTAAACATCTAACTAACAACCTAACTATGAGTCGTTAACTACTCGGTTAGGGGGTTATACCTTTATTTCTTGAACTCCTTCGTCTTCAAACCTTGATGGTGTACGGATCGGCTTCACCCCGTCGTCTCCTTGCGCCGAAGATCGATCCACCCGAAAGCTTCTACCTTTGGCTTCTTCTTCGAACTTTGAAGAAACTAGTTCACTCGGTTTGCTAAACCTTGTGAACTAGAGTGAGTAGAGGAGAGTGTGTTGGGATTTTTCTCTATGGTTCTTGCTTCTCAACACATGAGACAAGTGAACCATAGACTAGAGAGAGGGAGAGCAAGAGGAAGAAGATGAGAGCTTAAGAACAAGAGAGAGAATGAAAAATGATAGAATGAAAAAGACGTTTCTCTCTTGGCTCTCATAATCTAAAGCCATCATAACAAAACATAGCAATCAAGTATTATGTGATGGTTTAAGCTACAATAGCCATATCATTTCATGCACTCATTTTGCACAAGAGAAACAAGCAAGCAAAAGTCTTTGCCATGAAATGATAGCCATTGTCATCATGATGGTCCACTAGTTCAACCTAGTCAACCGGTCAACAAAGTCAACAAGTCAACAAAGTCAACCCCTCAACAACCATGTCACCATAATACTTAATTAATATTATTGTTAATCATATATCATATTCTCATTAGGTTTTACCAAAAAGTCAATGGTCAACAGTCAACAGTCAACAACCCTAATGAGAATCCTCTGCCTCTGTCTTTCCGTCAACTGTACATACACACCCGCATCCGCGTTCCGAGGAACACGAATACATACGAGATAAAACCAATCCCAAAACGTACACTAGGATCTGGCTTAAACCAAAGCCCGCTAGTGTTAACTGTCCGGACACTGTACGTGCACAAGTGCACGGATGTGACCGAACCCTGTCGCAAAACCATGCGACCTGTTGCAAAACCATGCGACCTCTACTCATTTGCCTAAAGGCGAATAGCTTTCTGTGTGGGACTCTAAAGACTCGACACTACGCTGGCAGTGGGTTTAACCACAGACCGCAAGCGGCACTAGCTGTGCGTAACGGTTCCCAGGTAGATGCCGACAAGAAGACCGACGAGGTGAAACCCATCTGAACTCCTACTGAGCCTGAATGTGACAGTCTCCGTACAGTCCGGTCTGTTCGTCTGATACATCTCATGGCGGGCCTAGGGGGGTGGTAAACGTCAGTCCCCTAATAGCGGTACAAGTCGTGTCGGAGTGAAGCCCAAAACACCCTGAGATAACACTGGAAACCTACCAGTATATCTCGCTTGCCCTGGACAGGGACTACTCGTGTAATGGCTCTCCTAGACACAGCGCGATGTCAACCCCCAATACCGGGAGAGACGAATCCTGTCTAACCGTCACTGGCTCCAAATGCTTCGGGACTGCACCCAACTACTACCTGTTTGCACGACTCCTTTGAGCCGTGGTAGGGTAGTAATCAAAGTACAGTGGGAACACACTCGAGGCGAAGTGACAGTGTCAAGTCAGCGGACTAAGCTGTACTCATGTCACCTGGGAACTGATAACTGACGATAGGTATAATACCAACCGGTCAGTTCCCGACGAGTCATGTCTAGTGTACTCGTAACCTAACGAGCGCCCGCATACTATCTCCAGTACGACGTACTGATGGCTGTGGGACAGACCATCTCCCACTCTGGGATGAGAAGCGCATACGCTAGTCTACTCTGGAGTATCGATGCCCTGTCTCGATAGTCCTGCGACTAGGGACATACAAAAGGATGTGCTTATAGATTACCCAGCCCCCACTAGTGTGACTGCCATCACAACGCTGGTAATCAAGCAAAGATCCTAAGGGCTCCACTTATGTGTATAGGTGATATACTAAAATAAACATATGTACACATTGAAGTAGAAACAAACCAAGTAGCATACTACTATATTGAGCAAGATTGTGTATACAAGGTGAATATCCCAAGCTTCCATTAAGTAATATACAAACTAGTATGATACAATAATGACCTCTAGGGCATATATACTAACACTGTCGATAAGAAGGCCGATGAGAAAAATCATCAGAACTCCTACTGAGCCTGTCTGTGGCAATCTCCGTACAGTCCAGTCTGTTCGTCTAAGTGTATCGAATATCAGGCCTAGGGGGCGATAAGCTTCAGACCCCTAATAGCGCAATAAGTCGTGTCGGAGTGAAACCCAAAACACCCTGAGAAACTACTGGAGTACCTACTAGTAAATCTTGCTTTCCCTGGTCAGGGAATTTGTGTAACGACTTTCCGAATTCAGCGCGCATCAACACCCAATACCAGGAGAGACGAATCCTATCTAACCGCCACTGCCTCCAAGTCCTTCGGGACTGCACCTAACTACTACCTATTTGCATGACTTAATAGAGCCCTGGTAGGGTAGTAATCTAAGAACAGTGGGAACACACTTGAGGCGAAGTAGCAGTGTTAAATCAATGGACTATGCTGTACTCATGTCACCTGGGAACTGCTACCTGACGATATGTATATTACTAACCAGCAGTACCCCACGAGTTCGTCCAGTGTCACTCATAACCCAATGAGCACCTGCATATTATCTCCCGTACGACATACTGATGGTTATGGGACAGACCATCTCCCCTGCTGGGATGAGAAGCGTTTACATTAGTCTAATCTGGAGTATCGATACCCTGTCTCGATAATCCAACGACTAGGGATCTGTATAAGGATGTTCTTGTAGAGTACCCATCCCCTACTAGTGTGACTGCCATCACAATGCTGGTAGTCAAGCAAAGATCCCAAGGGCTCTACCAATATGTATTAGCGACACGTTAAAAGAAATATACACACATATTAAGATAGATACAAACCAAGTAGCATACTACCATATTGAGCAAGACTTTCATAAATCCGTGTATATATCCCAAGCTTCCAAAATGTAATATACAAACTAGTAGTATACAATAATGGCCTCTAGAGTATATCACACTAACAAGTATTGGATCAACAATGGAAAGAACCACCTGAAGTTCAGTTTAGAACTTTCTCATCCAGACTGCCTCTTTTCCGGCATCACAAGCAGCGATATACTTCGCTTCCATTGTCGAGTCAGCAACGATGTCCTGCTTAGAGCTATTCAAACAGACCGCCCCTCCACTGATGGTAAAGACAAAACCCGATATGGACTTGGGGTCATCCTTATCACTCTGGAAGCTGGAGTCAGCAAAGGCCTCGATCTGGAGGTATTTTCCGCCGTACACCAAGAACATCTCCTTAGTCCTTCTCAGATACTTGAGAACATTCTTTACTGCTATCCAGTGCTTCTCCCCTGGGTTTGACTGATACTGGCTTACCAATCTGAGTGCGTAAGCAATATCTGGTCTGGTACATAACATCGCATACATTATAGAGCCTATCGCAAAGTGTAGGGTATAATTGACATGCGAGCCCTTTCCAAATCAGCCTTAGGAGGCATCTCTTTGGAGAAAGTGATTCCGTGACAAGACGATAGACTGTCGCGCTTTGAATCTTCCATACTAAATCTTTTCAGTATGGTGTTGATGTACTTTTACTGCGAAAGTCCCACCATGCTCTTTGATCTATCACGATTGATCTAGATCCCCAGAATATAAGCGGCATCACCGAGGTTTTCTTGGAGAATCATTGTGACAAGAATCCTTTGACTGATTGTAGCATAGGAATGTCATTTCTATCAAGTGAATGTCATCTACGTACTCGATGAGGAATTCCACAGTTCTCGCTACAATCTTACTATATATGCATGGTTCATCTGGAGTTTTGATAAAGTCGAATTCTTTGACCGTCTTATCAAAACAGATGTTCCAACTCCGCGATGCCTACTTTAGTCCATAAATGGACTTAAGCAGCTTGCACACATTCCCGCTGCTCCCACTCTCAATGAAACCCTCTGGCTGACCCATATAGACGCACTCTTCTAAATATCCATTCAGAAAAAGACATTTTTACGTCTATCTGCTAGATCTCATAATCGTGGAAGGCAGCAACGGCAAGATGGATCCGAATGGATTTGAGTATAGCCACTGGAGAAAAGGTTTCATCATAGTCCTAACTAGGTCTTTGACGAAATCCTATTGCAACAAGTCTATCCTTATAGGTTTCAACCTGTCCATCTACACCAATCTTCTTTCTGTGGATCCATTTGCAGCCTACGGGTTTTAACCCTTCTGGAGCAAAGTCCAAAGTCCATACTTTGTTAGTGTACATTGACACTATCTCGTCCCGTAGTGCATCCAGCCATTTCGCTGAGTCACCGCTGTAAGTCTATGTTACACACCCCGGTAGTTTACGTGGAGGTGGAATAGGTAAAAATCAAAATTTTCTTACTTAGTAACATAGACTATGCTTGAGGATCTTTGCTAAACCATTTCTAACAAACTAACAAAGAGGTTCTATCTACTATGCTAGAAGATTATACCTCATGATACCGGTCCTTCTGGTCTTCTCCGCTGTCCTCCTCGTCTATGTGGGCTCTGAGGATCGATCTGGATTGTAGTCACCTCCACGACCTCCTTGAGTCGAAGATAATCCACCCGAGAGTCTATAGTCCGAGCTCCACCTCCTAACTGAGGTAACTAGGGCAACAAGTTTGCTAAGCTTGATGTCCTAGGTGATTTAGAGTTAGAAGATGGATTTGTTTGTCTATTTAAAACCTAATTTTCTTAACACATGAGACCATTAGGAATTTCTAGTGAGGAAGAAGAAGGAGAGCAAACATGGCAGCTCTCATGAAGAGAGAGAAAGCAAATGAGATAATGATCCATTTTATAAAATAAAACTAATCTTTTATCATGATAATTGAGATGGATAAATTGATTTGACCATTATCATGTCACAATAAATGCTAAGCCAAAATATCTGGTGCTTAACAAAAATATCTAAGTCAACAAAAGTCAACAAGGTCAAATGTTCAAACCCAATTAGCCATGACACAATTATTTTTAATAAAAGATTAGTAAACATAATCCTCCACCTCATAATGGTTTTAATTAAGTCAATGGTCAAAACCCAAATGAGGCATCTCCTTCTTTGCTCCTCACAACCGTGCGTACACACCCGCATCCGCATTCCGAAGAATATGAATACTAAGAGACAAAACTAATCCATCAATGTAATACTAGGGTCCGGCTTAAACCAAAGCCCACTAGTATTATCCGTCCGAATATCATACGCGCACAAGTGCACGTAAGTGATCGTAGCCTTGCTGTAAAACCATACGGCCATTACACCTTTTGCCCAGTGCAGGGAAACTCTCTGTGTGGGACTCTAAAGACTCGACAGTATGCTGGCAGTAGGTTTAACCACAGGCCGCAAGCGGTACTAGCTGTACGTAACGGTCCCCAGGTAGATGTCGATAAGAAGGCCGATGAGGAAAACCCATCCGAACTCCTACTGAGCCTGAATGTGACAATCTCCGTACAGCCCAGTTAGTTCGTCTAAGAATATCGCATATCGGGCCTAGGGGGCGGTAAATGTCAGACCACTAATAGCGGTATAAGTCGTGTCGGAGTGTAGCCCAAAACACCCTGAGAAACTACTGGAACACCTACCAGTAAATCTCGCTTGCCCTGGCCAGGGACTTTGTATAATGGCTCTCCAGACACAGCGCGATATCAACCCCCAATGCCGGGAGAGACGAGTCTTGTCTAACCGCCACTGCCTCTAAGTGCTTCGGGACTGCACCCAACTACTACCTGTTTGCATGACTCCTTTGAGCTGTGGTAGGGTAGTAATAAAAGTACAGTAGGAACACACCCGAGGCGAAGTAGCAGTGTCAAGTCAACGGACTGAGCTGTACTCATGTCACCTGGGAACTGCTATCTAACGATAGATATAGTACCAACTAGCAGTTCCCGATGAGTCATGTCCGGTGTACTCGTAACCTAACAAGCACCTGCATACTATCTCCAGTACGACGTACTAATGGCTGTGGGACAGACCATCTCCCCTGCTGGGATGAGAAGTGTATACACTAGTCTTCTCCGGAATATCGATGCCCCGTCTCGATAATCCTACGACTAGGGACCTGTATAAGGATGTGCTTGTAGATTACCCAGCCCCTACTAGTGTGACTGCCATCACAATGTTGGTAATCAAGCAAAGATCCTAAGGGCTTCACTAATATGTATGAGCAATATGCTAAAAGAAACACATGCACATATTGAAGTAGAAACAAACCAAGTAGCATACTACCATTTTGAGAAAGATTGTCAATACAACTGTGAATATCCCAAGCATCCATTAAGTAATATACAAGCTAGTATGATACAGTAATGGCCTCTAGGGCATATACACTAACAATCTCCCACTTGCACTAGGGCCATGTACCGGCGTATCGAAGACCTATCATCTCGATCAGACTCTCGAACTATGTCTGAGGGATGGCCTTCGTGAGTAGATCTGCAGTGTTATTCTTCGTGAGTAGATCTGCCCGTGAAGCCTGGTGACAAGCGCACGGACCTGCAGAAAAAGATCGACGCGCTGGAAGAGTATAACCAGAAGGCGCGGACCCCAATCCCGCTCCAAGAGTTCCTCAGCCATGTCCTTGAAGACGGAGATGATGGAGAACACTCGTCGGATGAATCTGAAGATTACGCGGCAAGTTGCCATGTGATCTCTCACTCGTCGACAGACGAGGAAGAAGCACCTTGCACCGAAAGACTGGGGCAGGGCCTGAACCGGAACTTCTGTGGCCGACAGACGAAATGATCGACGCCTTTCTAAATGAAATTCATCTGAAAAGTAAAGCTGATCGGGAGCGTGAGATGACCATATTTGAAAAAGCCAAACGCCGGCGACTGGACGAAACAGTCGAGACACTTCCGCGGAATCAATGGACATCCGTCGTGAATAAAAACAAGTTCTAGATGAGGAAAAGGTTTGCTAAAGCCATATCAATTGGGATGAAGCTACCACCCTCCGATGCGAACGCTCTTAGTGAAGGAGAAACACATCCTAGCTACTGTCTATATCATCGAAAGATTTCGCACCCCGCCGAAGAGTGCAACGCTTTTACAAGATGGTGGCAGGGATATGTTGCTCACCGGCAGCATTTCAAGCGGATGAAACGCAAAACTCGCCGGGAGCAAAGAAATACGACCGAGGAGCATAAAAGAACCACCGGCAATTGCCGCGTGATTAACGCCGGGGGATCACAATTTTTCACATTCGGGAGCGACTCTGACGAGGAAATGGCTGTTGGCCCTCTCTTTAAAGAGTCCACTTTGGGAAAAAAGGAAGAACCGAAGGCTTGCGAAAATATCCAGCTCCGCAATCGTACACTTCCAGAAAAGAATCTTGGACCCGCGAACAGAAAAGATAAAGGAAAAGAGAAGGTCTCTGAAGATATCGCCCTAGATGACCAAGTCATGAAAGAGCTGATCGCCAAGGACCCGCCAAGGAAAAGTAAGGTGGACTACAACATTCTGGCACACTAGAGGAAGTTACCCTCGCAGCTCAGCATTCTCGACGCTCTTTTACTATCAAAAGAAGAAAGGGACTCATTAATCAAGGCGCTACAAGAACCAGAGCAATTCCAAGCTTTTCTCGCCGAAGAAAAGATGAACAACGAGGTGGAGGAAGTACACACAGCCGATATCACCTTCGGTGACGAAGACCTCCTCCTTGGGACGTGCGAGCACAACCATCCCCTCTATGTCTCAGGGTACTGCCACGATATAAAGATATACAAAATCCTGGTCGACAATGGGTCTTCCTCCTTAACGTGCGAGTGTTGAAGGAAATCTGCATGAGCGTCCAGCATCTCGCTCGTGATAAAATCACCATCTCCGGTTTTGACTCCCAATCATCGTGGACTCTCGGGTATGTGATATTGACTTTACGATTCGGGCTACTCTTCACGGATATTAAATTTCATTTCATTGACGCCAAGACATGCTATAATGCTTTGCACGGCCGGCCTTGGTTACACGAGTACAACATCATCCCTTCTACACACCATCAGTGTATGAAATACTTTCAGGATGGTCTCGAGTATACCGTAACAAGAGAGTTAAACCCGTTCTCCATGGATGAATTCCGTAAGTATGAAGATGCAAAATATTTCTTGCCAGATTTCGAGGACACGGAGAGATGTCACAAACCGGAGAACAATGCTATCACCACCATTCCGGTATTTGGGAGTGATACTGAGGAAGAGGAAGAGATAGTTTTTTCAGGTCCACCCTGGTACAACAAGCCGGGAACGCCCGCTCCTATGTTAATCTTCGGCAGCGACTTAGAAGACGAGGTTAATGCTATATTCTCCGCTCGGCCACCAATACAAGCATTCGCTGGTGATAATCAGAGTTTGCAAATTACCATGATTCCGCAGGAGCACTACAAAGATCTCAACGCACTTGAAGCTTATAGCGTATAAGAGCTACAAACATTTTACGTCCCTTCCAAGCGAAAAGGTAAACATGCAATCCTATTCTACCGATCCACGGAAACAAGAGTGGAGAAAGAAGTCTGGCATGGCGCGGATTCTACACTTGACAGGCTCCAGCCCATCCGTCTGCCTAGATATTACATAGAAGGCTTGAAAAGGCTATTGAAACGCCAAGGGATACCCTTCAAACAGACCGCTCGAAAATCTAAGTTCTATGACAGGATCTGGAACGTTCTCGGAATTCAGCGCAAGTTGCCCAACGGGAGAATAGAAGAGATCGGGCTTGGATATGTTCAGTCCAAGAAACAGGAGCTACTCCGTGACTGGTACGTCATACATGACTTTGATGAAAAAGGAGATGCTCAATGGGAGAATGCTAACCCTGAACCAGAAAGAGCCCTCGACGTGAAAGTGCCCAATCCGTCGTTAGAAGAACAAATGGACAAACTTATAAGGGAAGCTGGTCAAAAGGTTCGAGATGACCACAATTGCGAAATGGCCGTCTACGAGAACGCCAGGACGCAACGCCTTCTTCAACAGGCTGTGAAAGATTAAAATGCCCCTCCCTGTCAACCTGTTGTACAAAAGGCCCAACGCAAAGGAAGAAACAAGTCAAAGAGCGGAAAAGGCATTCAACAACGATAAAGCGGGACCAAGAAGTCACGCGATCGGGAATCGAGCGGTCCGGATTTGTCCCTTATGAAGAAGATGAGTCCAGCATACTCTTTTCCTCAAGACAAGACAAAGAAGATACTTGATCTTGCCATAAGACATCAAATGTTTACACTCCCGGAGTCCAAGCACCCCGAGCAAGCTAACGAGGTCTCCCATCCAGACTATTGCTCTTATCACCGAGCAATTGGACACCCTCTCGAAGACTGCTTCACCTTCAAGAACTGGGTCGAAGACCGATATCAGCTCGGCAAGTTCGCTCTATCTGACAGTTGGAGGATTATTCCGCCGCAGAGGCATGGACCCAAATCCACGAGGGTAGACCCAGATCCACATTGGTCTTGGAAGCGAGCTCGTACTTGTCATATGATAACGATATCAAAAGAAGAACTCGAGAATATGGATGACCTCCCCTGGTGCTTCGAAAACAAGGATGACGAGGTAATCTCAGAGTTTCCACCGGCGCCAAAAGAGCTGGAAGATGGAATACATACCACTGCAGATAACCTCAAGAAAATTGATTTGGGGACGACAAGTGACCCGCGACAGACATTTGTCAGTGAGTTGCTGTCTGAAGAAAGGGTAGCTACACAAAAAGACGTGCTTATGCAGCATAAAGATTGCTTCGCATGGAACTATTCCGAGATGCCAGGACTAGATCCAGAGATTGTTGTCCACAAACTGGCAATATCCCCGGACGTCAAGCGAATCAAACAAGCGCCAAGGAGAATGCGGCTTGAGCTTGAGATGAGTATCAACGCCGAGATCAAGAAGCTAATCGACTCCGGCTTCATCCAAGAAGTTCAGTATCCTGATTGGATTCCCAACATCATCCCAGCGATGAAGAAGAATGGGATGGTGCGCATCTGCGTAGACTTTCGGGATCTTAATAAAGCTTGCCCGAAGGACGACTTCCCAGTACCGGTCACCGAGTTGATGATAGACAATACGTCCACTCACGAAGTTTTCTCCTTCATGGACGGCTCATCAGGATATAATCAGATAAAGATGCATCCCGAAGACCAGAAGCACACCGCTTTCCGGACCCCTTTAGGTATATTTTGCTACAAGGTGATGCCTTTTGGTCTAAAGAACGCCGATGCCACCTATCAGAGGGCCATGACGAAAATCTTCGATGAACTTATACATGAAATCGTCGAATGCTATATCGACGACCTCGTGGTTAAAAGCAAATCATACGAGGAACATCTCGAGCATCTGAAGATCGTATTTCAATGCCTTCGGCAATACAACTTGAAGATGAACCCTCTCAAATGCGCGTTCGGAGTATCCTCGGGCAAATTCCTAGGATTCATTGTCCGACACCGAGGCATCGAGATAGATCCGTCAAAGATCAAGGCGATCATGGAAATGGCTCCGACAAGAGCTCTTAAACAATTGCAGTCTCTCCAGGGAAAGCTCGCGTATATCCGGCGATTTATTGCTAATCTTTCAGGGAAATGCTGTCCTTACAGTCACCTGATGAAGAAAGGAACCCCGTTCGTCTGGGATCAAAAATGCCAAAGCGCGCTGGACGAAATCAAGCAATACCTGCAGAATCCGCCGGTGTTGGCTGCCCCGGTCAAGGGAAAACCTCTCATTCTGTATACAACCGCCCTTGATGGTTCTTTAGGCGCGCTGTGGGCACAAGAGAATGACCAAGGGAAAGAAAGAGCTCTCTACTACCTGAGTCGAGTTCTCCTGGGGGCAGAAAGCAATTATTCTCCCATCGAAAAACACTGTCTGCCGTTAACCATCACGATTACGAAACTCAGGCACTACGCATTGGCGCATGAAGTCCGTCTCATATCGAAAGTGGATCCCCTCAAATATTTGATGTCAAAGGCCATACTGACGGGTCGGCTCGCTAAATGGGCCTTGCTCTTGATGGAGTTCTCAATAACCTATCAGCCTCTTAAGTCAGTGAAAGGCCAGGCCATCGCCGATTTCCTCGCTGAACATCCGATACCGGCCGATTCTCCCTTGAATTGCGAACTGCCAGAAGAACATGCGTTTGACACGATCGACGGAAGTGGTACCCGGTGGGAACTTTATTTCGATGGAGCATCCTCCATGAAGAAGCGCAAATAAAACACGCCCATAATCAAATCAGGGGTAGGCCTTATCTTCATGACCCCACAAGGAGGGATAATGCGCTTTTCTTTATCCTTAACAGAGCCGAGAAAAAACAATGAAGCCGAGTATAAATCTTTGATAGCGGGTCTCGAGATCGCCATCGACATGGGCATTGAAAATCTCCTCATATACGGAGACTCCCAATTGGTCGTTAGTCAAGTAAACGACGACTATCAAACGTGCAAACCAGAATTGGTGAAGTATGTAGGGTTGCTAGGCACACGCACAAGGGTCTATGAGGCATCAACCATGCCCGATTAAAAATTTAGCCGTGCCGAACAACCCGAATACGGAACTTTAAACTAGAGATTAGGCGAAAACTAACATGTTAACAACTTAACACTAAGTGAGAGGGATTACAACCTTTGTAGATCCGGTCCTTCACTTCATATGCTCCGTGTTGTGGTTCCTTCGCTGCGATCATCGGGTTCCGGGCTCTCGAGAGGTTCCACGAAGAGAAAGATGCAACCTATGCTTCCGATCTTCGATACTAAGATGATCTACCTTGAAGTTTCTTTAATGCAAGCTAACACTCATGAAATGATGTGAACACCCTCATGTAAATGGCAAGGGAAGATGAGGATGATGAAGTAGGATTCTTGCTCTCTTTATTTATCTTTTTCTCATATTTATTCATCACTTTGGAAAAATCAAGGAAGCTTTTTCATGAAAGAATGAAGGAAGAAGAAGATGAACATGATAGAATTCTTTTGTGATGAATAGGAAAAGAATAATATGATGAATTATGGAACATGGTCAAGTAAACCTTTGTAGAGAATTAACCAAGGGTTAGGGTTTGGGTTGAGTTAAGAATGAGTCACTCACAAATATCTTTATCATGACAAAATGAAAAGCTTCTAGAATCAACTAGAAGACTTAACCCTAATCCAAACCCTAATCATGTTTAAACTCCACAAAACATGTTGCATTAGTTATCATATCATGTTACAATATTATATATCACATATATAATATTTATTGTAACAAAATAAAATAATATAATTAACATATATCGCATATATATCAATGTATTACCCGAGTGAGAAAAAGAATCTTTTAGTGAGCTAATATTAGTTAATGTCTTTTAATATATCATATATATTATTATACATTAAATTATCGAATCAACACTTGATCCGACAATCCGGCTATATCGCATATAACCGACTAATATTTATCCGTACCGATTCATCGAATCAACACTTGATTCGATGACCCGGCTGATATCAAATATCGCGAGAATATAATACGGTATCACATATCGCATTATCCTCGGTCCCGCACATATCTCATACATGCTCCTACTCCGTTTTGCCTGAGTCAAGAAACCTCTGTGTAGGACTCTAAAGAATCGTCAATACGCCGGCAGTAGGTGATGATCATATCAAACACCCACAAGCTGCAAGCGGTCAGCTAAACGTAACAGCTACCCAGGTATTGAGCGCTCAGAAGATCAACAAGCAAGCCTGTACATTCTCCTGTGAATCCAAACAGTAACACTCCCGTACAGTCCGGTCTCGTCGTCTGATATGTTGCATATCTCGCCTAGGGGTGGTAAACGTCAGACCCCAGTAGCTCGATAAGTCGTGTCGATTTGAGGTCTATAACAGTTCGAGAAACTACTGATAACACTTACCAGTAAATCTCAGCAACCCTGGCCAGGGATTTCCGGTTATAGCCAATCGAACACAGCACAACATCAACTCCCTATACCGGGAGAGACGAATCCCCTCCTATCGCTCATTGCCTCCATGTGATTCGGGACTGTACCCAAAAGCCACCTTTTTGCACGCCCTCTTGGACATGGTATGATGGAAATCAAAGCACAGTGGGAACCACACAAGACTCTATGACGATCTCGGGTCAACAGACTACTCTGTACTAGTGTCACCGGAGAACTGCCATCTGACGTATGGTATAATACCATCTGGGAGTTCTCGGCGAGTCCGTCTAGTGTACCCAGTCTCCACTGAGCACCCGTACACCATCCTTGATGTCAAACATCGATGGATATGGGATCATCCATCGCCCATCATATGGGTCAAGATGCGTATACGCTAGTCTACTCTGGTGTATCGATGCCCTGTCTCGATACACCCTCGACTAGGAACAGTTATAGGATGTACTCGTCGACTACCGTGGCCCCACTAGTATGATCTCATCATAGTCCCAGTAGTCGAGTACACATCCTAAGGGCTTTATCAAGATGTAACATAGAGACGATCAGAGTACATGTTAAGATAAAGTACAACCAGATAGCATACTATCATGTCGAGCAAGAAAGTCCTCCCTATATATGTCCAAGCATCCATTACAATATACATCGTATGCACAGTAATGTCCTCTAGGGCATACATATAACTAACAATCTCCCACTTGCACTAGGGCCATCTGTTGTGGTATCACATACCCAACACTTAGCTGCGGTTGTAGTATCTCATACTCAACCATCCCATAAAAGTCTCTACTGGGGAAAAAGGCCTTTGTGAGTGGATCCGCGCTGTTGTCCTCTGTGTGTACTCTCCTAACCTCGATCTACCTGGAGATTAACCATCTTCATGATCAGGTGATACTGCCTAAGAATTATATCTGGATTTCTGATGGGACGGTAGTTCCTTGGCATAAGCCACAACTCCATTGTCACACAATGGTAGGAACGAAGTTCATCGCATGAACTTTTATGTATCCAGACTGCCTCTTTGGTAGCATCCTTGGTAACGATGTATCTTGCCTTTAATCATCTAGTATGTCACGGTATCTAGCTTGGAACTCTTCCAACATACTGTCCCTCCACTGAGGGTATAGACAAGCCTGCGACTGACATTCAATCATCCTTATTACCCTGGAACCCTTCCAGTGATTCTCCCCAGGATCGATTGATACCATCTCACTACAACTAGTGAGTATCCTAACATCCAATTAGATCTATCTCATAGATCCAAAACCCAGGATTTAGGAGGTATCATTTTGATCCTATATGGAGAATCCTTGTGATAAGCGGAGATTGACCGAGCGTAGCATAGGAAACTCCTTACCTATCAAGAGTATGTTATCCACGTACTCTACGAGGATCACCACCATACTCTCTACTACCTTTTTGTATGTACAAGGTTCATCTACCATTTTGATGAAGTCAAACTCTTTGACTACCACATCAAAATAGATGTTCCAACTCCGCGATGCCTGCTTTATCCTATAAAGCATCTTGCACACGTTTCCGCTGCTCCTACTGTCTACGAAGCCCTCTGGCTGTGTACTTATAGACGCTCTCTTCTAAAATATTACTTAGAAAAGCAGTCATGACACCCAACCACCAGATATAGTAGTCATGGTATGTAGCCGTGGCAAGTAGGATCTGGATGGACTTAAGCATAGATCCTTAGAAAAGGTTTCAACATAATCCATACCTGGTCTATGATGCAAACCTTTGACAAGTCTAGCTTTGAAAGTCTCAACTTTTCCATGTACACCAAGTAATCTTCTCAAGATATACTTGCTCCTGATAGGGATTTAACCCTTCAGATAAGGCAACCAAAGTCCATACTTTGTTGGTGTATAAGGATTCCATCTCAGATCGATAAGCATCCAGCCATTCTTACAGAGTCCCACTCCTGATGGCCAGCTCGAAACTAGGTGGGTCATCATCTCATGATGCAATCCTCGCTCCCACTGTCATAGAGAAACCGAAGTATCTCTCAGGTGGGTGAGGAACCGTACTAGATCGGCGGAGAGGCTGAGGTTCGTTGGAAACTATTGAATCTTTTGGTTCTACCAAATTATCAGCTGCAGTTTGTATAGCTGGAACCTTTCCAGTTCTACATAACAGACCTTGCCTCGAGCTTGTCCGGATTTTGCTTTTAGACATAGTCCGAACAACCCCAAATCTTAACAAGCTTAAGATATGGGCTCTTCCCTTTCCATATCACATATGAAGTGGTAGGCAACTGATTTGATTTGAACCCTATTCAATAGGTATGCAGCTTCTCAAGTACATAACTCCCAAAAGGAAATAGGCAACTCAGTAGTACTCATCATAGAGCACACCATATCACATAGGGTGCTATTGCTCCGCCCAGATATACCATCGTGCTATGGTGTATACGGAGGAGTAATGCTGAGAGAGCATCTCATTCTCCTTTAGAATAGTCCAGGAATTCCGTGCTCAAGTATTCTCCTCCTTGATCACATCAAATGACGTAATACTTTTACCCGTATTTTTGGTTCTCTACTTCTAACTTATATTCTGTGAATATCTAAAAAGGTTCGGACTTGTGTTTCAACTAGAACATATGTCTGAATCTTGAGAGATCATCAGAGAATGTAATGAAGTACAAAGAACCGGTCCTGGCATGTGTAGACAGGGGACCTTCATACATCAGCATGTATCAATCCCAAGAGTTCACTAACTCTTTCTCTGTTTCCAATAAACAGAGCTGTGGTCATCGTATCTTTGTGACATGACTGGCAAGTTTCACAAGATGTAAATTCAAACTAATTTAAATATGCATCTTTATGTAACTTCAGCCAGTCGGGTCGCATTGATATGACCTAGTCTACAATGCCTCAAGAAGGATTCGTTCATTTCTGAACTCTTCCTCTTGTGTGTGTTCCGTATACTAAGAACTGTAATTTGATTTAGAACGTCAATGCTTTTAGATAACGTGCCTGAACCGATCAACTCTTGATATAGGAAATGTTCTAAACATTATCCAACAATACAAAATTTTATCATTTCTTTACTAATAAAGAGACTGATATGATTTTGTATATCAGGTTCGGTATCTAATAACATTCGTTCAGAATCAATGTATTCAGGTAATACAGGGTGATAGTGACCAACAGACTTGGCTGCAACACTTGCACCGTTTTCTGTCTCATGAAACTTATCACCCGTTCTCAGTTCTCTACCTATCTGTAGCCCATGTAACAGATTACATATGCGGGATCCTGATCCGGTATCACATACCCAGGACATAAAGGATACTGAGAAACAATTCTGTGTAATGAACACACCCGAAGATGATGCATCAGCATGCACTTTCTTCGTTTGGGCGGCACGGGAAATCTGGTATTCCCCAATTTCCTGCTCTGTCTTATAACAATTATAAGTTGGAGCGGGACCAACGTTCCCCAGCTCAGTATAACAAGCGGGTTCAGTCAATATATCCGTTTTATTATCTTGATTAAGGCGTGATATGGTCGCTATCTGGAGAGAGAGAGAAGAAAACACTCAGCGTATGCTCTGGCAAGATTAGATTGGTTATCTAATATATCTAATCAGGATGTCTCCCACTGTTTTAATCAAATCTTCCTTCAAACCCTAAAAGGAAAGACTAGCCGGGATTAATTACACGCTACAAGTTCGCCAATCTTTCAGCCAGGCCAGTGTCGGTACTTTGAGGGAGGTCCCCCGTGCTTTCGCACGAACCTAATTAAAGTAAACCTCGTTTTCCCATAGGCGTAACCCCGTTAACACCTTTCTAGACACCTACTTGATCGGCTAATTGTAATGTACAAAACTCTCCCAGGAGTAACTCTTACTCGCAGCGGGCATCGGGATCCAACTATCTCATAGAATGTATGCAATCTCATTGTAAATTTCAACACTTGAAATTCCCAATAATATTTTGCCCCTAGCGTCCTATGACCTTGACGAATGCCAAACCACCCATAGTCCGCTAGCCAAGTTCAACCCGTACATTTCTTGATTGAATTAAACCCACCCGCACGACCCTTGACGAATGCCAAACAACGCCGTACGAATACCCTAATCCAATCGCATCGTATGCTAGCAGATAAGCACTAGTTAGCTACCGTACACTACGCCTTGACGAATGCCAAACTACCGCAGCACGAATACTAAGTAGTACTTATCTTAAATGACGGAGGGCTACGACGGGTTTTTAAGAAAACCCTTTGCATAATGAACTTGATATCGTTGTAGAATCGAGTGATTTTAAATGGAGTGTTTTTGAGGCCTTTCTAGTTTTGCTAAAGGGGTCACTCCCGGTGAAGGGATCGTCGGCCCTTTCCTCATCGAATAAGGTGCAGGATATATCATATATACCACTATGCAAAGCAGAAACTATAGAAGCAATCAAAAGACAAACCGAGTTTGTAGCATCTGCCAGTTATTGCTAAAGGAGTCACTCCCGATGAAGGGATCTCGGTCCTTTCCTTATCGAATAAGGTGCTGGATGTTCTACAAGGAACACCGCTATGCAAAGCAACAACTAGAGCTACCAGTTTTTATAAACAAGTTTCCACAACATCTTAGGTTTCTTTTATTTCATTAATCTCATTAATGAAGTCCCATTTTAATATGCTTCACAAGCATCCCCTTTTGAAACGAAATCTGCAATATAACATATATCTCATATATATAATATAAATATTCGTCTCAGGCAGTAATATGATCTCATCACAGAACATTGCAGCAAAAGAAACATATATGAAATATTGGATATACTAGGACGTCCGTGTTTTCAATACGAGCCTGTATAAAACACGGATTCCACGGTCGTGATGAATAGCCAAACCCACATCCCTAGACCCCTACGAGAGCGGCAAGTAACACTGCCAATTCTAGGGTTAGGAGACCCGGTCTCGATTCCTCGAGATGGTCTCCCACTGGACCCTAGAACCCGGTTACTTGTGCTCCCCGCCTTGGGTCTACCTAATGCGGAAAAGTAAATAATATACAACGGTGACATCTTCCGCTACCTGGAAGTGCCCTAATAAAAGAATATTACATACAAATGAATTTTACATGAATGAAAAAGAAAAACTCTCATCTCACATAAAATCCCCGGCTATTCAAACGCGACGATCCAATACAACATATCACAGCAACACATAATATCTCATATCATCAACGTAAGCAAGTATGCGTATCCCGATTGTCGTTGATGTATAGCAACGAAGCCGGCGATACACCACATACTACTCTTACGGTCACAGAAAAGAAAGTGTAAAACTACAACAGTTGGAATCCGCAACCTTCTTAGACATCGCATGCCTAACCAAATGAATTCCTTAGACATCGCATGCCTAACAATTATAAACCCCGCATTTTTGTCTCTTTATCGAAAACTCTTTTCAATGTCAAGTCGGGCAATTCAACAGGATTCCCGGCGTCCTGATCGAATGCTCGTCGTAAACTTTAGTAGACAGCCGCACCCATGAAGCCGTCGACAAAGTGCACTAAGGCGGAACACCGCTGCCGCGAGCACCCGAACGGATGCTTTCGGCGACGGGGTTCTCCTACAGTCACTTGGTCGGGGCTATGGGGCGTAGCTGTCTATTAAGTTTACCCGGCGAGTATCCGCGTACGCTACGTGATTGCGACGGACTTTTGATCGCATCAAAATTCCGTGGCAACCGATCATCTGAGACTAAACTGCTATGTTTATAATATTCAAATCAGTTATCTCATAAATACCTGTGGATTCCAATTATTGTATCACATTCCAGATAAATAGAAAAAGTTAAACTTTCCGATCGAATCATCATGCACCCAAGATTTCTCCAATGTATCTCAACACTTGAAATCAGTTTAAAAACATCCATCACATGCCACAGTACCAATGGTCCAGCCGTAGAAGGGTCAAGCCAACGCCTCACATGTGGCACGCCGTACTGCCCCAAACCCTAAGGTTCAAAGGGCAGTTCAAGACGGTCACATAATCGAGTTAAGGTTTGTTGTCTTCTAGAGGGTCCACCGCGTTACTTGCATGACTTAGAACATTCTTAAACACGAGAAAAAATCCAACTTTTGAAAAATTTTCCGACAGGGGAAAAAGTGAGTTATTGATATCCGTTCGAACTTTTTAACAGTTTCTAAAAATTATCCGGAAAACACATAGACAAAATTTTATAATCCGATCGAATCATCGAATCTCCAAAACAACCCCAGAAAATTCAACTCTTGAATAAAAATTAAAAATTACCAGAAAATCCAGAATAAGAAAATAGGAGTTACTGTGCAAACAGGGGATGATGATGTCATCAATTAGCCGCGGAACCGCCGCAGAAGGCATGCTTCTGCCGCGGTTCCGCCGCACTTTGTACTGTTCATCGAAAACTTTTTGCACCGTAATTCTTATAATTCTCTGCTGAATTTTTTAAGCATTTTTAATGTGGAAAATCCCAATTTTCAGAAAATTTCCAGAGAGCATTTTGGAGTCGGGGTTTCGGGTTCGATCGGACTTTAAACTTCGTCTAGACTTCGCCTAAAGCTCTAGCTTGGCTCTGATACCACTGTAGGGTTGCTAGGCATGCGCACAAGGGTCTACGAGGCATCAACCATGCCCGATTAAAAATTTAGCCGTGCCGAACAACCCGAATACGGAACTTTAAACTATAGATTAGGCGAAAACTAACATGTTAACAACTTAACACTAAGTGAGAGGGATTACAACCTTTGTAGATCCGGTCCTTCACTTCATATGCTCCGTGTTGTGGTCCCTTCGCTGCGATCATCGGGTTCCGGGCTCTCGAGAGGTTCCACGAAGAGAAAGATGCAACCTTTGCTTCCGATCTTCGATACTAAGATGATCTACCTTGAAGTTTCTTTAACACAAGCTAACACTCATGAAATGATGTGAACACCCTCATCTAAATGGCAAGGGAAGATGAGGATGATGAATTAGGATTTTTGCTCTCTTTATTTATCTTTTTCTCATATTTATTCATCACTTTGGAAAAATAAAGCAAGCTTTTTCATGAAAGAATGAAGGAAGAAGAAGATGAACATGATAGAATTCTTTTGTGATGAATAGGAAAAGAATAATATGATGAATTATGCAACCATGGTCAAGTAAACCTTTGTAGAGAATTAACCAAGGGTTAGGGTTTGGGTTGAGTTAAGAATGAGTCACTCACAAATATCTTTATCATGACAAAATGAAAAGCTTCTAGAATCAACTAGAAGACTTAACCCTAATAAAAACCCTAATCATGTTTAAACTCCACAAAACATGTTGCATTAGTTATCATATCATGTTACAATATTATATATCACATATATAATATTTATTGTAACAAAATAAAATAATACAATTAACATATATCGCATATATATCAATGTATTACCCGAGTGAGAAAAAGAATCTTTTACTGAGCTAATATTAGTTAATGTCTTTTAATATATCATATATATTATTATACATTAAATTATCGAATCAACACTTGATCCGACAATCCGGCTATATCGCATATAACCGACTAATATTTATCCGTACCGATTCATCGAATCAACACTTGATTCGATGACCCGGCTGATATCAAATATCGCGAGAATATAATACGGTATCACATATCGCATTATCCTCGGTCCCGCACATATCTCATACGTGCTCCTACTCCGTTTTGCCTGAGTCAAGAAATCTCTGTGTAGGACTCTAAAGAATCGTCAATACGCCGGCAGTAGGTGATGATCATATCAAACACCCACAAGCTGCAAGCGGTCAGCTAAACGTAACAGCTACCCAGGTATTGAGCGCTCAGAAGATCAACAAGCAAGCCTGTACATTCTCCTGTGAATCCAAACAGTAACACTCCCGTACTGTCCGGTCTCGTTGTCTGATATGTTGCATATCTCGCCTAGGGGTGGTAAACGTCAGACCCCAGTAGCTCGATAAGTCGTGTCGATTTGAGGTCTATAACAGTTCGAGAAACTACTGATAACACTTACCAGTAAATCTCAGCAATCCTGGCCAGGGATTTCCGGTAATAGCCAATCGAACACAGCACAACATCAACTCCCTATACCGGGAGAGACGAATCCCCTCCTATCGCTCATTGGCTCCATATGATTCGGGACTGTACCCAAAAGCCACCTTTTTGCACGCCCTCTTGGACGTGGTATGATGGAAATCAAAGCACAGTGGGAACCATAGAAGACTCTATGACGATCTCGGGTCAACAGACTACTCTGTACTAGTGTCACCGGAGAACTGCCATCTGACGTATGGCATAATACCATCTGGGAGTTCTCGGCGAGTCCGTCTAATGTACCCAGTCTCCACTGAGCACCCGTACACCATCCTTGATGTCAAGCATCGATGGATATGGGATCATCCATCGCCCATCATATGGGTCAAGATGCGTATATGCTAGTCTACTCTGGTGTATCGATGCCCTGTCTCGATACACCCTCGACTAGGAACAGTTATAGGATGTAGTCGTCGACTACCATGGCCCCACTAGTATGATCTCATCATAGTCCCAGTAGTCGAGTACAAATCCTAAGGGCTTTATCAACATGTAACATAGAGACGATCAGAGTACATGTTAAGATAAAGTACAACCAGATAGCATACTATCATGTCGAGCAAGAAATTCCTCCCTATATATGTCCAAGCATCCATTACAATATACATCGTATGCACAGTAATGGCCTCTAGGGCATACATATAACTAGCAATGTATGGCGATAGGGTACAGCAACTGCTGACCAAAATACCTTCCTACACCTTGGAAAGCATACCGCGTGCGGAAAATAGCAAAGTGGATGCATTAGCCAAGCTTTCTAAAGAATTGGCCGATGAGAACCTCGATGACATAAGAATCGTGGTACAAAGCCGTCGGGTCCTCGCACCGACAGAAATATCTCCGGAATCATCCGAGGAAAAGGAAGCCACCGAGCAGACGACCCTACAAATAAAAGAACAAGAAATGGTTGAGGACTGGAGAGAAGTCTTTATAGACTACTTCAAATCCCGTCGTACGCCTGAAGATGCGTCCTCAAAACATCAGCTCATGAAGCGAGCCTTATCTTTTGCCTTCGTCAATGACACTCTGTACAAGAGGTCATTTGATTCTCTGTGGTTAAGATGCCTGGGACCTGAAGAAGCAAAAAGAGTCATCCAAGAATTTCACGACCGACTCTGCGGTTCTCACCAAGCAGGCCCGAAGATGAATTTGAAGATTAAACGGATGGGCTACTACTGGCCCGCGATGATCCAGGACTGCCTCGAATACGCGAAGCAATGCCACTCGTGCCAGATCCATGGCGACTTTATCCATCAGCATCCAAATCCACTGCATCCAACGGTGGTTAGCTGGCCTTTAGAAATGTGGGGAACTGACATAATCGGCCCTATCGAACTGGCATCGTCCAGAGGACATCATTTCATTTTGGCGACAACTGATTACTTCTCCAAATGGGCAGAAGCAGTACCGCTGAGGGAAGTAAAGACGGAGAATATCCTCCACTTCTTCAAGACGCGCGTTATTTATCATTTTGGAACTCCGCGACGGATCATCTCCGATAACGGGCCAGCCTACAGAAGCCACAAGATCAGCCGCTTCGCACAACAGCACAACATAGACTGGAGATACTCCTCAGTTTAGAATCCCCGAGCCAACGGTCTAGCTGAAGCTTTTAACAAGACCCTGACAAAGATCGTGAAGAAGACAGTGTCCCGAAATAAGAAGGACTGGCATGAGAGACTGCAAGAAGCTTTCTGGGCGTATCGAACTACGTTCAAGACGGCCACGAAAACAACGCCGTACGCGTTGGTATTCGTTACAGAAGCGGTACTCCTCTCGAGATAGAGTTACCCTCTCTACGAGTGGCAGTCCATTATGAGCTAATGGACGAAAAGAATTCTCACCTTCGCCTCGAGGAGCTCAATGCCCTTGATAAAACCCGGCTCCTAGCGCAACAAAATCTGGAAGCATATAAAGCAAAGATGACGCGCTTATATGAAAGATTGACCAGGCCGAGGACATTCCACCAAGGCGAACTCGTGCTAGTGGTCAAAAGACTTATGATCCCCAATCGCGCTAAGCGAGAGAAATTCGAGCCGAACTATGAAGGCCCGTATATCATAGACAAGGTCTACCAGGGTGCAGCCTATCTACTCATGGACATGCATGGTGAAAGACCTTTCAGGCCAATTAACGGTCGCTTCCTGAAGAAGTACTACGCTTGACGAGTCACGGCCTAGGTCAATGATAAATGACGACGACTATGTCCGCTCGCTATCTTCCTAAGCCCAAACTCTAAAAGTAGTAACCGGCTTACTTTACAACGGACCGAAACGTCCTTAAACTAATGGCGGACCGAAACGTCTTTAAACTAACAGCGGACCGAAACGTTCTTAAACTAACAACGGACCACTACGTCCTAAAACTAGCCGAAGACCGAGATGTCGATAAACTACGGTGGATTGCGGCATCCTAAAGATGATAAAAAAAAGGAATAAAAAAAAGAAAACGGTATGTCCATAAGCAAAATGGGCACGGATGAAAACACGAAAGGGCGCCGTGAGTAAAAACAGCAGGGTTACCGGCGAGTCTTGTGAAAACCCGAAAGGGCGCAATCTCGTTAGAATTTAAAAAAAAAAGAAAGAGAAAAACGGTATGTCCATAAGCAAAATGGGCACGGATGACCCGAAAGGGATCCGTGAGTAAAAACAGCAGGGCTACCGGCGAGTTTTGTGAAAACCCGAAAGGGCGCAATGTCACGACCCAAAAGTACGAAACATGACCGGCACTTAGACTACGAAACGTCTCGAGGCGTACGTAATCTAAGTAAGCCGAAAACCCAGAAATCCAAACCAAGAAAAGTAGTGGAGTGAAGGAAAACCAATTTAAATCAAGTAGTTTTAATAGCATATGCCGAATTATGCGTTTTTAAAAACATCAAATATTTCCTGAAAATTTCGGCAGAGTCTCCTTTGTAAATACTGGCTCCCAAACGGGATACAACATGAATATTATATGAAATCAATAAAAGGCATCCCCAAGCGGGAGCTAGCTCTTCGTCAATCGACGGTCACAACCACACAAGCAATATAAAATACAATGCCAAGGGCGAGGATCAAAATAGAAAAGGAAACTCAAAACAGCAGAAATCCATAGAAATACACGCGCGACTCTAAGGTCGAAAGAATAAGCATCACTGGTCTCTATCTCCGAAATAAATACATGTTTGGTTGATGGAACTTCTAGATACAACTGAATAATAACATACAAAATATAATGATGGGTATGATACAATTAAACCCACCTACTAGCAAGTCACCCGAAAAGAAGCAGTGCCCGCAAAGCCGTAATGAAACCTGTACGGCAAAACCTGCAAGAAACTGTGGCACAACGGGGGTGAGTTGCCAACTCGTGAATAGAATACATCTACGAACAGGAATCGCATGTATGACGCAATCCTAGGTCATACGATCATAATATATCCTCAAATAAAATAACCAGCAGCCTATAACAATGGCTAGGGTAAATATCTAACCCGAGTGTAATCCTAAGTGCCCGTGTCAGTGCCTCAGGTAGCAATGTATCATATGGATGATGTATGAATGCATGAAACAGAATGCATGTACTGAAAAAAACTGCTTTCATAAATTAGTGAGATTTCTGTATTTTTAAAATGAGGTATCATAAATGAAATCAGCATAAACAGTGCCTAGCATCGACACAAAACAGTATCCAAATATCTCGATATCTCTGTGTCGCAATTTCTGTACCTCAATATCTCAATCACAATATCTAGGGCACCGTCAATCTAGACCGGCCCCTACCATCCATCTCAAGACCACGACGGTATCCTCCGGATATCCGACGCGTCGGGTAAAATCACCGGTCGGTAGTGCTCCCCTGCCAGGCTCAACACCATCATCTGCGATCCTCTTGCCCCGGGGTACCGTACCGGGTCCACCATGTACCCGAAACGGTTCCTCCATCTCCTCGAATCGGGTCTCGAAATGCATCAGCAAACTCATGGTGGACGACTCATACATCATGGTAAAACCGCACTTTTTATTTAAAAGGAGAGAAAAGAAGTTTATATAATCTTTGCGGTTTTCCCCCAAATCCAGAAAATCTCAAGTAAATCCGAATCCAAATCATCAATAGCATGTAAAACCATGAATATAGGCATGAGAATCCATGAATGCGGCATAACGATGAATAACAGTATGCATGAAGTAGCATGTAATAACTACAATGTCTAAACTAGCATATAAGGCAAGTATACTAATATCATGTCTAAACTATTAGCTAATAACCTATATCAAATGAAATAGTATTTTCTAAAGTGTTCGTGACATGGCAATTACCGATGATGATGTGTGTGAGCCGACAAGTAAGTGTACGTGGTACATATGCGCCATCGGTAATGTTGCTGGTGTCCTAACAGCATGATATCAATAATGGAATATGAATCACAATAAGTATGCGATGCGGAGCGAACAACAATAATGAGCGGGAGCTAAATACTACACACAAGATAACAAATCTATATTTAATATAAATATGAGTTCTACGGTGGTGCCATTTGAATAAAACCCGAATCGCGGTGTTTTGAAAATAAGGGCTACGGTGTTTTTAAGAAAAGATAAGTCCTTTGAAATATCCGTAGAATCCCTTGACCTGTTTTTAAAAAAAATACCGGCGATCCATTAGTTTTTGAAACAGGTAGGAATCTAATCTAGTCTGACAACTACACTAAACTATACGGCTGAACTAACAAGCTGAATTAAGGGTAAGGAACTAACATCTGAGTCGATATATATATAAACATATATATTAGTCGGTGATCCCGCCTCGATAACATCACATCCGATACCATATGTATAATCAGATATTCCCAAGTCAAGAGTGCGGATCTATCATCAATATATAGCTCGTACGTATATCCGTCGTACGGCATCCCCAAATCTGGGTACGGGTCAATATCATGTTCATCACCTTATTCATCTGGTATCTTCTTTATCAAAGATCCTAATCCGGGTACTGATCTCCATCTAGTACAATACTGATATCAGCTAAGTATGCATGCACGTGTGTGAAAACTACGTCAAAGGACCCGCTAAAACATCAGGTCGTATATCAAATACGAACCCTGTCATATCACCGATCTCACGGCCTCAAATCGAATCTCATCGACTCATCTCAAATCCCAAGTACTATTCTCAAATCCAGTATATGAACACATAGTCTCATACCAATGTGAACACATAACAATATAACCCCATATAAGCACATATGAAAGAAGAATGTATGCAAGTATGGGTGTGTGTGTGTAAAGGTGGTGCAACCTCTACTCTAGGGTCTCGCAACACTAAACTTATCCAATCACACCTAAAATCTATCTTTATCATCAATAAACTCAACAATATACAATCAATATATATGTGTGTATACGTATTCGCATACATCACCACGAACTGCGGGGGTGCTATACGCTATCCACCCGACTTCTCCCCGTAGATATAAATCTACTCACCTGGTCTTTGCTCGCCGGTGCCGATGTCGCCACGCGCTTACTTGTCATCTCGAAGTCCACATGGGGTACCTACATATCATAACGCACCGTATCGCATTAAAATCCGACTCATTACCAAAACGACACACGAATCCCACATAGGTTAAAACCTGTGGTTGCTTTCACAAATATACCCAAAAACCCTCGACGTCGGCGTACAAACGCCAAACCATCGAGAAAAACCCAAACACACCCATTTTCACATTCACAAACACTAAACATATATATGGAATAGGTTAAAATCATCAAAACCAATAAAAGTAAACAAATCGTTTTATTTCCCAAAAATCTAGTTAGCGGTCGTTTACCGTTTTAATACAAATCTTGATGTTTAAACAAAACTAATGGCCATAATATTTACTAAATAACTCAAATAAGACATACAAACCATTTCCACAATTTAATCTCATCACTTTCAATTAAATTCCAAAACCAAGTTTGCATAAAATTCCAATTTTAACAATTTACAAGCATCAATTAGTAAACTAGCAACTAGGTTAGTTTTAGCATATCATTAACATGTTAATCTACTCATGAAACCTTAAGCAAGTGACAACCACTCTAATTGAATCCAAACCCTAACTTTAAATTCCAAGCCTTCACTTGAAAATTCAAGTCTTGAAATAGAAAACAAATTAAACACCAAATTAGCTTCACTTGAAGTATGGTAGCAACAATTAAGTAACTTGGTTAGGATTTATAGCTCACAACCATAGATCTAGCATGAAAATCTTGGCCTCCAAATTTCTCTCTTTTCACCACAATCCATGCTTGATAGGCTAAGGTAAAATGGGTAGGAGTTGGATTTTGATTTTGAGGGAATTTTGTGTTGATTTTTGGGCATTTTGTGATGAAATTTTGAGGTGAAATGAGAAAGAGAAGAGAGGGGGCTGCTGCTGCAGTGAGAAGAGGAGGGTTCGGCCATATTTTTGGGGATGAGGAGAGAGAGAGAGAGGTGTTGAATTGCAAGGTCAAAGAAAGTCCAAGTCAACCCAACCCATACCTCTTTCTTCTTCTCATTTTCTTTTGTTTTTCTTTTCTTTTATCCAAAAGAAGTGGGGAAAGTTTAGGTAAGGGGCTGCTGAATTCAGCCATATTAGGGGAGAGGGTGAGTGTGTGGGTGATTGTGGGTGAGGGAAAAAAGATAAATGTATTATCCCAATTTCCATTAACACCAATTTCACCATCTAAGCCTTTTTCTTTAATATTTTCTAAAACCGTTAACAACTTCATTTCATTTCAAAAATAACGTGTTAAAATTTTGTTTAATGTGTTATGATGCACAAAATTTCTTTCAACTCATTCCAATTTGTAATTTTCCCTAATTAAATGTATTAGTGACGGCTTAAAATAATATTAAAATAATTATTTTCGGAAAAAATTTCTGAAAATTTGAAATTTCACTAGTGGCTCAATAAACATCAAATACTAGCAATTACATAGCTAGAATATGTATATTTAATTTTATAATAAAGATATTTGTATTTTAACTTTTTACAGAAAACCACCTTATTTTACCGATTTTCCGAAATTTCACCGAAACGATTTTCAAAATGTTACACGCAATCTCGTTAAAAGACACTTACAAGGCCTTCTCGACTTTGTAAGGAGAAACCACCTGCGTGTTCCAAAGGAGAAATTACACTTGCGAGATCCTCACGACTCGTAAGGGAGCAACACACTTAGGGATCCCCACGATTCCTAAGGAGAAATTACACGTGCGAGATCCTCACGACTCGTAAGGAGAACCCTCTTATGGGACCCTCACGGCTCATAAGATTCAAAAGTCTTAAGCTACAGGGATCTAAACCTGTTCTTAAGTAGCCTCCACAACCTTCAATACTGCCCTACAAGCGGCTCAGTGCTGACCCGTGTATACAATCCACGGGCGCGAATAAACACTTCCCTAACAAAGTCTCATCCATGACTAGGGATATGTCTACATGGTGAACAATCCTTGTAAGCTCTCTCGACTTACAAGGAGAAAACCCTCTTGTAAGATCCTTACGACTTATAGGAGAACATGCACTTAGGAATTCTCACGATTCCTAAGGAAAAAAGCACCTACGAGATCCTCACGACTCGTAGGGAGAAACACCTTTATGAGACCCTTACGGCTCATGAAGTCAAAAGCCTTAGTCGATGGGATCGGTCCTAACCCTTTCTACTAAGCCACCTTTGCCCGACATCGACGGAGGCAAATGATGATTCGCTCCTGGCAATATCCCAGTAGTAGCGGTGCTGATGCCGAAATCGGTGTCTAATCCCAAACTTGCAGCGAAAAGCCAGCAAGCCACACATGCATACGAAATATCCGAAATGATGGGGCAACTTGCAAATAAAAACTCATCAAGTAAAAATTTATACATGCAAAATAGACGAAATGATTGGGCAACTCGAAATAAAAAATATCGAGTAAAAATAAAACAAATAGCCGAAAAGATTGGGCACCGCGAAAAATAGCCGAAATGATTGGGCAATCACGACCTTCGCGATCTAAAAGCTGAAATGATAGAGCATAGCGGAAAGAAATTTAAAAAAATGTAATTTATGCCCTACAGGTGATATCACATCAATCCCTGTATACAATCTAGGGGCGCAAACAAAGAAGGAATCATGCCTTTCGACCCCAAGTTTCATCAGAAGAAGAAGCCAGATCTCAACGGTTCACAGATGGCCTGGATATCATCTCAACATTCGTCTCATCACAACAGACACAACATAAAGCAAAGTGGAACAGTGACAACTCCCAGTTCCATGACTCGGCGGTGCACAGATGATCGACGGTCAAACTCCGACCCCGTGAAATGCGGATGAATTCAACCCTTCCTGGTTACGTGGAGTATGGCAATGACCCCGTGCGAAGCATCCAAAGCAAAATTCCTGGTTACGTGGAATGCGGCTTATGTTAATCCTGACCCGTGGGAAACGTCCAGAGCGGATCCCGGTCCTCGCAGAGCACGGTAGTGAACCCGTGTAAAGCATCCAGAGCGGAGCCTAGTCCTCGCTGAACACGGCAGTGATCCCGTGGGAAGCATCTAGAGCAAAATTCCTGGCTACGTGGAATGCGGATTACATCACTTCTGACCCCGTGGAAAACGTCCAGAGCGAATCCTGGTCCTCGCAGATCACGGCAGTGAACCCGTGAAAGGTTAGCCTAGCACCACATGAAGGGTTTGGAAGCATCACATGAACCAAAAATGGAGTCTTTAGGGTGCTAAGTTAACTAACAAAGAATCGTTCCTAGAATCGATTAGGGTTTCAAAATTTTCCCATCATCATATGAAAGGAAAGCTAGGGTTTAGAGAGTACAACCTTTGTAGCTCCCTACGCTAGACTCCTCGGCTACTTAGGGTTTGAAAGAGCTCCGCTTGAACTCCTCGATGTCACCGATGATCCACCCGGAGGCCGCTTTGTCCAAGCTTGCAACATTATCCGATCAAGTGGACGAAATCAAGCTAACACTCCAAACAAGTGGGCTAGACTTGTGTAGAATGGTGTTGTGGTTCAATTTCTCACTTCAAAATCCAATCTTGATGAGTATATTGCTCACTACAAAGAACTAGAGAGCAAAATGAGAGAGGTTGATGAAGTTGATAGCTTTTTAGAAGATAATAAGTTCAACACTTCAAGAAAATAGAAAAAATATATCAATATATATTTTCTATCTCTCATCTCAAACCATGGTTGAATCATTATTGTACTTGAGTTAAAAACTAAAAGGAAGAGTAAACCATGGTTAAATGGTGGGTGAGTGAGGTTAGGTCAAGAAGAGTGTAGAAACAATCCAAAACAAACCCATTTCTTTTTCCTTTTGTTTTTAGCTTAAATACAATAATATTCCATATAAAAAACCCATGGTGTGAGTGTTATATTGCCACCATTTCCTTGTATAATCAACCATGAAAGATGTATGTATGTATGTATGTATGTGTATATGTACATCTATATGTGCATGAATCAAAAAGAAGGCATACATTCATGCATACATCCAACTAACTCAAGAAAAGATATCAAGTGAGAAGCTAATTGATAAATGATAAATCAACACTTGATTTATCAATCCGGCCATATCACATATGACCCCTACCAAAAGCAAGCCGCCCGATCAATATACGGTATCCCATACGCGTATTTTAATCGGGTCCATGCGCATATCGCATACGCGCACCACAACGTTTCGCCTGGACTAGGAAACTCCATTGTGGGACTCTGAGACTCGTCAATACGCCGGAAGTGGGTGATGATCATATCAAGCACCCCCAAGCCGCAAGCGGTCAGTTAAACGTAACGGCCACCCGGGTATTGAGCGATCAGAAGAGAACAAGCGAACCTGCTACAACTCCCGTCGAGCCGATCGGCAACACTTCCCGTACAGTCCGGTCTCCTCGTCTGATATGTCGCATATCAAGTCTAGGGGTGGTAAACGTCAGACCCCAATAACCGATAAGTCGTGTCGATGTTAAGCTCATAACGGGTCGAGAAACTACTGGTAACACTTACCAGCAAATCTCTGAATTAGCCCTGGCCAGGGACTTCCCTGTTACGGCCAATCGAGCACAGCGCAACATCAACCCCCAAAATCGGGAGAGACGAAACCCCTCCTATCGCTCATTGCCTCCATGTGACTCGGGACTGTACCCAAAAACCACCATTTTGCACGCCCTCATGGACGTGGTAAGGTGGAGATCAAAGCACAGTGGGAATCACACAAGACTCTATGACGATCTTGGGTCTACAGACTAACCTATTCAAGTGTCACCTGAGAACTTCCATCTGACGTGAGGTATAATACCATCTGGGAGTTCTCGGCGAGTCCGTCCAGTGTACCCAGTCTCCACTGAGCACCCGTATACCATCTCTGATGTCAAACACTAATGGATATGGGATCATCCATCGCCTATCTCATGGGTCGAGAAGCGTATACGCTAGTCTACACTGGTATATCGATGCCCCATCTCGATACACCCACGACTAGGGACCTTGAAGGATGTACTTATGGACTACCATGTCCCCACTAATATGATCTGCATCATAGTCCAGGTAGTCAAGTACATATCCTAAGGGCTTTACCAACATGTAACTATAAGATAGTTTAAAGAGACTAGTATACATGTTAAGATAAAGAGCAACCAGATAGCATACTATCATATCGAGCAAGAAAGTCATCTCTATATATGTCCAAGCATCCAATATAATATACATCATCTGTACAATACTGGCCTCTAGGGCATACATACAACTAACAATCTCCCACTTGCACTAGGGCCATCTACTGTAGTATCGCATAACGAGCATCCGCTGTGTTGTTCTTCGTGTCAACCCTCCTGACCTCGATCTCCCGGCGATCAACTATCTCCCGGATCAGGTGATACCGCCTCAGAATATGCCTGGATCGCTGATGGGACCTAGGTTCCTTGGCCAAAGCCACCGCTCCATTGTTATCGCAATACAAAGGTATTGAATGCTCAATGGATGGAACCACTCCAAGTTCAGTAATGAACTTCTTGATCCAGACAGCCTTTTTGGCAGCATCGTTGGCAGCGATGTATTCAGCCTCCATCGTCGAGTCTGCTACGGTTTCCTGGTTGGTACTCTTCCAGCTAACCGCCCCTCTGTAAAGGATAAAGACAAATCCCGACTGCGACTTAGAGTCGTCCTTATCACTCTGGAAGTTCGAATCGGTAAAGGACTCCACTTGGAGTTCTCCGTTACCATACTCCAAGACCATCTCTTTAGTCCTTCGCAAGTACTTGAGAATGCTCTTCACAGCTGTCCAGTGACTCTCTCCAGGATCATCTTGATACATACTCACTACACTTAGTGAGTATGCTACATCGGGTCTGGTACATAGCATCGCGTACATGATAGAGCCTACAGCCGAAGCATAGGGTATCCCTTGCATGCGAGCTCTCTCCAAATCAGTCTTGGGAGACATCTCTTTGGAGAGAGTGACTCCAGAGATCGTGGGTAAGTTCCCACGCTTGGATTCTTCCATACTAAACCTCTTTAGTATGGTGTCAATGTACCTGGACTGGGACAATCCCAATATCCGTTTGGATCTATCTCTATAGATCCTGATTCCCAATATGCAGGAGGCATCACCAAGATCTTTCATTGAGAATCTTTGTGATAAGAAGAGCTTGACCGATTGCAGCATAGGAATGTCATTTCTTATCAAGAGTATATCGTCCACGTACAATACGAGGAAGACAACCTTACTCTCGGCCACCTTCTTCTAGATACAAGGTTCATCTGGGTTTTTGACGAAATCAAACTCTTTGATAACGACGTCAAAGCAGATGTTCCAACTCCGCGATGCTTGCTTTAATCCATAAATGGATTTAAGCAGCTTGCACAACTTCCCGCTGCTCCCACTATCTACGAAACCCTCTGGCTGTGTCATGTACACGCACTCTTCTAAATCACCGTTTAGAAAGGCGGTCTTAACATCCATTTGCCAGATTTCGTAATCATGATATGCAGCGATTGCAAACATGATCCGGATGGATTTAAGCATAGCCACTGGAGAAAAGGTTTCGTCATAGTCCACACCTGGTCTTTGACGAAAACCCTTTGCAACAAGTCTAGCTTTGAAAGTCTCCACTTTCCCATCTACACCAATTTTTCTCTTGAAGATCCACTTGCTCTCAATGGGTTTTACCCCTATAGGAGCAACATCCAAAGTCCATACTTTGTTGGTGTACATGGATTCCATCTCGGATCGCATAGCATCCAGCCATTTCACCGAGTCCCTACTCGTGATGGCCTGCTCGAAGCTAGTTCGGTCATCATCCTCCATGATGCAATCCTCGCTCCCACCATCCATGAGAAAACCTTAGTATCTCTCAGGTTAGCGAGGAACACTACTAGATCGGCGGAGAGGCTGAGGTTCGTTGGGAGCTACTGAATCCTCTGGTTCCACTAAATCTTCAGTTTGAGTTTGTGTAGCCGGAATTTCTTCCAGTTCTACCTTATCGCCACTAATTTCTTTTGCAAGAAATTCCTTTACCAAAAAGGTGGCATGTCGAGAAACAAACACTTTTTGTTCCTCTGCTTGGTAGAAAAGATATCCATGTGAATGTTTGGGATATCCCACAAACTTGCATATAACTGACCGCGCCTCGAGTTTGTCCGGATTTTGCCTCTTGACATAGGCCGGACAACCCCATATCTTAACTCGTTTAAGACATGGTCTCTTCCCACTCCATATCTCATATGGTGTGGTAGGTACAGATTTAGTTGGAACTTGATTCAATAGGTATGCGGCTGTTTCCAGTGCATATCCCCAGAAGGAAATAGGTAACTCAGCTGTGCTCATCATAGAGCGCACCATATCTAATAGGGTGCGGTTCCTCCGTTCCGATACACCGTTGTGCTGTGGTGTATATGGAGGAGTCAGCTGAGAGAGAATCCCATTCTCTTTTAGGAAGTCCAGGAATTCATTGCTCAAGTATTCACCTCCTCGATCAGATCGAAGGATTTTAATACTTTTTCCGGTTTGGTTTTCGACTTCTTGTTTATATTCTCTAAATTTCTCAAAATCTTCTGATTTGTATTTCATCAGGAACACATATCCGAATCTAGAGAGATCGTCAGTGAATGTAATGAAGTACGAAGAACCATCCCTGGCATGTGTAGACATGGGACCGCATACACCACTATGTATCAGTCCCAAGAGTTCGGTAACTCTTTCTCCGTGTCCCTTAAACGGAGTTTTGGTCATCTTGCCTTTGAGACATGACTGGCAAGTGTCATAAGATGATAATTCAAACGGATTCAAATATCCATCTTTATGCAACTTAGCTAGTCGTGTCTCATTGATGTGACCCAGTCTACAATGCCATAAGAAGGATTCGTTCAGTTCTGAACTCTTCCTCTTGTGTGTGTTTGTTATGCTTAGAACTGTTGATTGATTTAGAACATAAATGCCATTGCATAACGTGCCTGATCCAACCAACTTTTGGTTACGGAAAATGTTCATATCATTATCCTGTAATACAAAATTATATCCCTCTTTACTCAATAAAGAAACCGATATAATGTTGCATATCAGGTTCGGCATGTAATAGCATTCGTTCAGAACCAATGTATTACCAGTTGGTAATGCAAGGTGATATTCCCCGACAGTCTTAGCTGCAACAATTGCACCATTTCCAACTCTTATGTCTTTATCACCTTCTCCAAGTTCTCTACCTTTTCTAAGCCCATGTAACTGTTTACATATATGGGATCCTGACCCGGTATCTAATACCCAGGACGTAGGGCAAATAGAGAAACAGTTCTCTGTAACGAACACACCCGAAGAAAATGCATCAACATGTACTTTCTTCATTCGGGTGGCATGGGAATCCTGGTATTCTCCTATGTCCTGTTCAGTCCTATAACTCTTATAAGAAAGAACGGAACCAACGTTCCCCAGCACAGTATAACATGTGGGTTCGGTCAATACATCCATATTATTATCTTGATTAAGGCATGACATGGTCGCTACCTGTAGAGAGAGAGAAGAAAACACTTTAGCGTATGCTCTTTCAAGATCAGATTGGTTATTATCTTATCTAATCAGGATGGCTCCCACTGGTTTTTATCAAATCTTCCTTCAAACCCTAAAAGGAAAGACTAGTCGGGATTAATTACACCCTACAATTTCGCCGATCTTTCAGCCAGGCAAGTGTCGGTACTTTGAGGGAGGTTCCCCGTGCTTTCGCACGGACCTAATTAAAGTAAACCTCGTTTTCCCATAGGCGTAACCTCGTTAACACCTTTCTAGACACCTACTTGATCGGCTAATTGTCCTGTGTAAAACTCTCCCAGGAGTAACAATTACTCGCAGTGGGTATCGGGATCCAACTATCTCATAGAACGTATGCAATCTCATTGCAAATTTCAACATTTGAAATTCCCGATAATATTTTTCCCCTAGCGTCCTATGACCTTGACAAAGGCCAACAAATCATAGGATGCTAGTCAAGTTCAACCCGTCATTTCTTTGATTGAATTAAACCCACCCGCACGACCCTTGACAAAGGCCAACAAGGTCGTACGACTACCCTGAAACAATCTGCATTACATGCATAAGCAGATAAGCACTATTCAGCTACCGCTCACTACGCCTTGACAAAGGCCAACAAACGCAGCACGAATACTAAACAGTTCTTATCTGAAATGACGGAGGGCTACGACAGGTTTTTCTGAAAACCTATTGCGTAATGAACTTGATATCGTTGTAGAATCAAGTGAAGTTTTGAAATGGAGTGATTTTGAGGCTTTTCTAGTTTTGCTAAAGGGGTCACTCCCGGTGAAGGGATCGTCGGCCCTTTCCTCGTCGAATGAGGTGCGGGATATATCATATATATCACTGTGCAAAGTAAAACTTCAAAAGCCGTCAAAAGTCAAACCGAGTGTTGTAGCATCTGCCAGTTTCGCTAACGAGGTTACTCCCGGTGAAGGGATCTCGGCTCTTTCCTCATCGAATAAGGTGCAGAGTATATCATATATACCGCTATGCAAAGCAAAACTGTAGCTACCCTTTTTATTTAAAATTTGATTCTACAACATCTTTTAGGTTTCTTTTCTTTCACTAATCACATTAATGAAGTCCCATCATTTAAGTTACCTAAACATCACAGATAACTACGACGTACACTTATGCCATCCGCATTCGCCTCGATGTCCTCTTGTGCACCGTTAGGTTAGGTAACTAACGGCAGAGCAGGGCAGGGCTAGCACGGGTGTAAAACATAAGTAACGCCTATATAATATATCATATATACTATATACTGTATCCATCATAGAACATATCTAATGATCACATCACAGATATCGCAGCAGAAACATAGATATAATGTGGGATATACTAGGACGTCCGTATTTAGTACTTAGCCAATAATAGAAAATACGGATTCCACAGTCGCGATGAATAGCCAAGCCCACACCCTGGACCCCTACGAGAGCGGCAAGCGACCCTACCAATTCTGGAGTTTAGGAGACCCGGTCTCGACTCCCCGAGTTGGCCTCCCACTGAACCCCAGAACCCGGTCACCTGTGCTCCCCTCCTTAGGTCCAACCTAATGCGGAAAAGTAAATAATATACAACACTGGTGGCATCGACCTCGACCCGGAAGTGCCCCAAATAAAAGAATATTACATTACATTTGAATTTACATGAATGAAAATATAAAACTCTCATCTCACATAAAACCCCCCCGGCTATTCAATCGCGACAATCCTTCACATCATATCTCAGCAACACATAATATCTCATATCATCAACGTAAGTATGTATGCATACCCCAATTGTCGTTGACGTATAGCAACGAAACCGGCGATATTGACATACTACACTTACGGTCACAGAAAAGAAAGTGTAAAACTGCAATATCTGGAATCCACATTCTCTTTAGACATCGTAAATGCGAAATATCACATACCTCGTATTTCATGTCTTATAATATGAATTCCACACATTGCATCCATTCCAGATAATTAGACAGCATTAAAGTTTCCGAACGAACGATCAAATACCCAAGATTCCCTAAAGCTCAACACTTGAGCGGAGTTCAAAAACCCGGAGTGTGACACAGTGGTAGCGGTCTAGCCGTAGAAAGGTCAAGCCAACGCCTCACATGTGGCACGCCGTACTGCCCCAAACCCTAAGGTTCAAAAGGCAGTTCAAGACGGTCACATAATCGAGTTAAGGTTTGTTGTCTTCTAGAGGGTCCACCACAAACAAACTTGCAAGTATTTCCGAAAGATTTTAAACCCCGTGAAAAGTGAGCAAATGATAGTCGTTCGAACACTTCAATACTTTCTAGATTTACCCGGAAAAGTCACGAAATCAAAATTCCGATCTAACCGACGAGTCCAAAAACATCTCCAGAATTTACTGTACCAATTTCTGATTAAAAATACTCCAAAAACATAAACAAGCAGAGACATGAATTACTGTAGAAAAACCAGATCATGACTCAACAGAATGGACGCGGAACCGCGGCCTAAGCAAGCTATTGCCGCGGTTCTGCGGTCGTTTTAACTGTTCATGCTCTCGTTTTTTACAGTAACTCTTATATTTACCTGCTGAATTTTTTGCATATTTTTAATTCTGAAAATAACCAGATTTTGAAAAAAGTCCAGAGAGCACCCAAAAATCTGTATTTTCGGTTCGATCGGAGTTTTAACTTCGTAAAGGTGTCGCCTAACGTTCTAGGTTGGCTCTGATACCAATGAAAGGTTAGCCTAGCACCACATGAAGGGTTTGGAAGCATCACATGAACCAAAAGTGGAGTTTTTAGGGTGCTAAGTTAACTAACAAAGAATCGTTCCTAGAATCGATTAGGGTTTCAAATTTTTCACATCATCATATGAAAGGAAAGCTAGGGTTTAAAGAGTACAACCTTTGTAGCTCCCTACGCTAGACTCCTCGGCTACTTAGGGTTTGAAAGAGCTCCGCTTGAACTCCTCGATGTCACCGATGATCCACCCGGAGTCCGCTTTGTCCAAGCTTGCAACTTTATCCGATCAAGTGAACGAAATCAAGCTAACACTCCAAACAAGTGGGCTAGACTTGTGTAGAATGGTGTTGTGGTTCTCTTTCTCACTTCAAAATCCAATCTTGATGAGTATATTGCTCACTACAAAGAACTAGAGAGCAAAATGAGAGAGGTTGATGAAGATGATGGCTTTTTAGAAGATGATAAGTTCAACACTTCAAGAAAATAGAAAAATATATCAATATATATTTTCTATCTCTCATCTCAAACCATGGTTGAATCATTATTGTACTTGAGTTAAAAACTAAAAGGAAGAGTTAACCATGGTTAAATGGTGGGTGAGTGAGGTTAGGTCAAGAAGAGTGTAGAAACAATCCAAAACAAACCCATTTCTTTTTCCTTTTGTTTTTAGCTTAAATACAATAATATTCCATATAAAAAACCCATGGTGTGAGTCTTATATTGCCACCATTTCCTTGTATAATCAACCATGAAAGATGTATGTATGTATGTATGTGTATATGTACATCCATATGTGCATGAATCAAAAAAAAGGCATACATGCATGCATACATCTAACTAACTCAAGAAAAGATTTCAAGTGAGAAGCTAATGGTTAAATGATAAATCAACACTTGATTTATCAATACGGCCATATCACATATGACCCCTACATAAAGCAAGCCGCCCGATCAATATACAGTATCCCATACGCGCATTTTAATCGGGTCCATGCGCATATCGCATACGCGCACCACAACGTTTCGCCTGGACTAGGAAACTCCATTGTGGGACTCTGAGACTCGTCAATACGCCGGCAGTGGGTGGTGATCATATCAAGCACCCCCAAGCCGCAAGCGGTCAGCTAAACGTAACGGCCACCCGGGTATTAAGCGATCAGAAGAGAACAAGCGAACCTTCTACAACTCCCGTCGAGCCGATCGGCAACACTTCCCGTACAGTCTGGTCTCCTCGTCTGATATGTCGCATATCAAGTCTATGGGTGGTAAACGTCAGACCCCAATAACCGATAAGTCGTGCCGATGTTAGGCTCATAACGGATCGAGAAACTACTGGTAACACTTACCAGCAAATCTCTGAATTAGCCCTGGCCAGGGACTTCCCTGTTATGGCCAATCGAGCACAGCGCAACATCAACCCCCAATACCGGGAGAGACGAATCCCCTCCTATCGCTCATTTCCTCCATGTGACTCGGGACTGTACCCAAAAACCACCGTTTTGCACGCCCTCATGGACGTGGTAAGGTGGAGATCAAAGCACAGTGGGAATCACACAAGACTCTATGACGATCTCGGGTCTACAGACTAACCTGTACAAGTGTCACCTTAGAACTGCCATCTGACATAAGGTATAATACCATCTGGGAGTTCTTGGCGAGTCCGTCCAGTGTACCCAGTCTCCACTGAGCACCCGTATACCATCTCTGATGTCAAACACTGATGGATATGGGATCATCCATCGCCCATCTCATGGGTCGAGAAGCGTATACGCTAGTCTACACTGGTATATCGATGCCCCATCTCGATACACCCACGACTAGGGACCTTGAAGGATGTACTTATGGACTACCATGTCCCCACTAGTATGATCTGCATCATAGTCCAGGTAGTCAAGTACACATCCTAAAGGCTTTACCAACATGTAACTATAAGACAGTTTAAAGAGACTAGTATACATGTTAAGATAAAGAGCAACCAGATAGCATACTATCATATCGAGCAAGAAAGTCATCTCTATATATGTCCAAGAATCCAATATAATATACATCATCTGTACAATACTGGCCTCTAGGGCATACATACAACTAACAACCCGTGTGAAGCATCCAGAGCGGAGCATGGTCCTCACCGAACAGGGCAGTGAACCAGTAGGAAGCATCCAGAGCAAAATTCCTGGCTACGTGGAACGCGGATTATGTCACTTCTGACCCCGTGGAAAACGTCCAGAGCGGATCCTGGTCCTCGCACATCACGACAGTCAACCCGTGAGAAGCATCCAGAGCAGAGCTTGGTCCTCGCCGAACACGGCAGTGAACCGGTGGGAAGCATCCAGAGAAAAATTCCTGGCTACGTGGAACGCGGATTATGTCACTTTTAAACCCATGGAAATCGTCCAGAGCGGATCCTGGTCCTAGCAGATCACGGCAGTGAACCCGTGTGAAGCATCCAGAGCGGATCCTGGTCCTCGCCGAACACGACAGCGAACCCGTGGGAAGCATCCAGAGCAAAATTCCTGGCTACGTGAAACACAGATTATGTCACTTCTGACCCCATGGAAAATGTCCAGAGCGGATCCTGGTCCGCGCAGATCACGGCAGTGAACCCGTGTGAAGCATCCAGAGCGGAGCCAGGTCCTCGCCGAACACGGCAGTGAACCCGTGGGAAGCATCCAGAGAAAAATTCCTGGCTACGTGGAACGTGGGTTATGTCACCTATGACCCCGTGGAAAACGTCCAGAGCGGATCCTGGTCCTCGCAGAGCACGGCAGTGAACCTGTATGAAGCATCCAGAGCGGAGCCTAGTCCTCGCCGAACACGGCAGTGAACCCGTAGGAAGCATCCAGAGCAAACAACGGACTGTGGAGTCCTTAAAATCCACGGACTATGATGTCCTTAACCTCGACCGTGATATCTTAGAACAAACATCGGACTGTGAGGTCCTTAAACTCTCGGACTATGATGTCCTTAACCTCTACCGTGATGTCTTAAAACTAACAATAGACCGTAATGTCCTTAAACTAATTTTACCTTGGTTCAAGGGTAAATCTCTTCACTCCTTTGATATTTGTCGTTGTAATTCCTCAACGTCTTCAAAGAGGTGACGGGTCCCGACAACCACACATTTCACAGACTATGGGGTCCTTAAATCCACGGACTATGATGTCCTTAACCTCGATCGTGATGTCTTAAAACTAACATCGGACTGTGAGGTCCTTAAACTCATGGACTATGATGTCCTTAAGCTCGACCGCGATGTCTTAAAACTAACATCGGACTGTGAGGTCCTTAAACTCATGGACTATGATGTCCTTAACCTCGACCGTGATGTCTTAAAACTAACATCGGACTGTGAGGTCCTTAAACTCATGGACTATGATGTCCTTAACCTCGACCGTATTGTCTTAAAACTAACATCGGACTGTGGAGTCCTTAATTCCACGGACTATGATGTCCTTAACCTTGACCGCGATGTCTTAAAACTAACATTGGACTGTGGAGTCCTTAAATCCACGGACTATGATGTCCTTAACCTTGACCGCGATGTCTTACAACTAACATTGGACTGTGGAGTCCTTAAACCCATGGACTATGATGTCCTTAACCTTGACCGTGATGTCATAAAACTAACATTGGACTGTGGAGTCCTTAAACCCACGGACTATGATGTCCTTAACCTCGACCGTGATGTCTTAAAACTAACATTGGAATATGAGGTCCTTAAACTCATGGACTTTGATGTTTTTAACCTCGACCGTGATATCTTAAAACTAACGACGGACTGTGGAGTCCTTAAAATCCATGGACTATGATGTCCTTAACCTCGACCGCGATGTCTTTAAACTACGGTATCCTGGAAAATGCCCAGAGCGGAGCCTGGTCCTCGCCAAACACGACAGTGATCCCGTGGGAAGCATTCAGAGCAACCCTTAACTCCGTGAAATGCGGATAAGGACAACTTCACCCATCACTTGCGGATCCTCACGACTCTTAAGGAAGTAAATTCTCTTGTAAGATCCTTACGACTTTCAAGAGAAAAACGCCCTTGGGAATCCTCACGATTCTTAAGGAGAAATTACACCTACGGGATCCTCTCGACCGGTAGGGAGAAAATTCTTTATGAGACCCTCACGGCTCATAAAGTTGAAAAGTCTTAGGTGACAGATTCTAACCCTGTCTTCTAAGCCACCACCGCCCTACAAAGAATCCATGATTGACAGCTATATGCTACCTACAGACCGCACTTGCTAAAATCACATGGCAACAACACGGCAAAGAGAAGAAGGCAATAAGGAGAACAACTGATCTGCATTTAATTAAGCGTTTGAGGCACACCCATTCATGCATGCGCAAAAGATTCAGAACATGAAATAAAATACGCTAAAATGAGAAATTTGCCATTCATATTGCAAAAAGGTTCTTACAATTATAAAAACAATAAACAAAGACATTACAATGGCAAAATCTCAGATCCAGGGAATGGATTGAGGAACTCAAAAGTGACCATTTCCAGAATTTTCCAGGCCTGGCGAACCATCCTAGTGTGCTTTCTTTCGCGATCGCAAGCGTCGGGATCTCCACGGATGTCCTCCACCTTCCGATAGGAAGCAAGTATGGCAGACTGCTGAAAAGCCTGGTGTAGGAGGTCGACAAGATTATCTCGCCTTCTCTTTGAGATTAGGCCCATCAGATATACCGAGTGCACCTTATCCTCGGCGACATCCAATGCCCTAAGAGGCACGCCGGTAAAGAATAGAGGAAGCGCTTCCCATATCGCTCCCATAATAATCTTCAGAAGAGGGGAACGCCGAGGAAGCAGTTGACTATTGTATACGTCAAAGCGACTCATAATTTCGGCACACTCGGCGTTTGTGAATTCTCGATTCTGAGAACGGCCGAGTGAGCGGATGTCTCCATAAGAGATAATCTCGTCGAGATCATACATGTGAGCGTCCATTTTTTCTGTAAAAGAAAATCAACAAAATTATCAGAAAGACTGATTAAGCAATTTCTTATTCAAAACAGGCACAAGAAGTTAAACTCCTCGAGAGGAATGCTCTACAGACAGCAGTGGCACCTGTTAAAATCAATTATGAGGGGAAGTTAAAAAAATCCCCCGAGACCATTGAGAGCTTTGCTCTAAGAAAATGATATAATTCATCAAAAATAAAATTACATCTTTAATCTTCAAGATCCATGAAAAACTCTCAAGAGTTCCTCTATATGGTTTGAAAGGAGCAAATCTCCGTTAATGAATTAAGAAATCACAAGAAAATTCATTTTAGAGAGCAGAGCTCTATTAATGGAACCCTAATAGGGTTCTTTCTAATTCTCTTTAGCTCTCTTTAGACCTATGGAGCAAAACTCAGCTAGTGAAACCCTAAATGAGTTTTCTTTAGATCAAAGATCTATTAAGAGTAAGGCTCTGTTAATGGGTAAAAACCTTAATTTCTTAAAATTAATTTGATTTTACCTAAGTTTGGAAAGAGTTCTAACTCTTGAAAGTTCTTTAAAGGAAAAGCAAAGCTCTGAATAAAAATTCTTATGAAGTAGATGGTAATCATCTGAAGACCAAAGGTCCTATTTATAGGCATTAAGAGCCGTTTCAACTCACCCAAAAGTTGATCCAACGACTTAGATGCTACCACCGCCGCACTCATGTTTGGGGCCATGTAAGCGCAACGGTGGGGGGGCATTTGTTTCCCCTTCAAATTCCAAGACTGGAAATGAAGCGACGCTTCTGCTTCCCCCAATCAGAGCAAAGCTCTGTTTAGAAATTTAAGAGTCAAAAATTGAAGCAACGCTTCAAATCCTGCGCTCTGCGCTGCGCGCCACGTGTCTAACACAGTTGCGCTAGAGCAGTTGCGCTACGCGTTGCGCTGCTCGCCACGTGTCTGACACTGGTGCGCTAGCGCAGTTGCGCTGCGCTCTGCGCTGCGCGCCACGTGTCGAGCATGAGTGCGCTCGCGCTAGGCACGCCGCGTGCCACGTGTCAAAACACGAATGCGCTAGCGCTAGCGCAATTGCGTTGCGCACCCCAAATTAGAGCAAAGCTCTGTTTCCAAGATTGGAAAGCGAAGCAACGCTTCATGATTATAGCAAATTAAATTATGCAGCGCATAAACATCTTACAGAGGAATAACAAAGAATTAAAAACAAGGGAACACTTAACAGATAATAAAATACTGAATTAAAACATATTTTTATTATTATTACATTAAAAAAGATCACCCAACAAGGGATCAGTGGTACAAGGGTGAACAAAACAATAAACAAAATTTTCTAACTCCCTCGCTGCCTTCTCCAGCACATCAAAACGACGATTTTCACGAGGAGTGGCTCCCCACCGATTGGCGCCGTGTTCATCCGCAAAAGCAGACATGATAGCCCGTCGGGCTCTTATTTGACTCAATAGGTGAACCGAGCAATCTTTCAGAGCCTGAGTAATCAGACACGCCTCATGAAAACACTCGAGCTTGTCTACAGCCGCATCGAGCATCGCCAGGGTCATCTCCGCTGGGTGAGGGGGGATGTCATCTAGCACGGAAAGAAGAATTATCCGAAGCCAGATGTTAGTTATATGTATGCCCTAGAGGCCATTACTATACATGAGATGTATATTGTAGTGGATGCTTGGATATATATAGGGAGGACTTTCTTGCTCGACATGATAGTATGCTATCTGGTTACTCTTTACCTTAACGTGTACACTGATTGTCTCTCTGTCACATGTTGGTAAAGCCCTTAGGATGTGTACTTGACTACCTGGACTATGATACGGATCATACTAGTGTGGACATGGTAGTCCATAAGTACATCCTTCAAGGTCCCTAGTCGAGGGTGTATCGAGACGGGGCATCGATATACCAGAGTAGACTAGCGTATGTCTTCTCGACCCATACAGATAGGCGATGGATGATCCCATATCCATTGGTGTTTGATATCAGAGATGATATACGGGTGCTCAGTAGAGACTGGGTACACTGGACGGACTCGCCGAGAACTCCCAGATGGTATTATACCTTACGTCAGATGGCAGTTCTCTGGTGACACTGGTACAGGTTAGTCTGTAGACCCGAGATCGTCATAGAGTCTTGTGTGATTCCCACTGTGCTTTGATTTCCACCTTACCGCGTCCAAGAGGGCATGCAAAACGGTGGTTTTTGGGTACAGTCCTGAGTCACATGGAGGCAATGAGAGATAGGAGGAGTTCGTCTCTCCCGGTATTGGGGGTTGATGTTGCGCTATGCTCGATTGGCCATAACAGGGAAGTCCCTGGCCAGGGCTGGTTTAGAGATATACTGGTAAGTGTTACCAGTAGTTTCTCGACCCGTTATGTGCCTCACATCGGCATGACTTATTGGTTATTGGGGTCTGACGTTTACCACCCCTAGACTTGATATGCGACATATCAGACAAGAAGACCGGACTGTACGGTAGTGTCACTGTCAGGCTTTTACAGGAGTTGGAGCGGGCTTGCTTGCTGATCTTCTGATCGCTCAATACCCGGGTAGCCGTTACGTCCAGCTTGTACCGCTGACGGCTTGTGGGTGTTTGATATGATCATCACCTACTGCCGGCGTATTGACGAGTCTTTAGTGTCCTACATAGAGGTTATACTGGCTCAGGCAAAACGAAATAGGAGCGCATATATGATATGTGCAGGACCGAGAATAATGCGTGTATGTGATACCATATTCTATTCTCGCGATGAATGTGTCGATCGGTTATATGCGATATAACCAAGTTATCGAATCAAGGGTTGATTCGATAAGTCGATACATTGGATGTTAGTCGGTTATATATGATATAACTGGATTATTAAGTCAAGTGTTGATTTAATAATTTAGTGTATAATTGTATATGTGATATAATAATTTACATTAACTAACATTGGTTCACTTAAGCATTTATTTTTCTCACTTATGCACAAGTTAATATATATGTGATATATATTTATTAGTGTACATATTGTATCATGGTTGTTGATACAACTATCATGGGTGTAGAAGACTTATACCATACTAATTATATATGTTAGGTTTTTATATTTAAATTAATTCTAAAACAAATGGATAATGAGCACAAATGCATGAAGCTTCATGAAGCTTGTATTTGCATTTGACTTAGTCCACTAGTTTTGTTTTACTTAAGATATTAGTTAACCTAACCACTATGATTATCCATGGTAATGTCTCTACATGAGTTAGTATATGATACTCACCATGGTTAGTTCACTCTCTCTCGATTATTTTTCATTCTCATTTTGAGCTCATCTTCTTCCTCCTTGAAATTCTTTCTAGGGTTTGAAAAAGAGAGAGAACCAAAGTGAGAAATCAAATTCTAAAGTGTACCCATTTCCTATTTCACCATCCTCTACTAGACTAGCACTTTAGTTTAGGGTGTTTGCTTCACTAATTCTTTGGTTAGTGAAGTAGAAGTTTGAGTTCGTATTCCCTCGACGTAGATCATCTTTGGCATCGAAGACTTCAAGAAATACCGTAGCAACTTTCTCATGGAGCCGTCCGAGAGTCCGGGAGCACGTGATCGCAGCGAAGGGACTACAACAAGGAGCTTTAGAAGTGAAGGACCGATCTACAAAGGTTGTATTTCGTATTCACTTGTGTAAATGTGATTTACTTGCTTTTGAAACCCTAATTTTCTAGCAACGATCTTCTTCAGAGTTATTCGGCACGGCTAAAATTTTAATCCGGCATGGTTGATGCCTTGTAGAACCTTCTTAGTGTGCCTAGTAACCCTACAGTGGTATCAGAGCCTAGCTAGAGCATTAGGCGATGTGTTAACGAAGTTAAAACCCCGATCGAACCCGGAAACTACAAAATATACTCCTCTCTGGAAAACTTTTCAAAACTGGGATTTTTCTGAATTAAAAATACCTAAAAAATTCAGAAGGGTTTTCTAAGAAATACTGTGGAAAACGAGACAGTGAGCCGTACAGTTGGCCGCGGAACCGCGGCAATACCCTGCTTGCACCGTTGATCCGCGGCCGTACAGAAGTCTTACTGTGTCGTTTTGGCACAGTAACATCCGTAGGAAAAATTGCTATTTTCTGGGTATTTTTTAAATTGACTCAATTGTTGAGTATTTTTGGGGTTTATTTTGTATTCGTTGATTCGATCGGAATGTTTAATTTCGTAATTGTTTTCCGGATATTTAGAAACTATTAAAAAGTTCGAACGGATATCAATAACTCACTTTTTCCTGACCCGGAAAATTTCCAAGTGTTGGATTTTTCCGTTTGTTTAAGAATGTCTAGATCGTGCAAGTTACGCGATGGACCCTTTAGAAGACAACAAACCTTAACTCGATTATGTGACCGTCTTTAACTGCCTTTTGAACCTTAGGGTTTGGGGCAGTACGGCGTGCCACATGTGAGGCGTTGGCTTGACCCTTCTACGGCTGGACCATTGGTACTATGGCATGTGATGGATGTTTTTAAACTCCCCTCAAGTGTTGAGAACTATTTGGGAAAACTTGGGTGTTTGATCATTCGATCGGAAAGTTTAACATTGTCTATTTATCTGGAATGTGTTACAATATTTGGAATCCACAAGCAGTTATGAGATAACTGATTTGGATTTTATAAACATAGCAGTTTAGTCTCAAATGATCAGTTGCCACGGAATTTTGATGCGATCAAAAGTTCGTCGCAATCACGTAGCGTACGCGGATACTCGCCGGGTAAACTTAATAGACAGCCATGCCCCATAGCCCCGACCAAGTGACTGTAGGAGAACCCCATTGCCAAAATCATCCGTTCGGGTGCTCGCGGCAGCGGTGTTCCGCCTTAGTGCACTTCGTCGACGGCATCCGGGGGTGCGGCCGTCTACTAAAGTTTACGACGAGCATTCGATCAGCATATCGGGAATCTTGTTGAATTGCCCGACTAGATATTGAAAAGTGTTTTCGATATAGAGACTAAAATGCGGCGTTTATAATTGTTAGGCATGTGATGTCTAAGGAGGTTGCGGATTCCAACTGTTGTAGTTTTACACTTTCTTTTCTGCGACCGTAAGTGTAATATGTGATATCGCCGGTTTCGTTGCTATATGTCAACGACAATTGGGATGCGCATATTTACTTACGTTGATGACATGTGATGTTATGTGTTGCTGGATATGTTATATTGGATAGTCGCGTTTTGAATAGCCGGTGGTTTTATGTGAGATGAGAGTTTTTATTTTCATTCATGTAAAATTAAATGTATGTAATATTCTTTTATTGTTGCACTTCCGGGATGAGGTCGATGTCACCATTTGTATATTTTTTACTTTTCCGCACTAGGATAGACCCAAGGAGGAGAGCACAAGTAACCGGGTTCTAGAGTCCAGTAGGAGACCAACTCGAGGAGTCGAGTCCGGGTCTCCTAACTCTAGAATTGGAAGGGTTGCTTGCCGCTCTCATAGGGGTCTTGGGGTGTGGGTTTGGCTATTCATCGCGACCGTGGAATCCGTGTTTTATAGAGGCTCAAAATAAAACACGGGCATCCTAGTATATCCAATGTTTCATATGTTTCTTCTGCTGCGATATCTGTGATATGATCATTTGATGTGCTGTGATAAATACTGTATATAGTATATATGATATATTATATAGGCGTTACTTATGTTTTAAACCCGCGCTAGCCCTGCCCCGCTCTGCCGTTAGTTACCTAACCTAACGGTGCATGAGGGGACATCGAGGCGAATGCGGATGACATAAGTGTACGTCGTATTTATCTGTGATGTTTAGGTGATTTAAATGATGGGACTTCATTAATATGATTAATGAAAGAAAAGAAACCTAAAAGATGTTGTGGAGTCGAATTTTCAAAAAAAGGTAGCTACAGTTCTTGCTTTGCATCGCGGTGTTCCTTGTAGAACATCCTGCACCTTATTCGATAAGGAAAGGGCCGAGATCCCTTCACCGGGAGTGACCCCTTTAGCAATGACTGGCAGATGCTACACCCCTCGGTTTTGTCTTTTGATTGCTTTTCTAGTTCTTGCTTTGCACAGTGATATATGTGATATGTCCTGCACCTCATTCGACGAGGAAAGAGCCGAGATCCCTTCACCGGGAGTGACCTCTTTAGCGAAACTAGTAAAAGCCTCAAAAACACTCTATTTTAAAATCATTTGATTCTACAACGATATCAAGTTCATTACGCAATAGGTTTTCAGAAAAACCTGTCGTAGCCCTCCGTCATTTTAGATAAGTCCTACTTTGTATTCGTGCTACGTTTGTTGACCTCCGTCAAGGCGTAGTGTGCTGTAGCTAACTAGTATTTATCTGCTTATGCATATGATGCAGATTGGCTTAGGGTAGTCATACGACCTTGTTGACCTCCGTCAAGGGTCGTGCGGGTGGGTTTGATTCAATCAAGAAATGATGGGTTGAACTTGACTAGTAGCCTATGGTTTGTTGACCTCCGTCAAGGTCATAGGGTGCTAGGGGCAAAATTATCGGGAATTTCAAGTGTTGAAATTTGCAATGAGATTGCATACCTTCAATGAGATAGTTGGATCCCGATACCCACTGTGAGTAATTGTTACTTCTGGGAAAGTTTTACACATTACAATTAGCCGATCAAGTAGGTGTCTAGAAAGGTGTCAACGGGATTACGCCTCTGGAAAAATGAGGTTTACTTTTATTAGGTCCGTGCGAAAGCACGGGAAACCTCCCTCAAAGTACCGACACTGGCCTGGCTGAAAGATTGGAGAAGTTGTAGGGTGTAATTAATCCCGGCTAGTCTTTCCTTTTAAGGTTTGAAGGAAGATTTGATAAAAACAGTGGGAGCCATCCTAATTAGATAAAATAATAACCAATCTGATCTTGAAAGAGCGCACGCAGAGTGTTTTCTTCTCTCTCTCCAGGTAGCGACCATATCACGCCTTAATCAAGATAATAATATGGATGTATTGACCGAACCCGCTTGTTATACAGTGCTAGGGGAACGTTGGTCCTGCTTCAACTTATAATTGTTATAAGACAGAGCAGGAAATAGGGGATTACCAGAATTCCCGTGCCGCCCAAATGAAGAAAGTGCATGATGATGCATCTTCTTCGGGTGTGTTCATTACAGAGAACTGTTTCTCCGTATCCTTTACGTCCTGGGTATAAGATACCGGATCATGATCCCGCATATGTAATCTGTTACATAGGCTACAGATAGGTAGAGAACTGAGAACGGGTGATAAGTTTCATGAGATAGAAAACGGTGCAAATGTTGCAGCCCAGTCTGTTGGTCACTATCACCCTGTATTACCAGAATACATTGATTCTGAACGGATGTTATTAGATACCGAACCTGATATACAACATCATATCAGTCTCTTTATTAGTAAAGAAAGGATATAATTTTGTATTGTTGGATAATGTTTTGATCATTTCCTATATCAAGAGTTGATCGGTTTAGGCACGTTATCTAAAAGCATTGACGTTCTAAATCAAACTACAGTTCTTAGTATACAGAACACACACAAGAGGAAGAGTTCGGAAATGAACGAATCCTTCTTGAGGTATTATAGACTAGGTCATATCAATGCGACCCGACTAGCTGAAGTTACATAAAGATGCACATTTAAATTAGTTTTAAATTTACATCTTGTGAAACTTGCCGGTCATGTTACAGAGATAAGATGACCACAGCTCCGTTTATTGGAAACAGAGAAAGAGTTAGTGAACTCTTGGGATGATACATACTGATGTATGAAGGTCCCCTGTCTATACATACCAAGATCGGTCCTTTTTACTTCATTACATTCTCTGATAATCTCTGAAGATTCCGACATATGTTCCTGTTGAAACACAAGTCCGAACCTTTTGAGATATTCACAGAATATAAGTTAGAAGTAGAGAACCAAAACGGGTATAAGTATTATGTCCTTTGATGGGATCAAGGAGGAGAATACATGAGCACGGAATTCCTTGATTTTTCTAAAGGAGAATGAGATTCTCTCTCAACATTACTCCTCCACATACACCACAGCACGTCGGTGTATCGGGACAGAGCAATCACACCCTATATGATAAGGTGTGTTCTATGATGAGTACTACTGAGTTACCTATTTCCTTTTGGGAGTTATGCACTTATGAAGTTGCATACCTATTGAATAGGGTTCCGATCAAATCAGTTGCCTACCACTTCATATGTGATATGGAATGGGAAGAGCCCATATCTTAAGTATGTTAAGATTTGGGGTTGTCCGGCCTATGTCTGAAAAGCAAAATCCAGACAAGTTCGAGGCAAGGTCTGTTATGTAGAACTGGAAAGGTTCCAGCTATACAAACTGTAGCTAATGATTTGGTAGAACCAAACGATTCAATAGTTTCCAACGAATCTCAGCCTCTCCGCCGATCTAGTAGGGTTCCTCACCCACCTGAGAGATACTTTGGTTTCTCTATGACAGTGGGAGCGAGGACTGCATCATGAGATGATGACCCAACTAGTTTCGAGCTGGCCATCAGGAGTGGGACTCTATAAGAATGGCTGGATGCTTAACGATCTGAGATGGAATCCTTATACACCAACAAAGTATGGACTTTGGTTGCTTTATCTGAAGGGTTAAATCCCCATCAGGAGCAAGTATATCTTGAGAAGATTACTTGGTGTACATGGAAAAGTTGAGACTTTCAAAGCTAGACTTGTTAAAGGTTTGCATCATTGACCATGTATGGATTATCTTGAAACCTTTTCTAAGTACCTATGCTTAAGTCCATCCAGATCCTACTTGCCACGGCTACATACCATGACTACGATATCTGGCGGTTGGGTGTCTTGACTGCTTTTCTAAATGATGTTTTAGAAAAGAGAGTCTATAAGTACACAGTCAGAGAGCTTCGTAGACAGTGGGAGCAGCGGAAACGTGTGCAAGATGTCTTATGTGATAAAGCAGGCATCGCGGAGTTGGAACGTCTGTTTTGATGTATTAGTCAAAGAGTTTGACATCATCAAAATGGTATATGAACCTTGTATATACAAAAAGGTAGTAGGGAGTATGGTGGTGATCCTCGTAGAGTACGTGGATAACATACTCTTGATAGGAAAGGAGTTTCCTATGCTACGATCGATCAATCTCCGCTTATCACAAGTATTCTCCATACAGGATTAAAATGATACCTACTAAATCCTGGGTTTTGGATCTATGAGATAGATCTGATTGGATGTTAGGATACTCATTGGTTGTAGTGAGATGGTATCAATTGATCGTGGGGAGAATCACTGGAAGGGTTCCAGGGTGATAAGGACGACTGAATGTCAGTCACAAGCATTGTCTATACCCTCAATAAAGGGACGGTATGTTGGAAGAGTTCCAAGCTAGATACCGTGGCATACTAGACGATAAAGGCTGGATACATCGCTACCAAAGATGCTACCAAAGAAGAAGTCTGGGTGTATATTAGTTCATGAGATGAACTTCGTTCCTACCATTGTGTGACAATGGAATTGTGGCTTGTGCCAAGGAACGCCCGTCCCATAAGTGATCCAGTCCTATTCTAAGGCAGTGTCACCTGATCATGGAGATGGCTGATCTCCAAGGGATCGAGGTCAGGAGAGTATACTCAGAGGACAGCACGGCGGATCCACTCACAAAGGCCTTTTCCCAGAGAGAGACTATTATGGGATGGTTGAGTATGAGATACTACAACCACAGTTATCAGATGGCCCTAGTGTAAGTGGGAGATTGTTAGTTATATATATGCCCTAGAGGCCATTACTATACATGAGATGTATATCGTAGTGGATGCTTGGACATATATAGGGAGGACTTTCTTGCTCGACATGATAGTATGCTATCTGGTTACTCTTTACCTTAACGTGTACACTGATTGTCTCTCTGTCACATGTTGGTAAAGCCCTTAGGATGTGTACTTGACTACCTGGACTATGATGCGGATCATACTAGTGGGGACATGGTAGTCCATAAGTACATCCTTCAAGGTCCCTAGTCGAGGGTGTATCGAGACGGGGCATCGATATACCAGAGTAGACTAGCGTATGCCTTCTCGACCCATACAGATGGGCGATGGATGATCCCATATCCATTGGTGTTTGACATCAGAGATGATATACGGGTGCTCAGTAGAGACTGGGTACACTGGACGGACTCGCCGAGAACTCCCAGATGGTATTATACCTTACGTTAGATGGCAGTTCTCTGGTGACACTGGTACAGGTTAGTCTGTAGACCCGAGATCGTCATAGAGTCTTGTGTGATTCCCACTGTGCTTTGATTTCCACCTTACCACGTCCAAGAGGGAGTGCAAAACGGTGGTTTTTGGGTACAGTCCCGAGTCACATGGAGGCAATGAGCGATAGGAGGGGTTTCGTCTCTCCCGGTATTGGGGGTTGATGTAGCGCTATGCTCGATTGGCCATAACAGGGAAGTCCCTGGCCAGGGCTGGTTTAGAGATATACTGGTAAGTGTTACTAGTAGTTTCTCGACCCGTTATGTACCTCACATCGGCATGACTTATCGGTTATTGGGGTCTGACGTTTACAACCCCTAGACTTGATATGCGACATATCAGACGAGGAGACCGGACTGTACGGTTGTGTCACTGTCAGGCTTTTACAAGGGTTGGAGCGGGCTTTCTTGCTGATCTTCTGATCGCTCAATACCCGGGTAGCCGTTACGTCCAGCTAGTACCGCTGACGGCTTGTGGGTGTTTGAAATGATCATCACCTACTGCCGGCGTATTGACGAGTCTTTAGAGTCTTACATAGAGGTTATACTGGCTCAGGCAAAACGAAATATGAGCGCATATGTGATATGTGCAGGACCGAGAATAATGCGTGTATGTGATACCGTATTCTATTCTCGCGATGAATGTGTCGATCGGTTATATGCGATATAACCAAGTTATCGAATCAAGGGTTGATTCGATAAGTCGACACATTGGATGTTAGTCGGTTATATATGATATAACCGGATTATTAAGTTAAGTGTTGATTTAATAATTTAGTGTATAATTTTATATGTGATATACTAATTTACATTAACTAACATTGGTTCACTTAAGCATGTATTTTTCTCACTTGTGCACAAGTTAATATATATGTGATATATATTTATTAGTGTACATATTGTATCATGGTTGTTGATACAACTATCATGGGTGTAGAAGACTTATACCATACTAATTATATTTGTTAGGTTTTTTTATTTAAAGTAATTCTAAAACAAATGGATAATGAGCACAAATGCATGAAGCTTCATGAAGCTTGTATTTGCATTTGACTTAGTCCACTAGTTTTGTTTTACTTAAAATATTAGTTAACCTAACCACTATGATTACCCATGGTAATGTCTCTACTTGAGTTAGTTTATGATACTCACTCACCTGGTTAGTTCACTCTCTCTCTTGATTATTTTTCATTCTCATTTTGAGCTCATCTTCTTCCTCCTTGAAATTCTTTCTAGGGTTTGAAAAAGAGAGAGAACCAAAGTGAGAAATCAAATTCTAAAGTGTACCCATTTCCTATTTCACCATCCTCTACTAGACTAGCACTTTAGTTTAGAGTGTTTGCTTCACTAATTCTTTGGTTAGTGAAGTAGAAGCTTGAGTTCATATTCCCTCGACATAGATCATATTCGGCCTCGAAGACTTCAAGCAATACCATTGCAACTTTCTCATGGAGCCGTCCGAGAGTCCGGGAGCACGTGATCGCAGCGAAGGGACTACAACAAGGCGCTTTAGAAGTGAAGGACCGATCTACAAAGGTTGTATTTCGTATTCACTTAGTGTAAATGTGATTTACTTGCATTTGAAACCCTAATTTTCTAGCAACGATCTTGTTTAGAGTTATTCGGCACGGCTAAAATTTTAATCCGGCATGGTTGATGCCTTGTAGAACCTCCTTAGTGTGCCTAGTAACCCTACACCAGATGGATCCCATTGGAAGAGGGGACCCTTTACGGATCACATGTTCATACTTCACCGCATCGCACTCGGCATCCATGAGAGAAGGATCCACCAAGCGCGCAGCAAACCGAGGAACAATGTCCTCAATGGGCACTTCCCACGGCTGTCTACAAGCATGGGGGCGGTTACAAGCCATAGTTGAGAATGTTCTTTGGATATGAGAAAAGGAAGAAGCTTTGCGCCTGTCAAAGAGCGCATTGCATTTATCTGGACTTAGCCCAATTCTGGCCATAAGTCCTCAATTTAAATTGAACTGAGCTCATCCGCTCTTCCAATCAATTTACACCCGGTTCGAGGGTACATCTCTTCACTCCTCTGATATTTGTCGTTGTAATCCTTCAACGTCCTCAGAGAGGTGACGGGTCCCGACAACCATACATTCTATGGACTGTGGGGTCCTTAAACTCATGGACTATGATGTCCTTAACCTCGACCGTGATGTCTTAAAACTAACGTCGGACTGTGGAGTCCTTAAATCCACGGACTATGATGGCCTTAACCTCGACCGTGATGTCTTAAAACTAACATCAGACTGTGGAGTCCTTAAATCTACGGACTATGATGTCCTTAACCTTGACCGTGATTTCTTAAAACTAACATCGGACTGTGGGGTCCTTAAACTCACGGACTATGATGTCCTTAACCTCGACCGCGTTGTCTTAAAACTAACATCGGACTGTGAGGTCCTTAAACTCACAGACTATGATGTCCTTAACCTCGACCGTGATGTCTTAAAACTAACATTGGACCATAATGTCCTTAAACTAATTATAGACCGCGATGTCAATAAACTAAACAACAGAGCCCAATTGCTCTCTTGTCGGATCTAAACGATCTCGTTAAGTTGATCTTAGCCTAAAATTAGACTAACGTATCCTTAACAAACGTTAAAGTTGATCTTAGCCTGAAATAAGGCTAACATATCCTTAAACACAACCCTCCCAAATCCAAATCTAAGAAAGATACGGATTTGGACTAGTCCACGCCCTATGGACGACAACATAACTTAGTCTCCGTTTACAATCCACGGGCAACCAAACACAAAACAAACACCCACGACACGAAGTGACCATATGGAGAAGGAGAAAGTTGTTACAGCGATGCGGTAGCGTAATTAACTGCAGGGGCTTGCACCTACAGGGAAGAGCGTCCCCACAATCAAAAACCCCTCGAACGAGGGGGAATCTGATGAAGTCTGCTATATCGGCCGCATCCGTTTAAACCTTCGATACATGGTGTCATAAATCAACTTGGCATCTTCGGAGAGGTGGACGGATAGCACCAATTAGCATCTTCCCCCAGGTTCAGGCAAGACGTCTAGTCTTCCCGGTTTCCGGCGGTGAACACACCTGTTATGCATCTGTGGACTGCCGTGAAAAAGCAGCAGATTCAGTTTTCCTAGTGAGCCGTTTCTTGTTATTCAGCGAGATCATAGCGCTACTCTTCCCAGCTTGATTTCATCTCTTCGCGCAGGTCAGCTCTTGCGGAATGGGTGTCAGGGATTCTTAGCCAATATTTATGATACTAGCGCCACAGAGATTCCGCTGGACCAGGTCCCTGTTGTGAGAGAGTTTCCTGATGTATTCCCCGACGAGCTGCCTGGTCTGCCGCTAGAGCGCGAGATTGAGTTCTGCATTGACTTGGTCCCCGGCACGGGGCCTATTTCTATACCGCCCTATCGGATGGCCCCGGCAGAGCTTAGAGAGTTGAAGGATCAGTTGCAGGACTTGTTGGATAAAGGGCTTATCCGACCGGGTGTGTCACCGTGGGATGCTCCCGTCCTGTTTGTTAAGAAGAAGGACGGCAGTATGCGCTTATGCATTGATTATCGTCAGCTGAACCGGGTTACTATATGGAACAGATATCCCCTACCCTGCATTGACGACTTATTTGATCAACTCCAGGGTGCGGGGTATTTCTCGAAGGTTGATTTACGGTCAGGTTATCACCAGTTGCGGATTCGGAAGGAGGATATTCCGAAGACCGCTTTCCGTACACGATATGGTCATTATGAGCTCTTGGTGTGTCATTCGGGCTCACCAATGCCTCGGCGGCATTTATGGACTTGATGAACCGTTTATTCAAGTCGTATCTTGATCAGTTCATCATTGTTTTCATTGATGACATCTTGGTTTATTCTCGGAGCCAGGAGGAGCATGATCAGCACTTGCATAGCACATTGCAGACTTTGAGGGAGCATCAGTTGTTCGCCAAATTTTCCAAGTGCGCATTCTGTCTTGACAATATCGACTTCTTGGGTCACGTGGTGACGAGAGATGGTATTTGTGTGGACCCGAAGAAGATCGAGGCAGTGCAGCGTTGGCCCAGACCGGTATCAATTACAGAGGTCCGCAGCTTTCTAGGTCTGGCCAGGTATTATCGAAGTTTTGTCCAGGATTTCTCCCGTATTGCTGCACCGTTGACTAGGTTGACCCGGAAGGGGGTTCCTTTTGATTGGACCGAGACATGTGAGGATAGCTTCCAGCAGTTGAAGACTCGTCTGACTACTGCACCAGTGTTATCATTGCCTTAAGGATCAGGCGGTTTCGTGGTATATTGTGATGCTTCTCGAGTGGGTCTGGGCTGTGTATTAATGCAGCACGACAGAGTTATCGCGTATGCTTCTCGGCAGTTGAGGAAACATGAGTAGAACTACCCCACTTATGATTTAGAGATGGCTGCAGTGGTGTTTGCACTCAAGATCTGGAGACATTACCTATACGGCGAGTCGTGCCAGGTATTCACTGACCACAAGAGCTTGAAGTATATCTTTCAGCAGCGAGATCTAAATCTGAGACAGCGCCGTTGGATGGAGTTGGTAAAAGACTATGACTGCGAGATTCTATACCATCCGGGCAAGGCGAATGTGGTGGCAGATGCTTTGAGTAGGAGGCACGGAGGTAGCTAATCTTGTTTGAGCGCAGTACAGATGCAGTCGACGGCGGATTGGCAGGTTTTATATGACAGCAGAGTGCAGTTCGAGTTTACTCCTACAAGGGGTTAGCTGGCCCATTTCAGAGCACGCCCACAGTTACTTGACCGTATCTGCGAGGCACAGTCCGGCGATGCCCGTATTTAGAGATTATCGAGAAGATTCGGCAGGGCAGAGTTTTCGAGTTCGTGATTGATGATCAGGGGATACTTCGATTTGGGAATCGACTGTGCTTACTAGATTCTGAGGGACCGAGGCGTGATATTCTTGAGGAGGCACATAGATCAGTATACAGTGTGCATCCAGGCTCCACCAAGATGTACCATGATTTGAGAGAGGTTTATTGGTTGGATGGGATGAAGAAGGATGTTACAGATTTCGTGTCGAGATGCCTGACTTGTCAGCAAGTCAAGGCCGAGCACCAGAGGGCAGCCGACAAGTTATAGCCTTTAGGCCCCTCACTCCGAGACACTAATGGTTCTCGGCCCACTCTTCCTTTGTTGTTAGAAGAGAACTCGGGCAGAGCCAACACCATCATCTCGATTGTCAGACAACTTATGAGTAGACGCCGCAGGGGGTCGTCAGTCTTCATCGTCCACGAGCATCGATTGACGCACGTCAGTTGTTAAAGAGGAGTGAGGGGCTGTTAAGCGAGGTGGTTAGAATAGAACTAGCGGATATGATAAAGAGTTTAGATATCCACGACTTATTCAATAATTCGATAGAGAATCGAACAAGTTGCGGGAAAGAGCTGCGCCTATTTTTGTATCGCTACCCTACTGTCTTCTTCTTTGAGTTTTGCTTGTTTTCTATCGTCTTTACTTTCGGAATTGGCCTGACCCTTGATGGTCCTACGAAGCTTGTCTCACGCCCCAACTTAGCTAGTGTGTGCCTTTTTTGAACTCCCCTTGAAGTTGGTACCTTCCCGTAAGCTGATTTCACATTCCTGAGTGGAAGTGGGAACAGGTCTCCATGGACTTCATTGTGGTTCTACCTAGGACCAGTCGAGAGTATAACTCTATTTGCGTGATTGTAGATCGACTAATGAAAGCGGCTCACTTCCTGCCAGTGAAGAACACTTTTGGATTTGCTCAGTACGCCCAGGTTTATATTGATGAGATCGTGCGACTGCATGGTGTCCTGACATGCATCGTGTCCGACCGGGGTACCCAGTTTACCAGCCGATTATGGCAGAAACTTCAGGAGGCTTTGGGCACCCGATTGAGTTTTAGCACAGTTTTTCATCCGCAGACTGACGGTCAGTCAAAGCGTACTATTCAGACTCTTGTGGACATGCTTAGAACTTGGGTTTTAGATTTTGGTGGTAGCTGGGATCGTCATTTTCCCTTGATCGAGTTCTCCTACAATAATAGCTTCCAGGAGACTATTCAGATGGCACCTTTCGAGGCGTTATATGGGAGGAAATGTCGATCGCCCGTATGTTGGACAGAGCTCAGGGAGACCAGTATTTTGGGGCCGCAGATCGTACAAGAGACGACCGAAAAGATACAGCTGATTCGGGACAGGATGAGAGCGGCCCAGAGTAGGCAGAAATCATATGCTGACAGGCGTCGTCGCCGACTCGAGTTCGCTGTTGGCGATCATGTTTTCCAGAGGGTCTCTCCGATGAAGGGTGTGATGAGATTTGGGCGAAAAGGAAAGCTTAGTCCTAGATATGTTGGTCCCTTCGATATCCTAGAGCGTGTCGGTTCGGTGGCTTATCGGTTGGCTCTTCCGCCCAGCTTCCCAGATGTTCACCCCGTGTTCCATGTTTCGATACTCCGCAAGTACCTTCATGACCCTTCCCATGCGATTAAACACCAGACAATCTAGCTGGAGCGCGATTTTTCATTCACCGAGCAGCCGGTGGTCATTTTGGATCGACAGGTGAAGAAATTGAGGTCGAAGGTTATACCGTCCGTCATGGATCTTTGGCGTGGCCTGAACAGCGAGGAGGTCACCTGGGAGACCGAGGACGACATAAGGAAGAAATATCCCCATCTTTTTGAAGGTACGCGTAGTTAAATTTTAAATTCGGGGACCGAATTTCTTTAAGGGGGGAAGACTGTAACGCTTTGAATTTCGTTTAGGTAATTTTTCGATAATCGGTAAAATAAACAGTATTTTCCGTAAAATGTCAAAATAATTATTTTTCAATATAGGCCTAATTTTACAAAATTTATACATGAAATTGCTAGGAATTGGTTACTAAATTATCACTTAAAAATTTCTAGTCATTGAAAAAAATTTCCTTAATTAATTAATTTTTAATATTATTTTAAGCTTTTAAAAATACATTAAATTAGTGATAAATAAAAATTTAAATGGGTAAATTACATACTTAGGAACCATTATAAACTAAAATCTAGTGTTTACAAAACTTTTATCAAGACTTTCCTAGATTAGTTGTTCTATGGTTTAAAAATGAATTAAAATGGGTTTTTTTTGTAAAGAATGATGTGATATGCATTAAATGAGTTTAAAAGATACTTTTTACATAGAACTTTCTACACACTTTCCCTCAAAAAACCCCTCTCCCCTCAGGCCGAGCCTCACCTGCAGCAGCTCCCAAAATTTCCCCCTCTTTTGCTTCACAATTCTATCAAAAATCCACTGAAATCCACAATTTTCTTCACAAATTCAACACAAATCCCTATTCTATCTCTTCTCAAGCCCAAATTGGTTTAAAACATGGAGAAAAGAGGAAACTTTGGAGGCTATGTGCAAGAGGTTCAAAACTTGTGAGGTGAAAATTCTAATCTAATTGTTAAATTGTAGTTAAACATGCTAATTTAGAATTTTAAAGTGTTAATTTCATAGTAATTGCTTGTTTTTGAAATTCAAGATAAGGGTTGCTTTTGTAATTAGGGTTTGAAGCATTGTTAATAGATTAAATTCGGTGTAGTGATTATCTAGTGGGTTTGTTTGGATAACTATGCTAGATTGTGATCGCTATATCGTTAATCCGTGATGTTTGCATCGAAATTGAAATGTTAGTGCTTACTAGGTTTTTCATAAAATTAGGAGGTGATTTAATTGCGATATTATTAGCATCTCTTACGATATTTAGGGTGTGCGAATGAGGAATTTGGTTTAGTCGGATTTTAGTTTTGACGGTTACCCCGAAACGACGATTTTAGTGGTTTTCGTGTGTGTTCCGCGCACCTAGTGCACGTTGTGCCTAACTTGTGTGCGTTGATCTTTTCATATTGTGAATTGCGTCGTTTCACGAGCACTGTAGAACCTGCTTAGTTCGGTATTAAACACTTGCATCATATATGATACATTGAAATTCATAGCATGTATATACCTCACTTCATCATCATGCTTATATAGATTCCTGGCCACAAATCACATTGCATACCTTTGATATCATAAGCATTTATCACATACAACATGTTGGGTATTATGATTTTCTTGAGGATTTCAGTATTGATGAGATTTCTGGATTTTGGGGAAAACCGCAAGAATTTAACAAAAGTTTATTATCATCATTATAAAAATAAAGTTGCGGTTTTCTTGTAATGTATGGGTCGTCCACCAAGAGTTTTCATATTTTCTGTTGGATTTCGAGACCCGATTCGAGGAGTGGATGAACCGTCTCGGGTACATGGTGGGCCCGGTATGGTACCCCGGGGTAAGAAGATCGAGTTGTAGACGATGAGCCGGGCAGGAGAAGACTACCTACCGGTGATGTCTGGCGCGGCAGATATCCGGAGGATACCGACCGTTGTCGTGAGATTTGGTGATGTGGGCCGATCCGGACTGACGGAGCCCGATGTATTGAGATATTGACATAGTGAGACATTGAGACAGATATATTTCCATATTTGGTGTCGATACTTCACACGGTTTTCGGATGATTTCATTGATGGTACTTTGGCTATTGTACAGATAATTTTTTTTAGTTAAGAATGCAAAGATCATCATATTTAAACACTTAAAGATTTTTTATTGATTTTTGCATCCATGTGCATACATATTAGTAGCATCGCATTATACTTAGATATGCAGATTGCGACGCATTGCGTGCATTCTTACGATAGCCTTATTAGATGTCACTTGCTACTCACGAGCTTGCAACTCACCCCCGTTGTGCCACAGTGTCTCGCAGGTTAGACCCGTCAGCTTTGCAGCGGCGGGCGTATCTTTTCATTAGCTTCTTTTGCTCGTAGGTGGGTTGCGACGACACTTTTTCACTTTTGTACTATCATTGTATATAGTATTCTCCATCTACCTCATCTTATTTTGTATATGCGACCTATTGATGAGACTGAGAGATTTTTGTATATGTGGCTTCTTTGGGGTCGAGCTCACCTAAGCCGACGTTATGTTTTCTTATTTTTGTGCTTCCTTATGCTTATTTACTTGATAATGCATATATATTGCGTGTGGTTGTGATCCGCCTTGGGCGAAGAGCTAGCTCCCGCTTGGGGATGCCATTATTTCTTTACAGGTTTATATATCTTGTTGTACCCATTTCGGGGGCTAGTATTTACAAAGGAGACTCTGCCGAAATTTTCAGAAAATTTTGATGTTTTTTTAAAAGTGATTAATATAACTTAATTGGTTTAAAATCGTTTTCATAAGAGGTTTTTCCTTCACTCTTACTGTTTATGGTTTAGATTTTCTGGGTTTTGGCTGACTTAGGTTACGTTACGCCTTGAGACGTATCGTAATCTAAGTGCCAGTCACGTTCCGTACTTTCGGGTTGTGACAAATATCGTGAGAGTAGAGTACGGTATCTCATATCGTATTAGTCTCGGTCCCGCACATATCACATATGTGCTCCTACTCCGTTTTGCCTGACCAGGAAACCTCTATGTAGGACTCTAAAGAATCGTCAATACGGCGGCAGTAGGTGATGATCATATCAAACACCCACAAGCTGCAAGCAGTCAGCTAAATGTAACAGCGACCCAGGTATTGAGCGATCAGAAGATCAACAAGAAAGCCTGTACATATTCCTGTGAATCCAATCAGTAACACTACCTTACAGTCCGGTCTCTTCGTTTGATATGTCGCATATCAAGTCTAGGGGTGGTAAACGTCAGACCCCAGTAACCGATAAGTCATGTCGATGTGAGGCTCATAACAGGTCGAGAAACTACTGATAACTCTTACCAGCAGCACTCCATATCATCCCTGGCCAGGGACTTCCAGTTATAGCCAATCGAACACAGCACAACATCAACTCCCTATACCGGGAGAGACGAAACCCCTTCTATCGCTCATTACCTCCAAGTGATTCGGGACTGTCCCCAAAAGCCACCGTTTTGCATGCCCTCTTGGACGTGGTAAGGTGGAAATCAAAGCACAGTAGGAATCAGACAAGACACTATGACGAACTCGGGTCTACAGACTAACCTGTACCAGTGTCACCGGAGAACTGCTATCTGACAATAGGTATAATACCATCTAGGAGTTCTCGGCGAGTCCGTTCAGTGTACCCAGTCTCCACTGAGCACCCGTACACCATCTTTGATGTCAAACACCGATGGATATGGGATCATCCATCGCCCATCATATGGGTCAAGATGCGTAAACGCTAGTCTACTCTGGTGTATCGATGCCCTGTCTCGATACACCCTCGACTAGGAATAGTTATAGGATATACTCGTTGACTACCCTGGACCCACTAGTATGATCTCATCATAGTCCTAGTAGTGAACTACATATCCCAAGCGCTTTATCAACATGTGAGTGTAAGACAGTAAACCAATACAAGTCAACATGTTAAGACAAAGTGAAACCAGATAGCATACTATCATATCGAGCAAGAAAGTCCTCTCTATATATATCCAAGCATCCATCATAATATACATCTTATGTAGAACAATGGCCTCTAGGGCATATATACAACTAACAGGCCACCCATGCACAATGCGACATCAACCCCCAATACTGGGAGAGACGAATCCTCTGACGATCCGCTCACTGCCTCCATATGGCTCGGGACTGTACCCAACTGAAACCTGTTTGCACGACTTCTTTGAGCCCTGGTAGGGTAGTAATCAAAGCACAATTGGAACTCATACGAGACAAATGACGATCTCAGGTCGATAGACTAACCTGTACACATGTCACCAGGGAACTGCCATCTGACAATAGGTATAATACCAACTAACATGTTCCCGGCGAGTCCGTCCGGTGTACTCATAACCCAATGAGCACCTGTATACATCTTAGGTGAACAAACTAACACCAATGTCTTATGAGACCGGCCACCGCCCCTCATCGGGGTCTCGATCAGTATACACTAGTCTACTCTGGTGTATCGATGCCCATTCTCGATACTCACATGACTAGGAACATTTTAAGGATGTGCTTATAGACCACTCAACTCTCACGTATATGATCACCATCGTACTGCTGGTAGTCAAACAAGAATCCTATAGTCTCTATCAACATGTAATAGTGATCTGTAATGTCACCTGATGCATGTACACGACGATAAAGACAAACCAGATAGCATACTATCATCTCGAGTAAGACTGTTATACCGGTATAGGTCCTACCTCAATCATTGCAATCACGTTCCTATGATACAATAATTGACTTGAGAGCACTATAGCCAACAATCTCCCACTTGCACTTAAGGCTAATTATTTTGGTGTCGCATACTCATAGCCCGTTTGATACCGAATACCAAACTTCTCTACTAATCAGTTTCACAAATCTCGTTTGTAAAACTATTGCGTTCGAGAAATAGTCTCAGTGAGTGGATCCGCTCCAATGTTTCTTTCTATGTCTCTCTTTATCTCAAGTTCGTGGAGAAATCCATCTCCCGAAATGAGCAATACTTGTCTTAGAATATGTCTGAATATCTGATGGGACCCAGTTCGCAAATGAACTCCAAATACAGCAAACTTCTTAGACCGTATCGTCCACTGAATTTAATCAGTATCCTGCGCCATGCCTCCCTCACTATCCGCTTGGACCACCTGTCCAAGCCACTGCCCCTTAAAAGAGGGAAAACTATAACTCTGACAGTCACTCTGTCATCCTGGTCACCTTGGAAGCCTGGAATGATAACCGTCTCCTGAAGGAGGCAGCCGTTACCATATCCCTAGAACATCCACTTATGTTCTAAAACTGCTTTCGATCGTTTCTCCATGATTGGATTAATATAAAAAATTATTGCATCCAGTGCAAAAACAACATCTGGTGTGGTACTTGACATCTCATGATTGACTCAATTGCCTAAGCAAGTGATATGCCAATTATGCACATCCCTCACCCATTTAGTCTGTAAGACACCTTTAGAGAGGGTGACTCTATCACCTATAGGTACACCACAATGCCAGCAATTGTCCATTCTAAAACACCTTCAGAATAGTATCAAAATACCCAGATTGGGAAACTACCCAAATCTAAATCTAAAACTATAGATCTAGTAGCCAGAATGCCTGATATAATATCAATATCCTATGTAGAGAAACCACAGTATAACCGATCGTAGTATAGGAATTATACTTCCTATAAAGTGTATGTCATCCAAATACCAGGACATCACACCCTACTATCTTCTTAACAGATCCATCTCCTATTCTGATGAAGTCAAATCCTATGACTGTCACATCAAAAATAGATGATCTATCTCCGTTATACCTCCTTTAGAGTATAAATAGACACAAGCTGCTTATTCACTATGCTTCCGCTGCTCCCACTGACTATAATAATCCTCTGGCAGAGTCATATACACGTGCACTTCTATAGATAGTTTAGAACGACGCTATACTAATCCTCCTGCCGGGTCTCATAGTCTAGAACAATAGTAATGGCAAGTCTGGGTAAACAAGAACCTCCCTATCACCGTCATTAAGGATACCGAAGTACCTCTCGGGTGCCTGAGATTACCCACCATATCTGCGGAGTGGCTAATGAAATGTCAAACCCGGTTGAATCTTTAGGTTCTATTAAATTTTCAGTAATCGTTTGTGGTTCTAGAATCACTTCCTGTTCTACCATACTCCCATTACTGTTTTCTGAAAATGTCCATTTTACTAAAACGGTGGTGAGTCAAGAACAATATCACTATTCATCTTCCAGATGGTAGAAAGTAAACCCTCTTCATAGCCCGGGATAACCCACAAACTGCCATTACTGAAATGAGCCTTGAGTTATCCAGAGTCTGGTTTTAAGCATAAGCCGGACAACTTCATATACCTTAACATCGTTAAGATATGAACCATTCTATACATAATATAGAAACAGAGGCACTGATTTAATTGGAAACAGATTCAAATCATGCAGCTGTCCCCAGTGCATATAAACTAAATGGAGAAAGCCCGATCAGCATTGCTCAACTTAGGAGTGCATCCATATATGAGTAACCTGAAAGAGAAGCAAGTTCTCAAACCCATTACCATCAACTAAATACCAAACACAAGTATCTACATCTTCGATCACCTCGAAGAATCCTGATACTTGCAACACTTGGTTCTCTACTTTATTCTTGTACCTATAACTTCTCAAAACTTGGACCTTGTATTTCTACGAAATACTTGTCTAAAACTGGAGAAGTCACAAGTAAACATAATATAGTACGAGCACCAACCCCTTTATGCTAATGGACACTTGACAACATACAATACTTTGTATAAGTCCTCTGAGTTGAAGAACTCAAACCCTATGCGTCGTAGGTTGAAAACTGTACTACGGTTAAGAAGAATTACACCGCTGTTTAATGCTCTTTACCCAATTATCAACTGATATAGGTAAAGTCATAGACATAATTTCAAAAAGTTATATCTCACTTTATAAAATAAACGTACCGATATATTAGTTTCAAATTGGTACATAACAACGAATATTCAAAACCAAATATTTGCCGTCAGGCAAAACCCCATGTGATTTCCTCAAATATCACCAATTACTGTTAGTTGTATGTATGCCCTAGAGGCCATTATTGTACATATGATGTATATTATATTGGATGCTTGGACATATATAGAGAGAACTTTCTTGCTCGACATGATTGTATGCTATCTGGTTGCTCTTTATCTTAACATGTATACTTGTCTCTTGATACTGTCTTATGGTTACATGTTAGTAAAGCCCTTAGGATGTGTACTTGACTACCAGGATTATGATGCAGATCATACTAGTAGGGCCATGGTAGTCCATAAGTTCATCCTTTAATGTTCCTAGTTATGGATGTATCGAGACAGGCATCGATATACCAGAGTAGACTAGCGTATACGCTTCTCGACCCATGAGATGGGCGATGGATGATCCCATATCCATTGGTGTTTGACATCAGAGATGGTATACGGGTGTTCAGTGGAGACTGAGTACACTGGACGGACTCGCCGAGAACTCCTGGTTGGTATTATACCTATCGTCAGATAGCAGTTCTCTGGTGACACTGGTACAGGTTAGTCTGTAGACCTAAGATCGTCATAGAGTCTTGTGTGATTCCCACTGTGCTTTGATTTCCACCTTACCACGTTCAAGAGGACGTGAAAAACGGTGGTTTTTGGGTACAGTCCCGAGTCACATGGAGGCAATGAGTGATAGGAGGGGTTTCGTCTCTCCCGGTATTGGGGGTTGATATTGCGCTGTGCTCGTTTGGCCATAACAGGGAAGTCCCTGGCCAGGGCTGATATAGAGATTTGCTGATAAGTGTTATCAGTAATTTCTCGACCTGTTATGAGCCTCATATCGGTATGACTTATCGGCTATTGGGGTCTGACGTTTACCACCCCTGGACTTGATATGCGACATATCTGACGAGGAGACCGGACTGTACGGTAGGGTTACTGTCAGGCTTTTGCAGGAGTTATAGCGGTCTTGCTTGCTGATGTTCTGATCGTTCAATACCCGGGTAGCCGTTACGTCCAGCTAGTACTGCTGATGGCTTGTGGGTGCTTGATGTGATCATCACCTACTGCCGGTGTATTGACGAGTCTTTAGAGTCCTACATAGAGGTTTTATTGGCTCAGGAAAAATGAAGTAGGAGCACAGATGTGATATGTGCGGGACCGAGAAGAATACGAGTATGTGATACCGTATTATATTCTCGCGATTTATTCGTATCGGTCGGTTATATGTGATATAGACGGGTTATCGAATCAAGTGTTGATTCGATAAGTTGATACAGGTTATATTAGTCGGTTGTATGTGATATAGCCGGATTATTAAATCAAGTGTTGATTTGATAATTTAATGTATAATTGTATATATGATATACTAGATTACATTAACTAATATTATCTCACTTAATCATTTATTTTTCTCACTTGTGTGCATGTGATATATATTAATGTACATTATTTTGTATGATCGTTATTGATACACACTACATGGGTGTATGAGACTTACACCAAACTAATTATAATGTAGGGTTTAAATATTTAAAGTAAATCCAAATTAGTGGATAATTATTCATATTCATGAAGCTTGTAGAAGCTTGTGGATGCATTGACTATGTCCACTCATTTTGTTTTACTTAAGATATTTATTAACCTAACCATTATAATTTAGTCATGGTTATGTATTTACATGAGTTAGTTTATGATACAAACTCACCCATGGTTGATTCTCTCACCTCATTAGTTCATTCTCATCTCTTGACTTCATCTTCTTTATCAAAGCTTAAGAGCTCTCTAGGTTTTGTTCAAGTGAGAAAATATTGTGAGAAAAATAAAAGTAAAGTTAGCCCACTTCCTACTCCATCATCCTCTACTAGATTAGCACTTTAGTATAGGGTGTTATCTTCACTAATATCTCATTAGTGAAGTAGTAGATTGAGTTAGTATATCCACGACGTAGATCATCTTCAGCCTCGAAGATTCAAGCAAGTTCGTTCCTTTCACCTTGAGAAGACATCCAAGAGTCCGGGAGTTCCATGATCGCAGCGAAGGGACCATTATAAGAAGATATTGAAGTGAAGGACCGATCTAAAAAGGTTGTATTCCGTTATCACTTAGATGTAAAGTAGTTTACATTTCGTTTTCGCTTGATTCTCTAGTTAACGATTCTAGTTTAGGGTTCTTTAAACCGGCAAAATTTTATATATAGCATGGACGATGCCTCCCGAAACCTTGCTGTCGTTCATAGGAACCCTACAATTACAACGAATTCCGATATAATGAGAATATAATCACCTAATTCCCAATAACTTACTCCCACTCATCATCTGTAAAACCATACTGATTGAGAATCAAACCTGGTAAATACATAACCTGGAGTAAGGATCTAATTGGGAAATCAGTTTTCGATTAACAACCCACAGTGAAACTGAAACATGAAAATGTTTCGAAGGGGTAGCCGGGTATTCCTAGTAATGCCTCTACCATTATCCAGATTCATGACCGTGACCGTATATTTCTTAGCCATCTATCCAAATCCCTTTATTTGTCTTTACTCATTATCTTCTGTACACCACCCTTAGGCTAAATGGTTTTCTTCCTTCCCTACCGTTCGACACCATCCTATGGTTTGGAAGAAGACAATCCAATAAGCGTAATAGGTGTACTCTCCTAATCCTAGGAGCCCTCACAACTTAAGAGAAAGTAAAGATAAAACACAACTAAATAATCCTTATTCTATTTCTCCTGAATCATAATCCATCCCCGAACTGTAACATGTTCCTTCGAGTACGTATATAAGTATACGATGGATTATCTAATAAATGCGGTTCTTCGTAGTGATACGGGGTGTTGTGAAGAAATTCAATGGTGAAGTAGGAGTGGTGATGATATACGCGGTTTCGTCATGAATGTTCGCAGTCGCAATTTACTTTGCCCTCTTTCTAATCTCTTAATTTGTCTTTACTTATTACCTTCTGTACACCACACTTAGGCTAAATAGTTTTCTTCCTTCTCCACCTTTCGGCACCTACCTATGGTTTGAAAGAATACTATCCAATAAGCGCATTAAGTGTACCCTCTCCTAATCCTAGGACCTCTCACAACCTGAGAGAAGATAAAAGGAAAAGACAACTGAATACTCCTATTCAATTTCACTAGAACCGGAAACCATTCTCGAATATGAAACAAGTTTCTTTGAGTTCATATGTAACTATACGATGGTCATATCCAATAAATGTGGATCTTCATAGTGATATGGAATGTTCCGGAGAAAAGCAAAAGGGTAAAAGTAGGAGCGGCAATGAAGTATGCAACTCTGACAATTCAAAAGCAAGTGTGTTTTAAGAAGTTTCGGTTAACTTGGTTTATGAGTTCTAATCTAGGGTCGGGCCATGGTTGCTGCCAAAGAGAGAGAGAGAAAAGAAACACTCAGCGTGCACTCTAACCTAGATCAGAATAGTTAATCACTTTATCTAATCAGGATGTCTCCCACTGTATCCTCAAATTCTTCTCCAAACCTGAAAGAAGAATTAGTCAGGATCATCTAAAATCACTCGAGGAGTAAACCAACACATCAGTGGGAATCGGGATCCAACTATCATCGCATGATAACCTGATGGAATCCACTCAAGTTATCACACTCCAGAAGGTATGCGCATGCCTCGCATGTTTCCTGTATGTTTGAAACTCCCGATGTGATTTTTACCCCATGCTCTTATTATCTTGACGAAGGTCAACAAATCATAAGTCACATGTCAAGTTCTACCCGTCATTGTCCAGGTTAATTTGAACCCACCCGTACTCGCCCTTGACGAAGGTCAACAAGGCTGTACGACTGTCCCAAACCAACACATCTATCTATGCAACAGAAAGGTAACAAACAGCTACCATACACTACCTGTCTGAAATGACGGAGGGCTACGAATGGTTTTTGGCGAAAAACCTTTAACGTAATGAACATGATATTGTTGAAGGAACCGGATAGCTTTACAATTATATAGTGGCGAAAATCTTTGCTAAAGAGTTCACTCATGGTGAAGGGATCTCGGCTCTTTCCTCATAAAATGAGGTGCAGAATATTCCAACAGAATACCATGATACAAAGCAAAAAAGTAAATGACTATAGTGAAGTTAATACCCTGACGCAAACTTCTGCCCAAGGGTCACTGCCGATGAAGGGATCTCGGCCCTTGCTTCGTCGAATGAGGTGCCGGATATTCATAACTGAATATCGCTCTGCAAAAAAAAAAGAAAACGTCCTTATAATAACAGGTTTTGAAAATTGTTCCAACAACATCGAATAGGTTTATTTTTCTTGCATTGATCAGAATCAATGCAGTCCCATCAATTAATCATATCAGAAAAGAACGAAAAATATGATGTACGTATATGCCACCCGCTTTCGCCACTGGGCCTCGTCATCACCCGTTAGGTTACTTAACTAACAACAGAGCGGGGATTGGACTAGCGCGGATGCAAAACATATACAACATCTACTAGTATATATAACAATATATAATATCATTCCAGGCATGATAAATGCAACATCAAAGATAAGCAAAAAGCATCACAGAACAATACTGATAATCTGGGAGCCCCAGGTTTCCTTTGAGCCGCAAGTGAAACCCGACATTCCCCTGGTCTTGTGGATAGCCTGTGCAATGAAAACCTAGACCCTTACGAGCGAGGAAAGTTACCCGCCAAAACCATAAGTGTGGCAACCCCCTTCATTAATGTGAATGGGCTACCCAACACATCACGGAATCCGGTAATTTGAGCACTCCTCCTTGGGTCAACTATACCCTTTACGAGTGCGGCGAATAGCCTGCCTATTCTAGAATGAGGCCCCCTCCTTCTCAAAGACATGAGATGCGGGCCCGTTGCCCTCTAGAACCCGACTATTCGTGCACTCCACCGCGGGGTAATCCTAGTACAGAAAACAAAATAAGTACAAGGGTGACATCGACCTCAACCTGGTCGTATCCCAAACAAATAATATACAAACAGGCAGTGATGGCAGTCCACATGTCGGACGATCTCCCCGCGATATCAAATGTACAAATAAAACTAAACTTTACTAACAATGCACCCAAGCTATCCACCATGATGATTCCGCAACAAACACAGCACAACACAGAACATCAACGTGAATGTCACGTTCGCAAACCCGTCTAAAAGAACTATAGCAATTAGACATGGTGTACCATCTTAATGACATTCACGATCTCAGATAGTAATGTATGTACTAAAAACTACAACTTAAGAATTCTGCACGCAATTAGAAAACTAAACCAATTTCTAAAACCATGAAAAAACAGTGAGCTAAAGTTTCAAAAACCGGCCGTTAAAAGCCAATTCGGAAGTCCGAATCAAATCTAAATGCGCCCGAACCTTCGTGGGGAGTTAGAGAATGAAATTAACTTCGAGTCGAGGGGCTTAAAGGTGGATCCCTACCCTCGAGGCCACCATGAGTTGGCCAGGGGGTGAGGCAGACCCAAAACTGCCCAAGGTGGGGCAGTTTCGGGTCCCCGCTGCCAAGACCACCTTGTGCTGGTCTTGGGGAGTGGGCCCAGCCGTTCGATCCCTCCTGAGGGTCCCCGGGGTGCCCATACACCACCTCGCGGCTTCTCAGTTAAAACCGTGAGCTCGCGGGGTGTGCAAACATCTCAAGTTTTCAGTTTTTGGAACTGATTTTGTCGGCAGTTTTTGCACGACAAAAACGGTGGATATCAAATGTCGCATTTAGTTAACTAAGGATTATGAAGTGGCTATGATACCATGTTTAATTACGCTAACACCACGGCCATCAATCCGTGTCCAAATGCGGAACAAAAACTTTTACAAACCAGCGCTAACGGAACCCGATTCCCAGATCGAACCATCAACCCTATACTAGCTATATATAAAGGAGTTTAGAGAGGTTATACCGAATGATCCGAGTCCTTCGGTCTTCAACCTCTATCCCAAGCTCCTCGCGGCTTCCTAGATCAAGATTGCTCTCCGGTCTATTGATTGAATGTTTTTCCGGTGTGTATATAAGAAAAGTGTAGAAATCACAACCAAAGAAATTTTTGACCGTAATCAATAACAGTGTCGATTGTAGCGCGTTAGCGCGTGCGGATCGTCTACAGGGAAAGTGATATCCGATCGAATTTGAATTAGATGAATTGAAAATTAAAAAGTAAAGAAAAGACAATTCAATTCAAGATTTATAAAATTGAAGTTCAAGAATTATTTAGATCTAAATCTAAAATCATGAAAACATTAAAAATCAAGAATAAAGAATTGATGATATCCAATCCAAATAGTAATGAAGAATCGAAGTGAGGCTCGTAGGAATCGATCGAATCTATAGACGTGATGAAATCTATTGATTACGTTTTCTTATCCATTAATGATTTGATACTTTATCCAGACGATTAATCGAGGTTTAAGGATCTTTCGAAGAAACTAGGATTTCTTCATCTCATCCTTTGTCCTTTTGATGAATCTCATTCAAATTCTAGCCTCTAGTAAATTCAAGAATCGATCGTGGATCACTAATTAAGAGCGAACACAATCAAGAAAGCATCGCTTGAAACTAGGTTCCCGATTCTTTAATTTACAAGAGTTTACAAAACTTATAAGAATTAAGAATCGTTTCAAGATCTGATCATCATCATCTATTGATTCTTTCGACTGCTTCACGAGTGGAGTTTTACTCAAACATCATATCAAAGAACACAATCACAAATTGAGATCTAGTCATGATGCAAGAATGTAAAGAAAGCAAGATATAGAAATTTTACCTTTATTTATCAACAATTTTGTTACAATTCTCTCAAGATCTATAAGAAGAAAGAACTTCATCGTTGATTTCGGCTTCGCTTGTCTCCTTGAGCCGCGGATCTCCTTGGATCACTTGCTCCGATGAAGTCCGGCGTCGCTTTCTAAAAGAGTGAAGGCTTCTTTCTTGATTTGGTACTCGGTGTTCTTGAATTTGGCTAGGATTTGATTGGATTAGGGTGTCACTCAACTTGTGTTGGGAATTGATGGAGGAATCAACAACCTTAGAAGTGAAGCCTTAGGGTCCCTTTTATAGCCTTGATTAGGATTAGCTTCCTTTAGAAGCTAGGTTTAGTTTAGCTTCCTTTGTAAGCTTGGTAGTTAGGTAGAAGCTTCTAGAGGTTGTTAGTTAGGCTTAGCTTCCTTCATAAGCTTGGAGGTTAGGGGGAAGCTTCTAGGCTTAGGTAGTTAAGTAGCTTGCTTTGGAAGCTTGAGGATGTTTAGCTTGTACAAAGAGCCTTGCTGTTCTGGCAGAAACTTCTGGAGAATTCTGGAATTTGCAGTGGCTTGAAGAGGTTTGGGACTTGAGAAGAGAAATATGCAACTGAAATAGGCTGACATCAGCATGACGTGGCCGCGGATCCGCCGAGCATGCCCTGCTCCAGCCGCGGATCCGCGGCCCTTTTGGTGCCTTGGTTCATCAATTTTCCAGTGTTGCTTGATATTGGCCTCATGGTATTTTTATGATATATGTAATCTCATAAATCTTTCTACATCACTGCCAGATCTTAAGTCTTGGACTTGGCGTATTTTTACCAGCACTTTTAACTGTTTCGTATCTTCTCCTGGAATTTCCTGAACAGATTCTCGAGATAAGTGTTGCGTTATACAAAGATTATGCGACGCAATGATAACCACTCAATTTCCTTCAATATGTCGGTTTTAGTATATAACACAAGTTATTTGGTATTTTACAGTCAATTTGCTAATATGTGCTATATTAATACCGAACAGCTCTAGTTGAGTGCAAATGGTAGGGAAATTGATGTGTTAATAATGCAATATTTTCGACTGATCAAATTCCCCCAAACTTATTTTCGATCATCTCGAGCGAACTGTTTTATTAAAAAGAGAAGGAGAAAATAAAGAAAAAGAAAAACTAACTAGCACACTTTCGTAGGCAACACGATTGCACTGAGCACATGCAACAAGCCTTTAAACCTCTAGGTGTCCCTAGTAGGAGGAGTGTTGTCTCCTGAGGGTTTTCAGCGGATTGCACCCACAAAATCCAATAATAAAAGGAAGACCGTAAAAGTTACATATAAAGATAAGAATTGTAAAAGAAAGACTTTGAAAATTAGAGTTTCCAACTACACTAGCTTTTCGGTTGTCATGAGCCCTATCTTAATAGTCGTGAAAAAATGTCAGAAATCACATCATCCCTCAATAAAACATCGTCTTTATTCTTCATTCCTATCTTTCTTCCAAACATCGATCATATAACCCTACGTGTTTGTAAAGAACATCCCTACACCCGGAGAATTCAATTCAAGCTAATCATACTCTTGTCCATCTGCCTCAGTACTTTTTAATTTGATGAATATTTAGATCGTTTTGCTCACACATTTTCATGCGACCGTTAATACTTCTTGAGGTACTAACCGACCGATTACTCATGTGCTAGCTTATTAGGTGTATTTCCTCGTCTTGCACCACCTAAGGCTTAACAGTGACTCCCAGACTAGTTGGTCTAGGGCACTAGGTGATGAAGCACCCTCGCTATATTTTTTTATTGCTGCCTTGGCGATAACAAAACCAGTGTTCATTTTCTACACCATTTATATTTTATTCATATTTTTTTATTTCCTTCATACTTTGGCTTTTAGACAAGAGCATTTCAAGGTATCCTCTACTATCCCGAGCTTCAAGACGTGTGTAAGTGCGTATAGTAGGGTATCAACGTTCAAATGTTTGGCTTCCAGAATAGGAAATATTTTTCAGAATTATTTTTATCCTCAGATTAGTGACTTCCATCATCTTACTAACCCTTGGGACAACGGCTCATAACTACTTATTGCTAGTTCGTACAAGAAAACTTCTAATTTTCTTGGTTTTCTTAAATTTTTCCAATCTTTTGGATGTAATTTTTCACTATCTAATCTTTTATTATCTTATTTATGTACAAAATTAAATATTAAATATTTTATATCTAAAGAAATTTTTTAAATTTTTATAGGTTTTCAAAATGTTTTGTGCTTATGCAAAGTATGATGCAAATGATGCAAAAATAAGCACAAACCTCCCCCAAACTTGTTTTCAACAGTGTCCTCACTGTTGCCATCTGCTAAATCTACAAAAACCTGTAAGCCTGGGAGAAAATTTATTAATGGGGGCAAAATATTTAAGTGAAGATCCTCCCCCAAACTTGTTTTCAACAGTTTCCTCACTGTTGCCATCTGCTAAATCTACAAAAACCTGTAAGCCTGGGAGAAAATTTATTAATGGGGGAAAAATATTTAAGTGAAGATCCTCCCCCAAACTTATTCTTTTCACTCACCTCCATTCAAAAGATGATACAGTAATTTACAGGACATGGAGGTGAGACGGAGGAATTTTAATCAAGATAAAATGGCTCCTGTAAGAACAGGAGCTCCTCCGTGGGGTCAGTGGAAAAATACGGCTTTAATCTATGTCCATTCACTTTGAAAAATGTACCGTTTTTAACATTTTCTACCTCAACTGCCCCGTGCGGGTATACAGACCGCACAACAAAAGGTCCCTTCCACCGAGATTGTAGCTTACCCGCGTGAAAGTGTAGTCGTGAATCATAAAGAAGGACTTGTTGATCAGTTGTAAAAGTTTTCCTCAAAATGTTTTTATCGTGAAATACCTTAGTCCGATTCTTTACAATTACAGCGTTATCATAAGCTTCATCGCGGAGTTCGCTTAGCTCATTTAATTGCAGCTTCCGAAAGTTGCAGGCTTGGTTTAAGTCAAAGTTGATTTCTTTAATAGCCCACATTGCTTTGTGCTCAATCTCGACTGGTAAGTGACAAACCTTCCCAAACACTATCCTATAAGGAGACATCCCTAGATCGGTTTTATATGCAGTTCGGAATGCCCAAAGATCATCCGTCAATTTGGTCGACCAATCTTTTCTATTCTTAGCAACAGTATTCTCCAGGATTTATTTGATCGGTCTATTTGAAATCTCAGCCTGCCCGCTCGTTTGGGGATGATAGGGTGTGGAAAGTTTGTGGTTGATTGCATATTTCCGCATCAGTGTCTCAAAATATTTGTTACAGAAATGTGTCCCGTTATCGCTAATGATAGCGCGTGGGTGTCCAAATCGCGAAAAAATGTTTTCTTTTAAGAACCTAATGGCAACCTTCTTGTCATTAGTGCGATAAGGAATAGCTTCAACCCACTTTGAGACGTAATCAACTACAAGAAGTATGTACAGATTCCCAAAGGAGTTGGGAAAATGACCCATAAAGTCAATGCCCCAAACATCGAAAATTTCAACCACTGAGATGGGTTGTTGTGGCATCTCATTTCTTCGGGAAATCCTACCCATGTGCTGACACTGTGTACATGTTTTGCAATGATCAAATGCGTCTTTGAACAAGGTCGGCCAATAAAAACCGCATTGCAAAACCTTCTCCGCCGTCTCTTTAGGACCGAAGTGACCCCCACATGCCTGATCATGACTAAAAGATAGAACACTCTTGAATTACTCATTCGGGACACACCGGCAAATGATCTGGTCAGGACAATACTTAAACAGATAGGGTTCATCCCAGTAAAAGTGTTTTAGTTGGGATATAAATTGATGTTTTTCCTGTTTTAACCAATCGCTGGGTATCAGTCCCATGACAAGATAGTTCACAATATCCATGAACCAAGGTTCATCGGATACGTTCAAGAGTTGTTCATCCAGAAAAGAATTATTGATTGGCAGGGTCACAGGTGAAGAAGAGATGCGTGAAAGATGGTCGGCTACAGCGTTTTCAGATCCTTTCTTATCTTTAATAACAAGCTCAAATTCTTGTAATAGAAGGAACCAACGTATTAGCCTACCTTTAGCATCCTTCTTCGCCAAAAGATGTTTCAAGGCGGAGTGGTCAGTGTACACAACAATTGGTGAGCCGATTAAGTAAGGCCTGAATTTATCTAATGTAAATACAAGTGCCAAAAGTTCTTTTTCGGTAGTTGTATAGTTAATTTGAGCATCGTTCAGGGTCTTACTTGCGTACTAGATCATGTGTGCCATCTTTTCAATGTGCTGTCCTAAGACTGCACCAACTGCAAAATCTGATGCATCACACATAAGCTCAAAAGGGTGGTTCCAATCTGGAGAAGATTGAACGGGGGCTGTAGTGAGAGAGTGTTTGAGTGAGTCGAATGCTGCCTCACAATCCGAGTCAAAGTGGAAGGTAGTAGCCTTGGCCAAGAGAAGAGTTAAAGGTCTAGCAATTTTGCTAAAATCCTTAATGAATCTCCTGTAAAAGCCTGCATGGCCAAGAAATGATCGGATATCCTTGACGCTTTTGGGATGAGGAAGGTTTTGAATTACATCTATCTTAGCTTTGTCAACCTCAATGCCTTTTCATGAAATAACATGTCCAAGCACAATTCCCTCTTGGACCATGAAATGGCATTTTTCCCAATTCAAGGTTAAGTTCTTCTCTTTGCAACGAGTAAGAACTGCGTCAAGATTCGATAGGCAGTCAGAAAAAGAGTCTCCGAAAATCGAGAAATCGTCCATGAAAATCTCCAAAAAATTCTCGACCATGTCTGAGAATATCCCCATCATACACCACTGAAATGTAGCGGGAGCATTGCATAACCCAAATGGCATGCGTCTATAAGCAAAGGTACCAAAAGGACAAGTAAATGTGGTTTTATCTTGATCCTTTTTGGTAATGGGGACCTGATTATAGCCAGAGTATCCGTCCATAAAGCAATAATACTCACGTCCAGCTAGGCGTTCTAGCATCTGGTCAATGAAGGGTAGATGAAAGTGGTCTTTCCTCGTAGCGGCATTGAGTTTTCTGTAATCAATACATATACGCCACCCATATTGGGCGCGTGTCTGAATTAACTCATTTGCCTCATTGTTAATAACAGTGATGCCAGATTTTTTAGGGACGACATGAATTTGACTCACCCATTGGCTATCGGAGATTGGGTAAATGATACCATTGTCAAGGCATTTGACGATCTCTTTCTTCACCGCATCCTTCATGACGGGGTTCAACCGTCTTTGTGGTTCTCGGATTGGTTTGGCTTCATCCATCAAATGTATATGATGTTCAACAATTAAGGGACTAATCCATTTGATGTCCACCATGGTCCAACCAAACGCCTACCTATTAGATCTCAATACCGTAAAAAGTGCATTCTCTTGCTCTGATGCTAGAGAAGCGGATATGATAACCGGTAAAGACTCATTCTCACCTAAATATGCATATTTAAGATGAGAAGGTTAAAGTTTGAGATCTAATGATGGCGGAGAAATAATAGAAGGTGAGATCATCGAATGATTTTCGGAGTCACAAAGAAGCTCATAGCCTGTGAAAGATACAGACTCGGATGGTGATGAGTCAGGAGTGTCAGACTCAAGCGTGGAAAATGTGTCCTCACTAAGATGTGAAAGATCAAACATTAATGTGGTAGTGTCGTCGAGATCTTCAAAGCAAAGTTCATCAACTCCGTAACTTTCGGGAGCAATCTCGTGGACAGAGCACACATCAAGTATGTGAGCAGAGGGTTCAGATGGCTGACTTCCAATTTTGTAGATGTTCAGTTCAATTGTCATCTTTCCAAAAGATAGGTTCATTAATCCGTTTCTACAGTTAATGACAGCATTGGAACTGGCAAGGAATGGTCGACCCAAAATCACCGGAATTTGGCTCTGTGGGTTTGCTACAGGTTGTGTATCGAGAACAATGAAGTCACAGGGAATACAAATTCCCCGACTTTTATCAACACATGCTCTAGTTCACCCCTAGGTTTGGTGATTGAACTGTCCGCCATTTGGAGAGTGCAGTGAGCTGGTTTCAACTCTCCAATCCTTAGCTGCTCATAAACAGAGTATGGAAGCAGGTTAACACTTGCGCTAAGGTCTAGAAGAGCACGTTTGATATTTTTACCCCCAATAGAAATCGATATAGTAGGACATCCTGGGTTGGTAGCTATGGGGTAAAAGCAGTGCTAACATTATTAGTCATGAAGACCTTCTTTGGCACTTGAGTCTTCCTCTTCCTAGTGCACAAGTCTTTAAGAATTTTCGCATAAGCGAGGACTTGTTGAATAGACTCTAGGAGAGGGATGTTGATATTAACTTGTTTGAACATTTCCATAATCTTCTCCATATGTGGACTCGATTTGTTACCCCTTAACCGGTTCGGATAAGGAGCTTTAGCAATAAGAGCTGGGTCCATCATAAGAGAAGGTGGTGTGTGTGGAAGTGATCCCAGAATAGTAGTGGGGATCGTCTTTGGTAGAATAGAAGAGGTGGGCTCAGGTGTCAAGCCTTGTGGGAAACGAAGAATAGGCTCGCAAGAAGGCAGTGGGGTAGAAGAACAAGGATCAGAAGTAGATGTGTGTGTGTAAGGAAAGGACTCAGCCGTGTTGTTATTGATAGATTTTTCAGTATCATCAATCTCTTCCCCAACGTGATTATTCAACACTCTTCCTGATCTCAATGTTGTGATGGCATTTACATTGTAATGCCCAGGATTCGGTAGGGGTTGAGACGGAAGTTTCCCTTTTTCTCTCGCACTCATTTCGGCTTTTAGTCGTGCAATTTATGCTTCCATCGATCTTATACTCTCAACTTGGGACGCTGAGTTTTTCTTTATATCATTGACAGAAGACCTAACCTCAGCCGACACTTCCATGAAATTTGACAAGAGTGACTTCATGGTTTGTGTGAATGCAGAGAACTCGTCAGAACAGGTCAACTGCAAAGGATTAGAGGGTGCAGGAGTGTTGACCTGGTTTTGAAAATTTTGTGACTAGTAGGGGTGCTGAGTGAGTGGAAGTGGTTACTGTTGTGGTGGAAGAGCCCTTTGGAAATTGTTTTGGTTTGGAACCGTGGTTTGATTCTGTTGTTGGTTCCAAGCAAAGTTAGGGTGATTCCTCCAACCCTGATTATATGTGGAAGAATATAGACCGTTTCTAGGTCTTTGAAAAGCGGCATTGGTATGCTCTTGACTTTGAAATGGAGAATTCAATAGACATTCTTCCGTCAAATGAGAAGGATCAAAACAGCATCCACATACAGTTTTGGGGAGCGACATCGGATTTAGGGAGGCTGCTAAAAATTTATGTTCCATAGCCTCGAGCTTCTTTTGCATTGCTGCCATTTCAGCTCGAACACCTATGGAAACATGAATTTGGTGTATGCCACCCCTTGACGATGACTTGTTTCCACTCTCCCACTGTAAGGATTTTTCAGCGAACTCTTCTAAAAATTTCCAAGCTTCGCCATCATCTTTGGTCATAAAATTGCCTTGACACATGGCTTCAAGTTTCTGTTTAGTGGTAGGGTTAATGCCCTCATATATGATTCTGCACAGATCCCATCTAGGGATTCCATGATTTGGACATTGAACCAACAGATCCTTGAAGCGTTCAAAACACTTCGAGAATGGTTCATTCGGAAGCTGGGTGAATTGATTTAGTTCGCTACGGACTCGAGCTGTCTTGTGATTAGGGTAGACTTTCTTAAGGAATGCTGCAATGAATTCTTCCCAATTCGAAATGGAATGTGCGGTTGTGTCATACAGCCACTTCTCGGCTATATCGCACAAGGTAAATAGGAGAAGACGTAGACGCATAGCATCCACAGAAAGCTGTGAGGTACCCATCATTGCACATACATTTTCAAATTTGGTAATAAAGACATATGCGTTTTCAGACTCGAGAACGTGGTATTTGGGTAGAAGGTTGATGTATTGGGGTTTAATCTCAAAATTGTCCCCGTTGGCTGGTGGAATGGATAGACAGGTCGAAAGAGGACCTCGCATAGGATAGCACTTCTCTTGGAGAGAGATGCGGGGTGGATTCTGCGCACCTGAGGACGGCGGCAGAATAGTGGTAAAGAAGTTCGATGGAGAAGCATCCATCGATGTGGGTGTGGAGATGGGTAAAGAAGAAGTAAATGTAGAAATACCGACTTCGGTGTCGATCGGGGGAACGCGGACAAGACGGGCACTAGAATCCCATGTCCATCCTATCTTGCACTAAAAGGTTTAGTACAAGTGGCAGCGTTAAGATAATTAGGTGAAATGAATGAAGTGGTGTTTTTTTTGAAAAATATACGGATATTTGCAAATCACAACAAATGCAACAAGCAACCCTAAGTCTAGTGGTCACCTAGGTCAAGGCTCTTGACCGCTCCTAACTGCCAAAAGACAAGTCGAAGGATCAATTCTCCACTGCCTCTTTGTCCCTCCTGTGGCCAGGTAAGTGCCAGGTAAGTGGGAGGTTCTCCACTACGTAAGTAGTGGGCCTAATTAAGTAACCACTTGCCTTAGACATCATAAAAGAAACGCGGATAAACAATAGATTACCCACGGCCTTCTCATGTCCTAAGTGAGCGTGACGGTCCGTAGTGTCATGTCTAGATTTCTTTTAGTTAATGAGTGTAATGCGGATGCAAATTTTGTGATTTTCGGGGCTTAGGAAGGGTAATGAACTCCCCAACTAATCTGAATTTGGCCGTGCCCCTTAAATTTCGTATTAATATGCAAACAACCAAGAATCAAAACAAGCACACTTTTTATTTCTTTTTGTGGCGCTGCGAATTTATTTGCAAAGAAACCTGCGGAAAATTTGTTATTGGAGCAGATTGAGGAAGAGATAAGAAAGTCAAGAAGTCACCTGAGAATTTCCGTACAGCGATGCTACAGTGCTGCCGCGGTTCCGCCGAAATGAACGCCTTATGCCGCGCTTCCGCCGCGGTTCTACAAGATCACTGCACAAAAATTTTACAGAATGCCTCTGTTCACCCCCTGAGTCCTCTGGAATATTCTAAATATTTTTCCAATTGCACAGCAAACACCAGATTTCCTTGAAACAAATCACAACGGATCGTTTAGTGTTTGTGCGAGTTTAGATCCAAAAATTCTAATGGAATAAAATTTTCAACTCAAATTTCCAAAAAGAACAAATTAGCACACGATCCCCGGCAACGGCGCCATTTGATTGAATGTTTTTCCGGTGTGTATGTAAGAAAAGTGTAGAAATCACAACCAAAGAAATTTTTGACCGCAATCAATAACAGTGTCGATTGTAGCGCGTTAGCGCGTGCGGATCGTCCACTGGGAAAGTGAGATCCGTTCGAATTTGAATTAGATGAATTGAAAATTAAAAAGAAAAGAAAAGACAATTCAATTCAAGATTTATAAAATTGATGTTCAAGAATTATCTAGATCTAAATCTAAAATCAAGAAAACATTAAAAATCAAGAATCAAGAATTGATGATATCCAATTCAAATAGTAATCAAGAATCGAAGTGAGGCTCGTAGGAATCGATCGAATCTATAGACGTGATGAAATCTATTGATTACATTTTCTTATCCATTAATGATTTGATACTAGATCGATGACGATTAATCGAGGTTTAAGGTTCTTTCGAAGAAACTAGGGTTTCTTCATCTCATCCTTTGTCCTTTCGATGAATCTCATTCAAATTCTAGCCTCTCGTAAATTCAAGAATCGATCGTGGATCACTAATTAAGAGCTAACACAATCAAGAAAGTATCGCTCGAAACTAGGTTGCCGATTCTTCAATTTACAAGAGTTTACAAAACTTATAGGAATTAAGAATCGTTTCAAGATCTAATCATCATCATCTATTGATTCTTTCGACTCCTTCACGAGCGGAGTTTTACTAAAACATCATATCAAAGAACACAATCACAAATTGAGATCTAGTCATGATGCAAGAATGTAATGAAAGCAAGATATAGAAATTTCACCTTTATTTATCAACAATTTTGTTACAATTTTCTCAAGATCTACAAGAGGAAAGAACTTGATCGTTGATTTCGGCTTCGCTCGTCTCCTTGAGTCGCGGATCTCCTCGGATCACTTGCTCCGATGAAGTCCGGCGTCGCTTTCTAAAGGAGTGAAGGCTTCTTGCTTGATTTGGTACTCGGTGTTCTTGAATTTGGCTTGGATTTTATTGGATTAGGGTTAGGGTTACAAATTGTGTCACTCAACTTGTGTTGGGAATTGATGAAGGAATCAACAACCTTAGAAGTGAAGTCTTAGGGTCCCTTTTATAGCCTTGATTAGGATTAGCTTCATTTAGAAGCTAGGTTTAGTTTAGCTTCCCTTGTAAGCTTGGTAGTTAGGTAGAAGCTTCTAAAGGTAGTTAGTTAGGCTTAGCTTCCTTCATAAGCTTAGAGGTTAGGGGGAAGCTTCTAGGCTTAGGTAGTTAAGTAGCTTGCTTTGGAAGCTTGATGATGTTTAGCTTGTACAAAGAGCCTTGCTGTTCTGGCAGAAACTTCTGGAGAATTCTGGAATTTGCAGTGGCTTGAAGAGGTGTAGGACTTGAGAAGAGAAATATGCAACTGAAATAGGCTGACGTCAGCATGACGTGGCCGCGGATCCGCCGCGCATGCCCTACTCCGGCCGCGGATCCGCAGCCCTTTTGGTGCCTTGGTTCATTAATTTTCCAGTGTTGCTTGATATTGGCCTCATGGTATTTTTATGATATATGTAATCTCATAAATCTTTCTACATCACTGCAGATCTCAAGTCTTGGACTTGGCGTATTTTTACCAGCACTTTTAACTGTTTCGGCTCTTCTCCTGGAATTTCCTGCACAGATTCTCGAGACAAGTGTTACGCTATACAAAGATTATGCGATGCAATGATAAACACTCAATTTCCCTCAATATGTCGGTTTTAGTACACAACACAAGATATTTGGTATTTTACAGTCAATTTGCTAATATGTGCTATATTAATACCGAACACCTCTAGTTGAGTGAAAATGGTAGGGAAATTGATGTGTTAAAAATGCAATATTTTCGAATGATCATCTCTCCACATCGAAGTAGATCCACGTCGAGGGTTAGTAATACGGGCTCCCGCCTCAAAACCGAAGTAACCTGGATATCTAGTTTGCTAACCTAGATGCCAAGATGAAGTAGTGAATGTGTGTCATTACTTTGTCTCAAAACACCAAAGGATTCTCAACTCATGAAAGGGTTTGGGTGGAGGTTGAAGAAGAAGCCAAGAGGTGAAGAGTATGAGCTCAATAGAAAAAGCTTTGGCAACTCAATAAAAAATGGGGATGCTGCCCTTTTTATGTGTTGTGTTGTTTTGTGAATATTGTGTTGTGAGCTTATATCATGCTAGCAACTCAAGAAACAACCGAAGAATAAATATCTCCAAGATCACAACAAATATCTCACAATACTACAAAACCCACATCATGGCACCATGACTCACCAAGTGCATGAATGAAAACCTAATGCCAAAACTGACACTCACACTTTCCACCTCACTAAATAAAAATTTAATCTAAATGTTTAACAGAAAAAGAAAAAACATCTAAAGTAAACTTATAACGAATTACAAAAATACCCATCAACTGTATATACATACCCGCATCCATATTCCGACTGAATACAAATACAATGAGACGAAAATAATCCAACAATATAATACTAGGATCCGGCTTAAACCAAAGCCCACTAGTATTATCCGTCCGATCATGATCCATGCACAAGTGCACGTATATGATCGAACCTTACCATAAAACTATACGGCCTCTACAACGTTTCTCCCGAACCAAGGAAGCCCTCTGTGTGGGACTCTAAAGACTCGTCAATATGTTGGCTGTGGGTTTAACCACAAGCACGTCAGTGGCACTAGTTGTACGTAACGGCTAACCAGGTATTGAGCGAAAGGGAGGCCGACGAGCAAACTCATCCTGAAACCCTACTGAGCCTGACAGTGACAATATCCGTACAGTCCGGTCTGTTCGTCTATGAGGATCGCACATCGAGTCTAGGGGGTAGATAAAGTCAGACCACTAATAACGCGATATTTAGTGTCGGTATGAAGCCTATCCCCACCTGAGAAACTACCGATCCTAGATCAGTAATTCCCGACTACCTTGGGTAAGGATTTCTGGTGATAGCCACCCGTGCACAACGCGACATCAACCCCCAATATCGGGAGAGACGAATCCCGTGACGATCCGCTCACTGCCTCGATGTCGCTCGGGACTGTACCCATCTATAACCTGTTTGCACGACTCATTTGAGCCCTGGTAGGGTAGTAATCAAAGCACAGTGGGAACTCACACGAGACAAATGACGATCTCAGGTCGATAGACTAACCTATACACATGTCACCAGGGAACTGCCATCTGACAATAGTTATAATACCAACTAGTATGTTCCCGGCGAGTCAGTCCGGTGTACTCATACCCCAATGAGCACCTGCATACATCTTAGGTGAACAAACTAACACCAATGGCTTGTAAGACCGGCCACGTCCTTTCGTCGGGGTCTGATCAGTATAAACTAGTCTACTTTGGAGTATCGATACCCAGTCTCGAAACTCCCACGACTAGGGAAATTTTAAGGATGTGCTTATAGACCACCCAACTCTCATGTATATGATCGCCATCATACTGCTGGTAGGCAAGCAAGAATCCTATGGGCTCTATCAACATGTAATAGTGATATGTAATGTCACATGAAGGATGTACACGATGATAAAGACAAACCGGATAGCATACTATCATCTCTAGTAAGACTGTTCTACCGGTATAGGTCATCCCTCAATCATTGCAATCACGTGCCTGCGATCCAATAATTGACTTGAGGGCACTCTAGCCAACACCGAACACCTAACTTCTATACTAATCAGTCTCGCAAAGCTTGTTCGCGAAACTATCGCATTCGAGAAATAGCCTTTGCGAGTGGATCCGCTCCAATGATTTTATTTTTATCTCTCTATATGTCAACTTCGTGGAGAAAGACTATTTACCGAAATGAGCGATACCTGTCTTAGAATTTGTCTGGATATCTGATACGTCCAAGTTCATAAATGAACTCCAAATACAACAAATTTTTAGACCGTATCTTCCACTGAATTTAATCAGTATTATGCGCCAAGCCTTCCTCAGTATCCGCTTAGACCCCCTGTCCAACATATTGCACCTCAGAAAAGGGTAAACTTTAATTCTGACAGTCACTCTGTCATCCAGGTCATCTTGGAAGAATGAAATGATAACCGCCTCCTGATGGAGGATGTTGTTACCATATACCAAGAACATCGTCTTATGTTCATAACTGCTTCCCAATGTTTCTCCAGGATTGGATTAATATATGCTTATTGCATCTAGTGCAAAAGCAATATCTGGTCTGGTACTTGGCATCTTGTGATTGACTCAATTGCCTAAGCAAGTGATATGTCAATCATGCAAATCCCCCTTCTCATCAGTCTAGAAGACATCTCTTTAGAGAGGGTGACTCCATCACCTGCGGGTACACCACCACGCCAGGAGTCATCCATTCTAAAACACTTTAGAATAGTGTCATAGTACCCGAATCAGGACACTATCCAAATCTAGATCTAAAACCATAGATCTAGACACTAGAATCCCTGATATTTTGTTCAGATCCTATGTGGAGAAACACTTTGTGACAACCACAGTATAACCGATCGTGGTATAGGAAGATCACTACCTATCAAGAGCATGTCATCCAAATACCAGGACATCACTCCCTACTACCCTCTTACCAGGTCCATCTATTATTCTGATGAAGTCAAACTCTATGACTGTCACATCAAAACTAGATGATCTATCTCCGCTATACTTACTTTAGTCTATAAATAGACATAAGCTACTTGTCCACCGTGCTTCCGCTGCACTCACTGACTACAACAACCCTCTAGCATAGTCATATACACGTGCACTTCTAAAACTAATTTAGAACGACGTTATAGTCATCCACTTATCAAATCTCATAGTCTAGGACAGCAGTAGCAGTATGCTTGGGTCATCAAAAACTCCCTGTCACCGTCTTTGAGGAAACTGAAGTACCTATCAGGAGGCTGAGGTTACCCACCAAATATGCGGAGTGGCTAATGGATTGTCGAATCCAATTGAATCTTTAGGTTCTACTAAATTTTCAGTAACCATTTGTGGTTCTTGAATGACTTCCAGTTCTACCATACTCCCACTAATGTTTTCAGAAAAGAATTCATTTTATAAAATGGGTGGTGAGTCAAGAACAATATAACTATTGATCCTTCAAATGGTAGAATGTTAACCCACATCAAAGCCTGGGATAACCCATAAACTGCCACTACTGAAACGTACCTTGAGTTTATCCAGATCCTGGTTTTAAGAATAAGCCGGACTACTCCATATATCTTAACATCGTTAAGATATGAATCCATTCTATATCGAATATAGAAACAAGGGCACTAATTTAATTGGAACCAGATTAAAAAATCAAACAGCTTTTTCCGGTGCATATCAACAATATGGAAGAAGTCTAAGCAGCATTACTCAACAAGGAACGCACCCACGTATGAGTAACCTGAAAGAGAAGAAAATTCTTAAATATATTATTTACGACGGAATACCTAGCATATGTATCTACATCTTCGATCACCTTGAAGAATCCTGATACTTGCAGCATATGGTTCTCTACTTTATTATTATACCTATAACTTCTCAAAATTTGGACCTTGTATTTCAACGAAATGCGTGCCTAAAACTAGAGAATTCTTAAGTAATTGGAATATAGTATGAGTACCAACCCCATTGTCCTAATGGACATCAGACTGTAAGTCTACGGTGGCGCCCCGGCCGTCAATCCGAGGCCAAACGCGGAAACAAAAACTTTTATGAAACCGGCGCTATCGTAGGCTTTCACCCGGATCGTACCACTAACACCAAACTAGAAAACTACAAAGATGATAGAAAGGCTATACCGATCGATCCATGTCCTTCGGTCTTTAACCACCATCCCTAGCTCCTCGCGGCATCTCCGATCTCGTTCGATCTCGAGTCTCCTCATCGAAAAGGGCACCACATCAAGAAGTATTTTTACGGGCTCCCGCTTCAAACCGAAGCAACTCGGACATGAAGTTTGCTATCCGACATGTCCAAGGTGATGTAGATAATGTGTGTGATATGTTTGTCTCAACCATCCATTGATTCTCAACACATGAGATGGTATGGATGGAAGTTCAAAAAGATTCCATTAATGGAGATTATGAGCTCAAGTAGAAAGAGGAAGAAGAAGAGCTTTATTTTGTGTGTGATAAAAATGATAGAGAGCACTTGAATTATCATCTCAAGAGCCAACCCCAACTCATATGGCAGCCCTCTTTCTCTCTCCATCTCAATCTCACACAAATAAATCAATAAACAAGTGGCATGGCACAAAGAATAAGACCACGAGTCATCAACCATGCACATGCCTCATTTAAAGCCCTTAATCATGACTTGAGCGCATAATTTCCACCAAATAAATATTAACCCAAATGTTTATAACAATAAATAGAATGGTATCTTCTAAAGTAAACTCGTGACAGATCACAAGGATACCCCTCACCTGTATATACATACCTGCATCCGCATTCCGACTGAATGCAAATGCAATGAGACTAAAGTAATTCAACAAATCTAATACCAGGATCCGGCTTAAACTAAAGCCCACTAGTATGATCCGTCCGATCATGATCCGTGCACAAGTGCACGTATATGATCGAACTCTGCCATAAAACCATACGGCCTCTACAACGTTTCGCCCAAACTTAGGAAACTTTCTGTGGAGGATTCTAAAGACTGGTCAATACGCTGGCAGTGGGTTTAACCACAAGCACGTCAGTGGCACTAGCTGTACGTAACGGCTACCCATGTATTGATAAAAAGGGGGGCTGATGAGTGAACTCATCTAGAAACCCTTACTGAGCCTGTCAGTGACAATATCCATACAGTCTGGTCCGTTCTTCTATGAGCATCGCATGTCGGGCCCAGAAGGCTGGTAAACGTCAGACCCCCAAAAGCGGTACAAGTCGTGTCGGAGTGTAGCCCAGAACACCCTGAGATATTACTAGAATACCTACCAGTAAATCTCACTTGCCTTAGCCAAGGACATCGTATAATGGCTCTCCTAAACACAGCGCGATCTCACCCCCAATACCGGGAGAGACGAATCCCCTGCCGATCTGCTCACTGCCTCCATGTGGCTCGGAACTGTACCCAACTAAAACCTGTTTGCACGACTCCTTTGAGCCGTGGTAGGGTAGTAATCAAAGCACAGTGGGAACTCACATGAGACAAATGATCCCAGGTCGATAGACTAACCTGTACACATGTCACCAGGGAACTGCTATCTGACGTCAGGTATAATACCAACTAGCATGTTCCCGGTGAGTCCGTCCGGTGTACTCATAACCCAATGAGCACCTGTATACGTCTTAGGAGAACCAACAGACACCAATGGCTTATGAGACTAGCCACCGCCCCTCGTTGGGGTCTCGATCGTATACACTAGTCTACTATCGAAGAATCGATGCCCAGTCTCGAAACTCCCACGACTAGGGATACTTTAATGATGTGCTTATAGATTACCTAACTCTCACGTATATGATCGCTATCATACCGCTGGTAGTCAAGCAAGAATCGTAAGGGCTCTATCAACGTGTTATAGTGATCTGTAATATCACCTAAAGCATGTAGACAATGATAAAGATAAACCAGATAGCGTACTATCATCTTGAGTAAGACTGTCCTACCGGCATAGGTCCTCCCTCAATCATTGCAATCACGTGCCTGCGATCCAATAATTGACTTTGAGCGCACTATATCCAACAATTTCCCACTTGCACTCAGGGCTAATTATTGCAATGTCGCATACTCACAGCCCGTGTGGTACCCAACACCCAACTCCACTACTGATCAGTCTCACAAAGCCCGTTTGTGAAACTATTGCGTTCGAGGAATAACCACAGTGAGTGGATCCTCCCTGATGTTTCTTTCTATGTCTCTCTTTACCTTAAGTTCGCGGAGAAAGCCACCTCCCAAAATGAGCAAAACCTGTCTTAGAATATGTCTGGATATCTGATGGGACCTAGTTCACAAATGAACTCCAAATCCAAACTTCTTAGACTGTATCGTCAACTAAATTTAATCGGTATCCTGCACCATGCCTCCCTCAGTATCCGCTTGGACCACCTGTCCAAACTACTGCCCCTCGTCTGCGGGAAAACTATAACTCTGACAGTGACTCTGTCATCCATGTCACCTTGGAAGGCTGGAATGATAACTTTCTCCCGAAGGAGGCTGTCGTTATGAAATCCCTAGAACATCCACTTATGTTCTAAACTGCTTCCGAACGTTTCTCCAGGATTGGATTAATATCAACTTATTGCATCTAGTGCAAAAAAAAAATCTAATGTGGTACTTGACATCTCATGATTGACTCAATTGCCTAAGCAAGTGATATGCCAATCATGCACATCCCTCTCCCCTTTAGTCTGTAAGACACCTTTAGAGAGGGCATCCCTCTCCCCTTTAGTCTTTAAGACACCTTTAGAGAGGGTGACTCCATCACCTGCAGGTACACCACCATGCCAGGAGTCATCCATTCTAAAGCACCTTTAGAATGCTGTCTAAGTACTCGGAGTGGGACACTACCCAAATCTAGATCTAAAACTATAGATATAGTAACCAGAGTGCCTGATACAATATCCAAATCCTATGTAGAGAAACCACTGTATGACAACCAAAGTATAACCGATCGTAGTATAGGAATATCCCTTCCTACTCTGTGTATGTCATCCAAATACCAGGACATCACACCCTACTACCTTTTTACCAGATCCATCCCCTATTCTGATGAAGTCAAAACCAATAACTGTGACACCAAAAATAGATGATCTATCTCCGCTATATCTACTTTAGTCTATAAATAGACACAAGCTACTTGTCCACTTTTCTTCCGCTGCTCCCACTGACTACAACAACCCTCTGGCAGACTCATATACACGTGCACTTCTAAAGCTAGTTTAGAACGACGCCATATCACCCTCTTGCCGGGTCTCATGGTCTGGAACAGCAGTAATGGCAAGTCTGTGTAAACAAGAACCTCCATGTCACCGTATTTGAGCATACCGAAGTACCTCTCGGGCGCCTGGGGTAACTTACCATATATGCGGAGTGGCTAATAGAATGTCAAACCTGATTGAATCTTTAGGTCTTATTAAACTTTCAGTAATTGTTTGCGGTTCTGGAATCACTTCCAGTCATACCATACTCCCACTACTATTTTCTTAAAAAGTCCATTTTATTAAAACTGTGGCGAGTCAAGAACAATATCACTATTGATCTTCCAGATGGTAAAAAGTCAACCCTCGTCATAGCCCGGGTCAACCCACAAACTTCCATTACAGAAACATGCCTTGAGTTATCCAGAGTCTGGTTTTAAGCATAAACCGGACAACTACACGTACCTTAACATCGTTAAGATATGAATCGTTCTATATCCAATACAGAAACAGAGACACTGATTTAATTGGAACCAGATTCAAATCATTCAGCTGTCTCCAGTGCATGTCAACTAAATGGAGAGAGGCCAATCAGTAATACTCAACTTAGGAGTGCATCCAATTATGAGTAACCTGAAAAAGAGAAGCAAGTTCTCAAAATCATTACTATCGACTGAATACCAACCACAAGTATCTACATCTACGATTACCTTGAAGAATCCTGATACTTGCAACACGTGTTTCTCGACTTTACTCTTATACCTATAACTTCTCAAAACTTAGACCTTGTATTTCTACGAATGACCTGTCTAAAAACTATAGAAGTCATAAGTAAAAAGAATATACTACGAGGACCAACCCCTCTGTCCTAATGGACACTGGACAATATACAATGCTTTGTATAAGTCCCCTGACTTGAATAACTCAAACCCTGTGCGTCGCAGGTTGAAAACTGTACTATGGTTATGAACAATTACACCGCTGTCGAATGCTCCTTACCTAACCATCAACTGATATAGGTAAATGTCATAGACATAATTTCAAATGGTTATATCTCACTTTATAAAATAAATGTACAGATATATCAGTTTGAAATTGGTGTATAACAACGGATATTCAAAACCAAATATTTGTCGTCCAGCAAAAAACCCAGGCGATTTCCTCAAATATCACCAGTTACAACGAATCCCGATATAATGAGGATGATCACCTAGTTCCCAAAAACTTACTCCCACTCATCATCTGTAAAACCATACAGATATGAGAATCAAACCTGGTAAATACATACCCTGGAGCAAGGTTTAATTGGGAAATCGGTTTTCTATTAACAATGCACAGTGAAACTGAAACATGAAAATGTTTCAAAGTGGTAACCGGGTATTCCTAGTAATGCCTCTTCCATTATCAAATTCATGACTGTAACTGTATATTTCCTTGCCATCTCTCCAAATCCTTTTATTTGTCTTTACTTATTACCTTCTGTACACAATCGTTAGGCTAAATGGTTTTCTTCCTTCCCTACCGTTCGGCACCAGCCTATGGTTTGGAAGAAGACTATCCAATAAGCATAATAGGTGTATTGTCCTAATCCTAGGAGCACTCGCAACCTGAGAGAAGGCAAAGATACAAGACAACTGAATAAACCATATATCTATTTTTTCTAAACCAGAATCCATCCCCGAACTGGAACAAGTTCCATCGAGTTCGTATATAACCATACGATGGATTATCCAATAACTGTGGATCTTCGTAGTTATACGGGGTGTTCTGGATAAATACAAACGTGAAGTAGGAGTGCCGATGAAACACTCGGTTTGGTCGTGAATGATAGAAGTTGAAATTTACTTTGCTCTCTTTCTAATCCGTTTATTTGTCTTTAGTTATTACGTCCTACACACCACACTTTGGCTAATTGGTTTTCTTCATTCCCTACCTTTCGCCACCTGCCTATGGTTTGGAAGAAGACTATCCAATAAGCGTAATAGGTGTACCCTTCTCCTAATCATAAGAGCCCTCACAACCTAAGAGAAGCTAAAAGGAAAAGACAACTCAATAATCATATTCAATCTGTCCAGAATCAGAATCGATCCTCGAATCTGGAACAAGTTCCTTCGAGTTCGTATATAACCATACGATCGATTTATCCAATGGAAGTGGATGTTCGTAACGATACGGGGTGTTCTGGAGAAATGCGAAGGGTAAAATAAGGAGTGGCAATGATGTATGCAACTCAGACAATCAAGAGAGAGGGGGGGAATGAGCTTCATGGCTTGTGCCATGCTTTCATTAAATGAAGAGAGAGAGGGGGTTAACTCTTATACTCTCATTTATTTTGTTCTCACATCTCTCTCACTCTCACTCATACACACATGGAATCATAGCAGCAGCAGGAGCTCCAGCAGCAGCAATAAGCAACAACAACTACAACAAGAAGCAACAACACAAGCAGCATCAGCATCAGCAGCATCCGACAGCAGCAGCACCAGGAGCCCCAGCAGCAGCAGCAACACTTCTTATTCTTCTTCCCCTCCTTCTCCTGCTTCCTAGGGTCTTTTGGGGTATATTTCTTAAACCCAACTCCTTTTGCTAAGCGTATATGTTGTTAATTAGCTTCGATTAGTATTAAAAGTGAGATTTAGTGCTAGAAATGGTGTTTTGTGTGAAGTTGTGGCCAAGTGATGATTTTATTGGTTAGCCTAGTTAAGTGTCATTAGGGCCACTTAAACCTAGTTTAAACCCAGATTTCACTAAAATACCATAGGGTTTCTTTTAATGCAAAATTTAGGGTGTTAAAGCAAAACTTGGCCTTTCTGTGATCTACTGTAGACTCGTTGGCTTCAGAGAAAATCTGGGAATACTGGAGCATATACACTAGACCTAGACCACACACACCAAGCACGAGCCCCCAATTCCACACTATGGCCGCCAATTTATTCTTTCTGGCCGCAAATTGCTGCCAGATGAGGGAGTTTTTGGGTTGGGTTTGCATGGGTAGGAGTCTGCTGTATATTTAAGGTCTGTGGTATGTGCAATTTTGTAAGTTTTCAACTGGGTAAAAATCTGGAGGGATAAATCGTTTTTCCTATACGTTTAGTTTCCGCGACACGTGTGATACATGAGTGGGTTCTGTGGTTGCTGCGTATCGCGACGTGTCGGGGTAGTTTAAGACGCGTATACACACGATCTAGCGTAGCGGACACACGTGCGTTTAGTTCGCGACGCGAGTTTCTCGTTTTATTTCGATATCGCGTTTTGCGAGATATTTGCTTATGTGGATTTTCTATGTGTAAATGCTAGGTTCGCAGGCGGGTACGTCGGACGCCGCAAAGAAAGGGAAGCAGGTGGTCGGCTACACTTAGCACGCGACCAGGTGAGTAGATTTAACATCTACGGGGAAATCGCCCGTATGGTGTTAAGCGTCACGGCGTGATAGGATATTTAGTAGTAGAAATTTATATGCACTACTGTAGCATACCTTCCTTGTCGCATATAGAAATGGTAGATATAGAACACTGCACTGTCACTAACGGTTCAAGCTGCACGAGCACTATTGGTATGTTACACTCACACCGTTAGTGATTGCCATGACACTCACATTATAGGATTGCTACGAATTATATATCGTCTTGATTTCCGCTTCATTGATGATTGTCATGACTTGTCGCATATTGGCATATATTTATATTCATACCATGCACACTTCATATTCACTTTTGTGCATACCTTCATTGATATATCACTACCTGCGCACATGCACCCTTTATATCCATATTAATGCACATGTACATTGCTACACTCACATTGTGTATATATCCATTTTCACATCCATACCTATATACATACATATATTACATACATGGATGATATTGACATGAATTAAAAACTAACGGACCGCATGAGATATTTTCAAAACTGGATCTTTTTAAAAGAGTGGTTTTCCCTTTCTTTTACTCTTAGTGTCATACGATACATTGCATGGATTTACGCATTGAGTTTGGATTTATGTGATTTCTGGATTTGGGAACCGGGATATTATTTTAAGAAAATACGCACTATTTTAAAAAAAACTGTTTCTCTTGATATGATATTTCAGTGCGTCCACCATGCGTTTTCTCTGTGCTGAGACGTGTGACCGGTAAACCCGAATCGAGGAGCTGGATGAGGCCGATTGCGGGTACATGGTGGATCCGGTATAGTACCCCGGGGCGAGAACGGATCGCTGTCCAGTAGACGGTGAGCCTGGCAGAGGGACTACTACCTACCGGTGATTGGTTGGACCTGGCGGTTATCCGGAGGATACAGACCAGAGTTGAGAGATGGATACGGGACTACGCGTACTGCCAAGGGCCGATTCCGCAGACGGAGCCCGTGGGCCAATCCGGACTGACGGAGCCCGATACATGAGGATTTGCGTGTCTATGCTGGACACGATCATTTTATGATATTTCGAGTGTCGGTGTTGGTCACTCACGATTCTATGAGATTTACAGGATTTGAAGGCTGATTGGAGTGACGACACCTGAGTTTTAGTGGGATTTGGGTGCATTGATGGATACCGGTTATTTTCCACGTTGACATTTCGTGTTGATGTTTTTTATTCCCATGCTCGGCATTCAGTGTTATACATCTCATCCTGTATCTATAGTACCTGATAGAGTACACTTGCTATGCACGATTATTGCATACCCTGCTCATCCTATATAGATGTTATTAGATTGCACATGCTATGCACGACTATTGCATAACCTGCTCATCATATAGAGATGTTATTAGATCGCACTTATTGCAAGATTATTGCTCATCTAGTTCATCATATAGATGTTATCTGTTGGCATAGGTTAGAGTATCGCAGCACGTGCATACTCGCGATTACCTTTATATGTTAACTACTATTCACGAGTTGGCAACTCACCCCCGTTGTGCCACGATGCTTGTAAGTTGCCCCTCAGAGTAGTCGCGGCAGGCTGCTTTCTTGCATCTTTTGATACAGATACCACTGCAGTTGGCACGTGAGCCATTTTGCTGATAGGTGGGTTTTTGTGCGGTATATGTTTAATTTTCCAGTTGTATACACCATTGTATCTAGTACTCTCCATCTACTACTTATGTATTGACTTAGAAACTAGTTGTGAGGACAATGTATATTATTTTGTACTCTGGTGTCGAGCTCGTTGTGAGCCGACTTTATTTATGCAGTTTTATATTTCATGTTGTCTTGAATTATTTTTGCTCATTCTTCGCTACGGCGTCGTATATTATCATCGTGGTGATTGTTTCCGCCGTTGGGAGTGATTGCTCCCATTTGGGATGATTTATTTCTATTGTATATCATTTTACTCATATATTGTCTTGTACCCGATTTCGGGGTTAGTTTTTACAAATGAAATGCTGCCGAAATTTTTAAGATAATAACTTGAACTTTTAAGAATTTTACTAAATTACTTAAGGTTTTCTAAACGTTTTAACAAATGTTTCTATTAAATGTTTTAACACTCAATACTTTTAATGGTTTTGATTTCTGGGTTACGGCTTACTTAGTCGCGTTACGCCTGTAGACGTTACGTGGTTAAGTGTCGGTCACGGGCCGAACTTTGGGTCGTGACAAAGTTTGTACCAGAGTAGACTGTCCCTCCTACGACAGATCAGATTGCTGCTAGGGGCCGGTATGCAGGAGATGCACCTGATGATAGGGTCGCTAGTTGAGACACTTCGAGCGCAGCGACCAAAGGTAGTTCTACCCGTTACGGGGACCGCGATGGTACCTACAGTACAGGAAGTTGTCCCTGCATCCATGGAGGTTATTATAGTATCGCAATCAGAGTTCATGAGGCTGAAGCCTCCGGTCTTCACAGGCACTGATGCAGCCGAGGACCCACAGTCTTTTATTGATAGGATGGCCCGAATATGTCATTCACTTAGATGCTCAGATGCGAGATGGGTAGAGTTCGCGAGCTTTCGCTTGGAAGGTCTTACGCAGAAATGGTGTGAATCGATCGAGAAGGGCAGAGCAGCAGGTCTTCCTCCTATGACCTGGACCGAGTTTGTGACAGTATTTCTAGCCCGTTTCCTTCCCCAGAGTGTCAGGGATTCCCGAGCACACAGATTCGAGTCCTTACGCCAGACGCCAGAGTTGACAGTGGCAGAGTATGACTTACTATTTAGCGAGCTATCAGTTTATGCCCCATACCTAGTGGCTACCGAGGAGATGCGAGTCAAGAGATTTGTTTGAGGCTTACTTACCCTACTGTTCCTTACGATCAGCGCACATCATTGCGAGACTTATGCAGCAGCTGTAGATGCAGCCTTATTAGTCGAGGAGCGCCTTGCTGAGACTTCGGTAGTTCAAGAGCCGAAGAGAGTTCGTACTGATACACCAGTACAGAGACAGCCATTTAGGCGCCGCGACAGACACCTTGCAGGAGGCAGAGACTTGGGGCGAGGCCGGTTGTTCAGCACTTATCCCAAGGAGGGTCAGCCGACACCATCTAGATGTTTCCGATGCGGGAGTACTTATCATCGTGTTTGAGATTGCCTTAAGCCACGCGAGGGCGAGACTGCTGTACCACATGTCAAACTTCCACCTTCCCTGCCCCAGAGGGCGTTGCCTATTGTACCTACTGTTGCTCTGCGTCAGACTCATGCACAGAGCGGCCGTGGTCGCCGAGGGTTTACTCATAGAGGATGAGGTGGCCGAGGCAGAGGACAGCCAGCTGCCGGCAGAGTGCAGCCAGTCGCTAGTAGGGGACCGCCAGTCGCAGGTGGAGGACAGGCACGGGTTTTCGCGTTGACGCATCAGGACGCGCAAGCATCCAATGCAGTGGTCTCAGGTACCCTATCAGTATGTTCTGTTGACGCACACGTGTTGTTTGATCCCGTATCCAAGCACTCGTACGTTTCCACACACTTCGTGCCGAGTTTGGGTAGAGAGTCCGGTTTGCTTGATCAGCCGTTTGTTGTGACCACTCCTGTGGGAGAGTCGTTTGTTGCTAGGCACGTGTTCCGATCCTATGTTGTCCGTATTGGCGAGAGAGAGTTACCTGTCGACTTGATCCTTCTTGAGATGTTGGTCTTCGACGTTCTTTTAGGCATGGATTGGTTAGCCACGTGCTATGCGTTTGTGGACTGCCGTGAGAAGACAGATAGATTTTGTTTTCATGGCGAGTCGGCTTTTGTTATGCAGGGGGACCGTGGTGCCGCCCCTCACAGTTTGATTTCTTCTCTTCGCGCTGGACAGCTGTTGAGGAAGGGATGTCAGGGATTCCTAGCCTATGTTTGCGATACTAGAGCTATGGATGTTCCGTTGGACCAGGTTCCGATTGTTTGTGAGTTCCCTGATGTTTTCCCTGACGAGCTTCTTGGGCTACCGCCTGAGCGCGATATTGCTTTCTGTATTGATTTGATTCCCGGCACGGTGCCTATTTCTATATCGCCTTATCGGATGGCCCCGGCGGAGCTTAGTGAGTTGAAAGGTCAGTTGCAAGATTTGCTGGATAAGGGACTTATTCGACCCAGTGTTTCTCCTTAGGGTGCTTCGGTCCTGTTTGTCAAGAAGAAGGACGGCAGTTTGCATTTGTGTATCGAATACCGCCAGCTGAATAGGGTTATCGTGCGGAACAGATATCCCTTTCCACGCATCGACGACTTGTTCGACCAGCTTCAGGGGGCAGGATATTTTTCGAGGATCGACTTGCGATCAGGATACCATCAGCTGCGGGTTCGACAGGAGGATATACCGAGGACAGCTTTACGCACGCGCTATGGCCATTGTGAGTTTTTGGTGATGTCGTTCGGACTCACCAACGCCCCAATAGCATTTATGGACTTGATGAACCGTATTTTCAGGCCGTATCTTGACTTGTTCATCATCGTATTCATTGACGATATTTTGGTGTATTCCCGGAGCCAAGAGGAGCACGAGCAGCACCTGCGGATCACGCTGCCGACTTTGAGGGAGCACCAGCTTTTCGCAAAATTCTCCAAGTGCGCATTCTGGCTTGACATCGTAGACTTCTTGGGTATCGTGATTACACGAGATGGTATATGTATGGACCCGAAGAAGATCGAGGACATTAAGCGTTGGCCCAGACCCACATCAGTTACTGAGATCCGCAGCTTTCTAGGACTGGCCGGCTACTACAGGCGATTTGTACAGGATTTCTCCCGTATTGCTTCACCTTTTGTAAGTCTTTACGTTACCCGTCCCCGGTTCTTTCGGGGTTGCGGAAGCGGTAAAAAACGATTTTTCGGTGGAGGTAACATGGACCCAAAAAACCGGATCTTTGCTAAACAAATTATCTAACAATCTAACTAAGAGGTTAGCTACTATGTTAGGGGTTATACCTAATCTTGAACTCCTTCTCTTCAACTCTTTGTGGTGGTCGGATCGGCCTCACCTCGTCGTCTCCTTGTGCCGAAGATGGATCCACCCGAAAGCTTCTACCTTTGGCTCCAACCTCAATCTAGAGGAAACTAGAATACTTGGCTTGCTAGACCTTGTACACTAGGATGAGTAGAGAAGTTTTTTGGGTTTTATCTCCAAGGCAAATGGTTCTCAACACATGAGAGATTTTTTCCTTGAGCTAGAGGAAGAGGGAGAGCAAGAGGAAGAGAAGAGCTTTGATGAGAGAGAGAGAGCAAATGATAGAATGAGTGAAGACTTTTGCAACCATTCTCTCATAATACAAAATAATCATAATAATAATAATAATTGAGTATTATGTGATGGTTCATGTCAATGGCTTTATCATTTCATGCACTCATTTTGTAAATAATAACAAGCAACCAAAAGTCTTAGCCATGAAATGATAACCATCGTCATGATGATGGTCAACAAGTCCAACCTAGTCACCCGGTCCACAAAGTCAACAAGTCAACAAAGTCAACCTTTCAACCCAACCATGGCACAATAATACTTAATTAATATTATTATTAATCATATTTCTTATTCTCATTAGGGTTTAGAAAAGGTCAACAGTCAACAACTCTAATGAGAATCCTCTTCCTCCGTCTCGGTCAACCGTGCATACACACCCGCATCCGCGTTCCGGGGAACACGAATACAAACGAGATAAATCCAATCCCAAAACGTATACTAGGATCTGGCTTAAACCAAAGCCCGCTAGTAATGACTGCCCGGACACCAAACATGCACAAGTGCGCGGATATGACCGAACCCTGTCGCAAAACCATGCGACCTCTACCCTTTTTGCCTAAAGGAGAATAGCTCTCTGTGTGGGACTCTAAAGACTCGACACTACGCTGGCAGAGGGTTTAACCACAGACCGCAAGCGGCACTAGCTGTGCGTAACGGCCCCGAGGTAGATGCCGATAAGAAGACTGACGATGTGAAACCCATCTGAACTCCTACTGAGCCTGAATGTGACAATCTCCTTACAGTCCGGTCTGTTCGTCTGAGAATATCGCATGGCGGGCTTAGGGGGCGGTAAACGTCAGTCCCATAATAGAGGTACAAGTCGTGTCGGAGTGTAGCCCAGAACACCCTGAGATAACACTGGAAACCCACCAGTATATCTCGCTTGCCCAGGCCAGGGACGACTCTGTGTAATGGCTCTCCTTGACATAGCGCGATATCAACTCCCAATACCGGGAGAGACAAATCCTGTCTAACCATCACTGCCTCCAAGTGCTTCGGGACTGCACCCAACTACTACCTGTTTGCACGACTCCTTTGATCCGTGGTAGGGAAGTAATCAAAGTACAGAGGGAACACACTCGAGGCGAAGTGACAGTGTCAAGTCAGCGGACTAAGCTGTACTCATGTCACCTGCGAACTGATAACTGAGGATAGGTATAGTACCAACCAACAGTTCCCGACTAGTCCTGTCCAGTGTACTCGCAACCTAACGAGCACCCGCATACTATCTCAAGTACGACGTACTGACGGCTGTGGGACAGACCGTCTCCCATGCTGGGATGAGAAGCGCATACGCTAGTCTACTCCGGAGTATCGATGCCCTGTCTCGATAGTCCTACGACTAGGGACCTATATAAGGATGTGCTTGTGGATTACCCAGCCCCCACGAGTGTGACTGCCATCACAATGCTGCTAATCAAGAAAAGATCCTAAGGGCTCCACTAATGTGTATAGGTGATATACTAAAAGAAACACATGTACACATTAAAGTAGAAACAAACCAAGTAGCATACTACCATTTTGAGCAAGATTGTCTATACAACTGTGAATATCCCAAGCTTCCATTAAGTAATATACAAACTAGTATGATACAGTAATGGCCTCTAGGGCATTTACACTAACAATCTCCCACTTGCACTAAGGCCATGTACTGGCGTATCGAAGTCCTATCATCTTGATCTGCCGCTCGAACTGAGTCTGGGATAAGGCCTTCGTGAGTGGATCAGCAGTGTTATCTTACAAAGCAACTCTCCTAACCTCGATCTCCTGGCGACCCACGATCTCCCTGATCAGGTGATACCGCCTCAAGATGTGTCTGGACTTCTGATGGTACCTGGGTTCCTTCGCTAAAGCTATAGCCCCGTTATTGTCGCAATACAGTGGTATTGGATCAACAATGGACGGAACCACCTGAAGTTCCGTTAAGAACTTCCTCATCCAGACGGCTTCTTTTGCAGCATCAGCAGCAGCAATATATTCCGCTTCCATCGTCGAGTCAGCAACGGTTTCCTGTTTGGAACTCTTCCAACACACCGCCCCTCCATTAAGGGTAAATACATAACCCGACATGGACTTGGAATCATCCTTGTCACTTGGGAAGCTGGAGTCAGCAAAGACCTCGATCTGGTGGTCTTTTCCGCCATACACCAAGAACATCTCCTTAGTCCTTCTCAGGTACTTGAGAATGTTCTTTACCGCTATCCAGTGCTTCTCCCCAGGGTTTGACTGATACCGTCATACCAAACTCAGTGCATAAGATACATCTGGTCTGGTATACAACTTCATATACATTATAGAGCCTACCGCAGAAGCGTAGGGTATAATAGACATGCGATCCCTTTCCAAATCAGTCTTAGGTCACATCTCTTTGAAGAGGGTGATCCCGGGACAAGCCGGTAGATTACCACGCTTGGAATCTTCCATACTGAACCTTTTCGGTATGGTGTCGATATACCTTGACTGTGAAAGTCATAATATCCTCTTGGATCTATCACGATTGATCCGGATCCTCAGAATGTAAGAGGCATCACCCAGGTCTTTCATGGAGAACCTGTGTGACAAGAACCCTTTGACAGATTGTAGCATAGGAATGTCATTTCCTATCAAGAGAATGTCATCCACATATAAAACGACGAATACGACAGTTCTTGCTACAAATCAACCATAGATGCATGGTTCATCTGGATTTTTGATAAAGCCAAATTCTTTGACCGTCTCATAAAAACAGATGTTCTAACTCCGCGATGCCTGCTTTAGTCCATAGATGGACTTAAGCAACTTTCACACCTTTCCGCTGCTCCCACTCTGATTGAAACCCTCTGGCTGGTCCATATAGACACACTCCTCTAAATTTCCATTTAGAAAAGCGGTCTTTACGTCCATCTGCCAAATCTCATAATCGTGGAAGGCAGCAATGCCAAGAAGGATCCGAATGAATTTCAGCATAGCCACTGGAGAAAAGGTTTCGTCATAGTCCACACCAGGTCTTTGACGAAAACCCTTTGCAACAAGTCTAGCCTTATAGGTCTCGACTTGTCCATCTACACCAATCATCCTCTTGAAGATTCACTTGCATCCTACGGGTTTTACCCCATCTGGAGCAACGTCTAAAGTCCATATTTTGTTGGTGTACATGGACTCCATTTCGGTCCGCATTGCATCCATCCATTTTACCGAGTCAACGCTCTGAATGGCCTGCTGGAAGCTAGTCGGCTCATCACTATCAATGATGCAATCCTCTCTATCCCCGTCTATGAGAAAACCATAGTATCTCTCGGGCGGATGAGACTGCCTACCACTCCTGCGGAGCGGCGTAGGAATGTCATGTTCTTTCGAACCCTCTGGTTCTACTAAGCTTTCAGTATTGGCTTGTGGTTCTGGAATTTCTTCCAGTTCTATTGCGCTCCCACTTATCCGATTTTCCAAAAATTCAGTTTCCAAGAAGTGGGCATGACGAGAAACAAAAACTTTTTGTTCCTCTTCGCAATAGAAGAAATATCCCTTAGAGTTCTTTGGATATCCCACAAACTTGCACTGTACTGAGCGTGCCTCGAGTTTGTCCGCATGCTGCATTTTGACAAAAGCTGGACATCCCCATGTCTTAATGTGCTTAAGATAGGTTTCTTCCCACACCACATCTGATATGGTGTGGTAGGCACAGTCTTAGTTGGAACTCGGTTCAAAAGGTATGCAGCTGATTCTAGTGCATATCCCCAGAATGATCGCGGCAACTCATCATGGAACGTACCATATCCAATAGGGTTCGGTTCCGTCTCTCCGATACACCGTTATGTTGCGGAGTGTATGGAGGAGTAAGCTGAGAGAGAATTCCATTCTCTTTTAGGTAATCCAGGAACTCGGCACTCAAGTATTCACCACCTCGATCATTTCTCAGTGTCTTGATACTTTTCTCGGTTTGTTTTTCTACTTCATTCTTGTATTCCGGGAATTTTCCAAAGGCTTCAGATTTATGTTTCATTAAGAAGACATATCCGTACCTTGAAAAGTCATCCGTAAAAGTAATGAAATAGGAAAAACCGCTTCGCGCATGTGTGGACATTGGACCGCACACATCGCTGTGTACGAGTCCCAAGAGCTCACTCGCTCTTACTCCGTGTCCAGTGAACGGAGTCTTTGTCATCTTTTCTTTGAGACATGATTGACAAGTTGCATATGATTGATATTCGAACGGATCCAAATATCCTTCTGTATGCAACTTCGTCAACCTTCTCTCATTGATGTGACCCAGTCTACATTGCCATAAGAAAGCATGATTGATTTCTGGAGACATTCTTTTGTGTGTATTCTGGACATTGAAAATCTGTGGTTGGTTTAATACGTATATACCATTGCTTAATGTACCTAACCCAATCAGAACTTGATTAAGGTGAATGTTTACACCATTGCTTACAAATGAAAATTCATAACCTTTTTTAGATAATAAAGATACAGAAATGATATTACAAGTTGCATTGGGTACAAAATAACAATTACGCAAAACCAAAACGTGTCCATCTGACAATCCCAGGTGATAGTCCCTCACGGACTCAACATCAATGCCAGCTCCGTTTGCAACTCTGAGGGTCATATCACCTGCCTTCAAAACCCTACGCTTTCTCAGTGCCTGCAAAGAATTACAGATATGAGATCCTGATCCGGTATCCAATACCCAGGAAGTAGAATTTATTGATAGACAGTTTTCAATAACATACAGAACTGAAGCCGAAGCCGCAACTTTCTTCAGGTCCTGGTTTCTGGCCTTCCAAGCCCTGCAATCCTTTTTCCAGTGTCCACTATTGTGACAGTAAAAGCACTCCTACTTTGCCACAAGCTTTCCCTCTACCTTTGTTGCTTTTGCATTTCCTTTCGTTTCCACTTTACTAACACCGCCCCTTGTTTTGGTGGGGGTTTTCTTCTTCTTTCCCTTTGCTTTCGCTTTGGACTTAGAAGAGGATGGTCCTCCAACAAACAAAGTGGATGTTTCCCTACCTTTCTGTAGGGTGCCCTCTGCACTCCTCAGCATGTTGAGGAGTTCCGAAAGTTCAACTTCTTTTTCTTGTAAGTTGAAGTTCAGGATAAACTGGGCGTAAGTGGATGGAAGGGACTGGAGAATCAAGTCAGTATAGAGCTCGTTCTCTAACGTGGTCCTAAGGTCCGCGAGCTCTTCAATGAAGCCAATCATCTTAAGCACGTGTTCTGATCAGTCGAAAATATTGTATATTTTAGACGGCAATTTCCTTAACATTTGCATACATTTAGAAGTGTTCGGCATTCATATTCTACATATTAGCAAATCTGTCACAAAATATAAGATTGCATGTGTTAGACTTTTAAACCGACACTTTAAAGGAAATTAACCGCATTTCATGGCATCACATCATTTCTGTATTTGCGCAACACTTGTCTTGAGTCTGTGCAGGAAAATACGGAAGGAAAACCAAAGAGCTGATCAACATTACGCCAATTCAATCATTTCAGATCTGGTAGCAATTCAGAAGGAATTGGATTATGACGAAACCTTTTCTCCTGTAGCCATTCTTAAATCCATTCGGATCCTACTTGCTATTGCTGCTCACTACGACTATGAAATCTGGCAGATGGACATTAAAACTGCTTTTCTAAATGGTGATTTAGAAGAATGCGTTTATATGGATCAGCCAGAGGACTTCATTGATAGTGGGAGAGTGGATGCTTGGATATATATAGAGAGGACTTTCTTGCTCGACATGATAGTATGCTATCTGGTTTCACTTTGTCTTAACATGTTGACTTGTATTGTGTTACTGTCTTTCTCTAACATATTGATAAAGTCCTTAGGATATGTACTTGACTACTAGGACTATGATGGAGATTATACTAGTGGGGCCAGGGTAGTCCACGAGTACATCCTATAACTATTCATAGTCGAGGGTGTATCGAGACAAGGCATCGATACTCCATAGTAGACTAGCGTATACGCATCTTGATCCATATGATAGGCGATGGATGATTCCTCATCCATTGGTGTTTGACATCAAAGATGGTATACGGGTGCTCAGTAGAGACTGGGTACACTGAACGGACTCGCCGAGAACTCCTAGTTGGTATTATACATATCGTCAGATAGTAGTTCTCTGGCGATACTGGTACATGTTAGTCTGTAGACCCGAGATCGTCATAGAGTGTTGTGTGATTCCACTGTGCTTTGAATTCCACCTTACCACGTTCATGAGAATGTGCAAAACAGTGGCTTTTGGGTACAGTCCCGAATCACATGGAGGCAATTAGAAGTAGGAGGTGTTTCGTCTCTCCCGGTATTGGGGTTGATATTGCGCTATGTTCGATTGGCTATACTAGAAGTCCCTGTCCATGGATGATATGGAGATCTACTAGTAAGTGTTATCAGTAGTTTCTCGACATGTTATGAGCCTCACATCGACGCGACATATCGGTTACTGGGGTCTGACATTTACCATCCCTAAACTGGACTGTACGGAAGTGTTACTGATTGGATTCGCAGGAGTATGAACAGGCTTGCTTGTTGATCTTCTGATCGCTCAATACCCGGGTGGCTGTTACGTTTAGCTGACCGCTTGCAGCTTATGAGTGTTTGATATGATCATCACCCACTGCCGGTGTATTGACGAGTCTTTAGAGTCCTACACAGAGGTTTCCTGACTCAAGCGAAACGGAGTAGGAGCACATATGTGATATGTGCGGGACCGAGACTAATACTTGTATGTGATATCGTATTCTCTTCTCGTGATATGTCATATCGGCCGGTCATATGCGACATAGCCGGGTCATCGGATCAAGTGTTGATTCGATAAAATGATACATATTATAATAGTCGGTTATATGCGATATAGCCGGATTATTAAATCAAGAGTTGGTTTAATAATTTAATGTATAATTATATATTTGATATATTAAATTACATTAACTAATATATGCTCACTTAAATATTTCTTTTTCTCACTTTAGATACATTTAACATATAAGTGATATATGTTTATTGTGTTGTTATGTTATGTCACAAATTATATATTTGTGATATATATTAATGTGACATGCTAGGTTATACATGCAACAATGGTGTATGAGACTAACACCATGCTATTGATAATTGTGGGTTTATATTTATTTAAGGTAATTCAAAAATGAGGTGGATTTTGGAAAAATGCATGAAGCTTGTGGAAGCTTGTGGATGCATTGACAAATTCCACTATTTTTGTTTTACCTAAGATATTTATTAACCTAACCCTTATCAATTAACCTATGGTTTAGTCTCTACAAGAGTTAGTGAGACATATACTCACCTATGGTTGCATTTCTAACCTAACTCTCTTATCTCTTCATCTTCTTCTTCATTGAGATGGAGCTCTCTAGGTTTTGGGAAAGAGATAAAAAAAATTGTGAGAAAAATAAATCCAAAGTGAGCAATACTCCTACTTCATCATCCTCTTCTATACTAGCCATTTAAATTATGGTGTTAGCTTCACTAATTTCATATTAGTGAAGAGAAAACTTGAGTTCGTGTTGCCTCGACGTAGATCATCTTGGATTATGAAGACTTCAAGCAAGGATGCATCATATACCGTGTGGAGCCTCTCAATAGTCCAGGAGCTCGATGAGCACAGCGAAGGGACCATAACTTGGAGCTATAGAAGTGAAGGAGAGGACTAAAAAGGTTGTAATCCCTAATCACTTAGAAATAAAGATGTTTACTTGATGTTTCTTACCCTAATTCTCTAGTAAAGATCCTTACTTCGGTTGTTTGGCACTTGAAAATTTTAAATACGGCATGTTTGACGCCTTGTAGAACCTTGTTATAGTGCCTAAGAACCTTACAGGACGAACTTCCTCCGATGACCTTCGTGCCGAAGGTGATCCACACGAAGTCCCTCCACCTCAAGCTACCTCTACACTAAACTCTTTAGCGTAGGAAACACGCTACACTCGATCGCTAGTCAAGTGTAGGATGGTGAAGTAGGGGATATTAAAGCTCACATGTTTGTGTTCAAGCTTCATGACATCTCATGTGAGGGTTGAATCTTGAATAATGACAATGAGGAAGATGAAGAAGCTAGAGAGCAACCATAGGAGCAACTAAGGGAAAATGGCTAAGTGTTGAGAATGAGCATAGAATGAATGGCGACTCTTGACCCCCACTCATTCAAGCATGGAATTTGCAATATAAAATTGTAACCATGCTTGAATAGTGAGTCAAGATGAATAAACAAATATAACTCACTTGCTTGCAACCATGCTCTCAATTTACACCTCATTTCTATTTTTCTCAAAAATAGAAAATCAAGCCATACTTCATTATTGTTATATATATATATCAAATATAGTAATATATATATATATATATAATGAAGAATAATTAGTGAGCTAATGTTATTAGTTAAGATATAATTATATCACATATAATGTATATCACATTATTAAATCAACACTTGATTTAATAATCCGGTTATATCACATATGACCGACTAATATCATTTATCTTTATATCACATTATCAAATCAACACTTGATTCGACAATCTGATTATATCACATATAACCGAACCGATAACAGATAACTGCCAGATTACAATACGGCATCACATACACATATTTAATCAGGCCCATACACATATCACATATGTTTCCTACTTCCTTTCTCTTGAACTAGGGAAGTTCTGTGTGGGACTCTAAAGACTCATCAATATGCCAGCAGTAGGTGATGATCACATCAGTCACCTACAAGCCGTCAGCGGTACTAGTTGGACGTAGCGGCTACCCGGGTATTGAGCGATATGAAGATCAACAACCAAGATTGTCAATAGTCTCCATGAAGCCTATCAGTAACACTACCGTACAGTCCGGTTTCTGTCTGATATGTCGCATATCATGTCTAGGGGTGGTAAACGTCTGACCCCGGTAACGTGATAAGTCATGCCGATGTCTGGCCTATAACGGTTCGAGAAACTACTGATAATACTTATCAGTAAATCTAAGCAGCAGCCCTGGCCAGGGACTTCCAGTTATAGCCAATCGAGTATAGCGCAACATCAACCCCCAATACCGGGAGAGACGAAACCTCTTCTATCGCTCATTGCCTCCATGAGACTCGGGACTGTACCTAAAATCCACCTGTTTGCACGTCTCCTTTGAGCGTGGTAGGGAGGAAATCAAAGCACAGTTGGAGCCGCACAAGACTCTATGACGATCTCAGGTCTACAAACTAACCTGTACCAGTATCACCAGAGGACTGCTATCTGACGATAGGTATACTACCACATAGGAGTCCTCGGCGAGTCATGTTCGGTGTACCCATTCTCGAATGATCACCTGTGTACAATCTTTGATGTCATACACCAATTGTTGTGGGACCAGCCATCGCCCTCTAAGGGACAAGAAACGTACACACTAGTCTACTCTGGAATATCGATGCCCTAGTCTCGATATTCCCTCGACTAGGAACTGATTAAAGGATGTACTTTTGGTCAACTCTAGCCCCACTAGTATGATCTCATCATAGTCTCGGTAATCAAGTACATATCCTAAGGTCTTTATCAACATGGATGAGACAGACAGTATAAATACCAGTCTACATGTTAAGATAAAGATAACCTGATAGCATACTATCATGTCGAGCAAGAAAGTCCTCTATATATATGTCCAAGTATCCACTATATCGACAATAATTGCCTCTAGTGCATACGTATTCCTAACAGAACTTCACTAGCGACTTATGATTTTTTGACCGTAGTTAAGGTCATAAGCCGCAAAGGGTAAAAAACAATATCGGGAGTTTCATGTGCTGAAACTTGTAATGAGATTGCATACCTTCTATGGTGTGGGGTAGCTTTTTGACCCCGTCAAGGTTACCACTCTATGATAGGTTGGATCCCGATTCTGACTGTGAGTAATAGTTACTCTCGGGATATGACCCCAGCTAATTCTCCTTTTAGGGTTTGAAGGAGAATTCGACGGTACAGTGGGAGCCATCCTTTATTAGATAAATATACCAATCTAATCTTAAAAGAGTGCACGACGAGTGTTTCTTTTCTCTCTCTATGGCAACAACTTAAGACTGATCTTAAGCTAAAAACTCATAAACCAAGTTAACCGAACTTTTTTACAATCATTGATTTTGGAATGTCATGATTGCCCTATTTCACCACATAGTAGCATATGTCCTTACCGCTCCCACTTTCCCTTTTGCTTCCTCCAGATTACTCTGTATTCGATACAGAGATCCATATTGCTTGGAAGGCCATCGTATAGTTATATACGAACTCGGAGAAACTGTTCAGTCGAAGATGGCCGCTGGTTCTGGAGAAAGTGAATTGTATATGATACAATTCAATTGTCTCTCCACTCTAACTTATCTTAAGTTTGAGAGCTCCATAAATAAGGAGAATATACTAGTATTCTTATTGGATATTTTTCTTCCAATCCCGATGCTGGAGCAGAAAGGAAGGGTAAGAAGAAAACCAACTAGCATAAGTTAGGTATAAACAAGGTAATAAAGAGAGACAATAATAGGGGAAGAAGTGAGCCAAAAGGAAAATACAACTACTATTATGACCCTAGGAAATGAAAAAGGCATTACTTGGAATACTCGGTCACCCGTTGAAACATTTTGATGTTTCATGGATTCTATGTGATTATAATCGAAAACTATTTTCCAATTAATTTTGAATCCTCGGTATATAGATACCGGATTAACATCTGACCACTGTAAGTTGATACAGATGCTGAGAATGATTAGATTATTTGAAAATGAGATTTGATCCTCAATGTCGGATATCAGAGCAATTGTTGCTATTGGGGAAATCACCTAGTTTTGCCGTTCGGCAAACTTTTGGTTTTAAATGTTTGTTATTATGCACCAACTTTTAAAAACCGATATATCCATCTCTTTATTTGATAAAGTGGGATATAAATTTTCCAAAGTTATGTTATGAACATTTGCCTTTATCATTTGATGATTGGGTAAGGTGCATTGAAAAATATGATGTACATTCTTAACCAAAATATAGTTTTCACATCATAATACACAGAGTATGAGTTAGTGAACTCATATGACTTATACATAATTATGTATGTTATCCAATATCCACATGGATAAGGGGTTGGTACTCATACTCCGTTCTATTTACTATGTGTTATCTGGTTTTAGACATACATTCTTGTTCAAATGCAAAGTCCAAAGATTTTGAGAAGTTCATAAGATATAAGAATAAAGTAGAGAACTAATTGCTGAAAGTATCATGATTCTTCGAAGTATTCAAAAATGTGGATACTTATTCGAGATATTCCGTAGTAATCGAGAATTTGATTCTCTCTTAGATTGATCATCTATGGATATGCTCCATGATGAGTAATGTTGAATCGCCTTTTTCGATTATAAGATGCACAAGAAACATATGCCTATCAATTGATACTGGTTCTACCTAAATATGTGCCTAAGATTCTATATTTGATGTAGAATGGGTCATCATCTTAAAATTGTTAAGATGTTGAGTTTTCTGGCTTATGCTTAAAACCAGAATCCGGATTAACTCTAGGCACGTTTCAGTAATGGAAATTTATGGGTTATCCCAGGCATTGACAAGGGTTTAACTTTCTACCATTTTCGGGATCAAAAGTTGTTTTGTTCTCGACATGTCACCTTTTTAGAAAAGAAATTTCTTGCAAAAGAAATTAGTGGGAATATGGTAGAACTTGATGTGATTCAAAAACCACAAATAGTTTCTGAAGATTTCGTAGAACCTGAAGATTCAATTGACTTGACAGACCTTAGCCTAATCCGCAGATTTGCTAAGTGACCTCAGCCACCAAAGAGGTAGTACGGTTTCCTCATTGAAAGTGATACGGAAGCTTGCATCATGTGATGATGACCCTACTATATCAGTTGGCTATGGGAAGTGGTGACTTCCAATTGATGGCTGGGTGCCAATTTATCCTAGTTGGACTCCATACACTACAACAATGTGATGACTTTGTTGGGTGCTCCGGAAGTGGTGGGTAAACCCCATAAGGAACAAGTGGATCTTTCGAGATCGGTACGAATGGAAAGATAGTGACCTAATAAGGATAGACTTGTAGTAAAAAGTTTTCATCAAATCTGTAAGTCCACGTTGCCCACCCCGGTGCTTACGGGGAGGCGAAAACGGAATAAAAATCGGATTTTTATGACTCTAGGCAATATGGACTAGACAAAGGAGGATCTTTGCTAAACAAAAACAAGCTAAAGCTAACTAGAAACTAGCTAAAGGTTAGAATGGTTATACCTAGGGCTTTATGTCCTTCTCTCCTTGCTCCTTGGAGTGGTAGAAAGGGATCACCTTTGTCGTCTTCTCACGTCGAAGAAGAATCCACCCGAAAGCCTCAACCTTTGGCTTCAACTCCAAGCTAGAAATAACTAGGGTGCTAGAAGTGCTAATCCTAGAACCCTAGATGAGAGTAGAGATTATCAAGAAGAGGTTTTTCTCAAGCTCAAGTATTTCTCAACACATGAGAGGGGAGAGCTTGAGGAAGAGCAAGAGAGAGAAAGTAAATGATAGAATGATAGAATAATAAGCCATTCTCACATATATGTGTAAATTATAAAAATAGATAATTAGCTAGATAATTGTCATGGTTAATCAAGACATGACCATTATCATTTCATATTTAATGCTAATTGCAAGGATCAAGAAGCATCTTTTATATGGAATGATGATGGTCAACATGTCAACTAAGGTCAACAAGTCAAGTCTGGTCAAAATGTCAACAATCCTAACCATGCACAATTATATATATATATAGCCAATATCTATTAATTAAAATACACACATAAACATTAGGGTTAATAAAATGACAATGGTCCTTAACCCTAATCAAAGTCCTCTTCCTCTGTCTCAATCAACTGTGCATACGCACCCGTATTCATGATCCGAGGAACACGAATACAAAGAGATTAAACCAATCCCAAATCATATACTAGGATCTGGCTTAAACCAAAGCCCGCTAGTATAAGCTGTCCGGACAACAAACATGCACAAGTGCGCGGATGTGAACGAACCCTGTCGCAAAACCATGCGACCTCTACTTATTTTGCCTAAAGGCGAATAGCTCTCTGTGTGGGACTCTAAAGACTCGACACTACGCTGGCAGTGGGTTTAACCACAGACCGCAAGCGGCACTAGCTGTACGTAACGGTCCCCAGGTAGATGCCGATAAGAAGACTGACGAGGTGACCCCATCTGAACTCCTACTGAGCCTGTATATGACAGTCTCCGTACAGTCCGGTCTGTTCGTCTGATACATCGCATGGCGGGCCTAGGGGGCGGTGAACGTCAGTCCCCTAATAGCGGTACAAGTCGTGTCGGAGTGTAGCCCAGAACACCCTGAGATAACACTGGAAACCTACCAGTATATCTCGCTTGCCCTGGCCAGGGACTACTTGTGTAATGGCTCTCCTGGACACAGCGCGATGTCAACCCCCAATACCGGGAGAGAAGAATCCTGTCTAACCGTCACTGCCTCCAAGTGCTTCGGGACTGCACCCAGAAACTACCTGTTTGCACGACTCCTTTGAGCCGTGGTAGGGTAGTAATCAAAGTGCAGTGGGAACACACTCGAGCCGAAGTGACAGTGTCAAGTCAGCGGACTAAGCTGTACTCATGTCACCTGGGAACTGATAACTGACGATAGGTATAATACCAACAAACAGTTCCCGACGAGTCCTGTCCAGTGTACTCGTAACCTAACGAGCACCCGTATACTATCTCAAGTACGACGTACTGACGGCTGTGGGACAGACCGTCTCCCACACTGGGATGAGAAGCGCATACGCTAGTCTACTCCGGAGTATCGATGCCCTGTCTCGATAGTCCAACGACCAGGGACCTATATAAGGATGTGCTTATGGATTACCCAGCCCCCATGAGTGTGAGCGCCATCACAACGCTGGTAATCAAGCAAAGATCCTAAGGGCTTTACTAATATGTATATCAGCGATATGCTAAAAGAAACACATGCACATATTAAAGCAGAGACAAACCAAGTAGCATACTACCATTTCGAGCAAGATTGTATATACAACTGTGAATATCCCAAGCTTCCATCAAGTAATATACAAACTAGTATGATACAGTAATGGCCTTTAGGGCATATACACTAACAATCTCCCACTTGCACTAAGGCCATGTGCTGGCGTATCGAAGACCTATCATCTCGATCAGCCGCTCGAACTGAGTCTGGGGCAAGGCCTTGGTGAATGGATCTGCAGTGTTATCTTCTGAAGCAACCCTCCGAACCTCGATCTCCTGGCGATCCACGATCTCCCTGATCAGGTGATACCGCCTCAAGATGTGTTTGGATTTCTGATGGGACCTGGGTTTCTTCGCTAAAGCTATAGCCCCGTTGTTGTCGCAATACAGAGGTATTGGGTCAACAATGGACGGAACCACCGGAAGTTCTTTCAAGAACTTCCTCATCCAGACAGCTTCTTTTGCGGCATCAGATGCAGCGATATATTCCGCTTCCCTAGTCGAGTCAGCAACGGTTTCCTGTTTGGAGCTCTTCCAACACACCGCCCCTCCATTGAGGGTGAAGACAAAACCCGACATGGACTTAGAATCATCCTTGTCACTCTGGAAGCTGGAGTCAGCAAAGTCCTCAATCTGGAGGTCTTTTCCGCCATACACCAAGAACATCTCCTTAGTCCTTCTCAGGTACTTGAGAATGTTCTTTACCGCTATCCAATGTTTCTCCCCAGGGTTTGACTGATACCTGCTTACCACACTCAGTGCATAAGCCACATCTGGTCTGGTACACAACATCGCATACATTATAGAGCCTACCGCAGAAGCGTAGGGTATAATAGACATGCGATCCCTCTCCAAATCAATCTTGGGAGACATCTCTTTGGAGAGGGTGATCCCGTGACAAGCCGGTAGATTACCACGCTTGGAATCTTCCATACTGAATCTCTTCAGTATGGTGTCGATGTACCTGGACTGTGAAAGTCCTAATATCCTCTTGGATCTGTCACGGTAGATCCGGATACCCAGAATGTATGAGGCATCACCCAGGTCTTTCATGGAAAACCTGTGTGACAAGAACCCCTTGACAGATTGTAGCATAGGAATTTCATTTCCTATTAAGAGAATGTCATCCACGTATAAAACGGGGAATACTACAGTTCTCGCTACAAATCTACAATAGATGCATTGTTCATCTGGATTTTTGATAAAGCCAAATTCCTTGACTGTCTCATCAAAACAGATGTTCCAACTCCGCGATGCCTGCTTTAGTCCATAAATGGACTTAAGCAACTTGCACACCTTTCCGCTGCTCCCACTCTGAATGAAACCCTCTGGTTGGTCCATATAGACACACTCCTCTAAATGTCCATTTAGAAAGGCTGTCTTTACGTCCATCTGCCAAATCTCATAATCGTGGAAGGCAGCAATGGCAAGAAGGATCCGAATGGATTTCAGCATAGCTACTGGAGAAAGGTTTCGTCATAGTCCAAACCAGGTCTTTGATGAAAACCCTTTGCAACCAGTCTAGCTTTATAGGTCTCTACCTGCCCATCTATACCAATCTTCCTTTTGAAGATCCACTTGCATCCTACGGGTTTTACCCCATCTGGAGCAATGTCCAACGTCCATACTTTGTTGGTGTACATGGACTCCATTTCGGTCCGCATTGCATCCAGCCATTTTACCGAGTCGACGCTCTGAATGGCTTGCTGGAAGCTAGTAGGCTCATCACAATCTATGATGCAATCTTCTCTATCCCCGTCAATGAGAAAACCGCAGTATCTCTCGGGCGGATGAGACTGCCTACTACTCCTGCGGAGTGGCGTGGGAATGTCCTGATTTTTCGAACCCTCTGGTTCTACTAAGCTTTCAGTAATAGCTCGTAGTTCCGGAATTTCTTCCAGTTCTATTGCGCTCCCACTTATTTCTTTTTCTATGAACTGGTGTTCTAGAAAGTGGGCATGGCGAGAAACAAAGACCTTTTGTTCCTCTTCGCAATAGAAGAATTATCCCTTGGAGTTCTTTGGATATCCCACAAACTTGCACTGTACTGAGCGTGCCTCGAGCTTGTCCGCATGGTGCTTTTTTACAAAAGCTGGACATCCCCATGTCTTAATGTGATTAAGATAGGGTCTCTTCCCACACCACATCTGATATGGTGTAGTAGGCACAGTCTTAGTTGGAACTCGGTTCAAAAGGTATGCAGCTGATTCTAGCGCATATCCCCAGAACGATCGCGGCAACTTAGCATTACTCATCATGGACCGTACCATATCCAATAGGGTTCGGTTCCGTCTCTCTGATACACCGTTGTGTTGCGGAGTGTATGGAGGAGTAAGATGAGAGAGAATTCCATTCTCTTTTAAGTAACCCAGGAACTCGGCACTCAAGTATTCACCACCTCGATCAGATCTCAGTGCCTTGATACTTTTGCCTGTTTGTTTTTCTACTTCATTCTTATATTCCTGGAATTTTTCAAAAGCCTCGGATTTATGTTTCATTAAGAAGACATAACCGTACCTTGAAAAGTCATCCATAAAAGTAATGAAGTAAGAATAACCGCTTCGCGCATGTGTAAACATTGGACCGCACACGTCGCTGTGTACGAGTCCCAAGAGCTCGCTCGCTCTTACTCCGTGTCCAGTGAACGGAGTCTTTGTCATCTTTCCTTTGAGACGGGGTTGACAAGTTGCATACGATTGATATTCGAACGGATCCAAATATCCTTCTGTATGTAACTTAGTCAACCTTCTCTCATTGATGTGACCCAGTCTACAATGCCATAAGAAAGTTTTATTGATTTCTGGAGACTTTCTTTTGTGTGTATTCTGGACATTGAAAATCTGTGGTTGGTTTAATACGTATATACCATTGTTCAATGTACCTGAACCAATCAAAACTTGATTAAGGTGAATGTTCACTACATTACTTACAAATGCAAATTCATAGCCTTCTTTAGATAATAAAGATACAGAAATGATATTACAGGTTGCATTTGGTACATAATAACAACTACGCAAAACCAAAAAGTGTCCATCCGATAATCCCAGGTGATAGTCCCCCACGGCCTCAGCATCCATGCTAGCACCGTTTGCAACTCTGAGGGTCATGTCACCTGCCTTCAAAACTCTACGCTTTCTCAACGCCTGCAAAGAATTACAGATATGAGATCCTGATCCGGTATCCAATACCCAGGATGTAGAGTTTATTGATAGACCGTTTTCAATAACATACACACCTGAAGCTGAAACCGCAACTCGCTTCAAATCCTGTGTTCTGGCCTTCCAAGCCTTGCAATCCTGTTTCCAGTGACCACTTTTGTGACAGTAGAAGCATTCTTCCTTCCCCACTAGCTTTCCCGCTACCTTTGTTGCCTTTCCTTTTCCCTTCGTACCCACTTTACTGACACCGCCTCTTGGTTTGGCGGGGGCTTTCTTCTTCTTACCCTTGGCTTTCGCCCTGGATCTAAAAGAGGAAGATCCTCCTACAAACAAAGTGAATGTCTCCCTACCCTTCTGTAGGGTGCCCTCAGCACTCCTCAACATGTTCAGAAGTTCGGAAAGTTCAACCTCCTTTCCTTGCATGTTGAAGTTTAGGATAAACTGGGCGTAAGTGGAAGGAAGGGACTGGAGAATCAAATCAGTATAGAGTTCATTCTCCAACGTGGTCCCAAGGTCCGCGAGCTCCTCTATGTAGCCAATCATCTTAAGCACGTGTTCCGCTACCGATGATCCGACGGCCAATCTTGCCAAAAATAGCTTCTTCGACACTTCGTATCTTGCGATACGAGACTGCTCTCCATACAGTTCTTTTGTATGGAGAAATATGGACTCTAGGTCCATATTCTCATGCCTCCTCTGATGTTCGTTGTCCATCTAGGCAAGCACGAGGCATTTGGCCTTCGCGCAATCGATCTCCCATGTCTTACGGATTTCTTTATCCGCGACGCTGGAGGTGGGACCTGGGACAGGGGGAGCTTTGGTGGTAAGGACATACCCCAACTTGTCGTAAGTGATTGCCATCTTGACATTCCTGAGCCAATCTTTGTAGTTTGGCCCTGTCAGTATGTTTTTATCTAGTAATAACTTAAGTCCGGTCATGTTGAATGGTCGCTGCAATTAGGAGAGAGAAAAGAAACACTTTAGCATGATGCTCTTGCAAGTTTAGAGTGGTTTTTAGTTTGTCTAAACTGGATGGCTCCCACTGTCTCTCGAATCCCTTCTCAAACCGTAAAGAAAGAATTAGTCGGGATCAATCTCACCGTACAATACTTGCTTAACCGTTCAGCCAGGCCAGTGTCGGTACTTCGAGGGAGGTTTTCCAACGCTTTCGCGAAGTTCCTTAATTAAGTAACCTCTTTTCCTTGTGGGCGTAGCCCCGCTAACACCTTTCTAGACACCTACTAGGTTTATAGCATTGATCGTTAAGTGAGAGTTTTCCCGAGGAGTAGCATATACTCACAGTAGGATCGGGATCCAAATATCATCGCGTGATAAAACCAAACGAATCCTACCAGAATTATCACACTCCAAATGGTATGCAGCGCTAGCAAGTTTCAGTGCTTATGAAACACCCGATGTGGATTTTTCCCCCATGCTCTTATGACCTTGACTTTGGCCAAAATATCATAAGTCACATGTCAAGTTCTACCCGTCATTCTCCTGGTTAATTTGGACCCACCCGTACCTACCCTTGACTTTGGCCAAAATGGCAGCACGACTGTCCTAAACCAACGCATCTACCTATGCTGCACATGAATACCCAAATAGCTACCAATCACTATGCCTTGACTTTGGCCAAAATACATAGCTTGAATACTTTTTGACCATTCATGTGGAATGACGGAGGGCTACGAATGGTTTTGGCGAAACCGTGAACGTAGCGAACTTGATATAATCGATGGAACGAGATAGCTTTTAAAAGGAGTGGTTCAAGCTACGCGTTTAAAAGTTTAGTTTTGAAAAGAACCGAGTGGTTTTCAAAGTGTTCCAATCGACTTTTACTTGGATTATTTTCTTGCTTTAGTTCTTTTAATGCGTCCCATCATTTAATCCTACCATTGCAGAAAACAACCAAAATATGACGTACGCTTATGCCATTCGCATTTGCCACGAGGCCCCGTCATCACCCGTTAGGTTACTTAACTAACGACAGAGCGGGGGCTGGGCTAGCGCGGCTGTAAAACATAAGCAACGCCTAAATAGTTATAATATATAAATATATAGCAATGATAGACATTACAGATCACAGATGAATACATTGGATATACTAGGAATCCGCAATCCGTTCGAGCCTGCAACGAAAAGCGGATTACACGGTCGCGGTGAATAGCCAATACCCCACCCAAGACCCCTACGGGTGCGGCAAACTACCCGCCAAGTACCCGAAGCGAAGCAACCTCCCTCAACACCGTGAGTAGGCCACTCGGCACTTCGAGATACCCGGTAGTTTGTGCACCCCCTCCATGGGTCTATCCTAGGAGCAAAAACAGTAAAAAAAAATATACAATGACGGCTACAACCCCGACTCGGTTGTGCGGCCAAACAAATAATATTACATCAATTTACATATTACAATGAATGAAAGAAAAAGAAACACTCATCTCACATCCACCCCGGCTATTCACCCGCGACAATCCAACGCATTCATATACACATACCAGCATCAAACACAGATCACAGATATGTATAACCCCCACTAATCGACATATAGCGATTAGCCGACGTTCAATACATATAAACATCACAGATATAACTCTTTAGTCAAAGTGTAGTGAAGTTCGATCAAAAATACGGATTTATAGGCCCCCAAAAACAAATTTCTTTTCTGGAAAACCTGGGCACAAATAAACCATCTTAAAAATACCAAAACCAAGCCAGAAGAACACTGCACCAAACTCGACCCAGAACAGAGTCAAAACGGCCGCGGTTGCGCGGCAATAGCAAGCTATTGCCGCGGAACAGCGGCGCTTTGAACGATTCACTGGATCGTTTTTGGTGGCTTTCTTCACAAAACCCTGAGATGATTTTTGACGAACGATTTATTTTATTTTGAACAGAAAAAAAAAATAACAGAAAGTTAGGGTTTTTGTAAACTCGGTTTTGCGATTTTTCTGATTGAACTTCCATACACTTTACTACCTAGCTAGTTTATGTTTAGTTAGTCTCTGATACCACTGTAAGTCCACGTTGCCCACCCCGGTGCTTACGGGGAGGCGGAAAACGGAATAAAAATCGGATTTTTATGACTCTAGGCAACATGGACTAGACAAAGGAGGATCTTTGCTAAACAAAAACAAGCTAAAGCTAACTAGAACTAGCTAAAGGTTAGAATGGTTATACCTAGGGCTTTATGTCCTTCTCTCTTTGCTCCTTGGAGTAGTAGAAAGGGATCACCTTTGTCGTCTTTCTCACGTCGAAGAAGGATCCACCCGAAAGCCTCAACCTTTGGCTTCAACTCCAAGCTAGAAGTAACTAGGGTGCTAGAAGTGCTAATCCTAGAACCCTAGATGAGAGTAGAGATTATCAAGAAGAGGTTTTTCTCAAGCTCAAGTGTTTCTCAACACATGAGAGGGGAGAGCTTGAGGAAGAGGAAGAGCAAGAGAGAGAAAGTAAATGATAGAATGAGAGAATAATAAGCCATTCACACATATATGTGTGAATTATAAAAATAGATAATTAGCTAGATAATTGTCATGGTTAATTAAGACATGACCATTATCATTTCATATTTAATGCTCATTGCAAGGATCAAAAAGCATCTTTTATATGGAATGATGATGGTCAACATGTCAACTAAGGTCAACAAGTCAAGTATGGTCAAAATGTCAACAATCCTAACCATGCACAATTATATATATATATAGCCAATATCTATTAATTATAATACACACATAAACATTAGGGTTAATAAAATGACAATGGTCCTTAACCCTAATCAAAGTCCTCTTCCTCTGTCTCAATCAACTGTGCATACGCACCCGTATTCATGATCCGAGGAACACGAATACAAAGAGATTAAACCAATCCCAAATCATATACTAGGATCTGGCTTAAACCAAAGCCCGCTAGTATAAGCTGTCCGGACAACAAACATGCACAAGTGCGCGGATGTGAACGAACCCTGTCGCAAAACCATGCGACCTCTACTTATTTTGCCTAAAGGCGAATAGCTCTCTGTGTGGGACTCTAAAGACTCGACACTACGCTGGCAGTGGGTTTAACCACAGACCGCAAGCGGCACTAGCTGTACGTAACGGTCCCCAGGTAGATGCCGATAAGAAGACTGACGAGGTGACCCCATCTGAACTCCTACTGAGCCTGTATATGACAGTCTCCGTACAGTCCGGTCTGTTCGTCTGATACATCGCATGGCGGGCCTAGGGGGCGGTGAACGTCAGTCCCCTAATAGCGGTACAAGTCGTGTCGGAGTGTAGCCCAGAACACCCTGAGATAACACTGGAAACCTACCAGTATATCTCGCTTGCCCTGGCCAGGGACTACTTGTATAATGGCTGTCCTGGACACAACGCGATGTCAACCCCCAATACCGGGAGTGACGAATCCTGTCTAACCGTCACTGCCTCCAAGTGCTTCGGGACTGCACCCAAAAACTACCTGTTTGCACGACTCCTTTGATCCGTGGTAGGGTAGTAATCAAAGTGCAGTAGGAACACACTCGAGGCGAAGTGACAATGTCAAGTTAGCGGACTAAGCTGTACTCATGTTACCTGGGAACTGATAACTGACAATAGGTATAATACCAACCAACAGTTCCCGACGAGTCCTGTCCAGTGTACTCGTAACCTAACGAGCACCCGTATACTATCTCAAGTACGACGTACTGACGGCTGTGGGACAGACCGTCTCCCACACTGGGATGAGAAGCGAATACGCTAGTCTACTCCGAAGTATCGATGCCCTGTCTCGATAGTCCAACGACCGGGGACCTGTATAAGGATGTGCTTATGGATTACCCAGCCTCCACGAGTGTGAGCGCCAACACAACGCTGGTAATCAAGCAAAGATCCTAAGGGCTCTACTAATATGTATATCAGCGATATGCTAAAACACATGCACATATTAAAGTAGAGACAAACCAAGTAGCATACTACCATTTCGAGCAAGATTGTATATACAACTGTGAATATCCCAAGCTTCCATCAAGTAATATACAAACTAGTATGATACAGTAATGGCCTCTAGGGCATATACACTAACAAAATACCCATTGTGGATTGTGATGGAACTATTACTTTAGTGTCTGTGCTGAAGTCTATACGGATAAAACTTTCCAATGTTGTCTTTCATGACTATGATGTCTGGCATATGGATGACTATAACGTCTTTCTAAATTAGATTTAGAAGTGTACGTGTATATAACTCTGCCAGAAGGTTATCTTAGTTAGTAGGAGCCGCGGTAAGCGTGCAAATTGCTTAAGTCTATCTTTAAGCTAAAGCAGGCATAGCAAAGAAGGATCATATGTTCTGATTTTAAGGTCAAAGCGTTTGACTTCATCAAAATGAGAGATGAACCAGGTATTTATAAGAAGGTAGTAGGGAGTGTTGTCAGATTCCTCATATGGTATGTGGATGACATACGCATGATAGGAAATGATGTTCCTATGCTATAAATCGGCAAAACAATGGTGATCACATATGTTTATTCATATAGGATATAGATATCATTCCAATACTAGATAAACATGGGTTAGCAAGGAGAAGCATTTGATGTTCTTGGTTTGGTAATGGCATCCTCCTGAAGGAGGTGGTTACCGATTCTTGCTTCCCAGGTAACATGGAAGACAGAGTGTCTGTCGCGAGTTATAAGTTTACCCTCTAATGAGGAGCAGTATATTGGAAAGAGTTCCAAGTGGGATACTGAAGTAGTCGTGACGCTGGATGCTTATTGTGAATAAGGAAAAGGATACCGCTTGTGAATTCGCTGGATATAATTGTTCATTTATGAACATGATCCTATCGTAAGTCCAGGCAATTACTAAGGGAGGTATTGCTCAGTTCAGGAGATATTTGATCTTTGCGAAATTGAGATTCAGCGAGAAACATAGAAATGCACTATGCCGGGTCCACTCATTGAGGCTAGTTCTCGAACACAGTTTGCAAAACTGTTTGTACAGAAGTTGGGTATGAGATACTGTAATATCGGCCTTAAGTGCAAGTGGGATATTGTTGGATATAGGTGCCCTCTTAAAGTATGTCTTAGCACCTCTACTAGGTTTCAAAGTGAATCAAGTATACAATTTTAAAAAATCTAGAGTCCTAAAGCATACTAACCTAGAATCTAACTAGAGAATTAGGGTTTTAGTATAAGAAAATAAGTTCTACACTAAGTGATGAGTATTTACAACCTTTACAGACCGGTCCTTCACTTCTAAAGCTCCAAGTAGTAGTCCCTAGAACCCTTCCTTGACTCCACTTGAGAAAGGAACAAGCTTTCTAGTAGTCTTTGAGGCCGAAGATGATCCATCTTGAAGTCTCTCTCACTCAAACTCATTCTTCACTAATCAAGATATTAGTGAAGCAAACAACCTAAACTAATAGGCTAGAAAAGTGTAGGTTGATGAAGTAAGAATTTTGCTCACTAATTTTTCTTCTTTTTTTTCTTTTTCTCACCTCAAGAAAAAGCTAGAGAGGAACGGAAGAAGAAGATAAGAATGAATTTGGATGGAGAGAGAATGAACCATGATGTGAGGTGATTAGATAAGAGTGGAAAATATCTATGAATAAAACAAAAAATGAGAGGTGAGTCATGGCTTCTCAAGACTTCCACAAGCATCTATGAAATATGACTCATTCTCATTTTTCATTAATTCATAAATTAATCCATTATCTACTCATCGCATCCCTCATGTGTGATTCTTATACATCCTGGTTCTATGTATCATCAACAATGATACAATAAATAATACATATATATTTATATATCACATATATATGAATATGTATAAAGAGAAGAAAATCTTTATTGAGCTTGATACTAGTTTATATATATATATATATATATATATATATATATATATATATATTAATATCAAATATATAAATATATATCAAATTATTAAATCAACACTTGATTCAATAATCTGGTTATATCATTTATAAAAGACTAATATCATATATATGTATATCACTTTATTAAATCAACACTTGATTCAATAATCCGGTTGTATCACATATAAACGTCTAACATTCAATACTAGTTAATATATATATATATATTTATATATATATAACATATATATATATCAAATTATTAAATCAACACTTGATTTAATAATCCGGCTATATCAAATATAATCCGGCTAATATCAAATATAAATAAACAACATATACATAAATCATTGAATCAACACTTGATTTAATAACCCAGTTATATCACATATAACTTGACTGATATCAAATATCGCTAGATTAGAATATGGTATCACATACTCATATTCAATCAAACTCCCACACATATCTCCATATGTGCCCTACTTCATTTCGCTTGATCTAGGAAAACTCTGTGTGGGACTCTAAACACTCGTCAGTACGCCAGCAGTAGGTAATGATCACGTCAAATATCCACAAGCCGTCGGCTGTACTAGCCGGACGTAATGGCTACCCAGGTATTGAACGAATAGAAGATTAATAAGCAAACTTGTCCAAACTCCCTTAGAGCCTATAAGCAACACTTACCGTACAGTCCGGTCTCTTCATCTGATATGTCGCATATCAAGTATGCGGGTAGAATCATCAGACCCCACTAACTCGATAAGTCATGCCGATGTGTAACAAATAACCTTTCGAGAAACTACTAATAACACTTACCAGTAAATCTCATCAGCCCTGGCCAAGGACTTTCTGTTATAGCCAATCGAGCATAGCGCAACATCAACTCCCAAGACCGGGAGAGACGAAATCCCTCCTATCGCTCACTACCTCCATGTGACCCGGGACTGTACCCAAAATCCACATGTTCGCATGACTCCTTTGAGCCGTGGTAGGGAGGAAATCAAAGCACAGTAGGAACCACACAAGACACTATGACGATCTCGGGTCTATAAACTAACATGTACAAATGTCACCAGAGAACTGCTATCAGACGATAGGTATGGTACCATCTAAGAGTTCTCGGCGAGTCCTGTTCGGTGTACCAATTCTCTAATGAGCACCTATGTACAATCTTTGATGTCAAACACCAATAGTTATGGGATCAACCATCGCCCCATACAGGGTCAAGAAACATACACACTAGTCTACTCTAGAATATTGATGCCCTGTCTCAATACTCTCTCGACTAGGAACTATTAAAGGATGTGCCTGCGGACTACACAAGCCCCACTAGTATGATCTGCATCATAGTCCTGGTAGTCAAGCCTACATCCTAAGGGATTTATCAACATGTATCAGAGAGACTATATAATAATACAAGTGTACATGTTAAGATAAAAAGAAACCAGATAGCATACTATCATGTCGAGCAAGAAATTCCTCTATATATATGTCTAAGCATCCACTATATCATACAATAATGGCCTTTAGGGCATACATATTCCTAACACCCTCAAGACAACTATTGTAATTGAAGAAGGACCTATATAAGAGAACAATCTCACTCGAGATGATAGTATGCTATGTGATTTGTCTTTATCTTTCAGGTAATACGTTTTATTTAATATCACGTATTTAGACATGAGATAAAGAGCTAGGATTTTGCTTGATTACTAGGACAATTATGGAGATCATACTAGTCGGGCCTTAGTAGCCAATAAACACATCCTTAAATGTCCCTAGTCATAGGAGTATCGAGACCGGGCATCGGTACTCCAGTTTAGACTAGTGTGTATATTTCCTGACCCGGTTGGAGGGTGATACCCGATCCTACAGCTATTGGTGTTTGACATCGAGGATTGTATACAGGTTCTCATTGGATGAGTTACATTGGACGGACTCACCGAGAACTCCTAGTTGGTAATATACCAATGTCAGGTAGCAGTTCTCTTGTGACATGGGTACAGAGTAGTCCCTAGGAACTGAGATCGCCACAGTGTCTCATGTGTGTTCCCACTATACTTTGACTTCTACCCTATCTCGGCTCAAAGGAGTCGTGCAAACAGATTTTTGTTGGGTATAGTCCCAAAGCATGTGAAGGTAGTGAGTGATCGAAGGGATTCATCTCTCTCGATATAGGGAGTTGATGTCGCTCTGTACATGACATGACTACAACCACAAGTCGATGGCCATTGCAGTGAAGATAAACTGATAAGTGTTATCAGTTGTATCTTTAGTTGGTTATGAGTCCTCTATCGCAGGACTTATCGAGTGATCGGGGTCGGACAGGTTCCAAACCGTAGACCCGATATGCGATACTTTTAGACAAAGAGACCGAACTTTACAGTAATGTCACTGATAGACTTTGTAGGGTTCGGATGAGTTTGCTAGTTGACATTTTTTCGTTCAATACCTGGGTAGCCGTTACGTGCAACGAGAACCGCTGACGTGCTTATGGACTATCGATATGATCCTAACCTACTGGCAGCGTTTTGTCGAGTCTTTAGAGTCACACACAGAGGTTTCCCAGCATATGTGAAACGATGTAGGGCATGTATAGGGATATGTGCAGGAGTTTGATTAAACACATGTATTTGATACGCGTATTTTAATCGGGTGTATATTGATATTAGCCGGTATATATATGATATAGCCGGATTATTAAATCAAGTGTTGATTTAATAATTAAATGTATATTTATATAATGATATATTTATATATTAACTAATATCATGCTCACTTAATTATTTTCTTCTTTTTAAATTAATATTTTTATTTGATATAAATAAAGAGACATGTATGTTGATACATGGATGATGGGAGAATAAGAATTATATGAAATAAATAAGAATGAGTCATGGTTGTAGAAATCTTGAGATGATTCTTTTAATGACTCATTTTTGTTTCTAGTTCGTATGCTTTTCATGCTTATCTTATTGATTACTCTTATATCCTTCATGCTCCTTCTTCCTCCCTTTGATTTTTCTTCAAGTGAAGAATGGAAAAGAAAAGAGAAAAATTAAGTGAACTAATTATTCTATATCTCCTGCTAATCATTCTTAGCAAGTTTAATTAGTGGGTTGCTTCATTTTAATGAGATCTATTTGATGCAAGAGCTTATGTTGGAGTTATCTCAAGGTGGATCATCTTCGGCGAGAAGATCATCGAGAAAGCTTGTTTGGAGCTTCGTGGAGACTAGCCAGAGTCCAAGGAGAGGTGGCTAACACGCTACAAAAGTTGTAGCCCTCTAAACTCTATTTTTTAGCTCACTAGTTTAGTGACAAGTTTAGTAGTTTGGTTTAATTCATGGTTTGGGTTTGCTATAGCTCTCTAGATTTTTAAAATTACCACTTCCGTCGCGCTTTAAACACAACTAGAGCAGCGTAGCAACCGAACAAAATATAGTGGAAAATTCATACATCCCCACTCTCCATTTCTAGCGAGCTTAGAGCGTCGGTTGCTTCACAAGGTGAAGCTAGAACATAGATCGGTTCCCTCGGGTGGATCATCTTCGGCGAAGGAGGACCAGTTTCCAAACGCTTCCTGGAGCACTTGAGAGTATGCTAGATTCCAACCCAATTAGACAAAATGAAGACGCTACAAAGCTTGCGATTTCTATCTTATTATGGTTCTAGTTTAGGTGTTTGGTTAGATTCATGGTTTAGAGTTTCTAGTGCCATAAAATTTATGTTTTTGGATTCCGCATTAGCCGCAGGTTACCGGCGAGGGTACTAGGAACCAAAAATGGTATCAAATCCATCCAAACACCCTAAACTAGATAGATATAATTCTGAATCCCACCGATTTTTGCTCCACAAAAACTTCCGAAAAAACAGTGAGGAATTTCATGCTATATCCATATTTTGACTCCCCGCGGGCCCTCGGTTTGGACCGAGAGGCCGCAAAAAGGTGTTCGAGGACCTAGGGATGTCCCAAGGGGACCTTGGGAAGGCATACACCCCCAAGACCACCCTAATGGTGGCCTTAGGGGAATGGGGACACAAAACTGCCTCAGAAGACAGTTTCAGGTCAGCCTACCCCTTGGGACACCTTAGGCTGGCCTAGTGGGTGGGTACCCTCCCTAAGTGCCTCCGGATCGATGTTAATTTCGTGTCGGGGTCCTCCGTGAAGTTTCGGCTTGATCCGAGGTTATTTCAGACTCCCAGAGTTGTTTTTAGCATGGAATTTTTGTCGGGTTTTTAACACCCTTGATTTTCGATGTTTTGGAAAATTGAAGTGTTGGTAATATGTGTGCGGTATTCGATTGTCATAGGCTTTATATTTGTTGCGTGTATCATAACGTTTGGTGAAAATTCTTCTAATTGCTATATGTGCCAATTAGACGGGGTTACGGAATTGATACTCGCAAGTTTGCATGTTCTGTGATGGATATTGCTCTGTTGATTATGGTTATGTTGGATTTATCGCAGTGGATAGCCCGGTGTATGTAGTATTACATATAGTTCTCTGTGATGTAATGTATATTCATATTGCATAGCGAGCGTCTAAATGTGGACTGCCGTCATCGCAGCTTGTATTATTTTTTGGGGCGTGTCTTAGTTGCGGACATAGTCACCGCTGTATATTCAGGTTTTCATTACATGCACTAGGATTTCCCCGCGGCGGAAAGCTCCAGTAGCCAGGTTATATAAGGCAAAAAGCATCCATCTCATAGCGTTGAGACTGGGGTGCCTTACTCTAGAATTGACGGGCTATTCGCCACACTCGTAGGGGGTATAGGATTGACCCGCTTAAAGGTGCCCAAGTCACCGGATTTTGGAAATGCTGGGTGTTCCACTCACTTCGTTGATTGGGATTTCCTCGCTTCTGGGATTGGTATGTGGCTTTCCACACTTGTAGGGGTCTAGGATCCAATACTATAGGCTATCCATACGACCAAGAAAATTGCATTTCATATTTGGGCCATTGAAATGTATTTTTCCTAGTTTATCCGCATTTCCATATTGTGTTTGTTTCCGCTGTGATTCTGCTGTGATGCTTCTATTATGTTACTTAATATCATGCATGAGACGAGTGTTCATATATATTATATATATCTAGTAGACTCTATATATGTTTTGCATCCAAGCTAGTCATGTCCCCGCCTTGCCGTAAGTTAAGTAACCATACGGTGAAGACTCGGGACCCTGTGGTGAATGCGGATGGTATATATGTGTGACTATTTTTTTTTCTTTCTGGCATGATATGTTTAATTGATGGGACTGCATTAATTCTGATTAATGGAAGGAAAACAAACCTATATGATGTTGTCGGAACCAAATTTGAAAATTATAGGCGTTTCCTTTTCCTTTGCATCAAGGTATTCAGTTAGAAATATCATGTACCTCATTCAATGAGGAAAGAGCCTAAACCCCTTCATAGGGAGTGACCTCTTTGGCAAAAGTTTACGTGACTATAAACTACTCATTTTTCTTCAAAACCACTCATTTTAAAAATGCAGAACCTCAACCATTCCTTTTCAAAACTGCTTGAGTTCCAACAACAATATCAAGTTCATTACGTTAAAGGTTTTTCGTCAAAAACCATCGATAGCCCTCTGACATTTCATATTAGTATTCCTTAGTATTCATTCTACATATGTCGTGCTCAGCCGAACCAAAGTGTTCGGTAGCTATGTAGTGCTTTTCTGTTATATGGTGATGCGATTTGTTAGGACAGTCATACGGTCATTTTTGCTCAGTGAAGGACTCGTACGGGTGCTTTTATTGCAATCAAGATAATGACAGGTTGAACTTGACTAGGACCCTTTGATATGTTGGCTCAGTCAAGATCACTTGGGTCCTAGGGGAAAAAACCATATTGTGAGTTTCAAATATAAAGGAAACTTGCCAGGAATGCACATACCTTCTGGAGTGTGGTGACTTGAGTGGCACCCATCAAGTTATCACGCGATGATAGTTAGGTCCCGATTCTCACTGATGAGTAGGTGTCATTCCTCAGGCGATTTTCAGATAATCCCGACTAATTCTCCTTTTAGAGTTTGAAGAAGAATTCATGGAAACAGTGGGAGCCATCCTGATTAGATAAAATGATTAACCAATATAATCTAGGCTAGAGTGCATGCTGAGTAATTTATCTCTCTCTCTCTCTCTCACTTTGGCAGTGACCATGATCTGACCTTAAACTAAAAATTATGAATCAAGTCAACCGAACCTTCTTACACACGTTGGATTTTGGATTGTCATGATTCACGACAAAGCTGCATATTTCCCTGCCGCTCCTAGTTCCCCTTCGCATTTCTCCAGAACACTGAATATCACTACGAAGATCCATATTGTTTGGCTATGCCATCGTATAGTTACATACGAACTTGAAAAAACTTGTTTCAGTTCGAGGATGGTTTACGGTTCTAGAGAAATTGAATAGAATTATTCGGTTATGTTTTCTCTTTACCTTCTCTCAGTTTGCGAGGGATCTTAGTATTAGTAGAGTACAACTATTATGCTAATTAGACAGTCTTCTTCCAAACCTTGGGCAGGTGTTGAAAAGTAGGAAATAAAAATAATAATTAGCCTAAGTATGGTGTACAGAAGGTAAGAAGTAAAGACATATAAAGGGATTGGAGTAAAGGAAAGAAAAATTGTGACCACTGTCATGAATCTGGATAGTGGAAGAGGCACTACTATGAATACCCGGCCACCCCCTCGAAACATTTTCATATTTTAGTTTTATTGTGCAGTGTTAATTGAAAACTAATTTCCCAATTAAATTCTGACTCCAGAGTATATTTTTACCAGACTAGATTCTCACATCTGTATGGCGTTACAGATGCTGAGTGAGAGTAGAATATTGAGAATTGGGTGATTAGATCCTCAATATCAGAATTCTTTATAATTGGTGATATTTAAGGAAATCACATAAGTTTTGCTTAACGGAAAATATTTGGTTTTGAATATCTGTTGTTATGCACCTGTTTCAAACTGATATAACTGCACGTTTATTTTATAAAGTGAGATATAACTTTTTGAAATTATGTTTATGATATTTACCTTTATCAGTTGATAATTAGGTAAGGTGCATTCAATAATGGTGTAATTCTTCTTAACCATAATACAGTTTTCAACCTACGACGCACAGGGTTTGAGTTATTAAACTCAGAGGACTTATACAAAGTATTGAATATTGTACGATATCTATTTGGACAAGGGGTTGGTACTCGTACTATATTCCATTTACTTATGACTTCTCTGATTTTAGACACGCATTTCGTTGAAATACATGGTCCAAATTATGAGAAGTTATAGGTATAAGAATAAAGTGGAGAACCATTCGTTGGAAGTATCAGGATTCTTCGAGGTGATCGAAGATGTTGATACTTAGCTGGGTATTCCGTCATATCTAATATATTTGAGAACTTGATTCTCTCTCATGTTACTCATCCGTGGTTGCGCACCTTGATGAGTAATATTGCATGGCCTTCTTCCATCTAGTCGACATGCACTAGAAACAGCTTCATGATTTTAATCTGGTTCAAATTGAATTAGTGCCTTTGTTTCTATATTGGATATAGAATAGATTCATATCTTAACAATGTTAAGGTATAAGGAGTTGTTTGCCTTATCCTTAAAATCATAATCCGGATAAACTCAAGGCACATTTCAGTAATGGCAGTTTGTGGGTTATCCCGGGTTTTGACGAGGGTTAACATTCTACCATTTGGAGGTTCAATAGTTATATTATTCTTGACTCGCCACCCGTTTTCATAAAATGAATTTTTTCTGAAAACATAGTGGGAGTATGGTATAACTGGAAGTGATTCAGAACTACAAACGATTACTAAAAATTTAGTAGAACCTACGAATTCAATTGAATTCAACAATCCATTAGCCACTCCGCGGATATGGTGGGTAACAACAGCCACCCGAGAGGTACTTCGGTCTCCTAAAAGACGGCGACAGAGAGGTTTTGATGAACCAAGCTTGCCACCACTGCTATCCTAGACTATGAGATCTGGCAGGTGGATGACTATAACGTCGTTCTAAATTAGCACTAGAAGTACACGTGTATATGACTCTGCCTGAGGGTTGTTGTAGTTAGTGGGACTAGCGGAAGCATGGTGTGATAGTTGCTTATGTCTATATACTAAAGCAAGTATAGCGAAGAAAGATCATCTAGTTTTTATGTGACAGTCATAGAGTTTGATTTCATCAGAAAAATAGATAGACCTGGTAAGAAGATAGTAGGGAGTGATATCTTGGTATTTGGATGAGCCCCTTGATTGGAAGTGATGTTCCTATACTACGATCGGTTATATTATGGTTGTCACAAGGTGTTTTCTCTACATAGGACCGGGACAAAATATAAAGGATTCTGATGACTAGATTTATGGTTTTAGAGGTAGATTTGGGAAGTGTCCCAATTCGGGTACTTTGACACTATTCTAAATTATTTTAGAATGGATGACTCCTGGAGTGGTGGTGTCCCCGTAGGTGATGGAGTCACCCTCTCTAAAGAGATGTCTTCTAGACTGATAAGGAGAGTGATTTGCGTGATTAACATATCACTTGCTTATGCAATTGAGTCAATCATGAGATGTCGAGTACCACACCAGATATTACTTTTGCACTAGCTGCAATAAGTATATATACATTAATCCAATCCTGGAGAAACATTGGGAAGCAGTTATGAACATATGAGAATGTTCTTAGTATATGGTAACGGCAGCCTCCTTCATCGAGGCGGTTTTTATTTTAGGCTTCCAAGGTGACCTGAATGATAAAGTGGCTATCAGAGTTAACAGATTGCCCTCTGATGATGGGAAGTATGTAGGACAAGGGGTCTAAATGGATACTGAGGATGGCATGACATAGCATACTGACTAAATTAAGAAGAAGATACAGTCTAAGAAGTTTGTTGGATTTGGAGTTCATTTATGAACTTAGTTCCATCGGATATCCAGAAAAATTCTACACAGGTATCGCTCATTTCGAGAGATGGTCTTTCTCCGTGAAGTTGAGATATAGAGAGAGAAGGATAAAAACATTAGAGCGGATCCACTCACCGAGGCTATTTCTTGAACGTGATAGTTTCACAAACGTACTTTGCGAAACTGATTAGTAGAGAAGTTGGATGATCGGTAGCTCATGAGCTGTGAATATGCGACAACGCAATAATTAGCCTTAAGTGCAAGTGGGAGATTGTTGGTTATAGTGCCCTCAAGGCAATTATTATAATAGCAGACAGACGATTATGATGATTCAAGGAGGAACTATACAGGTAAAACAGTCTTATTCGAGATGATAGTATGTTATCTGGTTCTTCTTTATCATCATGTACATATATTATGTGGTATTACAGATCACTATTACATGTTGATAGAGACTATATGATTCTTGCTTGACTACCATCATTATGATGGCGATCATATACGTGGTAGCTGGGTGGTCTATAAGCACATCCTTAAATGTCCCTAGTCGTGGGAATATCAAGACTGGGCTTCGATACTCCGGAGTAGACTAGTGTATACTTTTTGAGACACAGATAAGGGGCGGTGGCCGGTCTCACAAGCCATTGGTGTTCGTTACTCATCTAAGATAGTATACAGGTACTCATTGGGTTATGAATTACACTGGACAGACTCGCTGGGAACAAGCTAGATGGTATTATACCTATTATCGGATAGAAGTTCTCAGGTGACATGAGTACAGGTTAGTCTGTCGACCTGAGATCGTTATTTGTCTCATGTGAGCTCCTACTGTGCTTTGATTACTACCCTACCACGGCTTAAAGGAGTCTTGCAAACAGCTTTTAGTCGGGTACAGTCCCGAGCCACATGGATTCAGTCAGTGGATCGTCGGGGATTCGACTCTCCCGGTATTTAGGGTTGACGTCACACTGTGCATGGGTGGCCATCACCAGAAATCCTTGGCCAAGGTGGACGAGAATTAATGATTTGGATCAGTAGTTTCTCAGTGGGTGATGAGCTTCACACCGACACGAAATATCGCGTTCTTAGAGATCTGACTTCCCTAGACCCAATATGCGATACTATGAGACGAACAGACCGGACAATATGGAGATTGTCATAGATAGACTTAATAGGAATACAGATGAGTTTGCTCGTCAGCCTTCCTTTCACTCAATATCTAGGTAGCCGTTACGTACAGCTAGTACCGCTGACATGCTTGTAGTTAAACCCACTGCTAGCGTATTGATGAGTCTTTAGAGTCCCACACAAAGGATTTTCCCGGTTCAGACGATATGGTGTAGATGACGTATGTTGAAAGATACAGGTGTCCGGTTAAATATGTGTACAGGCTACACAGATTTTAATTGGACGGTTGATAATACTATCATCTTAGGATTAAGCCGGATTATTAAATCATGTTTTGATTTAATAATTTATATATTTTTTAATATATGTTTTCTAGTATTATTGTTCACTATTCATTTTCTCTCTTGGCTATTCGTATTTTTATACGAATACGCGTATATGTATTTCGATAAGTATAACGGGTTGTATTTATTTTTTATACGGAATTTATTCTAAAAGATTGACACCTCATTTATGAATATTCATTTACGAATATTCATAAAATGAAGTGGAGGGTGAGGTGGCATTGAGCATGGTTGAAGACATGTAGAGAGTAATAGGCTTCATAATTTTATTAATAAATGTGCTACGATTTTTATTTGTATGGTTGTAAAATGTAAATGAAGCCATTCACTTTTCTATTCTTCATACTATCATTCTCTCCTGCCTTCTTCAGTTGCTCATGGCTATTTTTCCTCACCTCCTCCTCCTTCTACACTTGCTCTCTTGAGCTTAGATTTGAGAGAAAAAGATAGTGGAAAATTTCTACATCCCCACTCTCCATTGCTAGCGATCTTGGAGCGTCGGTTGCTTCACTAGGTGAAGCCGGAGCTTGGATCGGTTCTCTTGGGTGGATCATCTTCAGCGAAGGAGGACCGGTTTGCAAATACGGCCCAGAGCTCTTGAGAGCATGCTAGAGTCTAACCCAATTGGAGAAAATGAGGACGCTACAAAGTTTGTGATTTCTATCTTATTCTTGTTCTAGTTTAGGTGTTTGGTTAGATTCTTGGTTTAGGGTTTCTAGTGCCATAAAATTTTTTTTTTTGGATTCTACATCGCCCGCGGGTTAGCGGCGAAGGCAGTAGGAAGCAACAAGTATGCGACACCGCAATAATTAGTCTTAAGTGCAAGTAGGAGATTTTTGATATAGTGCCCTCCAAGCAATTATTGTAATCGCAGGCAGAAAATTATGATGATTGAGGGAGGACATATACGGAAGAACAATGTTACTCGAGATGATAATATACTATCTGGTTCATTTCTATCATCATGTACATGTATTATGTGGTATTATGGATCACTATTACATGTTGATAGAGCCCTTCGGATTCATGCTTGACTACCAGGGTTATTTTTGCAATCAGGCTTGTGAGAACTGGATAGTCTATTAGTATATCCTTAAATGTCTTTAGTCGTGGGAATATCGAGACTGGGCATCGATATTCTAGAGTAAACTAGTGTATACGTTTCTTAACCCAAGCGAGGGACGATGGCCGGTCTCACAGCCATGGGTGTTAATAAATCACCAAAGATAGTATACATGCGCTCATTGGGTTATGAGTTACACTGAACGGACACGCCTGGAACATGCTAAATGGTATTATACTAGTGTCAGGTAGCAGTTCTCTTGTGACATAAGCACAAGTTAGTCTGTTGACCTGAGATCGTCATTTGTCTCGTTTGAGTTCCCATTGTGCTTTGATTATTACCCTACTACAACTCTACTGAGTTGTGCAATCAGGTTTTAGTTGGGTACAGTCCTGAGCTACATGGAGACGGTGAGTGGATCGTCGGAAATTCGTCTCTCCCGGTATTGGGAGTAGATGTCGCACTGTGATGGCCATCACAAGCAATACATGGCCAAGGTGGGTAAGAATTGCTGATTTAAATCAGTAGTTTCTCAGTTGGTGATGGGCTTCACTGTGACACGACTTATCGCGTTATTAGGAGTCTGATTTTATCCACCCCCTAGATGTAACATTTCAGAAAAATAGAAAATATTAGTTTAGAATTAAATAATAAAATAATGAATTTCATTAATATTATGTGAGTATAGATTTGAGTTTTCTTAAATTGGTATAATTATATACCTATATTTTTGGAAAAATAATTGGAAATTTAAAATGAATTATCATTTATGAATTCAATTATTTGATTTAGGCTTTTTATAAATTAATATATAATATTTACATACAAGTTTAATATTAAACTTGATTAGTATTTCGCTAATTATGCATTTAACCTGGCTTTACTTTGTTAACCTTATTTAAGTGTCATGGCATTTAACATTTCATTTTTTGTGACATTTGGTGTTGTATTTCAAAATAAAAGATAAAAGAAAAGATAAGAAAAGAGAAAAAGAAAAGAATGAGGATGAGAGGGGACAAGGGAGAAACATGGATGTATGGTTGTAGGAGAGAGTGTGAGAGAAAGTGGGGGCATGGCTCCTTAACCATTTGAATTTTATTCATTCTTCCTCATCTCCCTTCTCCACCTCCTCCTTCATTTTCTCCACCTCCTCCACCCTTCTCACTACCACCACAAATATCACCTAAATCAACTCAAAACCACATAAAACCTTCACAAAGAATATTCCTCATCTCATCCTACACATCATGGTATGATCAAGTTTGAGTTTTGAGCACTTTTGGCCATCTAAAAATTCTCTTGAGTTGCTTCATGAGGTAATAATCCTACCCTCTAACCAAGTTTTAGTATTCTTGCCTTGACAAGTTAGTTTTAAAGCTTTAAGTGCATGTTTTTTGAACTTGGAAAACTCTAAGGTGAGTGTTTATGGATATAATGAGTAATGGATATATACTTGAGGCTTAGATAGTGACCACAACCCTATTAGTGATAGAATCCTTGACCTAGATGAGTTTAGATGATTCAAAGATGAGATTAGAACTTTCCGATGTCGGTTTTCTTGGAGATATTGATGTTTAAATGTAATCAGGTACTACTTGGAGACTCTAAAAATTAATTAAAGGATACAGAGAGATGTATAGACCAGTAGAAAGCCACCCTAGAAGCCCGAGCCCCTACCTCTTTATCTTGGCCTCCGTTTTAATCATTTAAGCCGCAAATATAGGGTCAAATTTTGAATTAGGGTTTGGGTCTTGTTTTGTCGCTCACTTACTCGATAACTAAGACTACCTTATGTGCTAAAAAGTCCCAGATCACCTTAAGAAAAATCTAGAGTCGTTTTACTTGATTTCTGTCATTTTATTTGATTTCTGTCAATGTTTTCCGATATTTGAAACTTGGTTTTTGGATTTTCATGATATGACTTGGTCGTTTGATGTTCGTACGTCGACGTCGGAGGTTATTTTTTTGTTTAAGCATGCGATGACCATAGGTTCTAACCTATGTACCATTTGCTTGTCGTATCAGTTTTTGGATACGGATTATGCAATTCGATTCGTTTTTTACTAGATTTTGGTTATGGACTCGATTGTTGGTACATTCGCGTGGGCTTCTGAGGCAATGAAGGAGAGCAAGGCATTCATCAACTTTGGCTAGAGCGGGGATATTGGGTGAGTATATGTATATCTACGGGGGAAGTCGGGTGGATTGCGTATAGCACCCCTATAAGCGCAGAAATAGTGTGTGTGTGTGTGTGTGTGTGTGTGTGTGTGTGTGTGTGTGTGTGTGTGTCTGTATTGGATATGCAAAACTAGATAATATGTTTCTAGAATACTATATGTGATAGTAGTATACTTAGTAGAATGATATATCCCTGGTATTAATTCTTAGCCTATGAGCTATATCTACTAATGTAATTATATATACATGCATATGCTTACCTTATTTGATATAAGTTTACTGATGATATATGGATATTTACGATATGATGATACGAGTCGATATGATACGATATGATTATATGAGGCTATTGCTGGGTTCGTATAGCACCCCCGACAATTTTCGGCATGCATCAAGTATGCTATTTTAAAAATTTGGTGTGCCGAGCAAACCCGACCAAGGATCTAACTAGAGAATTAGGGTTTTTAAAATATTTAATCATCTTTACACTAAGTGATATAGGAATACAACCTTTGTAGACCAGTCCTTCACTTCTAAACCTCCGTGTAGTCGTCCCTTTGCTCCAAGTAGTGGTTTCCCAGACTCTCCTTAGGCTCCACAAGGCGAAAGGAACGAGCTTGCTCAAAGATCTTCAAGGTCGAAAATGATCTATGTCGAAGAATCGCTAACTCAAGCTACCTCTTCACTAATTGATGAATTAGTGAAGCAAACAACCTATACTAAATGGCTAGTTTGGTATAGATTGATGAAGTAGGAATTTTGCTCACTTTAGAATAATTTTTCTCTTTTCCTTTTTCTTCTCACAAGAAAGCTAGAGAGCAAGCAAGGAGATGAAGAATAGATCAAGTGTAATGAACCATGGGTGAGAAAATATCTCATATAAACTCATGTAGAGACCAAACCATGGCTGAAGATAATGGTTAGGTTAATAAATATCTAGAGTAAAACAAAATTAGTGGACTTAAGTCAAAGCTTCTCAATGCTTCCACAAGCATCTCAAGCCTTACTAATTTCCACCTAATTTTTATTTTTCCTTAATATTTAAACACCCAAATTATCTAAGTTAGGTATGAGTCTCATACACCCAAGTCCAATGTACCATCTAGCATGACACATATTAAATACATTAATATATATCACATATATATTTAAATGTATTTAGAGAAAACAATTTCTTAAGTGAACTAATATTAGTTAATATATATTAATATATCAAATATATAATTATATATTAAATTATTAAATCAACACTTGATTTAATAATCCAACTATATCTCATACAACCGACTAATATCATATAACAAATTATTGAATCAACACTTAATCCAATAATCCGGTTATATCACATATAACCTATATCGCGAGATTAGAATACTGTATTGTAAGGTTCCTTTGAATGACAGCAAGGTTTCGGAAGGAATCGTCCATGCCATTTTTAAAATTTTGCCGTTTTAAAGAACCCTAAACTAGAATCGTTAACTAGAGAATCATACGAAACTTAATGTAAACTACTTTACATCTAAGTGGACTAGAAATACAACCTTTGTAGATCGGTCCTTAACTTCATTATCTCCTTGTAAGAGTCCCTTCGCTGTGATGAAATGATCTTGCGGACTCTTGAATGGCTCCATGAGAAGAAAGCAACGAACTTGCTTAAATTCTTCGAGGCCGAAGATGATCTACGTCGAGGAGACACTAAACCAAGCTACCCTCTTCACTAATGTGAGATTAGAGAAGCAACCACGCTATACTAAAGTGCTAATCTAGTAGAGAATGATGAAGTAGGATTTTTGCTCACTTTGGATTTCTTTTTCTCACTAAATTTTCTCACTTTTACAAAACCTAGAGAGCTCTTAAGTTTTGAGGAAGAAGATCAAGAGAGATAATGTTGTGAGAGAGAATGGAAACCATGGGTGGGAAAATATCTAATATTACCCTTGTAGAGACTTAACCATGAGTTTAGATAATGGTTGGGTTAACAAATTTCCAGTGTAAGACAAAACTAGTGGACTAAGTCAAATGGTCTCAAAGCTTCATGAAGCTTCATGCCATGTGACAAATTTCCACCTAATAATTGAATTACAATAAATAAATAAACCTTACATTATTTTCATCATGGTGTAAGTCTCATACACCCATGTTGCATGTATCATCAACCATGACACATAAATAAAACACAATTAATATATATCACATATATATTAAGTGTGCATATGTGAGAAAAATAAATGTTTAAGTGAGCTAATATTAGTTAATATAAATTAATATATCAAATATATAATTATACATTAAATCAACACTTGATTTAATAATCCGGTTATATCTCATATGACCGACTAATATAATTTGTATCATTATATCGAATCAACACACGATTCTATAACCCGGCTATAACACATATAACCGATCGATACAGCATCGACTTATCGAATCAACATTTGATTCGATAATCCGGCTATATCACATATAACCGATCGATACACTATATCGCGAGAATAGAATACGGTATTACATACTCGTATTAATCTCAGTCTCGCATATATCACATATGTGCTCCTACTTCGTTTTGCCTGAGCCAGTGAAACCTCTGTGTAGGACTCTAAAGACTTGTCATTACGCCGGCAGTAGATGATGATCACATCAAGCACCCACAAGCCGTCAGTGGTACTAGCTGGAGGTAGCGGCTACCCGGGTATTGAACGATCAGAAGATCAGCAAGGTAGCCCGCTCTAACTCCTGCAAAATCCTGTCAGTAACACCACCGTATAGTCCGGTCTCTTCGTCTGATATGTCGCATATCCAGTATAGGGGTGGTAAACGTCAGACCCCAATAACCGATAAGTCATGCCGATGTGAGGCTCATAATGGGTCGAGAAACTACTGATAACACTTATCAGTAAATCTCTGTATCATCCCTGGCTAGGGACTTTCGTGTTTTGCCCAATCGAGCACAGCGCAACATCAACCCCCAATACCGGAAGAGATGAATCCCCTCATATCGCTCATTGCCTGTCACGTCCCGAAAGTACGGAACAAGACCGTCACTTAAACTACGAACGTCTCGAGGCGTACGTAATCTAAGTAAACCGAAAACCCAGAAATCAAAACCAAAGAAGCAGTAGAGTGAAGGAAAAACCAACTTAAAACAAGTAGTTTTAATAGAATAAGCCGAATTATGCGGTTTCAAAAACATCAAATATTTCCTGAAAATTTCGGCAGAGTCTCCTTCGTAAAAACTGGCTCCCAAACGGGATACAATATGAATAGTATACGAAATCAATAAAAGGCATCCCCAAGCGGGAGCTAGCTCTTCGTCAATCGACGGTCACAACCACACAAGCAATATAATATAGAACGCCAAGGGCGAGGATCAAAACTCAAAAGGAAACTCAAAACCACCAGAAATCCACAGAAATATAACGCGCGACTCTAAGGTCGAAAGAATAACATCACTGGTCTCTATCTCAGAAATAATACATGTTTGGTTGATGGAATTTACTAGATACAACTAAATAATATTATACAAGGTAATCTGATGGGTACGATACCAATAAACCCACCTACTAGCAAGTTACCCGAACGAAACTGTGCCCGCAAAGCCGTAATGAAACCTGTACGGCAACCCTGCAAGAAACTGGGGCACAACGGGGGTGAGTTGCCAACTCGTGAATAGAAAAAAATATCTACGAATAGAAACCGCATGAGCAACGCAAACCTAGGTCAACGATCATAATATATCCTCAAATATATATAACATGCAGCCTATAACAATGACTAGGGTAAATATCTAACCCGAGTGTAATCCCATGTGCCCGTGTCAGTGCCTCAGGTAGCAATATATCATATGAATGAGGTATGAATGCATGAAAACAGAATACATGTAAATGAAGAAACTGTTTTCATAATTTAGTGAGATTTCCTTTGTATTTTTAAAATGAGGTATCATAAATGAAATCAGCATCAACAGTGTCTAGCATCGACACAAAACATAAATCTCAATGTCTCAAAACCTCAGGCTCCGGCTATCCGGACTGGCCTGTATCATCAAATCTCAGTAACTCAATATCTCGAAATCTTAATGTCTCAATCTCAATATCTAGGGCGCCGTCATTCCAGACCGGCCCCTACCATCCATCTCAAGACCACGACGGTATCCTCCGGATATCCGACGCGTCGGGTAAAATCACCGGTAGGTAGTCTCCCCCTTCCAGGCTCATCATCATCACCACGAGCTTCTTGCCCCGGTGTACCTTACCGGGTCCACCATGTATCCGAAATGGTTCATCCAACTCCTCGAATCGGGTCTCGAAATCCATCAGCAAACTCATGGTGGACGACTCATACATCATGGGAAAAACCGCGCTTTTCATTTAAAAAGAGAAAGAAGAAGTTTGTATATGTTTTGCGGTTTTCCCCAAATCCAAATAAATCTCATGGAAATCCGAATCCAAAATCTCAATAGCACGTAAAAAGTGAATATATGCATGAGAATCCATGAATGCGGCATAACAATGAATAACAGTATGCATGAAGTAGCAGGTAATAACTACAATGTCTAAACTAACATATAAGGCAAGTACACTAATATCATGTCAAAACTACTAGCTAACAAGCTAAATGAAGCAATAATATTCTCTAAGTGTACGTGACATGGCAATTACCGATGAAGATGTGTGTGAGCCGGCAAGTAAGTGTACGTGGTACATACGCATCATCGGTAATGGTGCTGGTGTCCTAACCACAAGATATCAACAGTAGAATATGAAACATAATATAAGCATGTGATGCGGAGCGAACAACAATAATGAGCGGGAGCTGAATACTAGACGCAACGATAACTAATCTGCATTAACCTAATATAAGTCCTACAACGGTGCCTTTTGAAATAACACGAATCGTGGGGTTTTGAAAATAGGGGCTACGGTGTTTTTAAGAAAAGATACGTTTTTTGAAATATCCGTAGAATCCCTTGACTTGTCTTTTAAAATACGCACGATTCGTAAGCTTTGAAATAGGTAGGAACCGAATCTAATCTAACAACTAACTAAACTAAAGGGCTAAGCAACAAGCTAGACTACAGGTAAGGAAACCGCCTAATATCTGAGTCGATACATATACATACATGTATATATATATTAGTCGGTGGTCCCGCCTCAATAATATCATATCCGATACCATATCTATAATCAGACATCCCAAGTCAAGAGTGCGGATCAATCATCAAGATATAGCCCGTACGTAAATCCGTCGTACGGCATCCCCAAATCTGGGTACGGGTCAATATCATGTTCCTCACACTATTCCTCTGGTATCCTTTTTATCCAAGATCAAAGTCTAGGGTACTGACCTATGTCCAGTACAATACTAATATCCTCAATATACTCATGATCTGACTACTAATCGATAATCTCGTACAAACCGATATCGTCAGCACATATCATCATCAAAGGGTATACATCGCCCGATACGGCCTAATATCAATATCCTAGCATATCATGCCTCATATCACGATCACATGTCGACCATTTTATTTATAACACTATTCACCCGTATCGCCGCCCCAAGATCCGCTATAACACCAGAACGTATCTCAAGTACGAATCCTGCCATATCAGCGATATCACAACCTCAACACAAAACTCATCGACTCATCTCAATCCCAAGTATCATCCTCAAATCCGTACGTGAACACATAACTATATATATTCCCGTAAACACAAATGGAAGAAGAATGTATGCAAGTATGGGTGGGTGTGTGCATGTATGGTGCGACCACTACTCTAGGGTTTCGCGATACTAAACCATCCATATTTATCATCAATAAACTCAAACAAAATATAATCAATAAATGTGTGTATACGTATTCGTATACATCACTACGAACTGCGGGGGTGCTATACGCCATCCACCCGACTTCTCCCCGTAGATATAAATCTACTCACATGGTCCTCGCTCTCCGGTGCCGACGTCGCCACGCGCTTGCATGTCGTCTCGAAGTCCACATGGGGTACCTACATATCATAACGCACCATATCGCATTAAAATCCGACTCATGACCAAAACGACGCACGAATCCCACATAGGTCAAAACCTATGGTTGCTTTCACAAATCGACCCAAAAACCCTTGACGTCGGCGTAAAAACGCCAAACCATCGAGAAAACTCCCAACACACTCATTTGTACAATTACAAGCACTAATTATAATATAAAATAGCTTAAAATTCACAAAAACCCCCAATTTCACTTAAAAAGTCATTTTTTCGAAAATCTAGCAAGCACAAATCACCGTTTTAGTACAAAACTCGATGTATAAACGAATCTAGCGGCCACAATATTCACTAAATATCTTAAATAAGTCATAAAAACAATTCCCATAATTTAATCTCGTTAAATTCCAAAAACCCCTAAAATTCTAGTTTACAAAATACCTAAATTTTAACAATTTTATAGCAAAAATGCACAATCTACAATCTAGCTTGGATTTTCATGAACTAAAGTATTAAACTACACTTTAAAAAGTTAATAAAGTCATGAATACCCTAATAATATTTTTATCCCAATTGATTAATTAAATTCCCAAAACCTAGTTAACAAAATTAACACAATTAGCAAAATTTAAACTAAAAATTAGCAACTAGTGACTAGCTTTTCCTTGCATGACTTAAGATCTCAAATTACAACACACAAATCATGATCCAAATACCCCAAACTCTAGTTTGATCACAACCCCTTCTCTTGAATTTTTCAATCATGTAATTTGAACCCATATAAAATCTAATTAACACTTAATTAAGCTAACATAAGCATTAACCAACAATTTTAACTACAAGGTTAAAATTATACCTCCATAATTTTATTGATCTCACATGAAATCTAGCCATCCAAAATGCTCTCTTTTCACCACAATCCATGCTTGATAGCCTAAACTAAAATGGGTAGGAGTTGGATTTGGATGTTGGGATTTTTTTTGATGGGTTTTGAGGCAATTTTGATGAAATTTTTTCAAGAGAAATGAGGGGAGAAAAGGGAGGAGCTGCTGTTGAGAGGGGGAAGGGGTTTCGGCTGGAATTGGGAGTGATTGGAGAGAGAATGAGGTGGGTAAAGTGTTTCCAAGTCAAAGAAGTCAAAGGTCAACACAACCATATCTCTTTTGTTATACATTTCTTTTTGTTTTGTTTTCTTTTCTTTAGCAAAACAAGTGGGGAAAGTTGAGGGGAGCTGCTGAATTCAGCCAAGGGGGAGGAAAAATGGGGGTGTGTGAGTGTGGGTATGGGTATGGGGTGATGGAAAATGATAAATACAATACCCCAAACATCCATTTACACTAAAAAAAGCCTTTTTTCTTCAATAATTTCTAAACCGTTTTGGCAAACGATTTCGTTTCAAAAATCACATGATAAAATTTTATTTAATGTTTTATAATGCAAAAAATTTGTTTCAACTCATTCCAATTTGTAATTTTCCTTAATTAAATGTATTAGTGACGGCTTAAAATAATATTAAAATAATTTTTTCAGAAAATTTGAAATTTCACAAGTGGCTCAATAAACACCAAATACTAGCAATTACATAGCTAGAATATGTATATTTAATTTTATAATAAAGATATTTGTATTTTGACTTTTTACAGAAAACCCCCTTATTTTACCGATTTTCCGAAATTTCACCGAAACGATTTTCAAAACGTTACATTGCCTCCACATGATTCGGGACTGTACCCAAAAGCCACCGTTTTGCACGTTCTCATGAACGTGGTAAGGTGAAAAATAAAGCACAGTGGGAATCACACAAGACTCTATGACGATCTCGGGTCTACAGACTAACATGTACCAGTGTCACCAGAAAACTGCTATCTGACGATAGGTATATTACCAACTAGGAGTTCTCGGCGAGTCCGTTCAATGTACCCAGTCTCCACTGAGCACCCGTATACCATCTTTGATGTTGTAAGGTTTTAGAAATCGTTTTGTGAATTTTCCGTTTTTAGGTAAAATAAATTTCGTTTTTCCGTAAAACCTCGAAGCGATCTTTTTGCAGTATAGAATGCACTGCACCTAATTTAGCTAGGAAATTGCTAGTTTGCTGGTTTTTGTAAGCCGCTGGTAATTTTTGTACATTTTAATATTTTTTCCCGCATTAAAATATAATTTTAATGTTTTATTTGTGCACTTTATTAGTGGTAATTACTTTTTGGTTTAGGTTAATTACTACTAATGTGAATCTATGCTAAATTAATCACTAGATTAAGCTTAATTCTTTCTCACCTAAAATATCTAGATATTTATGTAAATTAAATGGAAATTTTAATTAAATGTTTAAAGATGACATAAAGCTTTTTTGTTTTATTATGCAATTATTGTTATTTTCTTCTAGAATTTGCTACACAATTCCACACCTCATCATCTTTTCCACCATGGCCGTCCACTTCATTCTTTGGCTGCCCATTTATTTTCTCACCTCATTTCAACAATTTCAAGTCCAAATAAATCATCAAAAATCCTAAATAATTCACACAAACTCTTATATAAATCAAAAACCCTTCATTCTTCATCTCATTCTAGCTTGGATCTTCAATCAAGTTGGTTTTTTTTAGGCTAAACTTTGGTATTTTGTTGCAAGTTTGGTTGATCTAGTGAGGTATAAACCCTAACCCTAAACCTTAATTGTTGTTTCAATACTTTAATTAGCTTATTAGTTGTTAATTTAAACTTTCGATTTCATGTTTTGAAATTCAAGAAAATGGTTTTGGATAATCAAGTTAGGGTTTTGATTAGTAAAAAGGGTTAATTATATGTTAAGCTTGATGAAAACTTAACCTAGTTGCAAGTTTGTTAAATGATATTTCCTAATTGTATAATTAAGCTAATTAGCAAACTAAGATTTTACTAAATCCTTATTAGGTGAGATTAAAATTATTGTGAGGGTTTGTATGGTTTAATCAAGCTATATTGTGATGTTTGTAAATTCTAGTTTTGGTAAAACTTGTAGTTTTGAGCTAAAAATGATATATGTTGCTTACTAGATTTTCGGACAATTTAGACGTGGGTTTCTTTTGACGTTGCGACGTTATTTATATTGATTCCATGCTATGTCTTGTGGTGTGAATGCGCGATCGGTACGATTAGGGTCTAGGCTTGGTAGTTGTGTCGCTTTGCATTCCTAGCTAGGGTGGTGCCGATGTCGTTCGTGTCCTTGTGTAGCTTTTGCTCTTGAGTTGGTTTCGTAGTGTTGCTACGCGCGTTAGCCACTGGACGAACACTTGAGAGTATGTTTAGAGTCGGAGCGTCCGTCAAACATAGTTGGTACGTGTTATTAGTCGATTGCTAATATATATACTTGTTATATTGTTATATGCTTTCAGGATCGCATGCGGGGACTTCGGGCGATGCGAAGAAGGAAAAATGAGTGGTTGTCTTTATTTAGCCAGGATTGTTGTGAGTAGATTTAACATCTACAGGGGAATCGCCTGCATGGCGTTATGCGTCTGGGCTAGATTAATGACATGACTATTAGTTAGAAGTACACAGATATTGATTTTGCATGTATACCATTGTTGCATATCTCATTTCCTATTGTGTATGGACTTAGTATTAGTGAGACACGACATCATTATTGACGGTTCATGTTTCACGAGCACTAATTGTATGCTACACACACCGTCGATAATTGCCATGACACGCACAACACCTATAGATATGTGATACTGTATTGCTTAAGGACATTGAGACACGATCCTTATTTTCATTGTGCATATGACATATAGGATACCTGTATACCAACATACTTATACATATGTCTTGACATGCTTACATGCTAGTTACCTATATACCTATATGGTATTGTACCATTAGTGATAAGTATATACACATATGAGACATAGCTGGAGGGTATTACATCATTAATGATAGGTGCATCTTGCATATATACATCTTGCATATATGCTTAAATATATACCTGGAGTGTATTACATCATTTTTGATAGGTAGATACACATATCTTGCTATGCCAACATGGTTACGCATACCTGACTATAGCTATATGTTAACCTTTATTTGATGTTGTATGGACTTGGAGAAATTAGGAACCGCATGATATATATATTAACTTGTTGCAGTTAAATAGCATTTTTCCTTTATATGCTCATATTACTGTTTCATGTTGCATATATTACATTCATGGATTTCATATGATGTTCTCTGATATTTATACTCCTAAGTATATATATAACAGTGGAATGGGACGCTGTTATATATATATATTAGTGGAATGGGACGCTAATATATATGTATTGATTCATACATTTATACTTATTCATTACTTGTTGTTTTCTAGATTTGAGGACCGTGGTTGTTTCATGAAATTATGCATTATTTGAAAAACCCGGTTTCTCTTGATATGATATTTCTGCGTCCACCATGAGATTTCTCGGTTCTGAGCTTATATACACCCCATGCGAGGAGGTGTCGTGGGCCGTGTGCGGATATATGGTGGAACCCGGTTGGTTCTCCGGGGCAAGAAGATCGACAGTACATGCTGATAAGCTGGCTGGGGGCGTGTGCCAACCAGTGATAGTATTTAGACTCGACGGATATCTGGGGGATACCGATCGAGGTTATGTACGCGCATGCTTTTGTCGATTGCGGGTGGTGGACACTCAGGTTCCATATGATGTACGTACATGACATAGGAGGGTCAGTCTCAGGTGACGGCGCCTCAGAGATGAGTATTTATGTGTCGATGCTAGACACTTGTTTTCATGATGTTTTTGGGTGTCGATGTTGGACACTCAGGTTACATGATACGTACTCGATATTAGATACTGGTTATATGAGACTTACTTGATGTTGGATACTGGTTATATAAGACTTACTTGAGGTTGGATACTGGTTATTTATATGATCTTACAAGATATGAGAGCTAATTTGGGGGCTGATTTGAGGAAATTTGGGATTTTAGAATGTCTTGATGGACTTTGGTCCTGCCACGAGATCAGGATTCCGTGAGGATGACATGGTTTATCCCATACTCCGCATTTACTGTATATGCATTGCTTCATGTATTTGTAGTACCTGATAGAGTACCTTTCATGACTGTTGCATATACTGTAGGGTTCCTAGGCACTCTCAAGAGGTCTCACAATGCATCAACCATGCCAATTTCAAAAATTACGGTGCCGAGAAACCCTAGACTACGGATCGTTGGCTAGAATTCTAGGCGAAAGATGCTACTAGTTAACAAATTAACTAAGTGTACGGAAATACAACCTTTGTAGATCCGTTTCTCCACCTCCACGGCTCCGTAATGAAGTCCTCTCCGCGGTCCAAATCGAACCATGGCTCTCACGGTGGTTTCATCGGAGAAAAGACCGGGCTAGGTCATCGACTACGATGCCGAAGATGATCTACGTCGAGGCATCACTAGATCAAGCTCCAACTTCACCAAGTCAAGAAACTTGTGAAGAAAACACACTCTACTACTTGGCAAGTGGTAGAGGATGAAGAAATAGGAAGTGGGTAGACTTTAGAATTGGATTTCTCACTTGTTTTCATCACTTGCTATTGATGTAGCAAGCTTTCTTCATGGAAGAAGAAGATGAAGAAGAAGAAGAAGATATGATAAGTTATTTAAAATAGATAAAAAAATGAATACTTATCATAATCTTAACCTTAGTTAAGTGTAGAGAATTGACTAAGGTTAGGTTGAATGGTTAGGGTTAAGGATGAGAACAAAATGGTCAATTAGTCAAAGCTTCATGAAGTTTCAACTAAAAACAAATGAAGCTACCATTCATTTATCTTTCAATTTATTCAAAATGAATAAACAAATAAGATAAATGAATAAGTAAAACCCTAATCAACAACTTAACCATGGTTTAATTCTTTACACTTAACCCAAAAAGCATGTATCATCAAACATGATACAATCTTGTGTACAAAAGTATATCACATATACAATGTGCACAATCCAAGTGAGAAAATCCATTTAAAATGAACCAATACTAGTTAATGCAAAGTAATATATCAAATATATAATTATGCATTAAATCATTAAATCAACACTTGATTTAACGATCCGGTCATATCGCATACAACCGACTAATATCCAATGTATCGGTTTATCGAATCAATCCTTGATTCGATAACTAGGTTATATCGCATACAACCATTCGACACATTCATCGCGAGAATGGAATATGGTATCACATACACGTATTATTCTCGGTCCCGCACATATCTCATATGCGCTCCTATTTCGTTTCGCTTGAGCAAGGAAACCTCTGTGTAGGACTCTAAAGACTCGTCAATACGCCGGCAGCCGATGATGATCATATCAAGCACCCACAAGCCGCAAGCGGTCTGCTAAACGTAACGGCCACCCGGGTATTGAGCGATCAGAAGATCGACGAGCAAGCCCGCTCACACTCCAGTGAATCCAACCAGTAACACTATCGTACAGTCCGGTCTCGTCGTCTGATATGTCGCATATCTTGCCTAGGGGTGGTAAACGTCAGACCCCAATAGCTCGATAAGTCGTGTCGATATGAGGTCTATAATAGTTCGAGAAATTACAGGTAACACTTACCAGTAAATCTCTGCAATCCTGGCCAGGGATTTCCGGTTATTGCCAATCGAACACAGCGCAACATCAACTCCCTATACCGGGAGAGACGAATCCCCTCCTATCGCTCATTGCCTCCATGTGATTCGGGACTGTACCCAAAAGCCACCGTTTTGCACGCCCTCTTGGACGTGGTAAGGTGGAAATCAAAGCACAGTGGGAACCACACAAGACTCTATGACGATCTCGGGTCAACAGACTACTCTGTACCAGTGTCACCAGAGAACTGCCATCTGACGTAAGGTATAATACCATCTGGGAGTTCTCGACGAGTCCGTCCAGTGTACCTAGTCTCTACTGAGCACCCGTATATCATCTCTGATGTCAAACACCAATGGATATGGGATCATCCATCGCCCATCTGTATGGGTCGAGAAGGTATACGCTAGTCTACTCTGGTATATCGATGCCCAGTCTCGATATACCCACGACTAGGGACTTTGAAGGATGTACTTATGGACTACCATGTCCCCACTAGTATGATCCGCATCATAGTCCAGGTAGTCAAGTACACATCTTAAGGGCTTTACCAACATGTAATAGAGAGACAATCAGTGTACACGTTAAGGTAAAGTACAACCAGATAGCATACTATCATGTCGAGCAAGAAAGTCCTTCCTATATATGTCCCAGCATCCACTACAATATACATCCGATGTACAGTAATGGCCTCTAGGGCATACATATAACTAACAATCTCCCACTTGCACTCGGGCCATCTGATAGCAGTGGTTGCAGTATCTCATACTCAACCATCCCATAAAAGTCTCTCTCTGGGAATAGGCCTTTGTGAGTGGATCCGCCGTGTTGTCCTCTGAGTCTACTCTCCTAACCTCGATCCCTTAGAGATCAACTATCTCCATGATCAGGTGATACTGCCTCAGAATATGTCTGGATCACTGATGGGACCTGCGTTCCTTAGCATAAGCCACAATGCCATTGTCATACAATGGTAGGAACTAAGTTCATCTCATGAACTAATATACATCCAAACAGCCTCTTTGGTAGCATCTTAAGTAGCGATGTATCCAGCCTTTATCGTCTAGTATGCCACGGTATCTAGCTTGGAACTCTTCCAACATACCGTCCCTTTTCTGAGGGTAAAGACAATGCCTGCGACAGACATTCAGTCGTCCTTATCACCTTGGAACACTTCCAGTGATTCTCCCCAGGACAAATTGATACCATCTCACTACAACTAGTGAGTATTCTAACATCCAATTAGATCTATCTCATAGATCCAAAATCCAGGATTTAGTAGGTATCATTTTGATCATATATGGAGAATCATTGTGATAAGCGGAGATTGACCGAGCATAGCATAGGAAACTCCTTCCCTATCAAGAGTATGTCATCCACGTACTCTACGAGGATCACTACCATACTCTCTACTACCTTTTTGTATATACAAGGTTCATCTACCATTTTGATGATGTCAAACTCTTTGACTAACACATCAAAACAGACGTTCCATCTCCGCGATGCCTGCTTTATCACATAAAACATCTTGTTCACGTTTCCGTTGCTCCCACTGTTTACGAGGCCCTCTGGCTGTGTACTTATAGATACACTCTTCTAAAACATCATTTAGAAAAGGAGTCATGGCACCCAACCGCCAGATATCGTAGTCATGGTATGTAGCCGTGGCAAGTAGGATCTGGATGGACTTAAGCATAGCCACTGGAAAAAAGTTTCATCATTATCCACGCCTGGTTGATGACGAAAACCTTTAACAAGTCTAGCTTTGAAAGTCACAACTTTTCCATGTACACCAAGTAATCTTCTCAAGATATACTTGCTCCTGATGGGGATTTAACCCTTCAGATATAGCAACCAAAGTCCATACTTTGTTGGTGTATAAGGATTCCATCTCAGATCGATAAACATCCAGCCATTCTTACAGAGTCTCACTCCTGATGGCCAGCTCGAAACTAGTTGGGTCATCATCTCATGATGCAATCCTCGCTCCCACTGTCATAGAGAAACCGAAGTAACTCTCAGGTGGGTGAGGAACCTTACTAGATCGGCGGAGAGGCTGAGGTTCGTTGGAATCTACTGAATCCTTTGGTTCTATCAAATCATCAGCAGTAGTTTGTATAGCTGGAACGTTTCCAGTTCTACTGAACTGACCTTGCCTCGATCTTGTCCGGATTTTGCTTTTAGACATAGGCCGGACAACCCCAAATCTTAACCAACTTAAGATATGGGCTCTTCCCTTTCCATATCACATATGAAGTGGTAGGCAACTGATTTGATTTGAACCCTATTCAATAGGTATGCAGCTTCATAAGTGCATAACCCCCAAAAGGAAATAGGTAACTCAGAAGTACTCATCATAGAGCACACCTTATCATATAGGGTGTGATTGCTCCGTCCCGATATACCATCGTGCTATGGTATATACGGAGGAGTAATGCCGAGAGAGAATCTCATTCTCCTTTAGAAAAATCCAAGAATTCCGTGCTCAAGTTTTCTCCTCCCTGATCTCATCATAGGACATAATACTTATACCCGTATTTTGGTTCTCTACTTCTAACTTATATTCTATGAATATCTCAAAAGGTTCGGACTTGTGTTTCAACAAGAACATAGATCTGAATCTCGAGAGATTATCAGAGAATGTAATGAAGTACAAAGAACCGGTCTTGGCATGTGTAGACAGGGGACCTACATACATCAACATGTATCATCCCAAGAGTTCAGTAACTCTTTCGCTGCTTCCAATAAACATAGCTATGGTCATTTTATCTCTGTGACATGACTGGCAAGTTTCACAAGATGTAAATTCAAACTGATTTAAATATACATCTAAATGTAACTTCAGCTAGTCGGGTCGCATTGATATGACCTAGTCTACAATGCCTCAAGAAGGATTCGTTCATTTCTGAACTCTTCCTCTTGTGTGTGTTCCGTATACTAAGAACTGTAGTTTGATTTAGAACATCAATGCTTTTAGATAACGTGCCTGAACCGATCAACTTTTGATATAGTAAATGTTCAAAACATTATCCAACAATACAAAATTTTACCATTTCTTTACTAATAAAGAGACTGATATGATTTTGTATATCAGGTTCGGTATCTAATAACATTCGTTCAGAATCAATGTATTGGTAATACAGGGTGACAGTGACCAACAGACTTGGCTGCAACACTTGCCCCTTTTTCTGTCTCATGAAACTTATCACCCGTTCTCAGTTTTTCTACCCTTTTGTAGCCCTATGTAACAGATTACATATCTGGGATCCTGATCCGGTATCATATACCCAGGATGCGGAGGATACTGAGAAACAGTTCTTTGTAATGAACACACCCGAAGATGATGCATCAGCATGCACTCTCTTCGTTTGGGTGGCACGGGAAATCTGGTATTCCCCAATTCCTGCTCTGTCTTATAACTATTATAAGTTAGAGCGGGACCAACGTTCCCCAGCTCAGTATAACAAGCGGGTTCGGTCAATAATCCATTTTATTATCTTGATTAAGGCGTGATACGGTCGCTACCTGGAGAGAGAGAGAAGAAAACACTCAGCGTGCACTCTTGCAAGAATAGATTGGTTATTATTTTATCTAATCAGGATGGCTCCCACTTCTTTTTATCAAATCTTCCTTCAAACCCTAAAAGGAAAGACCAGCCGGGATTAATTACACACTACAAGTTCGCCAATCTTTCAGCCAGGCCAGTGTCGGTACTTTGAGGGAGGTCCCCCGTGCTTTCGCACGAACCTAATTAATGTAAACCTCGTTTTCCCAGAGGCGTAACCCCGTTGACACTTTTCTAGACACCTACTTGATCGGCTAATTGTAATGTGTAAAAATCTCCCAGAAGTAACTCTTACTCGCAGCGGGTATCGGGATCCAACTATCTCATAGAAGGTATGCAATCTCATTGCAAATTTCAACACTTGAAATTCCCGATAATATTTTGCCCCTAGCAGCTATATGACCTTAACATAGTCAACAAATCATAAGTACTAGTCAAGTTCAACCCGTCATTTCCCGATTGAATTAAACCCACCCGCACGACCCTTAACATAGTCAACAAAGTCGCACGACTACCCTAATCCAATCACATCATATGCTTATAAAGATAAGCACTAATTAGCTACCGCACACTACGCCTTAACATAGTCAACAAACGTAGCACGAATACTAACTAGTACTTATCTGAAATGACGGAGGGCTACGACAGGTTTTTCTGAAAACCTATTGCGTAATGAACTTGATATCGTTGTAGAATCAAATGGTTTTAAAATGGAGTGCTTTTGAGGCTTTTCTAGTTTTGCTAAAGGAGTCACTCCCGGTGAAAGGATCGTCGGTCCTTTCCTCGTCGAATGAGGTGCGGGATATATCACATATATCACTGTGCAAAGCAAAAACTCTTAAAAGCAATCAAAAGACAAACCGAGTGTTTAGCATCTGCCAGTTATTGCTAAAGGAGTCACTCCCGGTGTAGGGATCTCGGTCCTTTCCTCATCGAATAAGGTGCAGGATATATCACATATACCGCTGTGTAAAGCAAGAACTGTAGCTACCTGTTTTATTTTGAAATTTGATTCTACAACATCTTAGGTTTCTTTTATTTCATTAATCATATTAATGAAGTCCCATCATTTAAGTTACCTAAACATCATAGATAAATACGACGTACACTTATGCCATCCGCATTCGCCTCGATGTCCCCTCGTGCACCGTTAGGTTAGGTAACAAACGGCAGAGCGGGGCAGGGCTAGCGCGGGTGTAAAACATAAGTAATGTCTATATAATATATCATATTTACTATATACTGTATCTATCACAGAACATCACATGATCACATCACAGATATCGCAGCAGAAGAATCATATGAAATATTGGATATACTAGGACGTCCGTGTTTTCAATACGAGCCAGTATAAAACACGGATTCCACGGTCGCGATGAATAGCCAAACCCACACCCCTAGACCCCTACGAGAGCGACAAGCAACCCTACCAATTCTAGAGTTAGGAGACCCGGCCTCGACTCCTCGAGTTGGTCTCCCACTGGACTCCAGAACCCGGTTACTTGTGCCCTCCTCCTTGGGTCTATCCTAGTGCAGAAAAGTAAATAATATACATCAACGGTGACAACTTCCGTAACCTGGAAGTGCCCCAATAAAATAATATTACATACAAGTTTTTACATGAATGAAAATGAAAAACACTCATCTCACATAAAACCCCCCGGCTATTCGAACACGACGATCCAATATAACATATCCAGTAACACATAACATCACATGTCATCAACGTAAGTAAATATGCGCATCCCAATTGTCGTTGACATATAGCAACGAAACCGGCGATATCACACATTACACTTACGGTCACAGAAAAGAAAGTGTAAAACTACAACAGTTGGAATCCGCAACCTCCTCAGACATCGCATGCCTGACCAAATGAATTCTTTAGACATCGCATGCATAACAATTATAAACCCCGCATTTTAGTCTCAAAATCGAAAACTCTTTTCAATATCAAGTCGGGCAATTCAACAAGATTCCCGACATCCTGATCGAATGCTCGTCGCAAACTTTAGTAGGCGGCCGCACCCCCGATGCCGTCGACGAAGTGCACCAAGGCGGAACACCGCTGCCGCGAGCACCCAAACGGATGCTTTCGGCGACGGGGTTCTCCTACAGTCACTTGGTCGGGGCTATGGAGTGAGGCTGTCTATTAAGTTTACCCGGCGAGTATCCGCGTACGCTACGTGATTGCGACGGACTTTTGATCAAATCAAAATTCCGTGGCAACCGATCAAGTGAGACTAAACTGCTATGTTTATAACATTCATTCAGTTATCTCATAACTATTTGTGAATTCCAATTGTTGTATCACATTCCAGATAATTAGAAAATGTTAAACTTTCCGATCGAACATTCAAACACCTAAGTTTTCCCGAAACAGCTCAACACATGAAACAAGTTCAAAGACATTCACTTCATGCCTCAGTACCAACGGTCCAGCCGTAGATGGGTCAAGCCAACGCCTCACATGTGGCACGCCGTACTGCCCCAAACCCGAAGGTTCAAAAGGCAGTTCAAGACGGTCACATAATCGAGTTAAGGTTTGTTGTCTTCTAGAGGGTCCATTACGTTACTTGCACTACTTAGAATGTCTTTAAACCACGGAAAAATCCAACACATGGAAATTTCCCGACAGGGGAAAAATTGGGTATTTTTATCCGGTCGAACTTTTTAACATATTCTAAAATTTATCCGGAAAGCCACACAGACAAAATTTGATAATCCGGTCGAACATTCGAATCCCCAAAACAACCCAGAAAATTCAACTCTTGAAAAAATATTAGAAATTCCCAGGAAAACCAGCACTGCAAACTATGAATTACTGTGCAAAATTCGATGCCACATAAGACAAAACGGCCGCGGAACCGCCGCACGAGCCATGCTCGTACCGCGGATCCACGGCGCATTGATGGAATTAGGCACACTAATTTTACAGAAACCTTTAGAATTTCCTGCTGATTTTTCTGCATATTTTTAATATCGAAAAACTCCAGATTTTGGAAAAAGTCCATATGGCATGTTTGTGTTAGGGTTTCGGGTTCGTTCGGGTTTCAAACTTCGTCTAGACTTCGCCTAAGGCCCTAGCTAGGCTCTGATACCACTGTAGGGTTCCTAGGCACTCTCAAGAGGTCTCACAAGGCATCAACCATGCCAATTTCAAAAATTACGGTGCCGAGAAACCCTAGACTACGGATCGTTGGCTAGAATTCTAGGCGAAAGATGCTACTAGTTAACAAATTAACTAAGTGTACGGAAATACAACCTTTGTAGATCCGTTTCTCCACCTCCACGGCTCCGTAATGAAGTCCTCTCCACTGTCCAAATCGAACCATGGCTCTCACGGTGGTTTCATCGGAGAAAAGACCGGGCTAGGTCGTCGACTATGATGCCGAAGATGATCTACGTCGAGGCATCACTAGATCAAGCTCCAACTTCACCAAGTCAAGAAACTTGTGAAGAAAACACACTCTACTACTTGGCAAGAGGTAGAGGATGAAGAAATAGGAAGTGGGTAGACTTTAGAATTTGATTTCTCACTTGTTTTCATCACTTGCCATTGATGTAGCAAGCTTTCTTCATGGAAAAAGAAGATGAAGAAGAAGAAGAAGATATGATAAGTTATTTAAAATAGATAATAAAATGAATACTTATCATAATCTTAACCTTAGTTAAGTGTAGAGAATTGACTAAGGTTAGGGTTAAGGATGAGAACAAAAAGGTCAATTAGTCAAAGCTTCATGAAGCTTCAACTAAAAACAAATGAAGCCACCATTCATTTATCTTTCAATTTATTCAAAATGAATAAATAAATAAGATAAATGAATAAGTAAAAACCCTAATCAACAACTTAACCATGGTTTAATTCTTTACACTTAACCCAAAAAGCATGTATCATCAAACATGATACAATCTTGTGTACAAAAGTATATCACATATACAATGTGCACAATCCAAGTGAGAAAATCCATTTAAAGTGAACCAATACTAGTTAATGCAAAGTAATATATCAAATATATAATTATGCATTAAATTATTAAATCAACACTTGATTTAACGATCCGTTCATATCGCATACAACCGACTAATATCCAATGTATCGGTTTATCGAATCAATCCTTGATTCGATAACTAGGTTATATCGCATCCAACCATTCGACACATTCATCGCGAGAATGGAATACGGTATCACATACACGTATTATTCTCGGTCCCGCACATATCTCATATGCGCTCCTATTTCGTTTCGCTTGAGCCAGGAAACCTCTGTGTAGGACTCTAAAGACTCGTCAATACGCCGGCAGCCGATGATGATCATATCAAGCACCCACAAGCCGCAAGCGGTCTGCTAAACGTAACGGCCACCCGGGTATTGAGCGATCAGAAGATCGACGAGCAAGCCCGCTCACACTCCAGTGAATCCAACCAGTAACACTACCGTACAGTCCGGTCTCGTCGTCTGATATGTCGCATATCTTGCCTAGTGGTGGTAAACGTCAGACCCCAATAGCTCGATAAGTCGTGTCGATATGAGGTCTATAACAGTTCGAGAAATTACAGGTAACACTTACCAGTAAATCTCTGCAACCCTGGCCAGGGATTTCCGGTTATAGCCAATAGAACACAGCGCAACATCAACTCCCTATACCGGGAGAGACGAATCCCCTCCTATCGCTCATTGCCTCCATGTGATTCGGGACTGTACCCAAAAGCCACCGTTTTGCACGCCCTCTTGGACGTGGTAAGGTGGAAATCAAAGCACAGTGGGAACCACAGAAGACTCTATGACGATCTCGGGTCAACGGACTACTCTGTACCAGTGTCACCAGAGAACTGCCATCTGATGTAAGGTATAATACCATCTGGGAGTTCTCGACGAGTCCGTCCAGTGTACCTAGTCTCTACTGAGCACCCGTATATCATCTCTGATGTCAAACACCAATGGATATGGGATCATCCATCGCCCATCTGTATGGGTCGAGAAGGTATACGCTAGTCTACTCTGGTATATCGATGCCCCGTCTCGATATACCCACAACTAGGGACTTTGAAGGATGTACTAATGGACTACAATGTCCCTACTAGTATGATCCGCATCATAGTCCAGGTAGTCAAGTACACATCCTAAGGGCTTTACCAACATGTAATAGAGAGACAATCAGTGTACATGTTAAGGTAAAGTACAACCAGATAGCATACTATCATGTCGAGCAAGAAAGTTCTCCCTATATATGTCCCAGCATCCACTACAATATACATCTGATGTACAGTAATGGCCTCTAGGGCATACATATAACTAACATATACATATTGCCATTTATTGATTTATGTATTAGTTGTACCTGATAGAGTACCTTTCATGATTGTTGCATACATATGGCCATGTATTGCTGTTAGCTTGCATGTGATAGATTCGCCCAGTACGTGCGTACTTGCGATTACCTGCATATGTTATTTACTATTCATGAGTTAACAACTCACCCCCGTTGTGCTACAGTGTTTTGCAGGTAGTCCCTCAGAGTAGTCGAGACAGGGCTTCTACCTATCGTATCATCTTTTGAAGCGGGTACCGTTACGGATGACTGCGTGCAGTTCTCTATAGGTGGGTTTTGCGGTTATCCGATGATGCTTTTTGTATATCTTTGTACCTTGTACTCTCCATCTACCATTTTCATGTATTGACTTAGAGACTTGATGTAAGGACGATATTGTATATTTTTGGTGACTTGGAGGTCTTTTATGCAATTTTATATATATCGTCTTTTATTTCTTCGCTACGGCGTCGTATATCTGTTGTGGTGGTTGTTTTTCACCTTTGGGCGTGGATTTGCTCCCGGTTGGGGATGCTTTACTTATATTTATGTTGTACCCATTTTTGGGGTTAGTTTTTTTCAAAGGAGGTGCTGCCAAAATTTTTAAGAAAGTAAATTTGGACTTTAAAGAATTTGTACTTGAGATTTTTTTCAAAAGTTTTAACAATATTTTTATTACTTACTACTTTTGATGGTTTAGATTGCTGGGTTTTTGGCTTACTTAAATTGCGCTACGCCTGTAGACGTTGCGTAGTTTAAGGGCCATCACGTGCCAATTTCAGGTCATGACAGATGTCAAACACCAATGGATGTAGGATCATCCATCGCCCATCATATGGGTCAACATGCGTACACGCTAGTCTACTCTAGAATATCGATGCCCTATCTCGATACACCCTCGACTAGGAACAGTTTTAGGGTGTACTTGTGGACTACCTTTGGCTCCCACTAGTATGATCTCCATCATAGTCCTGGTAGTCAAGTACACAACCTAAGGGCTCTATCAACATGTGAGAGCAAGACAGCATCACATATACAAGTCAACATGTTAAGATAAAGAGCAACCAGATAGCATACTATCATGTCGAGCAAGAAAGTCCTCTCTATATATATCCAAGCCTCCACTATAATATACATCGCATGTACAATAATGACCTCTAGGGCATACATAAAACTAACAATCTCCCACTTGCACTAAGACCAGTTTCTTTAGTATCTCATACCCAACATCCCAAAGATTCTCTCAAATTGTATCCGGGGAATTGCCTTGGTGAGTGGATCCGCCGTGTTGTCCTTCGTGTCAACTCCCCTGCCCTCGATCTCCCGTCGATCAATTATCTTCCAGATCAGGTCATACCGCCTCAGAATATGCCTGGATCACTGATGGGACCTGGGTTCCTTGGCCAAGGCCACTACTCCATTGTTATCGCAATACAAAGATATTGGGCACACAATGGATGGAACCACTCCAAGTTCAGTTATGAACTTCTTCATCCAGACAGCCTCTTTGGCAGCATCGTTGGCAGTAATGTATTCAGCCTCCATCGTCGAGTCTGCAACGGTTTCCTTTTTGGAACTCCTCCAACAAACCGCCCCTCCATTGAGGGTAAAGAAAAATCCTGAGTGCGACTTAGAGTCGTCCTTATCACTTTGGAAGTTCAAATCGGTAAATGACTCCACTTGGAATTCTCCGTTACCATACACCAAGAACATCTCTTGAGTCCTTCTCAAGTACTTGAGAATGTTCTTCACAGCTGTCCAGTGACCCTCTCCTGGATCTGATTGATACCTACTCACTACACTTAGTGAGTATGCTATATCAGGTCTGGTACATAACATCGCATACATGATACAGCCTACTACCGAAGCATAGGGTATCCATTGCATGCGAGCTCTCTCCAAATCAGTCTTGGGAGACATCTCTTTAGAGAGAGTGAGTCCTGAGATCGTGGGTAAAACGCCATGCTTCGATTCTTCCATTCTAAATCGCTTTAGTGTGGTGTCAATGTACCTGGATTGGGACAATCCCAGTATCCGTTTAGATCTATCTCTATAGATCTTAATCCCCAAGATGTATAAGGCATCACCTAAATCTTTCATTTAGAATCTATGTGATAAGAAGAGCTTGACCGAGTGCAGCATAGGAACATCATTTCCTATCAAGAGTATGTCATCTACCTACAATACGAGGAAGACAACTTTACTCTCTGCAACCTTCTTATATATGCAAGGTTCATCTACATTTTTGATGAAGTCAAACTCTTTGACTACAACATCAAAATAGGTGTTCCAACTCCGCGATGCTTGCTTTAACCCGTAAATGTATTTAAGCAGCTTTCACACATTCCCGCTGCTCCCACTGTCTATGAAGCCCTCTGGCTGAGTCATGTACACGCACTCAAGGTAGGGCAAACCGGTAAAAGGGCTTCACATTTGTCCACGGGCTCACCGGGGTTTTTGTGTAGCTTAAATCACCATTTAGAAAGACGGTCTTAATATCCATTTTCCAGATTTCGTAGTCATGGTATGCAGCGATGGCAAGCAGGATCCAAATGGACTTAAGCATAGCCACAGGAGAAAAGATTTCACCATAGTCCACACCTGGTCGTTGACGAAAACCTTTTGCAACAAGTCTAGTTTTGAAAGTCCCAACTTTTCCATCTACACCAAGTTTCTTCTTAAAGATCCATTTTCTCCCAATGGGTTTTACCCATTCTGGAGCAACATCCAAAGTCCATACTTTGTTGGTGTACATGGATTCTATCTCAGATCGCATTGCATCCAACCATTTCACAGAGTCCCCACTCTTGATGGCCTGCTCGATGCTAGTTGGGTTATTATCAACCATGATGCAATCCTCGCTCCCACCATCTATAAGAAAACCATAGTATCTCTTAGGTGGACGAGGAACCCTACTAGATCGGCGGAGAGGCTGGGGTTCGTTGGGAGCTATTGAATCCTCTGGTTCTACCAAATCTTCTGTCGTAGTTTGTATCGCTGGAACTTCTTCCAGTTCTACCTCCTTGCCACTAATTTCCTTTGCAAGAAATTCCTTTTCCAAAAAGGTGGCATGCCGAGAAACAAACACCTTTTGTTCCTCGATGTGGTAGACGATATACCCTTGTGAGTTTTTGGGATATCCTACAAACTTGCACAGAACAGACCTTGCCTCGAGTTTGTCCGGATTATGCCTTTTGACATAGGCCGGACAACCCCATATCTTAACATAATTAAGACACGTTCTCTTCCCCGTCCAAATCTCATATGGAATGGTAGGCATAAATTTGGTAGGGACCATATTTAATAGGTGTATGGTTGTCTTAAGCGCATACCCCCAAAAGGAAATAGGCAACTCAGCAGTGCTCATCATAGAGCGCACCATATCCAATAGGATGCAATTCCTCCGTTCCGATACACTGTTGTGATGTGGCGTATATGGAGGAGTAAGCTGAGAGAATCCCATTCTCTTTTAGATAGTCACGGAATTCCGTGCTCAATTATTCTCCTCCCCGATCGGATCGCGGGATTTTAATACTTTTTCCCGTCCGGTTCTCAAATTCATGCTTATATTCTTTGAATTTCTAAAAACCTTCAGACTTGTGTTTCAACAGGAACATATGTCCGTATCTTGAGAGATCGTCAGTGAATGTAATGAAGTATGAAGAACCATTCCACGCATGTGTAGACATGGGACCACATACATCACTATGTATCAGTCCTAAGGGTTCCGTAACTCTTTCTCCGTGTCCACTAAACGGAGTTTTGGTCATCTTGCCTTTGAGACATGACTGGCAAGTGTCATAAGATGAAAATTCGAACGGATTCAAATATCCATCCTTATGTAACTTAGCTAGTCGTGTTGCATTGATATGACCAAGTCTACAATGCTACAAGAAAGATTCATTCATTTCTGAACTCTTCCTCTTGTGTGTTTTTTGTATACTAAGAACCGTGGTTTGATCTAGAACGTATGTGCCATTATTTAACGAGCCTAATCCAATCAACTTTTGATTTAGGAAGATGTTCATAACATTATCCCGTACTACAAAATTATATCCTTCTTTACTTAATAAAGAAACCGATATAAGATTGCATATCAGGGTCGGAATGTAATAGCATTCGTTCAGAATTAATGTATTACCATTTGGTAATACAAGGTGATATTCGCCAACTGTTTTGGCTACAACATTTTCCCCATTCCCTACTCTTACGGAATGATTACCCATTCCCGGTTCTCTATCTTTCCATAGCCCATGTAACATGTTACATATGTGGGATCCTAACCCGGTATCCAATACCCAGGACGTAGAGTGTACTGAGAAACAGTTCTCGGTTACTAACACACCCGAAAAAGATGCTTCAACATGCTCATTCTTCGTTTGGGTGGCATAGAAATCCGGATATTTTCTTATTTCCTGCTCAGAATTATAATAACTATAAGTTGGAGCGGAACCAACGTTCCCCTGCTCAGCATAAAAAACGAGTTCGGTCAATACATCCAAATTATTATCTTGATTAAAGCCTGACATGGTCGCTACCTGGAGAGAGAGAGAAGAAAACTCAGTGTATGCCCTTGCAAAGATCAGATTGGTTATTTATCTTATCTAATCGATCTCTCCCACTGCTATTCTTAATTTTTTCTTCAAACCTGTAAAAATAAAATTCAGCCAGGATTAATTGCATTCAACAACTTCGCTAACCGTTCAGCCAGGCCAGTGCCGGTACTTCTGAGGGAGGTTCCCCATGCTTTGGCACGGACCAAATTAAAATAAACCTCATTTTCCTAGAAGCGTAGCCCCGTTGACACCTTTCTAGACACATAATGAGTTAGCTAATTGTAAAGTGCAAAATTCTCCCGGGAGCAACTTTTTGCTCATAGTGGGATCGGGATCCAACTATCTTATAGAAGGTATGCAATCTCATTGCAAATTTATCACGACCCGAAATTGGCACGTGACGGCCCTTAAACTACGCAACATCTACAGGCGTAACGCAATTTAATTAAGCCGAAAACCCAGCAATCTAAACCATCAAAAGTAGTAAGAAATAATAGCATTTTCAAAACCTTTGAAATCTCAACCCAAATTCTTTAAAAGTCCAACTTTTCTTCCTTTAAAATTTTGGCAGCACCTCCTTTGTAAAAACCAGCCCCAAAATGGATACAACATAAATATAAGTAAAGGATCCCCAAAAGGAGCAAATCCACGCCCAATGGTGGAAAATAACCACCACAATAGATATACGACGCCGTAGCGAAGAAATAAAAGACGATAGAAGTAAAACTGCATAAAAGACCTCCAAGTCACAAAATAATACACAATATCGTCTCCACATCAAGTCTCTAAGTCATACAAGATAATGGTAGATGGAGAGTACATGGATACAACGAATATACAAAAAACAACCTTGGATAACCGTAAAACCCACCTAAGCAAAACTGCAAACTGTGAGCCGAAGCGGTATCCGCTGCAAAAGATGATGTGATAGATGAATAGCCTGCCTCGACTACTCTAGGGAACAACTTGCAAACACTGTGGCACAACGTGGGTGAGTTTCCAACTCGTGAATAGTAAATAACATATCCAGGTAATCACTAGTATGCACGTACAACGCGAATCTAACATATGCAACTAATAGCAATAAAAGTCATATGAATGCAACAGTCATGAAGGTACACTAGCAAGTACAACTAACACATAAATCAATAATAATATAACAATCTGTATGCAACAATCATGTAAGGTACTCTATCAGGTACTACTAATACATGAAGCGATGATATGACAATGTATATATGCAACATCCATGAAAGGTACGCTAGCAGGTACAACTAACACATGAAGCAATGCATATAAAATAAAGGTATGTAAATACAACAGTCTTGAAAGGTACTCTATCAGGTACTACTAATACATAAAGTAGTGCATAAGCAATAAATGTGGATTATGGGGTGAAACATGTCATTTCCACGGAATCCTAACATCGTGGTAGGACCGAAGTCCATCAAGACAATCCAAATCCCAAATCAGCCTCCAAATTAGCTCTCATATCATATAAGTCTCACAAATCCTGAATATACAATATCAAGTAAATCTCATATATCCTGAAAGTACAAAATCAAGTAAATCTCACATATCCTTAATCCAATATCAAGTGAATCTCAAATAACCTAAGTATATTTGCATGAATAATTATGATGAAGTATATGAATATATATGTATACATATATATTAGCGTCCCATTCCACTAATATATATATATATATATATATATATATATAACAACATCCCATTCCACTGTTATATATACTTAGGAGTAAAATTATCATGAAAACCTGTGCCAAGCATCGACACATAAAGGCTGATCTATCAGGTGCTGTCACCACCACTGGCATCCTGATAAGTACGAATCATACGCTATACCGAAAGCTCGAGTGCCTAGCTCTGACCCTCGCCTCTCGACGTATCCATACATACATGACTCCCGTCAGTATCACCACGATAATCGCCGAGTCATAGGTACTGTCACCGGAAGGTATGGTTCCCCTGTTAGGCTCAATCGGCAAGGTCCTTCAATCGTCTTGCCCCGGGGTACCTCCGGGCCCCACCATGTACCCTCATACGGCCCCTGACTCCTCCTCGCATCTGGTATATATATCAGAACCGATAAAACTCATGGTGGCTGCTGAAATATCATATCTAGAGAAACCGGGTTTTTCAAATAATGCATAATTTCATGAAACCGCCACGGTCCTCAAATCCAGAAAACAACATGAAAAATCCATATCTCAATGCGAAAGTCCATGAATAAAATATACGCAACATAAAACTGTAATGTAAGCATATAATGGAAAAGACGCTAATTAACTGCAACAAGTTAATATAATATATCATGCGGTTCCTAATTTCTCCAATTCTACATAACATCAAATAAAGGTAAACATGTAGCTATAGCCAGATATATGTGTAAATATAAAGGTATAGCAAGGTATATGTATCTACTCATCAGTAATAATGTAATATACCCTCCGGGTATAAGTGAAGTATGTATGCCAGGTATACATGTAGCTATGTCATTATGTGTGTATGTACATATCGCTAATGGTACAATACCCTATAGATATACAAGTAACTACCATGTAAGCATGTCAAGGCATATGTGTAAGCATGTAGGTATACAGGTATGTTATATGTCATATGCATAAAGAAATATGGATCAATGTCTCAATGTCCCTAACCAAACAATATCATATAGGTATGTGTGTTATGCGTGTCATGGCAATTATTGACGGTGTGTGTGGCATACAATCAGTGCAACATGAGCCATCAATAATAGTGCAATGTCCTAAAGGTACAAGTCCAAGCACAACAAATAACTAAGTAATAAAGTGTATGCGCAACTCTATATATGAAATAGAATATGCGACAATTCATAACATCTCTAGCCCAGACGCATAACGCCATGCGGGAGATTCCCCTGTAGAAGTTAAATTTACTCACCAACGCTCCTGGCTAAGTAAAGCTTACCACTCTCTTTCTCCTGTTCGCAGCGCCCGAAGTACCCGCCTGCGATCCTGAACACATATAACAATAAAGCAAGCGTATATAAGCAATCGACCAAAAATACGTACAACTATGTTTAACCGACGCACCAACTCCAAACATACTCTCGAGTGTCCGTTTAGCGGCTAACGTGCATAGCGACACTACTGTAACATTTTCAAAAATATAAAATATTAATTTTGGGAATTTTTATTATTTAATATTATTTTATTGATTATTTTAATATTAAATGCAAATAAATAGGAAAAATGTTAGAAAAATTATGAAAATTATGGAAAAATTCTAAAATAGGGTAAATTAGTGAATTATGACATTTTTAAGTTTTTGTGATTAATTTGACACTAATTTAGTGCTAATCGCGATTAAAATCGCTAATCTGGTTTTTTGGCAATTTTGTGCAAAACTTGCACATATCACATTTTCTACACTTGTGCATTTTTCTTGCCATGATTTATCATTTGGGTTACTATTCTTGTAAGAAGGTTAGGGATTTAAAAGAAAAGAAAAAGAAAAAGAAATTAGAATGGAGTTGGTGAGAGAGGGTATGGGCATCTTTGACAAAGCCTTAGCCATTGTTTTCCCTTCATTTTTTTCCCTCCCACTTCCTTCCCTTGCTGCTGCTACCTCTTCCTCATCATTCTTCCCCTCTTCAACTCCTCTTTTCATCTCAAAAACAACCTCAAAACCATATATCGGTTTCATTAAAAATGTGCACAAGCTTGAGATCTACAAGATGGACTAAGAAAGCATGGATTTTGGCCACTAGGGGCAACTCAAGAAAATTCTTGAGTTGCCAATTGAGGTAATTTCTGAACCATTAGACTAATTGTAGCATTTCCTATAACCCCATGTTAAGATTATATCGATATTGTGTGATATTATGGACTTGATGAAAACCTAGTTAGGGTTTGAGAGAAACTTGAGTTGTAATGTGAAATTGAGCTCAGTAGAGGACTTGTAAACACCCTAGTGCATGAATTGGAACCCAAAACCTGAAGCTAGAACCAGAAATACGGATTTTAGAAACCGATATCGGGGAAATTGCGTAATCTGTGCAGGTTAACTTGAATCTGCTATCACCCCGAGACTCCTAAAATAATATTGAGTGGACAGTGAGATGTGCAGGCACAATAGAGGCAACACCCCAAACCCTAGCCCCCAACTCCATTTCCCGGCCGCCAATTTCTCCCATTTGGCTGCCAATTGCGGCCTGGGTCCCACCTTTTTGTCTCGTTTTGGTTCTGTAGCTTCTACATTGTTAGTTTAGGCCCCTGGTATATATAGATTTGTATAAACTGATCTAGGGTAAAATCTGGAACACATTTCATGAGTTGCTGTTTTGGACTTTAGTTTCCGTATTCCGTATTTTCATTTCTGCATTGGTGTGTTTCGTTTTGTCTCGACTATTTGGCGTTTATACGACGATGTAGAGGATTTATATGTGGTTTTGAAGGCGTGCCATAGGTTCTCACCTATAGGCCCCCTTATCGTATCGTTTTGGATTTCATGCGCCGTTTTAGCTTGGATTTGGTTTTAATGCGCATATGCGATATTTGATGTGTAGGTACCCATGAAGACCTCGGACGACAAGCGAATACGTGGTGACGTCCGCAAATGATGATGCAAGTGAGTAGATTATATCTACAGGGGGAAGTCGGGTGGATGACGTATAGCACCCCCGCAGTCCGTAGTTAGTATATACATATAGTAGATGTGTGATAGTTTTAGTGTGTTGTAGCTTTGTGTTAGAAGTATTATGGATAGTATAGGGTAGAAGTGACTAGTGTAGTTCATAGTCGCGAACCCTAGGATAGAACTTACACCTACACACACACCCTTGCATATTACTTGTACTTACACGGCGTTTGATGATATGGGATGATGTTGGTAATGAGTCGATGATGTGGGCTTGATGACGTGAGATCGGTGATTGGATACGATTCATTGTGGGATATGACTTGTGATCTCTTGCGGGCTTGGGATATGTGTTTACCCCGCATGCATACTTCACTGATGGTATCGTTTGGTGCTAGACATAGAGTAGTACCCCAGACTATGTGATCTGATGATAGTGATACCTGTTATGTGATGAGATAGAGAGATGTTGACCCGTACCCAGCTATTAGGATGCCGTACGATGATTACCGTACGAGCCGATATTGATGATAGATCCGCACTCATAACTCGAGGATGTCTTATGATATGACATTGAGGCGAGATCACCGACTATATACCTTGATATATGTATCGACTCAGATTTAGGCGGTTTCCATACCCCTCCAGACTTGCATGATACTTCGATCAGTAGTTGCATAGTAGATGTTAGATTAGACCAGAGTCATACCTATTTCAAAACTAACGAATCGGGAATATTGCAAGATAGGAAAAAGGGGATTCTACGGATATTTTCAAATGTGTAGAGTCTATTTTCTAAACACCGTAGCCCTTGTTTTACCAAAGACCCCGATTCGTCTTATTTCAAAAGGCAAGGTTGCATGATATAGCTTTCGAGTTAGATTCTTCACTATTGCGTTGATTATTCGATTGCACCTGTTCATACTATTTGCATGGCATTACTTGTGCTTATTGTTATATTACCATCATGCTGTTAGGACACCAGCACCATTATCGATGATGCGTATGTTCCACGTACACTGATTGCCGGCTCACACACTTCATCATCGATAATTGCTATGCCACTACACTGTAGTATTGCTGCATTCATGGTATGATTTCCGCATAACATATTGTACACATAGACCTGTACACAAATATATACGATTTTGACTTGATACTCACATTGATGCTTATATCACATCTGATCATCATATTGTAGCTCATTTCTATGTGACATGACTTGCTACTCACATTGATGCTTATATCACATCTGATCATCTTATTATAGCTCATTTATATGTGACATGACTTGATACTCACATTGATGCTTATATCACATCTGATCATCATATTGTAGCTCATTTCTATGTGACATGACTTGCTACTCACATTGATGCTTATATCACATCTGATCATCTTATTATAGCTCATTTATATGTGACATGACTTGATACTCACATTGATGCTTATATCACATCTGATCATCATATTGTAGCTCATTTCTATGTGACATGACTTGCTACTCACATTGATGCTTATATCACATCTGATCATCTTATTATAGCTCATTTATATGTGACATGACTTGATACTCACATTGATGCTTATATCACATCTGATCATCATATTGTAGCTCATTTCTATGTGACATGACTTGCTACTCACATTGATGCTTATATCACATCTGATCATCTTATTATAGCTCATTTATATGTGACATGACTTGATACTCACATTGATGCTTATATCACATCTGATCATCATATTGTAGCTCATTTCTATGTGACATGACTTGCTACTCACATTGATGCTTATATCACATCTGATCATCTTATTATAGCTCATTTATATGTGACATGACTTGATACTCACATTGATGCTTATATCACATCTGATCATCTTATTATAGCTCATTTATATGTGACATGACTTGATACTCACATTGATGCTTATATCACATCTGATCATCTTATTATAGCTCATTTATATGTGACATGACTTGATACTCACATTGATGCTTATATCACATCTGATCATCATATTGTAGCTCATTTATATGTGACATGACTTGCTACTCACATTGATGCTTATATCACACCTGATCATTATATTGTAGCTCATCTATATGTGACTTGACATGATGTTTATGTTTGACGCACATATCATATCAGATTAGTGACTTACATTTTGGTTTGGATTATATGTGATTTCTGGATTTGGGAACCGTGGCTATTTCAAATATGTAATCATTTAAAAACCCGGTTCCTTTGATATGATATTTCGGTGCGTCCACCATGTGTTTTCTCGGTGCTAGAGATATATAAAAACCCGAATCGAGGAGGCGGTTGAGGCCGATTACGGGTACATGGTGGACCCGGTATGGTACCCCGGGGCGAGAACGGTTTCGCTGTGTGATAGACGGTGAGCCCGGCAGAGGGACTACTACCTACCGGTGATTGTACTTGAGCTCGGCGGATATCTGGAGGATTCCGACCGGAGCCCAGAGATGGATATGGGTTGACTCGTACTGCCGGGGGCCGAGGGCCGATACCGCAGACGGAGCCCCATATGATGAGGATTTACGTGTCGATGCTTGGCACGAGTTTCATGATGTTTTACCATGATTTGTTTACATCCTCATATTGCATACATGATGCTTATTGTCATTGGGTGATAGGTGGACGGGTTCCACGTATATACAGACATGGATCATATACAGACATGGATCATATACAGACATGGATCATATACAGACTGGATTTACACTTATCATACTTCTTTTGTATATATAACTGGGTATGAGGGCGCTGTTATATATACCCTTACACCAATATTAGTGGTATGGGACGCTAATATATGTGTATTGATATCATTGATACTGCATCATATTTACTTCTTGCAGACATACCTTATACTGATGACATGTTATTACCTGAGTACCTGGCACCACATACCTATTTAGATGTTACCTTGCCACCTTATTACACTCAGATGTACTCTTGTGGATTATATTACTGATTGTTGACTTAGGTTTATGTCTTGCATTCGGTTTCTGCTTGTAGATGTTTCTATTCACGAGTTGGCAACTCACCCCCGTTGTGCCACAGCTCTTGCAGGTTTTGCCGTACAGGTTTCATTGCGGCATTTCTGGCACACTTCTTTCTTGCGGGTGGCTTGCTTTTGGTAGGTGGATTCTTTCGCATCGAGAACCACCCTTGTATTCATTTTATTCATTGTATCTAGAATTTCCATCAACCAAAATATGTATTTTGTTTCAGACCTAGACTTTGGTGATGTATTATTCGACCTTAGAGTCGCGCTTAGTAGTATTGCGGTTTCTTTTTGCTTTGAGCTTTCTTTTGGGTGTGATCCTCGCCACTTGGCGTTGTATATTATTGTTGCATGTGTGGTTGTGACCGTCTATTGACGAAGAGCTAGCTCCCGCTTCGGGATGCCTTTATCATTGCATATATATTGTTATTCTTGTTTTACCCCATTCGGGGCCATTTTTACAAAAGAAATTCTGCCGAAATTTCTGGAAAAGATTGTACTGTTTTTAAAATGCACATTCGGCTTAGTTATTTAAAAACCTTGATTTTAAACATGTAGTTCTTTACTTATTCTTAAAAAGGGTTTTAGATTTCTAGGTTTTCGGCTTACTTAGTCGTGTTACGCCTGTAGGCGTTACGTGGTTAAGTGCCGGTCACGGGCCAAACTTTGGGTCGTGACAAAGTTGGTATCAGAGCGCTAGGTTGACCTTGGTTCGAGTCTGAGTTTGACTATGTGGAGCCTAGGGCGTTTATATATATATACGGAACTTAGGCTTGACCTTACGGAACTTAGACTTGGTCGAGGGGGTATTAGACCCGAACTTTCTTCGTATTAGGATGACCCTTGGTTGATGGAATAGGTGACTAAAGTAGAGTGACGTACCGTTGGTATGTTCCGCGGCATACTTACGACACGCCACTCCGCTTAAGGAACCTTAGGATGTGCATACTTTTCGAGATCAGTGATTCTCTTCATATCCAGGATTATACATCCATTTGAGATCCCCGATTCTATTAGTTCATGATCATATCTTCATTGATGTTGTTCCTTCCTATGATCATGTATCCACTTTGGATCTGTTGTTTCCTTCTTGTCATTGATGTGCTCTTTTGATACTCGATTGAGGTTCCTGTCACCATGGTTGAGCGCAGTTTGGGCTGCTGCTAGGGTTACGGCCGGTGTGAGCTCGTTTGGTACGGGGGCCGACCATTGTGTTTTCTGGTGACATGGGAATGTCTCGAGTTAGTATTGCTGATTGTGACCTCTAGTGGAGGCGAGTGCTTGGATTTGCACCGGATGATCGGGCCATTGTTAGAACTGCCAGTTGAAACAGGACTGTTGATGTACAGCATACCTCAGAGATTGTGATGTCGCCTACTGTGCAGACAGATGGACCGGCTGTTGCTGAGATCGACAGGATGTTGCTTTCGGAGCTTACGAGCTGAGATTGCCGGAGCTTTCAGGCAGATATGCGACAGATGATAGCTAGTCTACCCGATTTGAGAGACGAAGGTGATTCGTCCGATTTTGCGCCAGAGCGGGCCCAGTTGAGTTGAAGATTTCCAGTGTGGAGAGTCTTACTCAGATCTAGAGCAGACCGACTCAGAGATGACCGCTTATGTATTGCCTTTCCTGGAGGATTGAGGCGTTGTTCGGCGTACAGGCGTATGAACCAGTTGTTGCTGCAAATGATGAGATATCGCCCAGATGATTGGAGCTGTTGCAGCGTGAGCATATACTCAGAGAGATGATAGCGAGTCGCTAGTCACCTGAGGATGAATGACTGGGACATGTGGTTCGTTCGTTACCGATGCGAGGTCATCAGATAGATCGTTTCCAGCTAGAGATGATTTCACGCAGGTTCGTTGAGAGTCGATTGAGACGATCGAATGTCAGGAGCCTATTTTCCAAGTTTAAAGTATACGGAAAGACATGCAGGTGATTCTATGGACCCTCTAGAAGAATGAAACCCTAACTCGACTTAATGACCGTGTGACAGCCTTTGAACCTTAGGGTTTACGGCGGTTCCGCGGCGCCATTAGTGAGGCTTGGGTTTGCCCTTCTACGGCTGGACCACCGACGCTGTGGCATGTACTCGATACTATTAAACTGTACCCGAGATGTGAGTTCTTGGGGGATTATGAGGATCTGACGAGTCGATCGGATGGTTCGACATCTTTCGGGTATCGTGATGGGACACCGCTTGGGAGACTCCAGATGCGAGCGTAGCCGTCGGAGCGCAGTTCGTGTAGCCACGATGAGTTATGTCCGAATCAGTCGACATTTGAGCAGAGTGAAGAAAAGGGTTCGTACGAGATTTCGACGAGATGACGTCCCACTCCGCCGACATCAGAGATGTGATACGCACCCCGAGGCGTGGTATGTGGATAGATCTTCCAGAAAGAAGCGCGATGAGTATGTAGCCATTCCGGAATAAGCTTTAGCTTCAGCATTGGATGACGACTTCCGGGCAGTTCGGCAGGATTGAGATTTGAGAAAGGAACCTCGACAGGACCCTTCGGGAAACGATACGAGAAGACCTAGACCAGGAGCGGTCGTATTGCGCGCACCCAGCAGGCCAGAGTTCGGCATTGTCGATGAGGTAGTTGACCAGGATCGGATAAAGGAACTTACCCAGATGCGTTGCGAATTGATCAAGGACGGACGAGTGACGAGTATTCCTCCGATGGTTGAGATGTGTTCCCGAGGATTTGTTCGGCCTGACACCTTCCACAAAATGGTGAAGCTACAGAGTACGCAATTTCGAGTCCGTGCAAGAGACTTCAGATTGGCCGTGGCCGAGAACAGTGCAGTGCAAGGTGGCTTGGCGTGACGTCATGGTGGACGATGATAGAGACATGTGGAACCAGAGGTTCGTGTGAGACACTGACGAGCTGTCATTGCTTCCCGTCGAGACTAGAGAACTGATATGCTTATAGAGACGTTGGAATGTGACCAATTTCCAAGAAAAGGTTGTGCTGAGGACACAGATGTCTATCAAGCGAGAAGAGGTAGTACAAGAGAGCCAGCCTCTGTACAGATCGGCATAGGCATGATTGGAAGAGACCTTGAGCAGGATTCCTTCCAGGACATTGCTGCAATGATGTTTGCACCCAGGATCAGATGTGTGACGTGCATTCATAGAGCCAGAGGCCGACGCCAGTGATATGCTGCCTCATGAGTGGTCGTGAGGATTGACCGAGAGGTGACCAGAGAAGTGCCAGAACGGAATCGTCCCCGTTAGCACACCTGACAGGGCCGATGAGCCGATTGACTGTGAGATTGGTAGCCCACAGAGAAGATAAGGACCCAGAGAGTCAGAGGACGCCAGACCGTGAGCAAGAGGCATGTAGATATCCTGCGCTGCTAGCAGTGGATGCACTGACTCCTTCTCGACTTCGAAGGAGGAACTACCGACGACGGTATTTATGATTTGTGATTTTGTGATTCGATTATCACGTATCCGTCACTTTGGATTTCGGTATTTTGGGCGTTCTGTTTACATGATTTAGTTTTGATGACTGAGTTTCATGATATTGGTTTCATGCACCCACTGGATATTTATATATTTTGCGCTGAGTTATTACATTTGAGATATTGATTGAGATTTCATGCCTATCGTATTCAGTGATTTGATTTGCACTTCCAGCGTAGTTTTCATGCATCTTTAGTGTTTTGATATACGATTTTGGTGCACGCCAGATGCACTAAATCGGAATTCTTCGTGCATTTCATATGCACCTGATTTTTTCTGTCAGGCACACCCGTTGCCTACGACAGATGTTTCGTGCACACCCGTTGCACCTAGATATTGTTTTCTACACCTGTTTGACACATATATGGATTTTGATTCCTTGCGCACCAGACGCATAGGATATTCTTATATATGCATTTTGGGGATTGATTTCTAGTAGAGTAGTACTTTTTTTTTATGATATTCTCTATGTGTTGATGTTTTCGGAACCCCGACAAATGGATTATTACTGAAATTGTTTTAGTAGTGGGGGTTTAAATTTAAATTCGGGGACCGAATTTCTTTAAGGAGGGTAGATTGTAACATTTTCAAAAATATAAAATATTAATTTTGGGAATTTTTATTATTTAATATTATTTTATTGATTATTTTAATATTAAATGCAAATAAATAGGAAAAATGTTAGAAAAATTATGAAAATTATGGAAAAATTCTAAAATAGGGTAAATTAGTGAATTATGACATTTTTAAGTTTTTGTGATTAATTTGACACTAATTTAGTGCTAATCGCGATTAAAATCGCTAATCGGGTTTTTTGGCAATTTTGTGCAAAACTTGCACATATCACATTTTCTACACTTGTGCATTTTTCTTGCCATGATTTATCATTTGGGTTACTATTCTTGTAAGAAGGTTAGGGATTTAAAAGAAAAGAAAAAGAAAAAGAAATTAGAATGGAGTTGGTGAGAGAGGGTATGGGCATCTTTGACAAAGCCTTAGCCATTGTTTTCCCTTCATTTTTTTCCCTCCCACTTCCTTCCCTTGCTGCTGCTACCTCTTCCTCATCATTCTTCCCCTTTTCAACTCCTCTTTTCATCTCAAAAACAACCTCAAAACCATATATCGGTTTCATTAAAAATGTGCACAAGCTTGAGATCTACAAGATGGACTAAGAAAGCATGGATTTTGGCCACTAGGGGCAACTCAAGAAAATTCTTGAGTTGCCAATTGAGGTAATTTCTGAACCATTAGCCTAATTGTAGCATTTCCTATAACCCCATGTTAAGATTATATCGATATTGTGTGATATTATGGACTTGATGAAAACCTAGTTAGGGTTTGAGAGAAACTTGAGTTGTAATGTGAAATTGAGCTCAGTAGAGGACTTGTAAACACCCTAGTGCATGAATTGGAACCCAAAACCTGAAGCTAGAACCAGAAATACGGATTTTAGAAACCGATATCGGGGAAATTGCGTAATCTGTGCAGGTTAACTTGAATCTGCTATCACCCCGAGACTCCTAAAATAATATTGAGTGGACAGTGAGATGTGCAGGCACAATAGAGGCAACACCCCAAACCCTAGCCCCCAACTCCATTTCCCGGCCGCCAATTTCTCCCATTTGGCCGCCAATTGCGGCCTGGGTCCCACCTTTTTGTCTCGTTTTGGTTCTGTAGCTTCTACATTGTTAGTTTAGGCCCCTGGTATATATAGATTTGTATAAACTGATCTAGGGTAAAATCTGGAACACATTTCATGAGTTGCTGTTTTGGACTTTAGTTTCCGTATTCCGTATTTTCATTTCTGCATTGGTGTGTTTCGTTTTGTCTCGACTATTTGGCGTTTATACGACGATGTAGAGGATTTATATGTGGTTTTGAAGGCGTGCCATAGGTTCTCACCTATAGGCCCCCTTATCGTATCGTTTTGGATTTCATGCGCCGTTTTAGCTTGGATTTGGTTTTAATGCGCATATGCGATATTTGATGTGTAGGTACCCATGAAGACCTCGGACGACAAGCGAATACGTGGTGACGTCCGCAAATGATGATGCAGGTGAGTAGATTATATCTACAGGGGGAAGTCGGGTGGATGACGTATAGCACCCCCGCAGTCCGTAGTTAGTATATACATATAGTAGATGTGTGATAGTTTTAGTGTGTTGTAGCTTTGTGTTAGAAGTATTATGGATAGTATAGGGTAGAAGTGACTAGTGTAGTTCATAGTCGCGAACCCTAGGATAGAACTTACACCTACACACACACCCTTGCATATTACTTGTACTTACACGGCGTTTGATGATATGGGATGATGTTGGTAATGAGTCGATGATGTGGGCTTGATGACGTGAGATCGGTGATTGGATACGATTCATTGTGGGATATGACTTGTGATCTCTTGCGGGCTTGGGATATGTGTTTACCCCGCATGCATACTTCACTGATGGTATCGTTTGGTGCTAGACATAGAGTAGTACCCCAGACTATGTGATCTGATGATAGTGATACCTGTTATGTGATGAGATAGAGAGATGTTGACCCGTACCCAGCTATTAGGATGCCGTACGATGATTACCGTACGAGCCGATATTGATGATAGATCCGCACTCATAACTCGAGGATGTCTTATGATATGACATTGAGGCGAGATCACCGACTATATACCTTGATATATGTATCGACTCAGATTTAGGCGGTTTCCATACCCCTCCAGACTTGCATGATACTTCGATCAGTAGTTGCATAGTAGATGTTAGATTAGACCAGAGTCATACCTATTTCAAAACTAACGAATCGGGAATATTGCAAGATAGGAAAAAGGGGATTCTACGGATATTTTCAAATGTGTAGAGTCTATTTTCTAAACACCGTAGCCCTTGTTTTACCAAAGACCCCGATTCGTCTTATTTCAAAAGGCAAGGTTGCATGATATAGCTTTCGAGTTAGATTCTTCACTATTGCGTTGATTATTCGATTGCACCTGTTCATACTATTTGCATGGCATTACTTGTGCTTATTGTTATATTACCATCATGCTGTTAGGACACCAGCACCATTATCGATGATGCGTATGTTCCACGTACACTGATTGCCGGCTCACACACTTCATCATCGATAATTGCTATGCCACTACACTGTAGTATTGCTGCATTCATGGTATGATTTCCGCATAACATATTGTACACATAGACCTGTACACAAATATATACGATTTTGACTTGATACTCACATTGATGCTTATATCACATCTGATCATCATATTGTAGCTCATTTCTATGTGACATGACTTGCTACTCACATTGATGCTTATATCACATCTGATCATCTTATTATAGCTCATTTATATGTGACATGACTTGATACTCACATTGATGCTTATATCACATATTGTAGCTCATTTCTATGTGACATGACTTGCTACTCATATTGATGCTTATATCACATCTGATCATCTTATTATAGCTCATTTATATGTGACATGACTTGATACTCACATTGATGCTTATATCACATCTGATCATCATATTGTAGCTCATTTCTATGTGACATGACTTGCTACTCACATTGATGCTTATATCACATCTGATCATCTTATTATAGCTCATTTATATGTGACATGACTTGATACTCACATTGATGCTTATATCACATCTGATCATCATATTGTAGCTCATTTCTATGTGACATGACTTGCTACTCACATTGATGCTTATATCACATCTGATCATCTTATTATAGCTCATTTATATGTGACATGACTTGATACTCACATTGATGCTTATATCACATCTGATCATCTTATTATAGCTCATTTATATGTGACATGACTGATACTCACATTGATGCTTATATCACATCTGATCATCATATTGTAGCTCATTTCTATGTGACATGACTTGCTACTCACATTGATGCTTATATCACATCTGATCATCTTATTATAGCTCATTTATATGTGACATGACTTGATACTCACATTGATGCTTATATCACATCTGATCATCTTATTATAGCTCATTTATATGTGACATGACTTGATACTCACATTGATGCTTATATCACATCTGATCATCTTATTATAGCTCATTTATATGTGACATGACTTGATACTCACATTGATGCTTATATCACATCTGATCATCATATTGTAGCTCATTTATATGTGACATGACTTGCTACTCACATTATTGCTTATATCACACCTGATCATTATATTGTAGCTCATCTATATGTGACTTGACATGATGTTTATGTTTGACGCACATATCATATCAGATTAGTGACTTACATTTTGGTTTGGATTATATGTGATTTCTGGATTTGGGAACCGTGGCTATTTCAAATATGTAATCATTTAAAAACCCGGTTCCTTTGATATGATATTTCGGTGCGTCCACCATGTGTTTTCTCGGTGCTAGAGATATATAAAAACCCGAATCGAGGAGGCGGTTGAGGCCGATTACGGGTACATGGTGGACCCGGTATGGTACCCCGGGGCGAGAACGGTTTCGCTGTGTGATAGACGGTGAGCCCGGCAGAGGGACTACTACCTACCGGTGATTGTACTTGAGCTCGGCGGATATCTGGAGGATTCCGACCGGAGCCCAGAGATGGATATGGGTTGACTCGTACTGCCGGGGCCGAGGGTCGATACCGCAGACGGAGCCCCATATGATGAGGATTTACGTGTCGATGCTTGGCACGAGTTTCATGATGTTTTACCATGATTTGTTTACATCCTCATATTGCATACATGATGCTTATTGTCATTGGGTGACAGGTGGACGGGTTCCACGTATATACAGACATGGATCATATACAGACATGGATCATATACAGACATGGATCATATACAGACTGGATTTACACTTATCATACTTCTTTTGTATATATAACTGGGTATGAGGGCGCTGTTATATATACCCTTACACCAATATTAGTGGTATGGGACGCTAATATATGTGTATTGATATCATTGATACTGCATCATATTTACTTCTTGCAGACATACCTTATACTGATGACATGTTATTACCTGAGTACCTGGCACCACATACCTATTTAGATGTTACCTTGCCACCTTATTACACTCAGATGTACTCTTGTGGATTATATTACTGATTGTTGACTTAGGTTTATGTCTTGCATTCTGTTTCTGCTTGTAGATGTTTCTATTCACGAGTTGGCAACTCACCCCCGTTGTGCCACAGCTCTTGCAGGTTTTGCCGTACAGGTTTCATTGCGGCATTTCTGGCACACTTCTTTCTTGCGGGTGGCTTGCTTTTGGTAGGTGGATTCTTTCGCATCGAGAACCACCCTTGCATTCATTTTATTCATTGTATCTAGAATTTCCATCAACCAAAATATGTATTTTGTTTCAGACCTAGACTTTGGTGATGTATTATTCGACCTTAGAGTCGCGCTTAGTAGTATTGCGGTTTCTTTTTGCTTTGAGCTTTCTTTTGGGTGTGATCCTCGCCACTTGGCGTTGTATATTATTGTTGCATGTGTGGTTGTGACCGTCTATTGATGAAGAGCTAGCTCCCGCTTGGGGATGCCTTTATCATTGCATATATATTGTTATTCTTGTTTTACCCCATTCGGGGCCATTTTTACAAAAGAAATTCTGCCGAAATTTCTGGAAAAGATTGTACTGTTTTTAAAATGCACATTCGGCTTAGTTATTTAAAAACCTTGATTTTAAACATGTAGTTCTTTACTTATTCTTAAAAAGGGTTTTAGATTTCTGGGTTTTCGGCTTACTTAGTCGTGTTACGCCTGTAGGCGTTACGTGGTTAAGTGCCGGTCACGGGCCAAACTTTGGGTCGTGACAACTACGAAACGAACTCAAGAGCAAAAGCTACACAAAGTCATAAATGACATCGGCACGACCCTAGATAGGAACGCAAAGCGACACAACTACCAAGCCTAGACCCTGATCATACCGATCGCGCATTCAAAAATAATAATAAACGGGGAATCTAATATAAATAACGTCGCAACGTCAAAAAAACCCACGCCTAAAACTCTCCGAATTCTAGTAAGCAGCATATATCATTTTAACACAAAACTATAAGTTTTTACCAAAACTAGAATTTGCAAACATCACTAATTAGCAAGATTAAACCATACAAACCCTTTCTAGAATTTAATCTTACTTAATTAAGATTTAGTAAAAGTATATTTTGTAATTAAGCTAATTTGGTAATTAGGAAAATAGCATTTAACAAACTAGCAAACTTGGTTAAGTTTTCCTAATCTCCAATTAACCTTTAACACTTCATAAATTTTAAAATCTAACTTGAACTTTATTAAAACTGCAATGAATGAATTAAACATTAAATTAAAGCTATAATTAAACAATTAAATAGCTAGCTTATGATTTAAACATAACAATTAAGGATTAGGGTTAGGGTTTTATACCTCACAAAAGATCAAAATCAAGCAACTAGAAATCCAAAGTTATCCTCCAAAATCCTCACTAGAATGAAAATCCAAGCTTGATTGAAGAAGAAAAATGATGGGTTTTGATTGTATTTGAGTTTGGATGAATAAATTAGGTTTTTTCATGAATTTTTCAAGCTTAAATGAGTTGAAATGGGGGGAGAAAAGAAAAGGGCAGCCAAGGAAAGAGGGGGGGCGGCAAATATGGGGGGGGGGGGGGGGTATTTTGTGGAAATTGTGGAGAAGTTTCTCGCAAAAAAATCATTTAATGCACATTTAATGCAAATGCGACCTGTTCTTTTATTTCTTTTCTTTTTAAAATTAATTCTATTTGCTCACAAAATATTTAGATATTAGAAGAGAAGGTTTAACAAAATATCTAGTGATTAGATTAGTATAAAACTACATTAGTAGTAATTAACCCAAGCCAAAAAGTAATTACCACAAATAAAGTGCACAAATAAAGCATTAAAATAATATTCAATTAGGGGAAAATTCTATTTGAACAAAAACTTCCAATTTACCCCCAAAGCCTGCGCACTAGCTTTATTCTTACTAAACTAGGTGCCGTGAGGTCTATACAGACATTTGATCAGAATAGGGTTAAAACGGAAAACACCGACTATTTTACCCTAAAAACGGAAAATTCGCAAAACGATTTCTAAATCGTTACAATCTTCCCCCCTTAAAGAAATTCGGTCCCCGAATTTAAAATTCTCACAAAGCATACCTTCAAAGAGATGAGTACAAAAACTCTCAAATCTAGCTCGCAGCCTCCCAAGTTATCGCCTCACTATACGGCTACGCCAAAAAACTTTCACAAATTGCAAGACCCTTGACTGAAGTCTCTCCACCCGCCGATCCACTAAAACTATCGGCTGATGGTGGATAAAAGATCGCATCAAAAGAATGGTCTGGTGCTGAATCATGTGTGAAAGTTCATGAAGGTATTTGTAATGTATCGACACAAGGAAAACGGGTGAATACTCAATAATCTGGGCGAAAGTGCCAAATTATAGGCAACGGAACTAACCCGCTTTAAGAATCTCAAAAGGACCTAAAATCCTGGGATAAGTTTCGCAAAACTTAACACGTCATTCATCGGGAAAATCCGTAGAAATACATGATCTCCCACTGCGAACTCAAGTCTGCGACCACCACGGTCGGCATAAGACCTCTGTCTGCACTGGGCTGTCCTCATCCTGACCTGAACCAACTGGATCATCTCTGAAGTCTCTAGACTAGCTGGGGTCCAAAAATCCTACTCTCGCAGAGTCAGAGAAACAGACTGTCGATCGACACGACCTACAAACAAAACCTAAAGGTTGCCAATTGCAGTGTCTCCTGATAACAGCTATCGAAGGAGAATCCTAACAATGGCAGGTGACGATCCCAACTGCTGACAACAATTAGTACGTATGCTCAAGCATATCCTCCAGAGTCTGTATAGTCCATTCTGTCTAACCATCAGCCAACGGATGGAAAGTGGAGCTAAAGCACAACCGGTACCCAAGGCTTCCTGAAGCTACAGCCCAAGACGGCAAGCGGACAGGGTGCCTCCATTGGATACAACACATGAAGGAACTCCGTGCAAACGCACAAACTTAATAAAGAACAACTGAGAAAACTGAGTATAACTGGACAACAAAAACCCAAATGGAGTCACACCCTGTCTAAACCTGGTTAGATACCACAACGATATTCATGGAGATCTGATCACATTCCCACTCTGAAACGGTTAAAGGTTGCAACTCTCCAGCCGGTCTCAAGTGCTCAACTTTAACTCACAACAAGACATACATCTTGAAACGAAATCCGAAACTTCCTTCTTCATCCCTGCACACCCGGTACTATCTTACAAGTCACGTCACATATTGGTGGACTTGAATGAACACAGAAAGCCGACTGATGTGCCTGCTCTAGAATTTCGCGTCTCTACCCATCAGTAATAGGTACACACAAATGCGTCCCTAAACGTAGCACACCCTAGTAACAAATCGAGGACTCCGAATCATTACCCAGCCGAGTATGCTCAAGAATCTCTGACGAACGGGCATCGACGGGCTGTGCCTCGCGAAAGCGATTAAGGAAAAGTGGTCGGGCGCGGACATGAGCAAGCTGTCCCCTCAGTAGAGGCGAACATAAACTGTACTCAACGATCGCACAAGAACTATAAATCTACAGAAGACTGTCTCAACAATCTAAACCCGCTGCAGGAAGATGTACATTAAGCTCTGGTAGTCCGTGAAAATCTGACACGAATCTCCGAACAAGTAGTGTCTCTAAATCTCCAACGCACGACCACCGCGGCCATCTCCAGATCAGGAGTGGGATATCCTGCTCATACTTCCTCCAACTGTAGGGAAGCATAAGTGATAACTCTTTAGTGTCACATCAGTACACAATCGAGCCCCACTGACGAAACATCATAGTTAAACAACAAAGTCGCCCGAACAAAAAAGCAAAGAAAGAACTGGTGCAGTTGTCAACCGAGTCTTCAATTGCTGAAAACTCCGCACGCATGTCAGCCCAAAGAAAAAGAACCTCCTTTCCGGTCAATTCAGTCAACGGTGCAGCGATACACTAGCAATCCTACATGAAACGGCGGTAAAATCCTACTAATCCCAAAAATCTACGGACCTTCGTCCCGTACATAAGTCAGGGCCAAAGCTGTACAGCCTCGATCTTCCTCGGGACAATACAAAAACCGTCTCCCGTAACTACAAGACCTAGGAGTCAACACAATCAAGCCTGAAGGAACACTCCAAGAAGTTAGCAAACAGCTGGTGCTCTCCCAGTATCTGCAGAACAAATCCTCAAGTGCTGCTCACGTTCCTCACGACTCTTGGAATAGACCAGAATGTCATCAATGACACAACAATAAACTGGTCGATGAACGGCCTGAAGAAATCTGGTTCATCACATCCACAAATGTTGTTAGGGCATTGGTGAGTCCAATGACACCTCCAAAATACATAAAGCCCGTAACGCACATAAAAACAGTATTCGGAGTGTCATCAGTCCAAACCCGCAACAATGATGACCTGATCCCAAACAAACTTAGAAAAAGTCTCGCACTCTGGAGAAGATCGAAGAAATCGTCAATGCAAGGTAAAGGATACCTATCTGCACCGTAAGCTGGTTCAATGGACGATCCATCAATACACAACCTCATACTGCCGTCCTTCTCCTTAACGAATAGAAATAGGAGCTCCTCAAAGCAAAACACTCTGACGCAACAAGCCCCCTACCAAACAACTCTGCAGCTGATCCTTAAGCTCCCTAAGCTTCGCCGGCTCACCTGGAACAACGTCGGAAAACTCTCGCATGATAGGAACCCGGTCCAACAATCCCACTGTGGCTCCGGTATCACAAATGAACGCCAAGAATCCTCGACATCCTCTCCTCAAAAGCCGACTAGCGAAAAAGGCTGAATTCAAGCTGTGAGAGGCGGCACCACTGTCCTCCCATGCACAACAAGAACTGACTCACCGGGAAAACAAAACCTGACTGTTTTCTCGCGGCAGTCTACAGACGCCAAGCATGTAGCTAACCAGTCCGTGCCCAGGAGAACGTCAAATCCAATATCACTAGAAGGATCAAAACGATGGACAAATCTCTATCTCCTATCTGATTGGCACACGACTGAAATACGTGTCGCGCAACAAAAGAATCGCTGACAGAAGTTAACACAACAACGGCTAATCAAGCTAACACGACTCTCGTCCCAACCACGGCACAAAGTGTGTAAAACAAACAAGTACATCTAAAGAACATACGAATTTAGAATACCTGAAAAATCTGTATTGGACGCCTGCGCGTCCCGATGAGTAGAAGCAAACTCTCGTGTCTTCCCTCTACCCGCAACTGGCTGAAATCCTCTTCTGCTAACCTGTCCCCTCTGAGCGAACCCTTCGTGACTACGACCTCTCCGAGGACGAGTCTGACGTGGTGCTAAGGAACAATTCCTAAAGAGGTGATAAAGGCTCCCGCACCAGAAACATCCACGCGATGACTGCTAACCCTCCTGGGGATGAGAGCTGAACGATTGTCCTCGTCCTAAGCCTCTGCTACTCCCGCGACGGTCACGAAATCTGTCTCGGCGACTATGCCTCTATCTTTGGGCTGGTACACCGGTACGAGTCCTCCACTGTTCCGGAACTCCCAAAGTATCTGGAAGACGTGCCTCATCAACTGGGGCTGCATCCACTGGTGCTATGTAGGTGGCGGAATGTTGTGTACTGACCGCATGGAACAACTGGGTAATAGGGGTGACAACCTCCTGTCGCTGCGCTCGAATGGCCTCAACCAATAAACTCATCGTCTGGCGCCTGTCCTGCATATCTGCCACAAGCCTAGCGAGATGATCTGTCGAAGGCGGATCCATCTGCTCCTTTGCAACGAGCGTGCTATCCTTGTCAGTTCTCGTCCCACCCGAGTCAACTCTGATCTCAGCCCTCGCTGCATCACTCTGAGTCTCCATAGTCATCGGCGGCAAAGGCTAAAAATGGAAATAAGATTCGATAAGAACACGGAAATCGAATCATAAGGATATGAATCATCAAGGAAGGAATTTCAAGCAATTTCTACTTAGGTCACTTTTGGCGGAGTATCGCATCGTGAGTATGCCGCGGACATACACACACTAAGTTACTCTCCTTAAGCTACCTACTCCATTATACCAAGGTCATCCTACACTCCGGAAGGTAAAACCTAGCGCTCTGATACCTACTTTGTCACGACCCGAAATTGGCACGTGACGGCCCTTAAACTACGCAACGTCTACAGGCGTAACGCAATTTAAGTAAGCCGAAAACCCAGCAATCTAAACCATCAAAAGTAGTAAGAAATAATAGCATTTTCAAAACTTTTGAAATCTCAACCCAAATTCTTTAAAAGTCCAACTTTTCTTCCTTTAAAATTTTAGCAGCACCTTCTTTGTAAAAACCAGCCCCAAAAATGGGTACAACATAAATATAAGTAAAGCATCCCCAACCGGAGCAAATCCACACCCAACGGAGGAAAACAACCACCACAATAGATATACGACGCCGTAGCGAAGAAATAAAAGACGATAGAAGTAAAACTGCATAAAAGACCTCCAAGTCACAAAATAATACACAATATCGTCCTCACATCAAGTCTCTAAGTCATACAAGATAATGGTAGAAGGAGAGTACATGGATACAACGAATATACAATAAACAACCTTGGATAACCGTAAAACCCACCTAAGCAAAACTGCACACTGTGAGCCGAAGCGGTATCCGCTGCAAAAGATGATGTGATAGATGAATAGCCTGCCTCGACTACTCTAGGGAACAACCTGCAAACACTGTGGCACAACGGGGGTGAGTTTCCAACTCGTGAATAGTAAATAAAATATGCAGGTAATCGCAAGTATGGACGTACAGCGCGAATCTAACATATGCAACTAATAGCAATAAAAGTCATATGAATGCAACAATCATAAAGGTACACTAGTAGGTACAACTAATACATAAAGCAATAATAATATGACAATCTGTATGCAACAATCAAGTAAGGTACTCTATCATGTACTACTAATACATGAAGCGATGATATGATAATGTATATATGCTACAGCCATGAAAGGTATGCTAGCAGGTACAACTAACACATGAAACAATGCATATAAAATAAAGGTATGTAAATGCAACAGTCATGAAAGGTAGTCTATCAGGTACTACTAATACATGAAGCAGTGCATAAACAACAAATGTAGAGTATGGGGTAAAAGATGTCATTTCCACGGAATCCTGACTTCGTGGTAGGACCGATGTCCATCTAGACAAACCAAATCCCAATTCCAAATCAGCCCCCAAATTGGTTCTCATATCATATAAGTCTCATAAATCCTGAATGTACAATATCAAGTAAATATCATATATCCTGAAAGTACAAAATCAAGTAAATCTCACATATCCTGAATCCAACATCAAGTGAATCTCATATATATCTTGTATCCAATATCAAATGAATCTTAAATATCCAGAGTCCAATATCAAGTGAATCTCAAATAACCTAAGTATATTTGCATGAATAATTATGATGAAGTATATGAATTTATATGTATAAATATATATTAGCGTCCCATTCCACTAATATATATATATATATATATATATAACAGCGTCCCATTCCACTGTTATATATACTTAGGAGTAAAAATATCATGAAAACCTGTACCAAGCATCGACACATAAAGGCTGATCTATCTGGTGCTGTCACCACGACTGGCACCCTGATAGGTACGTATCATATGCTATACCAAAAGCTCGAGTGCCTAGCTCTGACCCTCGCCTCTCGACGTATCCATACATACATGACTCCAGTCGGTATCCCCACGATAACCGCCGAGTCATAGGTACTGTCACCGGAAGGTATGGTTCCCCTGTCATGCTCAATCGGCAAGGCCCTTCAATCGTCTTGCCCTGGGGTACCTCTGGGCCCCACCATGTACCTTCATACGGCCCCCGACTCCTCCTCGCTTGCGGTATATGTATATCAGAAACGATAAAACTCATGGTGGCTACTGAAATATCATATCAAGAGAAACCGGGTTTTTAAAATAATGCATAATTTCATGAAACTACCATGGTCCTCAAATCCAGAAAAGATCATGAAAAATCCATATCTCAATGCGAAAATCCATGAATATAATATATGCAACATAAAACTGTAATGTAAGCATATAAAGGAAAAAGCCGCTAATTAACTACAAGTTAATATAATATATCTTGCGGTTCCTAATTTCTCCAATTCTACATAACATCAACTAAAGATAAACATGTAACTATAGCCAGATATATGTGTAAATATAAAGGTATAGCAAGGTATATGTATCTACCTATCAGTAATTATATAATATATCCTCCTGATATAAGTGAAGTATGAATGCAAGGTATACATGTACCTATGTCATTATGTGTGTATGTACATATCGCTAATGGTACAATACCCTATAGATATAAAGGTAACTAGCATGTAAGTATGTCAAGGCATAAGTGTAAGCATGTAGGTATACAGGTATGCTATATGTCATATGCATAAAGAAATATGAATCAATGTCTCAATGTCCCGAATCAAACAATATCATATAGGTATGTGTGTTATGCGTGTCATGGCAATTATTGACGGTGTGTGTGGCATACAATCAGTGCTCGTGCAAAATGAGCCGTCAATAATAGTGCAGTGTTCTAAAGGTACAAGTCCAAGGACAACAAATAACTAAGCAATAAGGTGTATGCGCAACTCTATATATGAAATAGAATATGCGACAATTCATAACATCTCTAGCCCAGACGCATAACGCCATGCGGGCGATTCCCCTGTAGATGTTAAATCTACTCACCAACGCTCCTGGATAAGTAAAACCTACCACTCGCTTTCCCCTGTTCGCAACGCCCGAAGTTCCCGCCTGCGATCCTGAACACATATAACAATAAAGCAAGCGTATATAAGCAATCGACCAAAAATACGTACAACTACGTTTAACCGATGCACCAACTCCAAACATACTCTCGAGTGTCTGTTTAACGGCTAACGTGCGTAGCGACACTACGAAACGAACTCAAAAGCAAAAACTACACAATGTCACGAAGGATATCGGCACGACCCTAGCTAGGAATGCAAAGCGACACAACTAACAAGTCTATACCCTGATCGTACCGATCGCGCATTCAAAACACAATAATAAATGGGGAATCTAATATAAATAACGTCGCAACGTAAAAAGAAAACCCACGCCTAAAACTTACCGAAATCTAGTAAGCAGCATATATCATTTTAGCACCAAACTACAAGTTTTTACCAAAACTAGAATTTGCAAACATCACTAATTTGCAAGATTAAACAATACAAACCCTTTCTGGAATTTTAATCTCACTTAATTAAGATTTAGTAAAAGTCTAGTTTGTAATTAAGCTAATTAGGTAATTAGGAAAATTACATTTAACAAACTAGCAAACTAGGTTAAGTTTTCCTAATCTCCAATTAACCTTTAACACTTCATAAATTTTAAATCCTAAATTGAACTTTATTAAAATTACAATGAATGAATTAAACATGAAATTAAAGCTATAATTAAACAATTAAATAGCTAGCTTATGATTTAAACATAACAATTAAGGATTAGGGTTAGGGTTTTATACCTCACAAAAGATCAAAATCAAGCAACTAGAAATCCAAAGTTAGCCTCCAAAATCCTCACTAAAATGAAGATCCAAGCTTGATTGAAGAAGAAAAATGATGGGTTTTGATTATATTTGAGTTTGGATGAATAAATTAGGATTTTTCATGAATTTTTCAAGCTTAAAAGAGTTGAAATGGGGGGGAGAAAAGAAAAGGGTAGCCAAGGAAAGAGAGGGGCCGGCCAATATGGAGGGGGGTTATTTTGTGGGAATTGTGGAGAAGTTTCTAGCAAAAAAATCATTTAATGCAAATGCAACCTTTTCTTTTATTTCGTTTCTTTTTAAAATTAATTCCATTTTCTCACAAAATATCTAGATATTAGAAGAGAAGGTTTAACAAAATATCTAGTGATTATTAGCATAAAACCACATTAGTAGTAATTAACCCAGGCCAAAAAGTAATTACCACTAATAAAATGCACAAATAAAGCATTAAAATAATATTTAATTATGGAAAAATTCTATTTGAACCAAATCTTCTCATTGACCCCCAAAGCCCGCGCACTAGTTTTATTCTAACTAAACTAGGTGCCATGAGGACAATACAGAAGTTTGATCACAATCGGGTTAAAACGGAAAACACTGACTATTTTACCCTAAAAACGGAAAATTCGCAAAACGATTTCTAAAACGTTACAAAATTTCAACACTTGAAATTCCCGATATTCTTTTACCCCTAACGTCCGATGACCTTGACGAAAGCCAACAAATCATAGTCCGCTAGTCAACTTCATCCCGTACATTTCATGATTGAATTAAACCGACCCGCACGACCCTTGACGAAAGCCAACAAAGCCGTATGACTACCCTAATTCAATCGCATCTCATGGTTTAGCAGATAAGCACTAATTAGCTACCGCACACTACGCCTTGACTAAAGCCAACAAACGTAGCACGAATACTAAATTTTACTTATATGAAATGTCGGAGGGCTACGCAGGTTTTTAAGAAAACCATGAGCGTAATTAACTTGATATAGTGTTAGAAACAAGTGATTTTTGAAAAGGAGTGTTTTTCAGGCTTTTTACTAGTTTTACTAAAGAGGTCACTCCCGGTGAAGGGATCTCGGCTCTTTCCTTATCGAATAAGGTGCAGGATATTTCACAAATACCGCTATGCAAAGCAAGAACTAAAAGAATCAATCAAAAACAAAACCGAATGGGTTGTAGCATCTGCTAGGTTTTGCTAAAGAGGTCACTCCCGGTGAAGGGATCTCGGGTCTTTCCTCATCGAATGAGATGCTGGATATTCTACAAGGAATACCGCTATGCAAAGTAAAAAACTAGAGCTACCCTTTTTTGAAAATTTGATTCTACAACATGTTTTAGGTTTCTTTTCTTTTCATTAATCTCATTAATGAAATCCCATCATTTATTCTTCCTAAGCATCATAGAAGAAACGAAAATACAACGTACGCTTATGCCATCCGCATTCGCCACAGTGTCCCGTTATGCACCGTTAGGTTACTTAACTAACAGCATACCGGGACGGGACAAGCGCGGGTGAAAAACATAAGCAACGTCTACTATATATCTCATATATAATGTATATCCATTCGTCTCAGAATCCACAGTGATCATATCACAAAGCAGCAGAAGAAACATATGAAATATTGGATATACTAGGAGGTCCGTGTTTTATTTTGAGCCTTTATAAAACACGGATTCCACGGTCGCGATGAATAGCCAAACCCACATCCCTATACCCCTACGAGAGCAGCAAGCAACCCTATCAATTCTAGAGTTAGGAGACCCGGACTCGACTCCTCGAGTTGGTCTCCCACTGGATTTAGAACCCGGTTACTTGTGCTCCCCTCCTTGGGTCTATCCTAATGCGAAAAGGTAAATAATATACAAAAATAGTGACATCATCCTCAACCCGGAAGTGCCCCAATAAAAGAATATTACATACATTGAATTTTACATGAATGAAAATAAAAAATCTCATCTCACATAAAAAAAAACCCGGCTATTCAAAACACGACGATCCAATATAACACATAACATCACATGTCATCAACGTAAGTAAATATACGTATCCTAATTGTCGTTGACATATAGCAACGAAACCGACGATACATCACATATTACACTTACGGTCACAGAAAAGAAAATGTCAAACTACAACATTTGGAATCCATAACAACCTTAGACATCATAAACCCAAAATATCATATACTTTGGATTTCATGCCTAATTATATGAATTCCACATATTGTATCACATTCCACAAAAATAGCTAGACGATGTTAAACATTCCGATCGAATCAACAAACACCTACAATTACCCAATAAGCTCAACACTTGAGAATAGTTTAAAAGTATCCATCACATGCCACAGTACCAATGAACCAGCCGTAGAAGGGCCAACCAATGCCTCCCCTGTGGCACCGCTGATCCACCACAAACCCTAGGGTTCGTGGTGGTTCTGACGGTCACAGAATCGAGTTAAGGTTTCATTCTTCTAGAGGGTTCATCGAATAACTTGCACGATATTTGAATGTTTCAAACTTGGAAAAAATTCAACTATTGAAAAATTTCCAGCAAGGGTCAAAGTGGGTATCCGATATCCGTTCAAACATTTTAACACCGTCTAAACAGCCCGAAATACTGCTAGAATTATGACTACGAAACACTCTTAGTTGCCTTTATAGTAAATCAACATCTCATGCAAATTTAGCAAAAACAGACAATACCTGAAACAAAAAACCTAGAGACTAGAACACAACAAAAAATTGGACCCAGAAATCCCCAAAGGGGCCGGCCTGCTCGGATTTTAGGACTTGGGGCTCGGCCAAAAACCGGCCACCAGTGTCCAAATTTCTTCTGTGTTCTTATATTGTCCCATACAACATTCTGCACTTTTTTGAAAATTTTCTAGAGCTCATATAAAAATCGACAGAAACTGTGGTTTGGTGTTACAAGTTTCGGAGTAGTTTCGTTTTCGTAATCCTACACAAACCGTCTAATTCTCTAGCTAGGCTCTGATACCACTGTAGGGTTCCTTTGAACGACAGCAAGGTTTCGGGAGGCATCGTCCATTCCTTTTTTAAAATTTTGCCGTTTTAAAGAACCCTAAACTAGAATCGTTAATTAGAGAATCATACGAAACTTTATGTAAACTACTTTACATCTAAGTGAACTAGAAATACAACCTTTGTAGATCGGAACTTGACTTCATTAGCTCCTTGTAGTATTCACTTCGCTGCGATGAAATGATCTTGCGGACTCTTGAATGGCTCCATGTGAAGAAAGCAACGAACTTGCTTGAAGTCTTCGAGGTCGAGGATGATCTACGTCGAGGAGACACTAACCCAAGCTACCATCTTCACTAATGTGGGATTAGTGAAGCAAACACCCTATACTAAAGTGATGATCTAGTAGAGGATGATGAAGTAGTATTTTTGCTCACTTTGGATTTGTTTTTCTCAATAAAGTTTCTCACTTTTACAAAACCTAGAGAACTCTTGAGCTTTGAGGAAGAAGATCAAGAGAGATAATGTTGTGAGATAGAATGGCAACCATGGGTGGGAAAATATCTAATATTACCCTTGTAGAGACTTAAACATGAGTTTAGATAATGGTTGGGTTAACAAATATCTAGTGTAAGACAAAACTAGTGGACTAAGTCAAATGGTCTCAAAGCTTCATGAAGCTGCATGCCATGTGACAAATTTCCACCTAATAACTGAATTACAATAAATAAATAAACCCTACATTGTCTTCATCTTGGTATAAGTTTCATACACCCATGTTGCATGTATCATCAACCATGACACATAAATAAAACACAATTAATATATATCACATATATATTAAGTGTGCATATGTGAGAAAAATAAATGCTTAAGTGAGCTAATATTAGTTAATATAAATTAATATATAAAATATATAAGTATACATTAAATCATTAAATCAACACTTGATTTAATAATCCGGTTATACCTCATATGACCGACTAATATAATTTGTATCATTATATTGAATCAACACTCGATTCGATAAGCCGGTTATAACACATATAACCGATCGATACAGCATCGACTTATCGAATCGACACTTGATTCGATAACCCGGCTATATCACATATAACCGATCGATACACTATATCGCGAGAATAGAATACGGTATCACATAATCGTATTAATCTCGATCCCGCACATATCACATATATGCTCCTACTTCGTTTTGCCTGGGCCAGTGAAACCTCTGTGTATGACTCTAAATACTCGTCAATACGCTGGCAGTAGGTGATGATCACATCAATCACCCACAAGCCGTCAGCGGTACTCGCTATACGTAACGGCTACACGGGTATTGAATGATCAGAAGATCAGAAAGCTAGCCCGCTCTAACTCCAGCAAAAGCCTGTCAGTAACACTACCGTACAATCCGGTCTCTTCGTCTGATATGTTGCATATCGAGTATAGGGGTGTTAAACGTCAGACCCCAATAACCGATAAGCTATGCCGATGTGAGGCTCATAACGGGTCGAGAAACTACTGATAACACTTATCAATAAATCTCTGTATCATCCCTGGCCAGGGACTTTCCTGTTATGGCCAATCGAGCACAGCGCAGCATCAACCCCCAATACCGGGAGAGACGAATCCCCTCCTATCGCTCATTGCCTCCACGTAATTCGGGGTTGTACCCAAAAGCCACCGTTTTGCACGTTCTCATGAACGTAGTAAGGTGGAAATCAAAGCACAGTGAGAATGACACAAGACGCTATGACGATCTCGGGTCTACAGACTAATTTGTACCGGTGTCACCAGAGAACTGCTATCTGAAGATTGGTATAATACTAACTAGGAGTTCTCGGTGAGTCCGTTCAGTGTACCCAGTCTCCACTGAGCATCCGTATACCATCTTTGATGTCAAACACCAATGGATGTTGAATCATCCATCGCCCATCATATGGGTCAAGATGCGTACACTCTAGTCTACTTCGGAATATCGATGCCATGTCTCGATACATGATCGATTGATTTAGCGTGCTTGCGCTTTCTAAAAGATAGATCAAAAATATTTGTAACCGCAATCAAGAACGGCGTCGCTTTGCAGCTAGCCGGTGAGTACGGGTCGGTCCACAGGGATGTTGTGAATTTCCGATTCGTTCTTACGAGTTAATTCCGAAGGGTGTTCGGATTAATTATTAAATCTAAAAACCTAATTAACCTAGGGCAATTATCTAGATCTACTCTTGCTAGGGCTAGTTTTAGGGATGGTTTGGAAATGTAATTAAATCTCACCGCTTTCAATACCCGAATGAAGATCTATGAGGAGTTATGGTAATTATCAATAAAGTGGATTAGATCCGTTCGGGAAGGTGTTCCTTCCTCTAGGTTCTTGTCCTTCCTTTAGAGATCCTTACCCTAACCTCCATGGAAAACATCACACCCGGGCCTTTATACTACGGTATCACCGCTACCTCGAGGGATAGAGTGCCGTAGGGAGCGGTATGTGCATGTATGCATGGAGTCCAATTGTAAATATTTGGTGGGTAAGAAAGAGATGAGAGATCTCATCTCTCAAAATCCTTCCCCAACGCTAACTCTAAACAAGTTCCTCGGGCATGAAATTAAATCTACCTAGGGCAAGGAATTTAAATCTACACTAAGGCAAGAAATTAAATTACTTACAGATGCATCCCTCCAATCTCCATGCAGGGTTGTCAGATCTGAATTTCTGAATGGAGAAGAAACACCGATGCTCTCCAAAAAGGATTTCTGAATTTTTATTAAAATGAGGCATAAAGAAATTACAATCTTTAGAGTTCTATTTATAGGAAATAGAAACCCTAGGTTATATTTTGATCCGCATGTCTACAATTACAAAAATAGCCCTAGGTCAACTAGTCAAAGCCGCAAATGAATTTTGGTAAAATAAAATCTTCCTTTTGTCTTCTTAAAAAGGAAGTATTGGGCCTTTCCTTTGTGGGCTCTTCTGTCTTTGGGCTTCCTGGGCTACTTAATTCTTTAATTCTTTCTTTAAAATAGCTTCTGTTCTCTTTCAGATTTTCCAGTGAATAATTGTGGTCGACTTTTAATCGTGGCTTCGAAATCTTGGACCTTGCATTGCCTTGTAGTTTGTGAATTTTATCTTTGATGTAGGCTTGATCAAGAGTCTTCTGTTTGTTTGTCAAAAGTCCCTTTTTGTATCATCTTTTGTCTTTTTCACTGTTTTCGCTCTAAGAACCTGTAACCTGTAATATGTAGCAGACATGCATCAAAAGCACATGTTTATTTATAAAACGAATAAGAATGGGGAATATAAAAAGCAATATTATGATATGAACAAATACCCCCAAACTTATCTTTTGCTCGTCCTCGAGCAAACTTATTTTTATTCACTAAAATCCTAACCGCACTTTCGCAGGGAAACACAATTGCACTGAGCACGTGCAACAAGCCGTTAAACCTCTAGGTGTCCCTAGTAGGAGGAGTGTTGTCTCCTGAGGGTTTTCAGCGGATTACACCTACAAAATCCTATCAACTCGGCTCATTGACTTTTGTTCTCCAATTAGGTTTTCTAACAAGGAATTCTATTATCTTTTGACTCGCAAATTATCCACCCACATTCTTCACACTTCCTCATTATCTAACTTAAGATTATATATGTTATGTAGACCTACTTAGCTTTCGGCATCTCTTAAGTCTTCCTTCTAGGGTTTCATCTCCACTTAGGAATTTCTATCAGCTCTATTAAAAATATAAGTTCTATTCTTCATCCCTTTCTCTTATCTAAACTCTAATCACATATCCCCACGTGTGTGTATAGATCACCTCTACATTTGGAAATTCAAATCAAGCAATCATGCACTTGTCCGTTGTCCAAAGTACTTATCAGTAGGTGAATTTTTAATTGAATTTCGCTTACACATCCTTCATGCGACCGTTAATACTTCTTGAGGTACCAACGACCGATTACAAGATGCGTTAGCACTTTAAAGCGTACTTCCTAGTTTTGCAACACCCAAGGCTTTTGCAGTGACTCCCAAACCAGTTGGTCTAAGGCACTAGGTGATGAAGCACCCTCGCTAAATATTTTTCTATTTTTGCAGCCTTAAGTAACACAAAAACCAGTGTCCATTTTTTTATTCTTTATTCACACTTTTTTTTTCTTTTTTTTTCGTACTAAGGACTTTAGACAAAAGCATTTCAAGGCCTCTTCTACTATTCCAAGTTTCAAGATGCGTAATTGTGCAAGTTGTAGGGTATACATTTTCAGAATCTAGACTTAAGCTAGGAACTATTTTTCAAACTTATACTCTAATAAAAGCTTCAATATTTTTCCTCATTTTGACTTAGCCCAAGAAGTGAACCCAAAATTTGCCTATTTCTAAATAAACTATAAGGCATATACTTTCTACCGTTAAACTCTAAGGAAGGTTATTTTTAGGATTTTTAATTCACTAAGTCTAAGATCTAGTTGTTCCTAGCCAATTAACCTATCTGCCAAACTCTAGTCAAATACGCCAAAATTGAATACAATAATTTTTATAATTTTTGAAAATTTTCAATTTTTATGGGTTTTCAAATAAATATGCAAATGCAAAAATATACATATGAATGCGAAGGAAGAAGACGTACCGAGCATACCCCCAAACTTTTACTTGACAGTGTCCTCACTGTCATGCTAAACCAAGAGGGTCAAAATACCGGCACTCCCCTGTTTATTTATTTATAATTTTTTTTATATTTTTAATGTTTTGAAATTTTTTTTAAATTTTTTTATAGAAAAGAAAACAAAAATATATATACATATATACAAAGGTCCCCACCCCCAACTTAAGCTTGGCCTTACACAAGCCAAAGGTTAGCACCAACCATTCAAAAATCTTATCATGGTAAAGGTATAGTCGGTGCAAGAATGGGGTGGAGATGAAAGAAATGAGAAACACGCGAGACCGTGTGGAAAGAAGAATGGTAGAATATGGTCTCGGTGGGGGGAAAGAAGGGCGGAAAGGAGAAAGAAGGATCGCGCGAACTTGAGGGTGTAAATCGAGTGAATAAATTAGCGCAATATGTGATGACCGATATGTTATAAGCGATTGCGCTAACCTATCAACCCATCGGGAAATGGGGTCAAATCCCTCAAGATTCGCAAGAAAACATGGGTACGCCGAACTTGGTATAGGAGATGAAAGCGTAACGGTCATTTGTACGGTCGGGACAATAGGAGAGACGAAAGGGAGTGAATAAGGGATAGTATCTTTCTCACCGTAGTAAACTGTTTCGAACTTGAAAGATTCCATTAATGGTTCGAAACTACTGTAAGCAACCGAGTCTGATGGTTTAACTAACTCATCTGAAAATATAAAGGACTCAAACTCGGGCGGTGAGTCATCAACATCGTCCGAAAAATTGAAACACTTGTATAACATTTTCATTTTCATCAAACATGTGTCCAAAATGATGAGTTGTGTGATTTTGTAGTGCTTCATTTGATTGGATTGATTTAGTGTGCTTGCGCTTTCTAAAAGATAGATCAAAAATATTTGTAACCGCAATCAAGAACGGCGTCGCTTTGCAGCTAGCCGGTGAATAGGGGTCCGTCCACAGGGATGTTGTGAATTTCCTAGTCGCGCTTACGAGTTAATTCCGAAGGGTGTTCAGATTGATTATTAAATCTAAAAACTAAATTAATCTATATCTAAGTCTTGCTAGGGTTAGGTCTAGGTTAAGTTTGGAAAGTCTATAAATCTCACCGCTTTCTATCCCCATATGAAGATCTAATTAGGTGTTATGGTAATTATTAATAAAAGGGATTAGAATCATCGGGAAGATGTTTTCTTCCTCTAGTTTCTTGTCCTTCCTTTATCAATCCTTACCCTAACCTCCATGGAAAACATCACAACTGGGCCTTTATACTACGGTATCACCGCTACCTCGAGGGATAGGGTGCCGTAGGGAGCGGTATGTGCATGTATGCATAGAGTCCTATGAAAATATATGATGGGCAAGAAAGGGGATGAGAGATCTTCGTTTCTCAAACCTTCCCCAGATCTAACCCTAACAAGCGAGGAGACTACTCACTCATTAGGGAATTTAAGAACATTTATCTAGGGCAGAGAATAAAAGATTAACTAGGGCAAGGGATTAAATTTATCTAGGGCAAGAATAGAAAATTAACCTAGGGCAGAAAATAAAGAACTTACAAAAATGATGCTCTCCAAAAGAATGCTGAAATTTATTAATGAAGGGAGGCATGAAAAGAATACAATGATTTAGGCTTCTATTTATAGGAGATAGAAACCCTAGGTTACAATTGATTTGCATGTCTACATTTACCAAAATATCCTTAGGAAGACCTAGTCAAAGTAGACTTCAAGCTTTGCTAAAATTTTATGTCTCTGTCTCTTTAAAGAAAGTATTGGGCCTTGGATCTTTGGGCTTCCTTATTATTTGGTTCTTTATTAAAATAGCTTCTATGTTTCTTCCAGATCTCCAGTGAATAATTGCGGTGGACTTTTAACCGTTCGCTTTGTAATCTTGGACCTTGCATTGCCTTGTACTTTGTGAATTTTATCTTTGATGTAGGCTTGATCAAGAGTCTTCTGTTTGTTGGTCAAAGTCCACTTTTGCATCGTCTTTTCATTGTTTTCGCTGTTTTCTGTCCAAGAACCTGTAACCTGTAATATGTAGCAGACATGCGTCAAAAGCACCTGTTTATTTATAAAAAGAATAAGAATGGGGAATATAATAATGCAATATTATGGTGTGAACAAATACCCCCAAACTTATCTTTTGCTCGTCCTCGAGCAAACTTATTTTTATTCACTAAAATCCTAACCGCACTTTCGCAGGGAAACGCGATTGCACTGAGCACGTGCAACAAGCCGTTAAACCTCTAGGTGTCCCTAGTAGGAGGAGTGTTGTCTCCTGAGGGTTTTTAGCGGATTACACCCACAAAATCCTATCAACTCGGCCTATTGATTTTTGTTCTCCAATTAGATTTTCTAACAAGGAATTCTATTATCTTTTGACTCGCAAATTATCCACCCACATTCTTCACACTTCCTCATTATTTAACTTAAGATTATATATGTTATGTAGACCTACTTAGCTTTCGGCATTTCTTAAGTTTTCCTTTTAGGGTTCCATCTCCACATAGGAATTTCTATCAACCCTTACTAAAAATACAAGTTCTATTCTTCATTCCTTTCTCTTATCTAAACTCTAATCACATATCCCCACGTGTGTGTAAATATCACCCCTACACTTGGAAATTCAAATCAAGCAATCGTACTCTCGTCCATTGTCCAAAGCACTTATTAATTAGTGAATTTTTAAATGAAATTTGCTTACACATCCTTCATGCGACCGTTAATACTTCTTGAGGTACCAACAACCGATTACAAGATGCGTTAGCACTTTAAATCGTACTTCCTAGTTTTGCAACACCCAAGGCTTTTGCAGTGACTCCCAAACCAGTTGGTCTAAGGCACTAGGTGATGAAGCACCCTTGCTAAATATTTTTCTATTTTTTACAGCCTTAAGTAATCACAAAAACCAGTGTCCATTTTTTTATTCTTTCTTCACTTTTTTTTTATTTTCATTGTACTAAGGACTTTAGATAAGAGCACTTCAAGGTCTCTTCTACTATTCCAAGTTTCAAGATGCGTGATTGTGCAAATTGTAGGGTATACATTTTCAGAATCTAGACTTAAGCTAGGAACTATTTTTTAAACTTATACTCTACTAAGAACATCAATACTTTTCCTTTGTTTCGACTTAGCCCAAGAAGTGAACCCAAAATTTGCCTATTTCTAAATAAACTACAAAGACATATACTTTCTACCGTTAAACTTTAAGGAAGGTTATTTTTAGGGTTTTTAATTTACTAAGTCTAAGATCTAGTTGTTCTTAGCCAGTTAACCTATTTCTCAAACTCAAGTCAATTAGCCAAAATTGAATACAATAATTTTTATAATTTTTGAAAATTTTCAATTTTTATGGGTTTTCAAATAAGTATGCAAAAATATGTACAAATGAATGCGAAGGAAGAAGACGTACTGAGCATACCCCCAAACTTGAACTTGACAGTGTCCTCACTGTCATGGTAAACCAAGAGGGTCAAAATACCGGCACTCCCCTGTTTATTTATTTATAATTTTTTTTTATATTTTTAATGTTTTGAATTTTTATTTATTTTTTATAGAAAAAGAAAACAAAAACTATATACATATATACAAAGATTCCCCCAAACTTAAGCTTGGCCTTGCACAAGCCAAAAGTTAGCACCAACCATTCAAAAATCTTATCGTGGAAATGGTATAGTTGGTGCAAGAAAATGAGAAGCACGCGAGACCGTGTGGAAAGAAGAATGGTAGAATATGGTCCTGGTGGGGGAAAAGAATGGTGAAAAGAAGAAGGAAGTGGAGTACGATCTTGAGGGTGTAAATTGAGTGAATAAATTAGCGCAATATGTGATGACCGATATGTTATAAGCGATTGCGCTAACCTATCAACCCGTCGGGAAATAGGGTCAAATCCCTCAAGATTCGCAAGAAAACATGGGTACGCCGAACTTGGTATAGGAGATGAAAGCGTAACGGTCATTTGTTCGGTCGGAACAATGGGAAAAATGAAATGGAGTGAATTAGGGATAGTATCTTTCTCACCGTAGTAAACTGTTTCGAACTTGAAAGATTCCATTAATGGTTCAAAACTACTATAATCAACCGAGTCTGATGGCTCATCTGAAAATGTAAAGGACTCAAACTCGGACGGTGAGACTTCAACATCGTCCGAAAAAGTGAAACACTCGTAAGTGTCATCGGCTGTGGGAACTGTGTCAGATTCAAAGGAAAAGTTTTCAAGCTCACAGTCTACAAGCGTGAAATGAGGTTTGGTCGGAACGATGGAAAAGAGGGAGGGTGATTTAGGTAATGGTTCAAGAGGATGAATTGGAAAATCCGACACATCAAAGAAAAATGGTTCAACCTCAATATGATCCTCACTACTCTCCTCACTATTATCCTCATAATTCTCCTCAATATTCAACTCATCCATGCCATTATAATCAAAATCAAGACGCATATGAGATTCGGGAGAATCATTTAATAACTCGGGATGATGATTTGAACATAAAATTTCAATTAAATCGACAGGTTCATCATCCAAAATATTCCCGGCGTCTATATACTCAATCAAGTGAGAGTCAATTTCTTTAGACACCTCCTCAAAAGTATGTATGTTTATCAATGTAGGTTCTAGAGTGGAAGTGTAAAGGTCAAACGGATTAGGTGATGTTTCACTCGAAGGGGGTTCCTCACAATTTGGCAAATCAAACACTACAAAGTCGCACGACTCGTTTTTATTTTGAACTTGTGAATCCTTTAGAACATTCGATGGAAAACTGGAGTTGTGGGCTTCAATTGGGTAATGGTAGGTTTGATTTGGAAATTCTCTCACATTCTCATTCTGTCCAACCGCCTCCTTATACATTGAAAAATTTAGGGCTAACGGGAAACTAGCTACCGGTTCAGCAGGTTGCATAAGGGCGGCCACGGACGCTTCCACATTCCTAACCATTTTGTTTGTTGCTGTGATATACGCCTCCAACGCCTCTTCCAAACTAGACTTTGGTGGTAATGGGGTTTCGGTAAAAGATTCGAAATCGTGTGGATATGCAAAACTCCCTAATTGCTGTGTAGAATCAATGTCTAGTGAGGGTGAGAAGGTCGGGTAGGACTGGTAGGAAGTGGGTGATTGGACAGGGGTAGGGTCAACATATGGATAAAAAGGTGAATAGTCTTGTGGATCCCTAGAACTAGATGAGTGGAGAGGGGTGAAAGATCGGCTGCGAGATTGAGCAATATGCTCAGCAATGGACATCGGCTTAGGAGAGACGGTAGGACTTGAAAAAGTGGTATCAACATATGGAGGTGGTAAAGGTTGACTTGGTTGACACAAAGTTGGTTGAAAAGTCAAACTGTTTCCTCTAGACGCCTCTATTTGATCTTTCAAAGATATTTTAGGCAAGGAAGGATCGTCTTTAAATTGATCGAACAAATTGCCGAACGACGCAAAATTAGGTTCGGGATACCAAAGTTCGGCAAGTGATTTGTTATGTGGGGTACCCATGTTAGAAGAAAGGGAGAAAGAAAGAAAGTTTGTTGGTGCAAAGATTTATTTGCGGCAAAAGTTTGCAAGTTCTTGTAATAAAAATTTTCCTCATTCTTTTTCTTTATTTGAAAATTGTTGCTAATATTAGTTAATATAAATTAATATATCAAATATATAATTATACATTAAATCATTAAATCAACACTTGATTTAATAATCCGGTTATACCTCATATGACCGACTAATATAATTTGTATCATTATATTGAATCAACACTCGATTCGATAACCCGGTTATAACACATATAACCGATCGATACAGTATCGACTTATCGAATCGACACATGATTCGATAACCCGTATATATCACATATAACCGATCGATACACTATATCGCGAGAATAGAATACGGTATCACATACTCGTATTAATCTCGATCCCGCACATATCACATATATGCTCCTACTTCGTTTTGCCTGAGCCAGTGAAACCTCTGTGTATGACTCTAAATACTCGTCAATACGCTGGCAGTAGGTGATGATCACATCAATCACCCACAAGCCGTCAGCGGTACTCGCTGTACGTAACGGCTACACGGGTATTGAACGATCAGAAGATCAGAAAGCTAGCCCGATCTAACTCCAGCAAAAGCCTATCAGTAACACTACCGTACAATCCGGTCTCTTCGTCTGATATGTTGCATATCGAGTATAGGGGTGGTAAACGTCAGACCCCAATAACCGATAAGTTATGCCGATGTGAGGCTCATAACGGGTCGAGAAACTACTGATAACACTTATCAATAAATCTCTGTATCATCCCTGGCCAGGGACTTTCTTGTTATGGCCAATCGTGCACAGCGCAACATCAACCCCCAATACCGGGAGAGACGAATCCCCTCCTATCGCTCATTGCCTCCACGTAATTCGGGACTGTACCCAAAAGCCACCGTTTTGCACGTTCTCATGAACGTAGTAAGGTGGAAATCAAAGCACAGTGAGAATGACACAAGACTCTATGACGATCTCGGGTCTACAGACTAATTTGTACCGGTGTCACCAGAGAACTGCTATCTGACGATTGGTATAATACCAACTAGGAGTTCTCGGTGAGTCCGTTCAGTGTACCCAGTCTCCACTGAGCATCCGTATACCATCTTTGATGTCAAACACCAATGGATGTTGAATCATCCATCGCCCATCATATGGGTCAAGATGCGTACACTCTAGTCAACTTCGGAATATCGATGCCATGTCTCGATACATGATTGATTGATTTAGCGTGCTTGCGCTTTCTAAAAGATAGATCAAAAATATTTGTAACCGCAATCAAGAACGGCGTTGCTTTGCAGCTAGCCGGTGAGTACGGGTCGGTTCACAGGAATGTTGTGAATTTCCGATTCGTTCTTACGAGTTAATTCCGAAGGGTTTTCGGATTAATTATTAAATCTAAAAACCTAATTAACCTAGGGCAATTATCTAGATCTACTCTTGCTACGGCTAGGTTTAGGGATGGTTTGGAAATGTAATTAAATCTCACCGCTTTCAATACCCGAATGAAGATCTATGAGGAGTTATGGTAATTATCAATAAAATGGATTAGATCCGTTCGGGAAGGTGTTCTTTCCTCTAGGTTCTTGTCCTTCCTTTAGAGATCCTTACCCTAACCTCCATGGAAAACATCACACCCGGGCCTTTATACTACGGTATCACTGCTACCTCGAGGGATAGAGTGCCGTAGGGAGCGGTATGTGCATGTATGCATGGAGTCCTATTGTAAATATTTGGTGGGTAAGAAAGAGATGAGAGATCTCATCTCTCAAAATCCTTCCCCAAAGCTAACTCTAAACAAGTTCCTGGGGCATGAAATTAAATCTACCTAGGGCAAGGAATTTAAATTTATACTAAGGCAAGAAATTAAATTACTTACAGATGCATCCCTCCAATCATCCATGCAGGGTTGTCAGATCTGAATTTCTGAATGGAGAAGAAACACCGATGCTCTCCAAAAAGGATTTCTGAATTTTTATTAAAATGAGGCATAAAGAAATTACAATCTTTAGAGTTCTATTTATAGGAAATAGAAACCCTAGGTTACATTTTGATCTGCATGTCTACAATTACAAAAATAGCCCTAGGTCAACTAGTCAAAGCCGCAAATGAATTTTGGTAAAATAAAATCTTCCTTTTGTCTTCTTAAAAAGGAAGTATTGGGCCTTTCCTTTGTGGGCTCTTCTGTCTTTGGGCTTCCTGGGCTACTTAATTCTTTAATTCTTTCTTTAAAATAGCTTCTGTTCTCTTTCAGATTTTCCAGTGAATAATTATGGTGGACTTTTAATCGTGGCTTCGAAATCTTGGACCTTGCATTGCCTTGTAGTTTGTGAATTTTATCTTTGATGTAGGCTTGATCAAGAGTCTTCTGTTTGTTTGTCAAAAGTCCCTTTTTGTATCATCTTTTGTCTTTTTCACTGTTTTCGCTCCAAGAACCTGTAACCTGTAATATGTAGCAGACATGCATCAAAAGCACTTGTTTATTTATAAAACGAATAAGAATGGGGAATATAAAATGCAATATTATGATATGAACAATACACCCTCGACTAGGAACAGTTTTAGGGTGTATTTGTGTACTACCTTTAGCTCCCACTAGTTTGATCTCCATTATAGTCCTAGTAGTCAAGTACACAACCTAAAGGATTTATCAACTTGTGAGAGCAAGACAACATCACATATACAATTCAACATGTTAAGATAAAGAGCAACCAGATACCATACTATCATGTCGAGCAAGAAAGTCCTCTCTATATATATCCAAGCCTCCACTATAATATACATCGCATGTACAATAATGGCCTCAAGGGCATACATATAACTAACATGTATCACATCCAAGTATCAATCTCGGTCCCGCACATATCACATATGTTCCCTACTTCGTTTCGATTGAGCCAGGAAAGCTCTGTGTAGGGCTCTAAAGACTCATCAATATGCCGGCAGTAGGTAACGATCATATCGGTTACCTACAAGACGTCAGCAGTACTAGCTGGACATAACGGCTGCCCGGGTATTGAGCGATCAGAAGATCAACAAGCAAACTTGTCCATACTCCCGTGAATCCAATAAGTAACACTACCGTATAGTCCGGTCTCTTCGTCTGATATGTCGCATATCTAGTCTGGGGTGGTAAACGTCAGACACCAATAACTTGATAAGTCATGCCGATGTGAGGCTCATAACGGGCTGAGAAACTAGTGATAACACTTACCAGTAAATCTCAGTATCAGCCATGGACAGGGACTTCTTGTTATGGCCAATCGAGCACGGCGCAACATCAACCCCCAATACCAGGAGAGACGAAACCCCTTCTATCGCTCATTGCCTCCATGTGACTCGGGAATGTATCCAAAAACCACCTGTTTGCATGCTCACTTGAACGTGGTAGGGTGGAAATCAAAGCACGGTAGGAATCACACAAGACTCTATGACTATCTCGGGTCTCCAGACTAACCTATACCAATGTCACCAGAGAACTACTCTCTGACGATAGGTATAATACCATCTAGGAGTTCTCAGCGAGTCCTGTTCGGTGTACCCAGTCTCCACTGAGCACCCGTATACAATCTTTGATGTCAAAAACCAATGGACGTGGGATCATCCATCGCCCATCAAATAGGTCAAGAAACGTATACGCTAGTCTACTCTGGAATATCGATGCCCTGTCTCGATACTCCGGCGTCTAGGAACAATTAAAGGATGGACTTATGGACTACCCTGGTCCCACTAGTACGATCTCTATCATAGTCCTTGTAGTCAAGTACACATTCTAAGGGTTTTATCAACATGTAAGAGAGAGATAGTATAAAGATACAAGTATACATGTTAAGATAAAGAGCAACCACATAGCATACTATCAAGTCGAGCAAGAAAGTCCTCTCTATATATGTCCAAGCATCCACTATAATTTACAATCATGTAAAATAATGGCCTCTAGGGCATACATACAACTAACAATCTCCCACTTACACTAAGGCCAGTTGTTGTAGTATCTCATACCAAACATCCCTTAAAGCCTCTTTAGGGAAAGGCCTTCTTGAGATGATCCGCAGTGTTATTCTTCGTGTCAACTCTCCAGATCTCGATCTCCCAGAGATCAACACACTCTCTGATCAGGTGATATTGCCTAAGAATTTGTCTCGATCACTGATGGGACCGAGGTTCCTAGGCCAAATCCACAACTCCATTGTTATCACAATACAGAATTATTGGATGCTCAATGGTAGGAACCAAGTTCATCTCATGAACTCCTTCATCCCGACAGCCTCTTTGGCAGCATCGTTGGTAACGACATATTCAACCTTCATCCTCGAGTCTGCCACGGTATCTAGCTTTGAACTCTTTCAACATACCGTCCCTCCACTGAGGGTAAAGACAAAACCCGAGACTGTCTTACAGTCAACCTTATCACTCTGGAAGCTCGAATCGGTAAAGGACTCCATCTGGAGTTCACTGTTACCATACACCAAGAACACTTCTTTAGCCTTCTCAAGTACTTAAGAATATTCTTTACAGCTATCCAGTGATTCTCCCCAGGATGAAAGAGGCATCGCCCAAATACTTCATGGAGAACTGTTGTGATAAGAAGAGCTTGACCGAGTGTAGCATAGGAACATCTTTTTCTATCAAGAGTATATCATCCACGTACAATACGAGGAAGACAACCTTACTCTCTACAACCTTCTTATATATACAAGGTTCGTTTATCTTTTTGATGAAGTCGAACACTTAGACTGCTACAACAAAACAGATGTTCCAACTCCGCGATGCCTTCTTTAACCAGTAGATTAATATAAGCAGCTTGCACATCTTTCCGCTGCTCCCACTGTCTATGAAGTCCTCTGGCAGTGTCATATACACGCACTCTTCGAAATCACCATTTTGAAAAGCGGACTTGACATCCGTCTACCAGATTTCGTAGTCAAGGTATGCAGCAATAGCAAGTAGGATCCTGATGGACTTAAGCATAACCACTGGAGAAAAATGTTTCATCAAAATCCACACCTGGTCATTGACGAAAACCTTTTGCTAAAAGTCTAGCTTTGAAAGTCTTAACTTTTCCATCTACACCAATAATCTTCTCAAGATCCACTTGCCCCCAATGGTTTTTCCCCTTCAGGAGCAACTTTCAAAGTCCATACTTTGTTGGTGTAGATGGATTCCATCTCAGATCGCATTGCAAACAGCTATTTCACAGAGTCCCCACTCGTGATGGCTTGCTCGAAACTAGTTCGGTCATCATCTTCCATGATGCAATCCTCGCTCCCACCATCAATGAGAAAACCGTAGTATCTCTCAGGTGGATGAGGAACCCTACTAGATCGGCGGAGAGGCTGAGGTTCGTTGGAGATTATTGAATCCTCTGGTTCCACCAAATCATCAGCTGTAGTTTGTGTAGCTGGAACTTCTTCCAGTTCTACCTCATGACCACTAATTTGTATTTCAAGAAATTCCTTTTTCTAAAAAGGTTGCATGCCGAGAAACAAAACACCTTTTGTTCCTCAGTGTGGTAGAAAATATACCCTCACGAATGTTTGGGATATTCAACAAACATACACAGAATTGACCTTGCCTCGAGCATGTCCGGATTTTTCCTTGCAACAAAGGCCGGACAACCCCATATCTTAACTCATTAAAGACATGATCTCTTTCCATACCATATCGCATATGGAGTGGTAGGCACTAATTTGGTAGGGACCATATTCAATAGGTGTATGGCTTCTCAAGCGCATAACCCCAAAAGAAAATAGGTTACTCAGCAGTGCTCATCATAGAGCGCACTATATCTAATAGGGTGTGATTCCTCCGCTCCGATATACCGTTGCGCTGTGGTGTATACGGAGGAGTAAGCTGAGAGAGAATCCTAATCTCTTTTAAATAGTCCTGAAACGCCGTGCTTAAGTAATCTCCTCTCCGATCAGATCCAAGGATTTTAATACTTTTACCCGTTTGGTTCTCCACTTCCCATTTATATTCCTTGAATTTCTCAAAAGCCTCAGACTTGTGTTTCAAGAGGAACACATGTCCGAATCTTTAGAGATAGTCCCAAGAGTTCAGTAGCTCTTTCTCCGTGTCCAGTAAACGGAGTTTTGGTCATTTTGCCTTTGAGACATGACTGGCAAGTTTCATATGATGTAAATTCAAACTGATTTAAATATCCATCTTTATACAACTTAGCTAGTCGCGTCGCATTGATATGACCTAGTCTACAATGCCACAAGAAGGATTCGTTCATTTCTGAACTTTTCCTCCTGTGTGTTCTGTATATTAAGAACTGTAGTTTAATTTAGAACGTATATGCCATTACATAACGTGCCTGGTCCAATCAACTTTTGATTTAGGAAAATGTTCATAACATTATCCTGCAATACATGATTATATTATTCTTTACATAATAAAGAAACTGATATAATATTGCATATCAGGTTCGGTATGTAATAACATCAGTTCAGAATCAATGTATTACCAGTTGGTAATACATGGTGATATTCGCCAACTGCTTTGGCTGCAACATTTGCACCATTCCCTACTTCTAGAGAATGATCACCTATTCCCAGTTCTCTACCTTTCTTTAGCCCATGTAACATATTACATATGTGGGATCCTCATCTGGTATCTTATACCCAGGACGTAGATTGTACTGAGAAACAGTTCTCGGTGACAAACACACCTGAAGAAGATGTATCAACATGCTTATTCCTCATTTGGGTCGCATGGAAATCCGGATATTTCCCTATTTCCGGCTCGGACTTATAATAATTATAAGATAGAGAGGAACCAATATTCCCCAGCTCAGTATAACAAGCGGGTTCGATCAATACATCAATATTATTATCTTGATTAAGGTATGTCACGGTCACTACCTGGAGAGAGAGAGAAGAAAACACTCTGCGTATGCTCTTGCAAGATTAGATTAGTTATTATTTGATCTAATCAGGATGGCTCCCACTATTTTTATCAAATCTGTCTTCAAACCCTAAAAGGTAAGACTAGCCGGGATTAATTACACCCTACAAGTTCGTTAATCTTTCGGCCAGGCCAGTGTCGGTACTTTGAGAGAGGTTCCCCGTGCTTTCGCACGGACCTAATTAAAATAAACCTCGTTTTCCCAGAGACATAACCCAATTGACACCTTTCTAGACACCTACTTGATTGGCTAATTATAAAATGCAAAACTCTCTCAGGAGTAACTTTTACTCGCAGTGGGTATCGGCATCCAACTATCTCATAGAAGGTATGCAATCTCATTGCAAATTTCAACACTTGAAATTCCCAATAATATTTTCCCCTAGCATCGTATGACCTTAACGAAGGCCAACAAACCATATGCCGCTAGTCAAGTTCAACTCGTACATTTCGTGATTGAATTAAACCCACCGGCACGACCCTTGACGAAGGCCAACAAAGTCGTATGACTACCCTAATCCAATCGCATCATATGCAGCAGATAAGCACTAATCAGCTACCACACACTACGCCTTGATTGAGGCCAACAAACGTAGCAATAATACTAAATAGTACTTATCTGAAATGACGGAGGGCTACAACCAGTTTTTAAGAAAACCTTTTGCCTAATAAACTTGATATCGTTGTAGATTCGAGTGATTTTGAAAAGTAGTGTTTTTTAGGCTTTTACTAGTTTCGCTAAAGAGGTCACTCCTGGTGAAGGGATCTCGGCTCTTACCTTATCGAATGAGCTGCAGGATATTCATCAAGGAATACCACTATGCAAAGCAAGAACTAGAGAAGCAATCAAAAGACAAAACGAGTAGGTTGTTGCATTTTCTAGTTTCGCTAAAGAGGTCACTCCCGGTGAAGGGATCTCGGCTCTTTCCTTATCAAATGAGGTGCTAGATATTCATCAAGGAATACCACTATGCAAAGTAAAAAATAGAGCTACCCTTTTTGAATTTTTTTTTCTACAACATCTTTAGTTTTTTTTTTTCTTTTTATTAATCTCATTAATGAAGTCCCATCATTTATGCTTCCTAAGCATCACCGTTAAAGAAACGAAAACACAACGTACGCTTATGCCATCCGCATTCATCACATGATCCCGTCATGCACCGTTAGGTTAGTTAACTAACGGCAGAGCAGGGGAAAGGCTAGAACGGATGCAAAACTTAAGCAACGTTTATTATATATCATATATATAATATAAAGCATTCGTCTCACGCGGTTATATGATCTCATCACAGAACATTGCAGCAGAAGTCAACATATGAAATATCGGATATACTAGGAGGTCCGTATTTTAAATTAAGCCAGTAAAAAACACGGATTCCATGGTCGTGATGAATAGCCAACCCACTTCCCTAGACCCCTACGAGAGCGGCAAGACACTCTATCAATTCCAGAGTTAGGAGACCCGGACTTGACTCCTCGAGATGGTCTCCCACTAGACTCTAGAACCCGGTTTCTTGTGCTCCCCTCCTTGGGTCTATCCTAATGCGGAATAGTAAATAATATACATCAATGGTGACATCATCCTCAACCCGGAAGTGTCCCAATAAAAGAATATTACATACAAATTTTTACATGAATGAAAATGAAAAACATTCATCTCACGCAAAAAAACCCGGCTATTCAAACACGATGATTCAATATAACATATCACAGCAACACATAATATCACATGTCATCAACGTAAGTAAATATGCGTATCCCAATTGTCATTGACGTATAGCAACGAAACCGGCGAAACACCACATATTACACTTACGGTCGGAGAAAAGAAAGTGAAAACTACAATAATTGGAATCCGCAATCACCTTAGACATCATAAACCCGAAATATCACATTCTTCGGATTTCATGCATAACCATATAAATTCCTTAGACATCATAAACTCGGAATATCACATATTCTGAATTTCATGCCTAACGTTATAAACCCGGCATTTTAGTCTCAAATTGAAACCTCTTTTCAATATCTAGTCGGGCAATTCAACAATATTCCCAACAAATGATCGAATGCTCGTTGGAAACATTAGTAGACAGTCGTATCCCCGATACCGTCGACGAAGTGGACTTAGGCGGAACACCGCGGCCGCGAGCACCCGAACGGTTGCTTTTGGCTACGAGGTTCTTCTACAGTCACTTGGTCGGGGCTATAGGGCGTGGCTATCGATTAGTGTTACCCGGCGAGCGTTCGCGTACAATACGAGATTATGACAGAATTTTGATTCGAATCAAAGCCCCGCGGCAACCGATCAAAAGAGACTAAATTTCCAGATTTACAAAGTACTAATTAGTTTTCACAAAACTAATTATTGTGGGTTCCAAATATTTTATCACAAATCACAGATATCTAAACGATGTTAAACATTTCGATCGATTTATCAAACACCGAAAATTCCCAGAGAGCTCAACACTTGAGTCACAGTTAAAAATACCCAAAGAGTGCCCCAAGTACCAACGAACCAACACAAGAAAGCATGCTCCCTGCCTCACCAACGGCGCCGAGAAACCGCGCCAAAAGCTTGTTTTGGCCGCTCTTCCGCGGTCGTTTGATCGAGTTGGTCCATCGTTATTCTTATGGATCCATAGAAAACCCTACACAATTTTCTGAATATTTTTAATTAGAAAAATTCCAACTTTTGAAAATTTTTCAAGAGAGTGGGTTTTTCGGGTTTCGATTAGTCGATCGAACACTTTAACTTCGCCTAGACAACGCCTAATGCTCTAGCAATGCTCTGATACCACTGCTGGGTTCGCTTAGCACCCCTGAGAGTTTTCGGCACGCATCAAGTATGTTATTTTAAAAGTTTGGGTGCCGAGCGAGCCCGACCAAGGATCTAACTAGAGAATTAGGGTTTTTAAAACATTTAAACATCTTTACACTAAGTAATATAGGAATAAAACCTTTGTAGATCGTTCCTTCGCTTCTAAAGCTCCGTGTAGTAGTCCTTTTGCTCTAAGTAGTGGTGTCCCGGACTGTCCTTAGGCTCCACTAGACGAAAGGAACGAGCTTGCTCAAAGATCTTCAAGACTGAAGATGATCTACGTCGAAGAATCGCTAACTGAAGCTACCTCTTCACTAATTGATGAATTAGTGAAGCAAACAACCTATACTAAATGGCTAGATTGGTATAGATTGATGATGTAGGAATTTTGCTCACTTTAGAATAATTTTTCTCTTTTTCCTTTTCTTCTCACAAGAAAGCAATAAAGCAAGCAAGGAGATGAAGAACAGATCAAGTGTAATGAACCATGGGTGAGAAAATATCTCATATAAACCCATGTAGAGACTAAACCATGGCTAAAGATAATGGTTAGGTTAATAAATATCTAGAGTAAAAAAAATTACTGGACTTAAGTCAAAGCTTCTCCAGGCTTCCACAAGCATCTCAAGCCATGCTAATTTCCACCTAATTTTGATTTTTACCTTAATATTTAAACACCCAAATTATCTAAGTTAGGTATGAGTCTCATACACCCAAATCCAATGTATCATCTAGCATGACACATATTAAATACATTAATATATATCACATATATATATGTAAATGTATTTGGAGAAAATTTTTTCTTAAGTGAGCTAATATTAGTTAATATATATTAACATATCAAATATATAATTATATAATAAATTATTAAATCAACACTTGATTTAATAATCTGACTATATCTCATACAACCGATTAATATCATATAACAAATTATTGAATCAACACTTGATCCAATAATCTGTTTATATCACATATAACCTATATCGCGAGATTAGAATACCGTATCGCATACAAGTATCAATCTCGGTCCCGCACATATCACATATGTGCCCTATTTTGTTTCGCTTGAGCCAGGAAACCTCTGTGTATGACTCTAAAGACTCGTCAATATGCCGGCAGTCGGTAACGATCATATAAGTTATCCATAAGCCGTCAGTTGTACTAGCTGGACATAACGGCTACCCGTGTATTGAGCGATCAGAAGATCAACAAGCAAACGTGTCCATACTCTCATGAATCCAATAAGTAACACTATCGTACAGTCCGTCTTTTCTTCTGATATGTCGCATATCAAGTCTGGGGTGGTAAACGTCAGACCCTAATAACTTGATAAATCATGCCGATGTGAGGCTCATAACAGGTCGAGAAACTACTGATAACACTTACCAGTAAATTTCAGTATTAGCCCTGCCCAGGGACTTCCTGTTATGGCCAATCGATCACAGCGCAACATCAACCCACAATACCGGGAGAGACGATACCACTCCTATCGCTCATTGCCTCCATGTGACTCGGCAATGTACCCAAAAACCACATGTTTGAACACTCTCTTTAATGTGGTAGGGTGGAAATCAAAGAACAGTGGGAATCACACAAGATTCTATTACGATCTCGGGTATACAGACTAACCTGTACCAGTGTCACCAGAGAACTGCTATCTGACGATAGGTATAATACCATCTATGAGTTCTCGGCAAGTCGTGTTCGGTGTACCTTTTCTCCACTGAGCACCCGTTTACAATCTTTGATGTCAAACACCAATGGATGTGGGATCATCCATCGCCCATCAAATGCGTCATGAAACGTATATGCTTGTCTACTCTGGAATATCGATGCCCTGTCTCGATACCCCTTGCGACTAGGAACAATTAAAGGATGGACTTATGGACTACCCTGGTCCCACTATTATGATCTCCATCATAGTCCTAATAGTCAAGTACACATCCTAAGGGCTTTATCAACATGTAAGAGAGAGACAACATAAAGATACAAGTACACATGTTAAGATAAAGAGCAACCATATAGCATACTATCTTGTCGAGCAAGAAATTCCTCTCTATATATGTCCAAGCATCCACTATAATATACAATCATGTACAATAATGGCCTCTAGGGCGTACATACAATTAAGAGCGATGTGATATGGTATGAAACTAGATGATATGATATGAGATGATATACGTGACTATAGATCCGTACTATTGATTTGATGATATCGTCTGATGGATTATTCCGTACGTGATATGATGGGGATGGATTGCTGATATTATTTCGACTTGAGAAAATCTATTTAAAATCACGAAGTGGATATTATAATAGGTTTATAGACATACCTATTTTCAAAAATAACGAATCGTTACGTCCTTTTAAATGATAACTCCAAAGGAATGCTAAGACTTTTCAAATGGTTTCTTTTTCAAAAACGTCGTAGCCCCCTATTTTCTAAAACAACGATTCGTATTATTTCAAATTATAACTGTATGGCTCATACGTAGTTGCGTATTTTTATACTGTTCGCGTTTACGATTTCTTTATTCTGTTTACACTCTCGTTTTGATTTCTTTATTCTGTTTACGCTCGCGTTATAATTTCTTATTTTTGGATACGCTCACATTTCTTCTATTTAATGAAAATATATATTGCGTTTTATACCCTTAACTTTACATGACTTCGTCTGCTAGGACACACACACCATTACAGATGATGCACATGTTGCACATACACTTACTCATATGCTCACACATGCATCATCGGTAATTGTCATGCCACGTACATACATAGAACTCGTTATGATGCCGTATTACCTTATAACCTGCTAACATTTTAGTTATTGTTTAGTACCATATACCACATATTATTTCAGATATTGCACTTTCTTTATCTTGCTATACGACACGCTCAAATAAACACACTTTCTATGCATTACAGTATTGTTCTGTGCCTGTACATATTATTTCATTATTTCCATATTCTTATGAGAGTCTGTTTTCGTGAGATTTCTGAATTTGAGAAACCGCGGATATTATTTCGAAACTTGGGAATAATTTAAAAACACGGTTTTCTCTTGATATAATATTTCGGCGTCCACCATGAGATTTCTCGGTTCTGAGCTATAATGATTATCCGAATTGAGGCAGAGAAAGAGAGACTGATTATGGATACATGGTGGACCCGGTACGGTACCTTGGGGCAAGAAGATCGTATAGAAAGACGTTGAACCTGGCAGGTGAACACTACCTACCGGTGACAGTACTGGACTCGGAGGATATCTGGATGATACCGACAAGAGTGATATGAGATAGATGGATATGAGGACTGGTCTGATGAGACAGTGCCTGAGATATGAGGGCCGATCTGATGAGACGGCACGTGAGATATGAGGATTTACGTGTTGATATTGGACATGGGTTTTATGATTAGTTCGATTGTCGATACCGGGCAATTAGGATTTGATGATGATTTTGATGTGTCATTGATGGACACACGTTGGACGATATATATATATATATATATATATATATATATATATATATATATATGACATAAATGACATGGTATCACTTATTGACACCGGCATGATATTATATATTAATATATGTACACACACACACGATTACCTTGGATACCACACGGTATGATATTATTATATTACAGTATGATCTAGGAGATCGATAAACATTCGATTTCTACCTGATGATGTTTTCTACTCATGAGTCGGCAACTCAAACCCATTGTGCCATAGCTTTCTTACAGGATCGACCGCTCGAATCAGTAGCGGTTTGCTGACACATTGTTTCTTTTAGGTAGTTTGCTTGGTAGGTGGATTACACTTCGTATCGTGACCACCGTTTGTTAGGTTCCCTAGCACGACAGCAAGGTTTCGGGAGGCATCGTCCATGCCATTTTCAAAAATTGTCATGCTAAACAACCCGAATCCTAGAATCTTTAACTAGAGATTTAGACAAAACCAAATGTAAACTACTTTTCATCTAGAGAACAAGAATACAACCTTTATAGATGATCATTCTCTTCACTTGCTCCGTGTAGTAGTCCCGTGACTCCACTAGGCTTCTCTTGAGACTTTGAACGAGCTTCCTCCGATGACCTTCGTGCAGAAGATGATCCACGCGAAGTCCCTCCAAATCAAGCTATCTTTACACTAAACTCTTTAGCATATGAAACACGCTACACTTGATCGCTAGTCAAGTGCAGGATGGTGAAGTAGAGGATGTTATGAGCTCATAAGTTTGTGTTCAAGCTTCATGATTCACATCACATGTGAGGGTTGAAGCTTGAGCCATGACAAGAGGAGGAAGAAGAAGCTAGAGAGCAACCATGGGAACAACTCAAGAATATTGGCTAAGTGTTGAGAATGAGCTAGAATCAATGCCAAGTCTTGACCCCTCACTCATTCAAGCATGGAATTATGAAATATAAAATTGCAACCATGCTTGTAGTGAGTCAAGATGAATAAACTAAAGTTAATCCCATGCTTGCAACCATGCTTCCACTTTCCACATCATTTCTATTTTCACAAAATAGAAATTTAAATGCCATGCTTCATTATTATATATAATGAAGAATAATTAGTTAGCTAATGATATTAGTTAAGATACAATTCTATCACATATAATATATATCACATTATTAAATCAACACTTGATCTAATAATCCGGTTATATCACATATGACCGACTAATAACATTTATCTGCATACCACATTATCGAATCTACACTTTATTCGATAATCGGATTATATCACATATAACCGAACTAATAACAGACGACTGCAAGATTATAATACGGTATAACATACTCGTATTTAATCAGGCCCACACACATGTCATATATGTGTCCTACTTCATTTCGCTTGAACCAATGAACTTCTATGTGGGACTCTAAAGACTTGTCAATACGCCAGCAGTAGGTGATGATCACATCAGTCACCTACAAGCCGTCTGCGGTACTAGCTGGACGTAACGGCTATCCGGGTATTGAGTGATATGAAGATCAAAATGCAAGCCTGTCCACAGTCTCAATGAAGCCTATCAGTAACACTACCATACAGTCCGGTCTCTTCATCTGATACACCGCATATCATGTCTAGGGGTTGAAATCGTCAGACCCCAGTAACGTGATAAGTCATGCCGATGTTTGGCCTATAACGGTTCGAGAAACTACTGATAACACTTATCAGTAAATCTCGGCAGCAGCCTTGGCCAGGGACTTCCAGTTATAGCCAATAGAGCATAGCGCAACATCAACCTCCAATACCGGGAGAGACGAAACCCCTCCTATCGCTCATTGCCTCCATACGACTCGGGAATGTACCCAAAATCCACCTGTTTGCACATCTCCTTTGAGCGTGGTAGGGTGGAAATCAAAGCACAGTGGAAGCCGCACAAGTCTCTATCACGATCTCGGGTCTACAGACTAACCTGTACCAGTGTCACCAGAGGACTGCTATCTGACGATAGCTATACTACCATATAGGAGTCCTCGGCGAGTCATGTTCAGTGCACTCAGTATCCACTAAGCACCCATATACCATCTTTGATGTCAAACACCAATGGATGTGGGATCATCCATCGCCCATCATATGGGTCATGAAGCGTATACGCTAGTCTTCTCTGGAATATCGATGCCATGACTCAATATTCACTCGACTAGGAACAATTAAAATATGTACTTGTGAACTACCCTGGCCCCACTAGTATGATCTCCATCATAGTCCTAGTAGTCAAGTACATATCATAAGGTCTTTATCAACATGTGAGAGCAAGATAGTATAAATACCAGTTTACATGTTAAGATAAAAGTAACCAGATAGCATATTATCATGTCGAGCAAGAAAGTCCTCTCTATATATGTCCAAGCATCCACTATAATATACATCATATGTACAATAATGGCCTTTAGGGCATACATATAACCAACAGTATGTTATTTATTCAGTTGTAATCTAGTTAAAAACTCCATCAACCAGACTATGTATATTTGGTAGACTTAGAGGCCAGTTGTATAATCTTCGACTTAGAGTCGTGACTTGTATTATTCTTTATATTGGAGTTTGATTATGTTTTGGTTTTCTTTATTCTTTTCTGTGATTGATCTCCGCCTTCGGCGTCGTATACTTATCTTGCGTGGTGTGTTTCCGCCGATTTGCAAAGAGCTAGCTCCTGCTTAGGGATACCTATATTGTTATTGTTATGTAATAGTTTTGATCACAATTTACAAAGGAGGTGATGCCTAAATTTTCAATGGCGAAAATGTTTACAAACTATAATAGACAAACCACTTGTATTTTCTATAACTTTACTTATACTTTAAAAGCGAACTTAATTTCATTTATATCCCTATTTCAAAACTTCACTTCCACTATTTTCTTAAAAAGATTTAGATTCCTTGTTTTCGGCTTACTTGGGTTACAATAGGGTCCTATAAACTTCACGTGATTCAAGTGCAGGCCACGTGCCATTTCCGGGTCGTGACACTAAACCCGATATACGATACTCTTAGACAAACAGACCAGACTGTATAGAGATTGTCACTTTCAGGCTCAGTAGGGTTACAGACAAGTTTACTTATCGGCCATCCTTTCGTTCAAATACCTGGGTAGCCGTTACGTACAGATAGTGTCGCTGACGTGCTTGTGGTTAAATCCACTGCCAGCGTATTGTCGAGTCATTAGAGTCCTACACAGAAGGTTTTCCAGCTCCTGCGAAACGATGTAGTGTGCATATTTTGATACGTACTTAGGTTAGATTAAAACACGTGTTTTTGTACACGTACTTTTAATTAGACAGTTTGTTAATACTAGCCAGTTTGAAACAGGGCCAGGTTATCATATTTTGGATTAAATGTGAACTAGTATTATATATATATATAATATATATATATATATATTAGTATCTCTCTTTTCGGTATTCGTATTTTGACAGAATACGGTATTTATATGAATACGGGTATTTGTATAAATACTTGTATTTATGTCTTGATACAAATACGGGTATTTTGTATTTTCGTATAAATATAGGTATTCATATTTTAAATGAATACGGTATTCGTATTTTGATACAAATACGGGTGTATGTATTTGTAAAATATACTTGTATTAGTGTATTTGTATATATATTTATATATGTACATTTACATATGAATATGTGTACAATGAGATGGCCTCTCTTATTGTCTCCTCTCTTCTTGATTGTGTAAGAATGTTGTGGGCTTGTGACTCACCGTGGTGAGTCACAACCCCACTCATTTCAAACACAAAAAGAAAAGAAAGAAGAAAAAGACGGTGAAGGATTTTTCTTGAGTTGCCATGCTTTCTCACTTTCTCATCTTCACACATGTTTTCCTTTTCTCCTCTCTTGATTTTTTGAATGATGAGAATGGAAAAGTTATGAGAGAACAATAAGAGATTAGCCACTACAACTCCTAGTCCTAGCAAGTTTTGATCATTAGTTGCTTCACTTTTATTTTGTTGTGAAGCTAGAGTTTTATCTAGTATTCCTTCGAGGTGGATCATCTTCGACAAGGAAGACTGGCTCCCAAGCTCATTCTCGATGACCTAAGGAGCTAAGAAAGTGGAAAGAAGATGAAGGACATGACTATAAAGGTTGTAATCACAAACCTAGTAGTTAACTCCTTCTAGTTTAGTTTCTAGTTTAGTGTTTGGATTCGATTCTAGGTTGTAGTGGTTCGTGCTCATGTTTTAAAAAATTTCGTTTTGTATTCCGCATAGCCGCTAGTTTGCAGCGCGAGCACGACCGTCTACCTACAACGGCATGTATACGTGCTCTTTCCTTAGGTCATCTGAGATAGCCAACTCGGTGAAACCTTGGTATAGGAATGATAATCTGGCGATGCTGATTAGTTCGAAAAATTATGTCTATGAGTGTTCTAAATACCGCAATCAATAACGGTATCACTGTATCTAGCCGATAGTGAGTACGGGTCGTCCACAGGAAAATGGTGAACTACTTATCTTGTTTTAGACGAGTTGATAGAAAAAAGGTGGGATTGTTATCGTTTTATACTAGGAAGGTTTGAAAATTTATAAGAAAACGGCTTGTAAAGTTTATAGGACTTAGTAGTTAATGGATGGAATTTAAAAGATAATTCTTTTTATCTTTTAGTTATTTAATAGTAGAGAAATAAAGATGAATAGGGATTAGGGTTTTTGCAGTGAATTAGGGTTTCTCTCTACTGACCCTTGTCCTTTCATTGATCTCTATTTATCTCAACCCTTCAACAAAACGATTATTAACGAATCTCAAATCTTGGTCGTGACTATCATGAATTGATAGCATGCCCGATAAGAGGGTTATTATTCATTTTACTAAAATTTTTGAAAATTAAAACTTTAAAAATAATTGAAGAGATATTGTTCATCCATTACTCTACCCTATCCTACAAAGCCTAACAAGTGAGAATTTACTCACTCATTAGGATAAACAAAGTAAAAGAAATGTTGAAGATGAATGAACCTATAAGAAAATACAGAAAGTAAAATTGCGGAAAGTAAATGCAGAAATTAAAATACAGAAAGTAATGTGGAAAGTAAATGCGACAAAATTAAAAGAAAGAACTACCTTTTATTGAATAAACTATTGCATTACAAAAGTTGTTCGCTGAAAAAGTAAATTACAATCTTAATTTTCTCTAGATTGCTTGATCGGTAGATCAGTCGATTGATTCTTCGTTGGATTCATTCATAGTTCGATAGCTCTTGGTCCTTTTATAGGTTCTGAAACTTAAAACCCTAGACGTCAGATTGAAGTATGTGCAAAGACGATCAAGCCATTGATGTTTCATATCCTACGGCCACCAAACGACCGCAGTTTAGCTGCTCTATGCCTCTATTGGCCGCGGATCCGCCGCCCTCTGGTGGGTTTGAGTTTTTGGATTCTTCGTGCCTTCTTCTCTCGATATTTGGAAATTCTTTTGATAAAAATATTCTGAAAATATATCTCGTAGTCTCTGTCGTTGCGAGATTCTTCAATTTTCTTCTAACATTCGGCAGATTTGGTTTGGTGAATCGATTTGTTGTGGATCTCCTACTTATCTTTTAGACCTGAGCTGATTTATTATAATAACTGCACAATATCTCAAATCACATTGTTAGTAGCATTTGTTTTATTTGAGATAATATTCCAACCAATTATTTGATATGATATCTTGATAATATTGGTTAAGATTATTTGATATGATATCCATATTTTAATAATAAATAATCTCATGGATATTTTATTTAAATATGATATGCATACATTTCCCAATTATATTAATTATAAATTAGGAAATATATGAAAATAATCTTTTTACATATGTTCTTAATTTACAATTAACACATTTTAGTAATTAACAATAATAGGGAAAATGTAAATACAAATGTGCAATAAATTTGACTGATCAGATGCCAATGGCCAGCCTGGCACCGGATGCTATAGGATATGCAAGATAAAAAGCAAAAGCCTGCATCAGTTTAGGATGGACGAGAATTGCGAACCAGCTCAGCCACAATCCTATGAAGGCGATAAAGAAAGAATCCCGATCGATCTCGAGAGTAGCAATGTCCTTAGATCATAAGGAGATTTCCTAGGCCGAAAGAATTCCTCAACTGATGCAACATCTTTTCCTTGCATGCACAAACTGAAGGGATTCCTTATGTCCGCATGCATACTAAGGTTTGTCTTAAGAACGTTTGGGTGGACAAACCTGGCGATGAATGCTTCAAAGGTGACCCCTTGTCGTCCAGAAGCCAAATCTAGCTCTTCAAAAATACTTCATACCTTTCGAAAACCCGGTCGCTCGAAGGTTATAGCGTTACCACCCATCAAATTCGCTGCAGCCAGGACAGCGTCAAATACAAATTCATCGCGAGGTGCTATCTCCTCATAATGTTCCTCCGTGATGGGCGATCTAGAAATATGCTGGAACTCCAATAAGGAAATAGATGCTTCCCAGTCAGACATCATGAAAGTGCTTGTCTGAATGTTCTATTGTTACGAGAAAGACTCCACCCACCAAGGCTCGGTCTTGGGATACTCAAATAAAGATGCGCATACCACTCCATAAAGTCTGGTATTTTCTAGCAAAGTATTTCCGTCGACATAATATATCTGGCCCAGCCGATGTAGCCTGCCAAATATCGCGGGGTCATAACCACATGGTAAGGTATTCCCCATGATCTAGCTTCCTCTTGTCTCATATGGTGTCGTAGAAGATCAACAGTCGTTGGCGTTACAACTCCATCGGCAGAGGGTTGCAATCGGTTGTGAGCTATTCATTCCTCCATCTCCATCGTGAAAGCAGTCGGCGGAGGATCTGTATACTGAATGAGTCCCAAATGGTCAATTGGCACCTCACATTGGAAGTTGACTCAGCCTTGGACTATTTGATTATACTATTTGGCCTACAAATGAATATACTGATGCGGAGTGTCATGATTCCGAATTATCTGGATGATTTCCCGGTCAGTTGGCTCTTCTGGGAGTAAGTTCGCCGGGCGGTCATATCCAAAGTCCGATGGGTAAGACATGGTACCTAAAAAGCGAGAAGCCAAAAGGACGTCAAGTCCCAAGCATGTAAAATCTTATAAGTGGTGAAGAATGGAATTTCTGACTATGGAGCTAAGAAAACTCTATAGAAAGATTTTGGTAAAAGCATTTTGAAGTCCATAAGTGAAGCTTGTTACCTTAAGGGTGTGCACCAAAATATGGTGCGCAGCCCAAAGGCCATTATTTAAATATCAGGTGCGCAAACTTAAATGTTTATAATCTAAAAATGAGTTTAAAAACTTTAGTTCACATTCCAAAGGCATCGCATAAGTGACAAGTGCGCAACCCAAAGGATGCGCACTAAGTAAATGGAAGCAAAGGCTTCGCACCAAGGGCAGAGGTGCACAAGCACACTTACCAAATAATGTTTAAAGAAGTAAAGGGTTCTGTAGTATGCGAAACCTTTAGTAAGTGCGCAAGAACTAAGCAAGAAAAGTGCGCTAGCACTGAAAGAAATTTTAAGAAAAGAAAATAAATGTCGCAACTCAATAAAAATGAGTAGGGCCTTATTTATAGGGGTCGAAGGTTAGTTCGCATCCCACGAATCTCGAGACAAATCTGACTATTTGCAGCATGACACCGATTGCACCCACGTGTAAGCCACGTGCGCACAATCAGTGCAGGAATTTTTTCACACCTATTTAAGTGCACACCATTATAAAGTGCGCACCTGAATAAGGAGGCCAAAAATATTGTGTAAGTGTCAAGTGCGTTTATGGCAAAAAAGCAATTTTGATAACGTGCGCACCTATATACATACGCATATATAAGCTGATGCCTGAGATAGGAAGTGACACGTGCACAACAAGTGTGCGCATTCTTGCCGTGTACACTTGCAACTAATGAAGCATGCTCTGCTGTTTAAAATTGTTTAAAACTTTTAAATCTTTGTTAAAAAGAAAAAATCATCTGTTAATCGACAATTTAACAAACTAAATCAAGTCAATCATGGATAAAAATCCAATGGTGCGCATGCAATAAAAATTAAGCCAATGGTGTGCATGCACCAGTAATTGATATGGATCAATTAACACCGAATTAAATCAAAACAAATTAAAAAATGGTTGGTAACAAACACTAATTCCCATCTCCTATTAATAGGAACCTTTCTTCATAAAAAAAAGACTCCCCATAAGTTTGAGAGAGAGATATCTACACATAAAGAGAAAAAAGATCACCATCTTCATCTTCTTCTTTAAAAAATCTTAGAGAAATAGGTAAATAAAAGAGAAAGTCTTCTTTTTTCTTGATAAAATTAAAGTGTTGGTTTTATGATAAAAGCGTTTGTTTTTTGATGAAACTTTTGATTCAATATATGAAAGATCGAAAAATCTTACGGTTGATCTCTCTTATATAAATGTTCATATTTTTACGAAAGATCGATCTTAAGATTCAAGACTCTCATCAATGGATGTTTTGACACCACAGATGATAAAAACACAAACTTTTGTATCTCTTTAATATTGATCCTTTATAAATAATCATAGCTTTTCATAAAAAAAATAGATGCACACCATAGATACTCAAATAATAATAATAATAATAATAATAATAATAAAAACCATTGTCTTTTTGAAAACCATAGCTTTTTGATGAACAGTAAGCACTTGACCTTAGGTCGCACTTAAAAAGAAGTTTGCCCATATAGAAGTGCACACATAAGCACTTGATAAATATAATCCCTCTGGAAAGGTGCACATCACGTGATACTCATGTGTGCGCAAGTGGAATATCTCATCCTTCAATACATGCGCACATATATACATGCGCATATGGAAATTTGACCAGACAAAGATGTACGCAACCATGTGATATGCACGTGTGCAACCCCATATGACAGCGAACAAGTGTGCATCATACAAACTCCAAGAAAGTGCGTATCATATATAAGGCACATGCGCATATTCGCACTTGGACCAGCAAGCTTTTGCTTAAACACTTAGTTAAAATAAACTAAGTATGGAAACTTATACTTCTCATATGCGATCCTTTGATCAAGTAAACAACCTTTTACCATATCTTTTAAGGTTATCTTAATCTCAAATAAGATTAACGATCCCTAAACATACTTTTTAATTTGATCTTAGTCCCATATATGACTAACGATCCTTAAACTTATTTCTAAGTTGATCTTAGTCCCATAAATAGCTAACGATCCTTAGATCAAAACAAAATACCACCTTGAACTGACGGTCCTCATTCATATGAGAAATGCTACTTAGGTTCAAGCCCAAATCTAATGTATGGATTTCAACTAATCCACGCCATACGGGCGACAATATTAGCCTCCGTATACAATCTAAGGGCAATCCAAAATAAAAAAAGTTTAACACGACACGAAGTAATAGGTATAGATTAGAGAATGTTGTTATTGCTTGGCGATAACGTAATTAACTGCAGGGGCTTTTTCCTGCAGGAAAAAGCATCCCCACAATTAAAAAAAACCTCATCATTGAGGGTGGATTTGAAAATTTCAGCTACATTGGTCGTATCTATCCAAACCTCTGATATATGGTGTCATAATCCCTTGGTATCTTCGAAAAGGTGGATGGATGTGTTCCATATAGCATCTGCCCCTGTTTTCAGGCTAGACGCGCTCCCTGCCTTAGTCCGGTGTCCGGAGGTAAACAGGGATTAAATCATCCTTTCTCAATACTCAACTCTTTCTCATCATTTGTAACCCCTTATAGATATAGGATACTAATCTGGTATCCATAAACTCAGGAGTTAGAGTTTATTGAGAAACAATTTTCAAATACGAACACATCACAAGATGAAGCATTATCATTCTCCAAAGGGGCGGCCGGGTATTCCCAGCAATGCCTCTTCTATTGCCCAGGCTCATGACAGTTGTTGCAATCTTCTTTTCCTTTAACTGCAACCCCTTTATATGTTTATTTATCATGTTGGATATGTATGCCCTAGAGGCCATTATTGTATATGTATACATGTGGATGCCAGGGATATGTATGTAAAGAACATTCTTGCTCAGTTATATAGTATATTATTTCAGTTATCTTTATCAGGATATGAGTATTTGTTTTTATTGATACTTTATCCTGCTTGCACATATTGATAAAGACTTGATATAGTAGTATACTATTATGGTTTGACTTTATCTTAACATGACATATGATATACAAGTTATTACATATTGCGGTTACATGTTGGTAAAGCCCGTAGGATCTTACTTGACTACCTGCGTTGTGATGGCGATCATACTTGTGGGAGCAGGGTAGTCCATAAGCACATCCTTAAATGGTCCCTAGTCGCGTGAGTATCAAGACTAGGCATTGATACTCCAGAGTAGACAGTGTGTATACGTTTCTAGACCCCGACGAGGGGCGATGGTTGGTCCCATAGCCATTGATTTGATGCACCTAAGATCGTATACAGATGCTCATTGGGTGTGAGTACACTGGACTGACTCGCGAAAAACTTCCAGATGGTACTATACCTATCGTCAGATGGAAGTTATCAGGTGACATGTGTTCAGGTTAGTCTTTGGACCTGAGGTCGTCATTTGTCTCATGTAAGTTCCCACTGTACTTTGATCACTACCCTACCACGGCTCTACTGAGTTGTGCAAATAGGTTTTGGTTGGGTACAGTCCTGAGCCACATGGAGGCAGTGAGTGATTATTGGGGATTCATCTCTCCCGGAAATGGGAGACGATATCGTACAGTGTTCGATTGGTCAGGACCATAAGACCTTGGCCAAGGCAGTTGAGATTTACTAATAGGTTGATCAGTAGTTTCCCGGATTGGTCCTGAGCCTCATCAGCATGAATTATCGGGTTATTAGATTCTGACGTTTACCACCCCTTAGACCCGGTATGCGATACTCTTAGACGAAGATACCAGACTGATATTGTCACGGATAGGCACTGTAGGAGTTCAGACGAGTTTGCTTGCCGACCTTCCTTTTCGACAGGTACCTGGGTAGCCGTTACGTACAGATAGTACCGATGACGAGCTTGTGGTTAAACCCACTGCCAGCATACTGTCGAGTCTTTAGAGTCCCACATAGAACGTTTCCCTACTTCAGGAGAAAAGATGTAGAGGCCGTATGGTTTTACGGCAGGGCTTCGATCACATACGTGTACTTGTGCACGTGTGATGTTCGGGCGGATATAGTAGTGGTCTTTAGTTTAAGATGGATCCTAGTATTATATTGATGGATTAGTTTCGTCTCTTTGTATTCGTATTTTTTGGAATACGGATACGGGTATGTATATACGGTGAGGAGCATTCTTGTAATTGTGCAATATGCTTCTAAAAGAAGACACTTCGTTATTTGTTTTAACCATTTTTGTTAATGGTTAATGAGGTGGAGAAATGAGGTGTTTATTTGCATTAAGTGAAGCATGACTACTTGGTGACTCATGGCATGACTCATTGTTTACTATTGGAGTATGCTTGATATTTTCTTTTGTTGAGAATTATTAATGCAAGGTGGCATCTAGATATTTTTTTAATATCTTGATATTTTGTGTTTGCATTATTAGTTCACATGTTACTTAGCCATTCTTCACTTGATATTTTTTCATTCTCACTTGAACACTCTCATCTTATCCTTGCTCTCTCTTCTTCTAGCTCTAACCCTAATTGTCTCATGAGTTAAGAAACCTAGGGTTAGTGAGACATATTAATCCATCATCTCACTCTACACAATCTAGGCTACTTAGATTAACACTCTAAGTACCCTAGTTGCCTCGATTAGGAGGTTGGAGATCACAGTAGGAACTCTCGGGTGGATCATTGTTCATCACTGAAATCTGCATTTTAATACCGCTCATTCATTATCTATTTTGTTATATATCGGTACTATTAACCAGTGTCTGCTCAGTAATACAGATTACAGGTATCTGTGACAAAATACTGGAAATACACTTAAAATTACCGATATATCGTTTGTGAGCCAACACTGCAACCGGTACTGGAAACCGACCGATATCCAAAGATTTTTTGCAAATAAAATGTGTGCACACAATATTGGTCCAACACAATGCAAGTGTACACATGCTCTTTGGTATGGACCATGGTGAGGGCTGCCATGAATCATGGCACAAGTGTGCATGAGAAGTGATGTGGAGTTGAGGCAAAAAGATATGATGTGATGTGTAGCATCAAGTTTCCCTCCAAATTCCTGAGTGCATCCGAGGCTTTTTCAGAGAAATCTAGTAGCACCAGTGGACTATATGAGAGAACACAAGACCTCACACCAAACACGAGCCCAAGAGATCAGAAAGTGGCCGGCCACATGCCCCATTTAGCCGAGCAGGCCGACCCCCTTTCCCCAAAGTACCCCAAACTTCTGTGGTCCCTCCCTTGCAGTCACATCAACCTATTTTTATTGCTAGTTTGTTTTTCTTTTGCGCCAATAAAAGCAGAACCAATGAGCAAGGAGTGGGGGTCATTCTTTGCCCATGTTTTATCCAATATTTTGTAAACTTTTTTGTTTTCTTTTTGTTCACTTGTATATAGCTTAGTCCCCTTGAGTTCTTTACCTTCTCTTGATTTTGCAACCTCTTCATTGAGCTTACAAGTTTAAGATTAGGTTATTGATCTCAAGGGTTGTATCACTTGGACATAATAAAGATCTCATTTTGTTTTATGATTCTTAGTATTACTTTCTTGCTCTTTTCATTACATGCTCTTTATTTACTTGCCATTTACTTACTTGCTCATTTAAATTCCTTGCCTTTTACTTGGTTGTATTGTTGTTTATTCTTTTCTTTTATCTTTTCTTTGCTCTTTTTGGTTTGTTGTTGTAATGGTTGTGAATATTTGTCTTGTTAAGAAAAAGATTGATTTTGTAAGTTAAGATTTCATTTCTCATTTCCTTTGCCCGTAAATTCCAATTGAACTCCGCCCAAACCTTACGCAAGCGCTCCGTTGGCACCCTACCCTACCAAGGTATCGGTGATTCCTAATCGCGACCGGTTGCGTTCGGATTGGCCGGAGGCGAAAGCAAGTGACAAGAACGGACAGACAAGGGTCAATATGCCGGTTTTCACTAATACCGTGCTTAAGTACCCTAATCCACGTTGTTGCCGATTGATCTAGCTTCAATGATTAAGTTTGGCACAAAGGATTGATTACGGAATTCACTAGCTTACACTAACCTATCTAATCATAACAATTTATACGTTGCATATATACACTTAGGTTAGATACGAACAAGTCCTCCTCGCCCATTAACTCATGAAAACAAGAACATAAAATGCTCTGTCTCCCTGCGGACGACCCGTACTCATTGTGGCTAGCTGCAAAGCGATACCGTCCTTTTTGCGGTTAACTTTAGAACTTTAAAATACACGACACGCCAGAAGCGTGCAATCAAATGGCGTCGTTGCCGGGAAGACGGTAACGTTTTTATTCTTGTTATTTCGGGTTAATCTTGTTAATATCCATCTAACACCATTCATAAAAAACAGACTAAAAATTTCAAAATTTCAAAACCAAAACAAAAACCAACTTTGCTCACACTTTTGCTCTCTGGATTTTTGACCTGCTAGCACAAGGGAACTTAACAAAAAAGATAAACAATACCAGTAAGGCACTAATAGAACACTGAGACAGCAGAAGAAATTTGGAGCCCTATCTCCAAGGAAAAACCGACGACTTACCCTTAAAGTCCGAGCTCACCGGCCCAAGAGCCCCCATTTGCTCCAAAATTTTGTTCTCTGCTCTATTGTTCTGTTTTTGTTCCATTTTTATTGATTGTTTTTTTATAATTTTGTGTGTTCAAGTGTTTGGGCATTCATATCACTTTTTCGCACTAAATATCCGTTATCCGAAATTTGTAGATTTTGACAGATTTGCGAACTGCGATCGTGTGGAGCAAAGTGTTCATTCAAGGCTAAGGTGATTACGAAGTACAGTGCCAAAGATCCGGGTAGATTGACCCGCGCAAGCGAACATTCCAAACTATTCGGATTTAACTTCAACGGGGTTTTCTTAACCCGAAAATCTATCGGTACGTACTTTACTAACACCTTTTTCTCAAATCCGACGCATCCACTATAATATCTTTGCAGGATTCTTTGCAAGTTCGCTAGCAAACGCTAAAATTGACTAACCCGTATTTTTTGCAGTGTCGTGCTTAACATAAAAATGATTGTTTGATTCTTTGAATAATTTTTTTCATTGATTTGCGCATTGCATCCATTAAATACGGACTTAAGGAAAAGCGAACCCACAACATACGGTAAAGGGTTTCATCCCCTTTTCCGTGACCCTCAAATCACGAATTGAGCATAACGATTACCCGCACAAAATATTAAAAGAAACTAGACTTTAAGCCTTTAAGGACTTCGCGCTCATTAGGAGAAGTTAACTGTGTTTAGAACACCGCTTAACGGTATATCGTTTACGGGGTGTCTAGGAAAGTGTTCACGGCGAAACCGCCAAAAGAGAAAGGGTTATTTAATTAAGGATCTTCGCTAAAGCGTCGGACAACCTCCCCTTATCTCTGCACTTACCTGGCCTCGTGATCAGTATATCTTGAGCTCGTTTCTCGACACAGTTTTACAGCAACAATCAAGTTCTTGAGCTGCTCTAGTGACCTAGGTGAACCCTAGACCGATTAGGTGTATGGTATTTTGTGTCGTGATTATTTTTGTCCATATTCTTTTTGTGTGTATATTTCATTCTTTAATTAATAACTAACTTAAAATATAAAAAAAAACACATTCTTTTTCCCCTCCTTTTCTCTTCTTCTTCTTCCTCTCTTCATATCATGGGTACCCCACCCAGAAAAACTCTTGCTGAACTTTGGTACCCACAACAAGACATTACTTCTTATGGTTCTTTCTTTGGTCGAACGTCGAACAATCCATCCATGCCAAAAATTTCTTCGAAAGATCGGATATACGCGTCTATGACGAACAACTGGACCCCGCAATCCACTTTGTATCAACCGTTTCAACCTACCCCACCTTCTTACATTGATACCCTTTTTTAGAGTTAAGTTGTAACTCCAAGACCCATGTCTATTGCTGAACGTATTGAACAATCCCGTAGCCGATCTTTCACTCCTTTCACCACTGCAACTTATTTTGATCAACAATTCCAATCACCTTCTTATCCAAATGTTGATCCTACTCCTGTCCAACCATTCAATTCTTATCAATCTTACCCAACTGTTGCACCTTCCCTAGACATTGCTTCTACACAGCCATTTGGGAGTTTCCAGTATCCAACTGATTTTAAATCTTTTACTGAAACTCCTCCAAAACCCATGTCTAGTCTGGAACAATCGTTAGAAGACTTTTGGGTAGCGTCGTACCAACAGATGATAGATTTGAATGCGGGGTCGCCCTCATATAACCTAGTGACCCGGTAGCTAGTTTCCAACTAGCTCCACATTTTCCAATGTACGATGAGGCGGTAGGACAGATTGAGAATTTGAGTAGTGAGAGTGAGCTGTACACCCTTCCAAATCAAACCTACCCATCCCAAGTTGAATCCCACAACTCCGGTTTTGAAAGTCTATCGAGTGTCCCAAATGAATCACAAATTGAAGATAGAATGATTAATGAGTTTCATGAATTTGTAGTTTTTGATTTACCCGCTTGTGAAGGTTTCATTCCATGTGAAACCAATCCTAAAACTTTTGACCTCTGCACCTCCATCCTAGAACCTGAATTCACTGAAATCCATGCTTTTGATGAGGTGTCTGAGAATATTGATTTTCACTTGATTGAGAATATCGATGCTGGGGATATTTTGGATGATGAACCCGCAAATTTGGATGTGTTTTTCCCTCCAATTCATCATCCCGAGTCATTAACAGTTTTTCCCGAACTTCATATGCGTCTTGATATTGATGATAAATGCATGGATGAGCTTAACTTTGAGGAGATTTTTGAGGATATTTTTTAGGATAAACCAGTTTTGCTTGATGAGTCGGATTTTCCAATTCATCCTAACACTTTCATTGACTGTGTACACCCTCCTGAACCTTTAACTGATACCCCTCCTCGATCACTTCCCTCGACCTTGCAAGACACCGTATCACTTTCATTTACTATGTTTGGTTTACCAAGCTCAGTCTACCCATGTTTCCTCATGAATCTTGAGGGATTTGACACCATTTCTCGACGAGTTAATAGATTACTACAATCGCTTTTCGCACATCGGTCATCACAAATTGTACTAATTTATTCACTCCATTTTCACTCTCAAGTTCATGCTCCATTTCTTTTTCCCTTGCGTCATTCTTCTCCTCATATACCGAGACCGTATACCACTTCTATCCCCATACGGTCTCGCTTATTCTCCATTTCTTTCCTCTCTGCATTCATTCACCAGCCCGGGCCTTATCCCGATAAATTTTTTGAATGGTTGTGCTCACTTTTGGCCTGTGTAAGACCTTGTATAGATTGATACTGTTCTTTCCCCCCTAATCCTAAACTTCAACGCATAACAGTAGAAACACGGTTACACATAAGTTTGGGGGGAACCTTTTTGTATATATTTTTGGTTTGATTTCTATATATTTCTTTTAGGAAGCACCGACAATTTTTGACCTTCTTAGTGTTGCCTGACGGAGAGGGGGCTGTCAAGTATAAGTTTGGGGGTGTGCTCGGTAAGCTTTCTTCCTTCGTATTCATATGTATATTTTGCACTTGCATACTTATTTTTTAAAAACGCCATGAAAATCGAAAAAAATTACAAAAATAAAAAAAATTTGTCGTCAAGTTCGCTAATAGGGTAACTTAGATTTTTATTCCAAAAGTTTAGTTGATACGTTAGAAATAACTAAATTCTAGGCTTAGGAATTGAAAAACCCTAAAAATAACCCTCCTTCTATTTAACCTTGGTAATTATACGTCCTTACAGTTTTTTTTATAAAAGTAGGAAATCTCGAGTTCAGTTCTTGAGTTAAGTCGATATGAAGGGAAAGTATTGAAGCTTTACTGAAGGATAAGTCTGAAAAATAATTTTTATTCTTGAATTAAAATTTAAGTGATAAAGATCGTTGAAGATAAATCTTTAAAACGATCTACAATCGAAAGTATATACCCTACAAACTGCACATACACATACCTTGAAACTTTTAGTGCAAGATGCATGCTCCCACAACTCTTGTGAGGCAGCGGAAGTGATAAACGATAATTTTCTTTGCATACAACACGCACTTTAGCCAAGATATAGTCTAAACCACAACTAGTGAACCTTAACTAGAGATGTTATCAACTATGTTAGGGGTTAAACCTTGATGATCCGGTCCTTCGTGTCTTCTTTGATGAACTCCTTGGCTCCTTGGACGTTGCCGATGTGCACGATCTCCGGCCACCCCAAGACCTAGATGATGTAAGTCTACGGTAGCGCCCCGGCAGTCATTCTGACGCCAAACAGGAACAAAAAACTTTTATAACTGGCGCTATCGCATACTATAACCCGGATCTTGCCATTAACGCTAAACTAACAAACTGTAAAGAGGTAGAAAGGCTATACCGAACGATCTGAGTCCTTCGGTCTTTAGCCATCATCCCACGCTCCTTGCGGCAACTCCGATCTCCCGTCTCCTCGTCGAGGTGGCACCATGTCAACGGATCTTTAAATGGGCTCCCGCCTCTATACCGAGGCAACTCAGTCATCAAGTCTACTAAAAGAGATGAGCATGATGAAGTAGAGAATGAGTAGAATACTTTGTCTCAAACACCCTAGGGTTCTCATCATATGAGAGGGTTAAAGTGGAGTATGAAGAAGATGCTTAGGATTGGAAATTGTGAACTCAAGGAACACTAGTGAGCCAAAAGAAAACTAAGATCATAAACTTGTGTTATCTTCACCTTCTCTTATGAATAGATATATGAGGTTATATATTCAAAACCAAAATAAAATATCTTATAAAAATATCTCCTCAAAATATCTATCCACAAAACAAAATTCATTAACTCTTTAATGACTCACTAGATGACTCATTACATGAGTCATTAGTGAACATTCTAGAATTGATGAGTCACAACCATGAGTCACAATTTCCATTAATCATCTAAACCAAAATGATTAATCCAAAAAGAAGTTCATCTTCTAAAGTAATATCGTAACGGATTACGAGAATACCCCTCACCTGTATTTACATACCTGTATCCGTATTCCGACCGAATACGAGAGACTAAAATATTCCGACTCAATATAATACTTGGATCCGGCTTAAACCAAAGCCCACCAGTATTATCTGTCTGAAATATGATACGTGCACAAGTGCACGTGCATTTTCGAACCCTGCCATAAAACTATACGGCCTCTAAAACGTTTCGCCCGAACTTGGGAAACTATCTGTGGGGGACTCTAAAGACTCGTCAGTTCCCTGGCTGTGGGTTTAACCATAAGCATGTCAGCGACACTAGCTGTGCGTAACGGCTGCCTATGTACTGACCTAAAAGGAAGCCGATGAGCGAACTCATCCTGGAACCCTACTGAGCCTATCAGCGACAATATACATACAGTCCGGTCCGTTCGTCTATAAGCATCGCGCCGTTATCGGACATTGCAGGCTTAGCATCTATTTTTCTATCGGGCCTAGGGGGCTGGTAACGTCAGACCCCCAATAGCGGTATAAGTCGGGTCAGAGAGTAGCCCTGAACACCCTGAGAAACTACTGGAATGTCTACCAGTAATTCTCACCTGCCTTGGCCAAAGACTTGGTGTAATGGCTCTCCTAGACACAGCGCGATCTCACCCTCAATACCGGGAGAGACGAATCATCTGCTGAACCGCTCACTTGCCTCCATGTGGCTCGGGACAGTACCGAACTAAATCCTGTTTGCGCGACTCCTTTGAGCCGTGGTAGGGTAGTAATCAAAGCACAGTGCGAACTCACATGAGACAAATGACGACCTCAGGTCGATGAACTAACCTGTACACATGTCACCAGGGAACTGCTATCTGACGCTAGGTATAATACCAACTAGCAGGTTCCCGGCGAGTCCTGTCCGGTGTACTCAGAACCCAATGAGCACCTGTATACATCTTAGGTGATCCAACTGACACTAATGGCTTGTGGGACTGGCCACCGCCCTATGTCGGGGTCTCGACTGTATACACTAGTCTACTCCGGAGTATCGATGCCCTGTCTCGAAACTCCCACGACTAGGGACCACTTTTAAGGATGTGCTTATGGACTACCTAACTCTCACGTATATGATCGCCATCATACTTTTGGTAGTCAAGCAGGATCCTAAGGGCTCTATCAACGTGTAATAGTGAACATGTCACCTAAAGCTGTACACGACTGATAAAGGCAAACCAGATAGCATACTATCATCTTGAGTAAGACTGTCCTACCGGTATAGGTCCTCCCTCAATCATTGCAATCACGTACCTGCGATCCAATAATTGACTTTGAGGGCACTATATCCAACAATCTCCCACTTGCACTTAAGGCTAATTATTGCGATGTCGCATACTCACAGCCCGTGTGATACCGAACACCCAACTCCTCCACTAATCCGTTTCACAAAGATCATTTGTAAAACTCTTGTGTTCGAGAAATAGCCTCAATGAGTGGATCCGCCATGATGTTTCTTTCTATGTCTCTCTTAATCTCAAGTTCGCGGAGAAAGCCATCTCCCGAATTGAGTAATACTTGTCTTAGAATATGTCTGGATATCTGATGGGACCTAGTTCATAAATGAACTCCAAATCTGAATTTCTTAGACTGTATCGACAACTGAAACTAATCAGTATCCAGCACCATGCCTCCCACAGTATCCTCTTGGATCACCTGTCCATAATACTGCCCCCTTTGTCGGAGGCAAAACTATAACTCTGACAATCACTCTATCATCCATGTCACCTTTGAAGCCTGAAATGATAACCGTCTCCCGAAGGAGGCTGCCGTCATCAAATCCTTAGAACATCCAATTATGTTCTAAAACTGCTTCCGCATGTTTCTCCAGGATTGGATTAATACAATCTTATTGCATCTAGTGCAAAAAAAAAATCTGGTGTGGTACTTGACATCTCACGATTGGCTCAATTGCCTAAGCAAGTGATATGCTAATCATGCACATCCCTCTCCCTTTTAGTCTGTAAGACACCTTTAGAGAGGGTGACTCCATCATCTGCAGGTACACCACCATGCCAAGAGTCATCTATTCTAAAATACTATTAGAATACTGTCAAAGTACCCACATTGGGAAACTACCCAAATCTAGATCTAAAACCATAGATCTAGTAACCAGAATGTCTGATATTATATCCATATCCTGTGTGGAGAAACAACTGTGTGACAACCAAAGTATAACTGATCGTAGTATAGGAATTTTACTTCCTACTTTGTGTATGTCATCCAAATACCAGGACATCACACCCTACTACCTTATTAACAGATCCATCCCCTATTCTGATGAAGTCAAACCCATGACTGTCACATCAAAATTAGATGATCTATCTCCGCTATATCTGCTCTAGTCTATAAATAGACATAAGCTACTTGCCCACTATGCTTCCGCTGCTCCCACTGACCACAACAACCCTCTGGCAGAATAATATATGCGTGCACTTCTAAAGCTAGTTTAGAACGACGCTATACTTAATCTCCTGCCGGGTCTCATAGTCAGGAACAACAGTAATGGCAAGTCTGGGCAAACAAGAACCTCCCTGTCACCATCCTTGAGGCTACCGGAGTACCTCTCGGGTGCCTGAGGTTACCCACCATATCTGCGGAGTAGCAAATGGAATGTCAAACCTGATTGAATCTTTAGGTCCTATTAAATTTTCCGTAATCGTTTTCGGTTCTGGAATCACTTCCAGTTCTACCATACTCCCACTACTGTTTTCTGAAAAATCCATTTTACTAAAACTGTGGCGAGTCATGAACAATATCACCATTGATCTTTCAGATGGTAGAAAATTAACCCTCATCATAGCCTGAGTCAATCCACAAACTACCATTACAGAAATGTGCCTTGAGTTATCCAGAGTCTGGTTTTAAGCATAAGCCGGACAACTCCCCGTACTTTAACATTGTTAAGACATGAACCATTCTATATCCAATATAGAAACTTTGGCACTTATTTAATTGGAACCAGATTCTAATCATGCAGCTGTCTCCAGTACATATCAACTTAATGGAAAGAGGCTAATCAGCATTACCCAACTTAGGAGTCCATCCAATTATGAGTAACCTAAAAGAGAAAAAAGTTTCTCAAACCCATTACTATCAACTGAATACCAATCACAAGTATCTACATCATCGATCACCTTGAAGAATCCCGATACTTGCGACACCTGGTTCTCTACTTTATTCTTGTACCTATAACTTCTCAAAACTTAGACATTGTATTTCTACGAAACACTTGTCTAAAAACTATAGAAGTCATAAATAAACAGAACATAGTACGAGGACCAACCCCTTTGTCCTGATGGACACTGGACAGCATACAATACTCTGTATGAGTCCCCTGAGTCGAATAACTCAAAACCTGTGCATCGTAGGTTGAAAACTGTACTTATGGTTAAGAACTACTCCGCTGTTCAATACTCCTTACCCAATCGTCAACTGATGTAGGTAAATGTCACAGACATAATTTCATAAAGATATATCTCACTTTATGAAAATAAACGCACAGATATATCTATTTGAAATTGGTGCACAACAATGGATACTCAAAACCAAATACTTGCCGTCCGGCAAAAACCCAGGCGATTTTCTCAAATATCACCAATTACAACGAATTCCGATATAATGAGGATGATCACCCAATTCCCAATAACTTACTCCCACTCATCATCTGTAAAACCATACAGATGTCAGAATCATACCTGGTAAATACATACCCTGGAGTAAGTATCTAATTGGGAAAACAGTTTTCCTTTAACAATGCATAGTGAAACTGAAACATGAAAAATGTTCGTAGGGGTATTCTGGTATTCCTAGTAATGCCTCTTCCATAATCCAATTCATGACTGTAACCGTATATTTCTTTGCCATCTCTCCAAATCCCTTTATTTGTCTTTATTCATTACCTTCTGTACACCTCTTTAGGCTAAGTGGTTTTCTTCCTTCCCTACCGTTCGTCACCGGCCTATAGTTTGGAAGAAGACTATCAAGTAAGCATAATAGGTATACTCTCCTAACCTAGGAGTACTCGCAACCTAAGAGAAGGTGATGATAAAAGACAACTGAATAATACCTTATTCTATTTCTCCCGAACTGTGGAAAAAGCAAAGGTGAAGTAGGAGTGGCGATGAAGTACGCGGTTTGGTCGTGAATGATAGCAGTCGCAATTTACTTTGCCCTCTTTCTAATCCTTTTATTTTGTCTTTACTTATTACCTTCTGTACACCCTACTTAGGCTAATTGGTTTTCTTCATTCCCTACCTTTCGGCACCTGCCTATGGTTTGGAAGAAAACTATCCAATAAGCGTAATCGGTGTACTCTCCTAAACTAAGGAGCCTTCGCAACCTGAGAAAAGGTGATGATGAAAGACAACCGAATAAACCAATTCAATTTCTCCTGAACCTGGATCCATCCTCGAAGAAGTCCCTTCGAGTTCGTATATAACCATACGATGGATTTATCCAATGGAAGTGGATGTTCGTAGAAATACGAGGTGTTCTGAGAAATTCAAAGGGTAAAAGAAGGAGTGGTAATGACTTATGCAACTCAGAAAATCCAAAAGCCAGTATTTTAAGAAGGTTCGGTCAACTTGGTCACTGAGTCATAGTCTAGGGTCGGTCAATGGTCGCTGCCAAAGAGAGAGAGAAAAGAAACACTCTGCCTGCACTCTAACCTAGATCAGAATGGTTATCACTTTATCTAATCAGGAAACCTCCCACTGTACTGTCAAATTCTCCTCCAAACCTGAAAGAAGAATCAATTGGGATCACCCGAAGAGTAAACCAACTCATCCGTGGGAATCGGGATCCAACTATCATCGCATGATAACGAGAAGGAATCCACTCACGTTATCATACTCCAGAAGGTATGCGCATACTTGGCAAGTTTCAGTTTTTTTAGAAACTCCCGATATGGATTTTTGCCCCATGCTCTTATGAACCTGACGTTTGCCAAATGCCATAAGTCACATGCCAAGTTCTACCCATCATTATCTTGTCAATTTGAACCCACCCGCACATGCCCCTGACGTTGGCCAAATGGCAGAACGACTGTCCCAAACCAACTCATCTATCTATGCAACAGATGAATACCCAGCAGCTACCAAACACTATGCCTTGGCGTTGGTCAAAATACATAGCTTGAATACTATTGAATATCCAAATGAAATGACGAAGGTCTACAGCTGGTTTTTGGCGAAAAAACCTTTAACGTAACGAACTTGATATCGCTGAAGGAACCTGATAGCTTTTTACAAAATATAGTGGCGAAAACCTTCGCTAAAGAGGTCACTCCCGGTGAGGGGATCTCGGCTCTTTCCTTGTGGAATGAGGTGCAGGATATTCCAACTGAATACCGCGATGCAAAGCAACAAGTAATCGACTATAGTGAAGTTATTACCCTGACACAAATTTCTTCCCAAGGGGTCACTCCCGGTGAAGGGATCTCGGCCCTTGCCTCGTCGAATGAGGTGCAGGATATTCCAACTGAATACCACTATGCAAAACAAAAGAAAACGTCCTTGTAATAACACTTTTTAAAACTGTTCCAACAATGTCCAAACAGGTTTGTTTTCCTTTGCATTGATCAGAATCAACGCAGTCCCATCAATTAATCACACCAAAAAAGAACGAAAATAAAATATACGTATATGCCATCCGCATTCATCACTGGGTCCCGTCATCACCCGTTAGGTTACTTAACTAACGACAGAGCGGGGACTAGACTAGCGCGGGTGTAAAACATATACAACATCTACTAGTATATATACTAATATTCAATAATCGCTCCAGGCGTGATAAATGCAACATTACAGAAAAGTAATAAGCATCACAGAACAATACAGATAATCTGGGATCCCCGGATTTCACAGAGCCGCTGCTAAAACCCGACGTTCCCTTGGTCGTGTGGATAGCCTGTGCAATGAAACCAAGACCCCTACAGGTGCGGCAAGTTACCCGCCAAAACCTGAAGCGAGGCAGCCCCCTACAGCAAAGTGAATGGACCACCCTACACTTCACGGAATCCGGTAACTTGAGCACCCCTCCTTGGGTCAACCTGTACCCCTTACGAGTACGGTGAATAGTCTGCCAATTCTAGAGTGAGGCCCTCTGCCACTCAAAGCCATGAGATGCAGACCCGTTGCCCTCCAGAACACGGCTATCCGTGCACTCCGTCGCGGGGTAAACCTAGTACAGAAATGAAAAATATGTACAACGGGTATATCGACCTCAGCCCGGTCATGCCCCAAAAGAATATTATACAATCTGGCAGTGATGGCAGTCTACATGTTGGACGCTCGCCCCGCAATATCAAATGTACAAATAAATCTAAACTGCATTACCATTGCACGCAGCTATCCACCACGATAAATTCGCAACATCACAGCACAACACAGAACATCAACGCGAATGTCACGTTCGCAAACCCGTCTAAAAGGACTATAGCAATTAGACACGATTTACCGCTCGAATAACATTCACGGTCGAAGATATAATGTAAGTACTGTAAACTAACACATTTAAAATTCCGATCGACAAAACTTCCCGAAGTGGGCCCCAAGTACAACTGCAGTACTCAAACAAAATCTGGGCCCAAACAAAATATTCTAGAAACCACAATTCCCTATGCAAAACACCCAGAAGAAAAATGGTGTACTGTTCCCACAAACTGGCGGCGGAACCGCGACCAAACCATGGTTTGTGCGGTGGTTCCGCGGCAGTACAGAGGATACAGTGGACCAAATTTCTTCCAAAGTCTTAAAAAAGCCTGCTCGATTTTTTGAGATGCTCAAAATGATTTTTAGACCAGTTTAAAATTCGACAGAAACTTTGACATAAAAAGTGCGGTTTTGGAAATTTCGTTCGATCGATATTTTAAACACGTTAGAACAAGTTAGTAAAGGTTAATGGCGTGGCTCTGATACCATGTAAGTCTACGGTAGCGCCCCGGAAGTCATTCTGACGCCAAACGCGGAACAAACAACTTTTATAACTGGCGCTATCGTATACTATAACCCGGATCTTGCCATTAACACTAAACTAACAAACTGTAAAGAGGTAGAAAGGCTATACCGAACGATCCGAGTCCTTCGGTCTTTAGCCATCATCCCACGCTCCTTGCGGCAACTCCGATCTCCTTTCTCCTCGTCGAGGTGGCACCACGTCAACGGATATTTAAACGGGCTCCCGCCTCTATACCGAGGCAACTCGGTCATCAAGTCTGCTAAAAGAGATAACCAAGATGAAGTAGAGAATGAGTAGAATACTTTGTCTCAAACACCCTAGGGTTCTCATCACATGAGAGGGTTAGGGTGGAGGTTGAAGAAGATGCTTAGGATTGGAAATTGTGAACTCAAGAAACACTAGTGAGCCAAAAGAAAACTAAGCTCATTAACTTATGTTATCTTCACCTTCTCTTGTGAATAGATATATGAGGTTATATATTCAAAACCAAAAGAAAATATCTTATAAAAATATCTCCTCAAAATATCTATCCACAAAACAAAACTTATTAACTCTTTAATGACTCACTAGATGACTCATTACATGAGTCATTAGTGAATATTCTAGAATTGATGAGTCACAACCATGAGTGACAATTTCCATTAACCATTTAAACCAAAATGATTAATCCAAAAAGAAATGCATCTTCTAAAGTAATCTCGTAACGGATTACGAGAATACCCCTCACCTATATATACATACCTGTATCCGTATTCCGACCGAATACGAATATGAGAGACTAAAATATTCCGACTCAATATAATACTTGGATCCGGCTTAAACCAAAGCCCACCAGTATTATCTGTCCGAAATATGACACGTGCACAAGTGCACGTGCATTTTCGAACCCTGCCATAAAACCATACGGCCCCTACAACGTTTCTCCCGAACTTGGGAAACAATCTGTCGGGGACTCTAAAGACTCGTTAGTGCCCTGGCAGTGGGTTTAACCACAAGCACGTCAGCGGCACTAGCTGTGCGTAATGGCTGCCCATGTACTGACTGAAAGGGGAGCCGATGAGCGAACTCATCCTGGAACCCTACTGAGCCTATCAGCGACAATATACATACAGTCCGGTTCGTTTGTCTATGAGTATCGCATATCGGGCCTAGGGGGCTGGTAACGTCAGACCCCCAATAGCGGTATAAGTCGTGTCGGAGAGTAGCCCTAATAACCCTGAGAAACTACTGGAATGTCTACCAGTAATTCTCACCTGCCTTGGCCAAGGACTTTGTGTAATGGCTCTATTAGACACAGCGCGACCTAACCCCCAATACCGGGAGAGACGAATCCCCTGCCGATCCGCTCACTTTCCTCCATGTGGCTTAGGACTGTACCCAACTAAAATCTGTTTGCACGACTCCTTTGAGCCGTGGTAGGGTAGTAATCAAAGCATAGTGGCAACTCACACGAGACAAATGACGACCTCATGTCGATGAACTAACCTGTACACATGTCACCAGGGAACTGCTATCTGACGCTAGGTATAATACCAACTAGCAGGTTCCCCGCGAGTCTTGTCCGGTGTACTCATAACCCAATGAGCACCTGTATACATCTTAGATGATCCAACTAACACCAATGGCTTATGAGACCGGCCACCGCCCCTCGTCAGGGTCTCGACTGTATACACTAGTCTACTCCGGAGTATCGATGCCCTGTCTCGAAACTCCCATGACTAGGAACCACTTTTAAGGATGTGCTTATGGACTACCCAACTCTCACGTATATGATCGCCATCATACTTTTGGTCGTCAAGCAGGATTCTAAGGGCTCTATCAACGTGTAATAGTGAACATATGTCACCTAAAGCTGTACACGACTGATAAAGGAAAACCAGATAGCATACTATCATCTTGAGTAAGACCGTCCTACCGGTATAGGTCCTCCCTCAATCTTTGCAATCACGTACCTGCGATCCAATAATTGACTTTGAGGGCACTATATCCAACAGATGATCCACGCGAGAGTTGTCGTACAAGCTAGAAACTCTTCACAAGAGTTTAACTAAGAGACCAAGTTTGCTAGAAGAGGTCACTAGGATTATGAGATTAGTGTATTGGATTAACCTAACGTCATAAGCTTTGGATTCACATCACATGTGAGGGTTAAAGCTATAAGAAGAAGAAGGGGGAGAGAAAGTGTTTGTGATAATGAGAGTGTTCAAGCATGAGAAAAATGATATATTGCAAATGAAATAATTGAAGCATATAATATAAAATTAGCACTATGCTTCAATAGTAATTCCAAAAAAATATAAAATTAAACAACACATTCTTGCAACCATGCTTGGACTTTCTTATTTCCACCTCATTTATTTATTTTCATAAAATAAATAATGGCATTATGAGGTGGCACTTTCTAGAAGGTATTCTTGTAACAATTACAAGAATACCCCTCCTCTGTATACCGTATACCGTATACCCGCATCCGAATTCCGAAAAATACGAATACCATTAATCCAATAAAATAATACCGGTATCTGGCTTAAACCAAAGCCTACCAGTATTATCCTTCCGATTATTATTCCTGTAACAATTACACGAACATATTCGAAATCCTGTCGTAACACCTTACGGCTGCCGTAACAACTTACGACCTCTACATCTTTCACCGGAACGAGGGAACCCTCTGTGTTTGACTCTAAAGACTCGACAGTATGCTGGCAGTGGGATTAACCACAAGTACGTCAGCAGCACTAGCTGTGCGTAACGGCTACCCAGGTACATGATAAAATGGTGGCCGCCGAGCAAACTCATCACAACCCCAACGAGCCTGGAAGCAACACTTAGCATACAGTCTGGTCTCTTCGTCTGATACGTCGCATATAATGTCTAGGGGTGGTAAATGTGAGACCCCAGTAACTTAATAAGTCATGCTGATTTACGGCCCATAACGGTTCGAGAAACTACTGATAACACTTATCAGTAATCTCGAGAACCCTGGCCAGGGATTTGATGTTATGGCCGATCAAGCATAGCGCGACATCAACTCCCTACACCGGGAGAGACGAAACCCCTCTTATCGCTCACTGCCTCCATGCGATTCGGGACTGTACCCAAAATCCACCTGTTTGCACGACTCAATAGAGCCGTGGTAGGGAGGAAATCAAAGTACAGTGGGAATCACATAAGACACTATGACGATCTTGGGTCTACAGACTAACCTGTACAAGTGTCTCCAGAGAAATGCTATCTGACAATAGGTATATATACCATCTAGGAGTTCTCGACAAGTCATGTTAGGTGTACCCATTCTCCTATGAGCACCTGTGTACAATCTTTGATGTCAAACACCAATGGTTGTGGAATGAACCATGGCCCCCTGGGTCAAGAAACATACACACTAGTATAATCTGGTAATACCGATGCCCTGTCTCGACATACCCTCGACTAGGAACTATTAAAGGATATGCTTATAGACTGCCCAGGCCCCACTAGTATGATCTCATCATAATCTTGGTAGTCAAGCATAATCCTAAGGGCTTCATCAACATGCATATAAAGATATGAAATATAACACAACACATCACATGTTAAGATGAAGATAAACCAGATAGCATACTATCATTTCGAGCAAAGATTGTTTATGTACATATACATGCCTAGCATCCTATACAATATAGGCCTCTAGGGCATACATATCTAACAATCTCCCACTTGCACTAAGGCCTGTAGTTGATACAATAAGTACCCACTGTCTGCACTAGAACCAGTTGCCGGCGTACCGCATGCCCAACAGCTCGAGCAGTTTCTCAAACTGGACTTGAGGGATGGCCTTGGTGAATGGATCTGCTATGTTGTCTTTCGTGTCTACTCTCCGTACCTCGATGTCCTGGGGATCCACTATCTCCCTGATGAGGTGATACCGCCTTAAGATATGTCTGGATTTCAGATGGGACTTCGGTTCCTTTGCCAAAGCCATGGCTCCATTGTTATCGCAATACAGAGGTATTGGATTAGCAATGGATGGAACCACTTGAAGTTTGGAAATGAACTTCGTCATCCAAACTGCCTCTTTTGCGGCATCATCAGCAGCAATATACTCAGCTTCCATCGTGGAGTCAGCGACGGTATCTTGTTTGGAACTCTTCCAATATACCGCCCCTCTATTTAGTGTATATACAAACTCTGAGATGGACTTACTATCTTCCTTGTCGCTCTGGAAGCTAGAGTCGGTAAAGCCCTCCATTTGGAGATCTCCGTTACCATACACTAAGAACATTTAGTTCTTCTCAAGTACTTCAGAATGTTCTTCACAGCAGTCCAGTGTTTCTCCCCTGGGTTGGATTGATACCTGCTTACTTCACTCAGTGCATAAGCTACATCTGGGCGAGTACATAACATCGCATATATTATAGATCCTACTGCTGAAGTGTAGGGAATAATTCTCATTCGAGCCCTCTCCTCATCAGACTTTGCAGACATCTCTTTGGAGAGGGTGATCCCGTGACAAGCGGGTAAATTACCTTTCTTGGAATCTTCCACACTAAACCTCTTTAGTATGGTGTCAATGTATCTCGATTGGGACAATCCTAATAATTTCTTAGATCTATCTCTATAGATCTTAATCCCTAGAATGTATGAGGTATCGCCCGGGTCTTTCATGGAGAACCTTTACGATAAGAATAGTTTGACCGATTATAGCATAGGAATATCATTTCCTATCAAGAGAATGTCGTCCACATACAATACGAGGAATGTAACAGTACTCTTTACAATCCTTTTATAAATACATGGTTCATCCACATTTTTGATAAAACCAAACTCTTTGATTGTATCATCAAAGCAGATGTTCCAACTCTTTGATGCCTGCTTTATTCCATAGATGGATTTAAGCAGTCTGCATGCCTTTCCGCTGCTCCCACTATCAATGAAGCCTTCTGGCTGATCCATAAAAACACATTCTTCTAAATCACCATTTAGAAATGTCGTTTTAACATCCATCATCCTGATCTCATAATCATAGTGAGCAGCTATAGCAAGTAGGATCAGAATGGATTTGAACATCGCGACTGGTGAAAAAGTTTCATCATAGTCCAAGTCTGGTCTTTGCCGAAATCCTTTTGCTACCAGCCTAGCTTTATAGGTCTCCACCTGACCATCCACACCGATCTTTCTTTCAAAGATCCATTTGCAACCTATGGGTTTTACTCCAGAAGGTGCAACTTCCAAAGTCCATACTTTGTTGGTGTGCATGGATTCTATTTTGGATCTCATGGCATCCGGCCACTTCACTGAGTCACCACTCATGATAGCTTGCTGAAAACTAGTAGGGTCATCATCATCCATGATGCAATCTTCTCTATCACCATCAAATAGAAAACCGTAGTATCTATCAGGTGGACGAGGAGTCCTACTAGATCTACAGAGTGGCTGAGGTTCGTCAGGTTCTATTAAAACAGGTTCTATTGAAACCTCAGGTTCAACCAATTCATCGGTAATTGTTTGTGTATCTGGAATTTGTTCCAGTTCTACCGCATTGCCAACAGTATCATTTATAAAAAAATTATTTTCTAAAAATGTGGCATATTGAGAAACAAACACCCTTTGTTCCTCCTTGTGGTAGAAAAGATATCCATACGAGTGTTTTGGATATCCCACAAATCTACACAAAACCGATCGTGTCTCGAGTTTGTCCAGATTCTTCTTTTTCACATAAGCCGGACAACCCCATATCCTAACTCTTCTAAGAGATGGTCTCTTCCCATACCATATCTCATATGGAGTGGTAGACACAGTTATGGTCGGAACCCTGTTCAAAAGATAAATCGCAGTCTCCAATGCGTTCCCCCAGAATGATATTGGTAACTCAGCATCACTGATCATAGATTGTACCATATCTAATAGGGTATGATTCCTGCTTTCCGATACACCGTTGTGCTATGGTGTGTACGGAGGAGTGAGCTGAGAGAGAATCCCATTCTCTTTTAGGAAATCTAGAAACTCTGAGCTTAGATACTCACCTGCTTGATCTGATCGAAGTTTCTTGATACTTAAGCTTGTTTGTTTTTCTACTTCAGATTTATACTCCTTGAATTTTTCGAAGGCTTCGGACTTATGTTTCAATAAGAACACGTGCCCGAATCTCGATAAATCATCAGTGAAGGTTATGAAGTACGAAAAACCACCTCTTGCATATGTAGACATTGGTCCAAATACATCACTATGCATGAGGCCTAAGAGTTCAGTTGCTCTCTCTCTCTGTGTCCAGTAAACGGAGTTTTGGTCATTTTACCCTTGATACAAGACTGGCAAGTAGCATAAGATTTATATTCAAACGGGTTCAAATATCCATCTTTATGTAGCTTGGTTAGTCTTGTTTCGTTAATATGATCAAGTCGACAATGCCAAATGAAAGCTTCATTTAAGTCTGAAACCTTTCTTTTGTTTACGTGTTGTATATGAAAAACTGTATGCTGATTTAGGACGTATATCCCGTTATTAAATTTACCATACCCAATCAACTCTTGATTAATGTTAATGTTCATAACATTAGATTGCAATACTAAATTATATCCAGCATTGTCCAACAACGATACAGATATAATATTACATAACATCGAAGGTACAAAATAACATGGGTTCAAAACCAATATACGACCCGACGGCAAACCAAGATGATACTCTCCCACTGCAGTAGCATGTACCGAGGAACCATTCCCAACCCGGAGAGTGTGATCATCTTTCTTCAAAAACGTGCTATTTCTCAGCCCCTGCACACAATGGCAGATGTGAGATCCTGACCTAGTATCTAATACCCAGGAAGTAAAGTTAATTGAAAAACAGTTTTCTGTTACAAACACACCTGACGTGGAAGCATCACCATGCTTCTTCTTCTTGAGGTCGGCCAGGTATCCAACGCAGTTTCTATTCCAGTGCCCAGTCTGGTGGCAGTGGAAACATTCCCCTCGTCCTGTCGCAGCAGCCCTTTTCTTGTCCCTTCCCGGTGCCTTTTTCACTCCGTCTCTCTGCTTGATGGGATTCTTCTTCTTCTTTCCCTTGGCCTTGGCTTTCGAGATGGAGGAAGAAGATGGCCCAGCAATTAGAGCGGGAGTTTTTGCTACCTTTAGTGTGCTCTCTGCACTCCTCAACATACTGAGGAGTTTAGATAAAGACTTCTCCATGATGTGCATGTTGAAATTTAAAATGAATTGAGCAAAGGTGGGGGGAAGGGACTGTAGAAGAAAATCAACATACTGCTCGTTCTCCATGGTTCAACCCAGGTCCTCAAGTTCTTCGATATGTCCAATCATCTTCAATACATGGTCACCTACAATCGTGCCAGCAGCCTTCCGCATCTGAAACAACTTTCGAGATGCCTCGTATCGGAGAGTACGAGATTGCTCTCCATACAACTCCTTTGTATGGAGAAAGTTGGATCTTCTCGTGCTGCTTCTCATATTCATTGTTCATTGAAGCAAGCGCGAGGCACTTGGCTTTTGCGCAGTCTATATCCCATGTCTTGCGGATTTCTTTATCCGCAACTGAAGAATCAGGGCATGGGCTAGGAGGGGCTGGAGTAGTCAGGACGTATCCGACCTTATCATAGGTCAGGGAAATATTCACGTTCCTTAGCCAATCTTTGTAATTCGGTCCCGTGAGTTTATTTTTGTCTAATAAAAGCTTAAATCCCATCATAGGTATCTGCCATTAGGAGAGAGAAAAGAAGACACTCAGCGATTGCTCTTGCATAATTAGATTGGTTATTAATCTTATCTAATTGATGTCTCCCACTGCTTTTTATCAAATTTTCCTTCAAACCTTTTAAAAAGCAAACTAGCCAGGATTAATTGCAATCTACAAGTTCGCTAACCGGTTGGCCAGGCCAGTGTCGGTACTCCGAGGGAGGTTCCCCGTGCTTTCGCACGGACCTAATTAGAATAAACCTCGTTTTCCTAAAGGCGTAACCCCGTTGACACCTTTCTAGATACCTACTGGATTAGCTAATTGTAATGTGCAAAACTCTCCCGGGAGTAACTTTTACTCATAGTAGGATCGAGATCCAACTATCAAGTAGAAGGTATGCAATCTCATTGCAAATTTCAACTCTTGAAATCCCCGATATGATTTTTACCCCTAGTGTTTTATGACCTTAATTATAGTCAACAAATCATAAGCACTAGTCAAGTTCTACCCACCATTTCGTGATTGATTTAGATCCACCCGCATGACCCTTAACTATGGTCAACAAAGTCATACGAATGTCCTAATCGGTCGCATCAAATGCTTTGTTGGAAGACATCACTTAGCTACCGTACACCACGCCTTAACTATAGTCAATAAACGTGGCACGAATACTAAGTACTCTGCTTCCTAAAATGGTGGAGGGCAACGGATGGTTTTTATGAAAACCCTTAACGTTTTGAACTTGATATCGTTGTAGAATCGAGTGAGAAGGAGTGGTTTAAGCTCCAGTTTTAAAAAGTTGAATGGTTTTATAGCATCTTTCTAATTTTTCTAAAGAGATCACTCCTAGTGAAGGGATCTCGGCTCTTTCCTTATCGAATAAGGTGCAGGATATTCAAGAATACCATGATGCAAAGCAAAAGTTAGATCAACTATAAAATCAAATCGAGTACTTTGTAACATTTGCTAGTTTCGCTAAAGGGGTCACTCCCGGTGAAGGGATCTCGGCCCTTTCCTCATCGAATGAGGTGCAGGATATTCAAGAATACCACGATGTAAAGCAAAAGCTAGAGTTGCCCATTTTATTAAAAAATTTGATTCTACAACATCTTTAGGTTTCTTTTTCTTAACATTAATCACATTAATGTTGTCCCATCATTTACATTTCCTAAACATCACAGAAAAGAAACGAAAATAGAACGTACGCTTATGCCATCCGCATTCGCCACTGGGCCCCGTAATGCACCGTTAGGTTATGTCACGCCCCGCTTCCCAGAGTATGCTAAGATAGGCACGTGACATAGCCAACCATGCTACCTGTGGATAGGAAAAATCCCTCCACAGTCACATTACGGCTGTAGAGATATCAAGAACAGGAAAGTAAACAAAACTATCTAGTACATGTCCATGAGCCAGAATGAATGAGTCAAGAAATAATGATATGCGGAAGCAAAAGATACAATAATGAAACACCTGAAAAGTAAAACTACATACCAACAAGAACTTCACCGCTCGGTCTAACAGCGGCAATACTCCTGATCAGTCTGCAACAAAGGTAGAAGGATCTGGGCCATGCAAAACCCAGACGTCAGCACGTCATAACATCAAGCAACAATATGTAAACAGGGTAGCAAGACATGCAAGTATAATCATAAATAGTAAAGCAGGTGTAAAGCAATCTAAATCAGGGCAGTGAAAGGTAGCGTGCAGTGAGTAAACTAAACTGGTCAATTGGTTATCTACTCTCAAGTCTTTGAAATCAATTTGATGAATCATCGATGTAACTCAATAGTATCCCGTGCATACCCAGGACCACGGTCAAGATTCTCGGGCTGAATCCGAGACATGCCGCTAGGCACTAAAACAGGAAATATGTACAGATGAATGATGTCAGCAGCATCATCCCAAGGCTGGCCTAGCTTCTAAAACTGATCAGTAAAGGTAGTACACTGTCGAGTTACAAGTCAGGTTTCATCATTGATTTCCCCATACCCCCAAGTTATGTGTTCAAGTCAGGTATTACGTAATCAAGGACTAATGCCAACACAGGATCAGGTAAGAGCAGGTTTGTCTGGATAAACAACAGGAACGGTCTGTGAGGACTACATGTCAGGTTTGTTGGCATTAGACACAAGATCAGGTAACAGGTAAATCCATGGTACATCAGGTCAAGTCGAGTTGTGTATTTAGATTTCATGTCATGTAAAGAGTGTACGGTACCATGTCAGGTCAAGTAATATGTGAGACAAGTCATGTCAAGAGTGTACGGTACCATGTCCTATCAGGTAGGAAGTGCAACAGGTCATGTCAGGAAGCACAAAATGTTATGTGGGTGCTCATAATCAACTAGCATAAGCATGGGTATACAAAATAAGCATGGGTACTAATAGCACAATAAAATGGAACGTTGTAATGTGATATGCAATCAGGTACAGATTAAGGCATACAGATGCACAGTTATCGATTAGGGTTACATTTATAGTTTCAATATTAATTAGGATGCAATTTATTAAACATGGAGTGTTAATATCACAGTATTATGTAGTAATGTGATCTATGGATGCAATTATATGTATCTTAAATGCGATGGATGCAAACGGGTATCCGAAAAGTTATAAAACTATAAAATAGTAATGTGGGATGTACAACTAAGCAATATTTGATATAAATATTGATATAATAATAATAATATGGATAGCATATTCAAAGCGATTAATAACTATAAAAGTGGTATTGATTAACCATGCACAAGAAAGTTCCGTTCAGAAATTCAGCGTCACCCTGATTTGTAAAATAGCTTAAAAATAACAAACGTTCTCCAAAAGGGACGTGTCTTATACCAAAACAAAGATAATTGAATAAGGTTTTTATTTTTATAAGTATAAGTATCTCAGGTTGTCCCTACAAAAATCTATGAACATTCGAAGTTGAAAGTTTGTTGCTGGAATTTCCCTGGACAGCAGTTTAGAGACATATTCATTTGAATTTTACGTTATTTAAAAAATTTATTTTGTAAGTAAATATTTGATAGAGTTATAGTACTCTGAGTTAGCTTCGCAACGAACTAAAGAACGTATACTAATGATTTTTCTATGATTTATAATGAATTTTATAAGGTAAGGTGTACAGTAAATTTTAGATTTGTCGTATCCGCTTTGCGATGACGTTTCATGCGTAAACTATAATATTTTAAAATGTATAACATTATAAAATGCAGATTATAAACTAATTAAAGATAATAATAAGATATATTACGACGATATATATTTTAAATGATATGGATGCAGTATAATGTAAACTAGTATGTCACAAGATAAGTTTTCATGATCTAGATTTAAAATGATATAAACGGATGCAAAAGGAACATCGAAACGTTATAAAATTAAACATGGGGTACTAGAATTAAACTATAGGTATGGTATTTATTTAAATAGGTATAAAATGAATTATATAGCATGTAGCAAGATTAACTTGCCTAGACGGAACAAGAACGGATGTGTATGGAACGTCCTTCATCGGCGGAATATCGCGGCACACGCACGGTACACGGAACGGTTCCAAACAACGCACGAGGGTAATCACGCAAGTTAGGTACGTTCAATGGATCACCCGAATCGTCAGCGACGAGCATGGCTCCGGCGGTGATTACCGGAATCAAGAAACAAGATCAAGAAAAAGAAAGAACAAAGAAGAAGAAAAAGAGGCTATGTATTAAATAAGGAAAGAAAAATTAAATAAATAAAAAATATATAAATATATATATGCAGAGGAGAGAGAGAGAGAGAGAAAGGAGTTGTTAGTTTGTTAGGAAATTAGATTTAAAATTTTAAAAGATTTTTAGATTTAAAATTTTAGATAAGAGGTTTCAGTTTGTTAAAGAAATCGTATGAAAATATTTAAACTAAATTTTAAAATTAAATAAATTGAATTTTGGAGGGATACCAAAATATTTCAAAACGCGCCCGGGTCGGGTCTAAAACTTCAGATTTAAAATACGAAAAATATGTCCGACTTTCAAAATTCAAAATGAATGCTCAGGTAACGAAAATGCATACCCCTAAGAACGGATGCACGTACATGCGCGTAGCCATCCAAACACGTCTGTTTCACTGAATGGGACGAGAACAATATGCGCGGATGCTACCACGGGGTTAGGGGTATCATGCAGGCTATGAAATGAAATTTTAAATTATTTTACATGACCTAAAATGTTATATGCTAAAATGTCAGTATGCAGTATACATGAGATGCACGTGACTATGTAACAAGTCAGGGTAATCTATAAATATGAATCAAACATGTTCACGCAAGCGGGTCGGGTCGAATGCAATGTAAAATGTAAAATACTATTCGCACCCAAAACACGATAAATCAGGAAAATACCACAATTAAGGAAATACGAGAACTGGAATTGGTATAAATGAACTAGGGTGTTACAGGTTACTTAACTAACGGCAGAGCTGGGGATAGACTAGCGCGGGTGCAGAACATAAACAACGTTTATTATATATCTCATATATAAATATAGCCATTACAGATCACAGGTGAATACATTGGATATACTAGGAATTCCGTATTTCATTCAAGCCTTAATAAAAAAACGGGTTCTACGGTCGTGATGAATAGCCAAACCCCACCCTAGACCCCTACGGGTGCGGCAAACTACCCGTCAAATTCCCGAAGTGAAGCAACCCCCCTCAACAAAGTGAGTAGGTCACTTGGCACTTTGAAAACCCGGTAGTTTGTGCACCCCACCTTGGGTCTATCCCAGGAGCAAAAACAGTAAAAATAAATTATACAACGGTGGCTACAACCTCACCCCAGATATGCCCCGCAAAATAATATTACAATGCTTTTCACAAATTACATTGAATGAAAGAAAAGGAAAAACTCTCTTCTCACACCCCCCCGACCATTCATCACGACGATCCAACATATTCATATACACATACCATAATAGAAGTGTGCAACCCCGACTAATTTACTTATAACAATTAGTCGACGTTTCAAACACACATATAAAAAAGAACGGATAAACGATATTAAAAGTTCGAATTCGAAACACTCCATATTTCCCTAACACTTAGTTTACATCACATGTAATCTGGAAATAATCAAACAATACCATAAACCCCCAAACCCAGTGTACAGATAACCCTAAAAAATCTAACCCCAAACCTCATAAGAAATCTAGCGATGCCGGAAAAATTGGTCTCGTCGCCGGCCAAATGCAGGTGGTTGGGGCTCGTTTTTCTAGGGTTTTCTAGTTAACATATAACAAGTATTCTGCACATATTCAAAAAAAATTCAGAACACTTTTGAAAAATTGCCAGAGAGCAGGGTTTAAAAATATGGTTTTTGGAGTTGTTTCGTGTTCGAAGCTTTAAACGTCGTGTAATCATCTAGTTGTGGTTTAGTTAGGCTCTGATACCATGTTAGTGCATGATGCATGCTCCCACAACTCTTGTGAGGCAGCGGAAGTGATAAACGATAATTTTCTTTGCATACAACACGCACTTATCCAAGATATAGTCTAAACCACAACTAGTGAGCCCTATCTAGAGATATTATCTACTATGTTAGGGGTTATACCTTGATGATCCGATCCTTCGGGTCTTCTTTGATGAACTCCTTGGCTCCTTGGACATTGCCGATGTGCACGATCTCCAACCACCCCAAGACCTAAATGATCCACACGAGAGTTGTCGTACAAGCTAGAAACTCTTCACAAGAGTTTAACCTAGAGACAGTTTGCCAGAAGAGGTCATTAGGATTATATAGAGATTAGTGTATTGGATTAACTTAAGGTCCTAAGCTTTGGATTCACATCACATGTGAGGGTTAAAGCTAGGAAGAAGAAGGGGGAAAGAAGAAGGAGAGAGAAAGTGTTTGTGATAATGAGAGAGTTCAATCATGAGAAAAATGATATATTGCAAATGAAATGATTGAAGCATATAATATAAAATTAGCACCATGCTTCAATAGTAATTCCAAAACAATATAAAATTAAACAACACATTCTTGCAACCATGCTTGGATTTTCTTATTTCCACCTCATTTATTTATTTTCATAAAATTAATAATGTCATTATGAGGTGGCACCTTCTAGAAGGTATTCTTGTAACAATTACAAGAATACCCCTCCTCTGTATACCGTATACCGTATACCCGCATCCGAATTCCGAAAAAATACGAATACCATTAATCCAATAATATAATACTGGTATCCGACTTAAACGAAAGCCTACCAGTATTATCCTTTCGATTATTATTCCGGTAACAGTTAAACGAACATAATCGAAACCTTGTCGTAACACCTTACGGCTACCGTAACAACTTACGGCCTCTACATCTTTCGCCTGAACGAGGGAACCCTCTGTATAGGACTCTAATGACTCGATAGTGCGCTGGCAGTGGGTTTAACCACAAGCACGTTAGCGGCACTAGCTGTGCGTAACGGCTACCCAGGTATATGACGAAAAGGTGGCCGACGAGAAAACTCATCACAACCCCAACGAGCCTGCAAGAAACACTTACTGTACAGTCCGGTCTCTTCGTCTGATACATCGCATATGAATCTAGGGGTGGTAAATGTCAGAACCCAGTAACCTAATAAGTCATGCTGATTTATGGCCCATAACGGTTCGATAAACTACTGATAACACTTATCAGTAAATCTTGAGAACCCTGGCCAGGGATTTGATGTTATGGCCGATCAAGTATCGCGCGACATCAACTCCCTACACCGGGAGAGAAGAAACCCCTCCTATCGCTCACTGCCTCTATGCGATTCGGGACTGTACCCAAAATCCACCTGTTTGCATGACTCAGTAGAGCCATGGTAGGGAGGAAATCAAAGTACAGTGGGAATCACATAAGACACTATGACGCTCTCAGGTCTACAGACTAACCTGTACAAATGTCGCCAGAGAACTGCAATCTGACAATAGGTATATATACCATCTAGGAGTTCTCGGCGAGTCCTGTTCGGTGTACCCATTCTTCAATGAGCACCTGTGTACAATCTTTGATGTCAAACACCAATGGTTGTTGAATCAACCATCGCCCCCAGGGTCAAAAAACGTACACACTAGTCTAATCTGATAATACCGATGCCCTGTCTCGATATACCCTCGACTAGGAACTATTAAAGGATATGCTTGTAGACTGCCCAGACCCCACTAGTATGATCTCATCATAATCCTGGTAGTCAATCATAATCCTAAGGGCTTCATCAACATGTATATAAAGATATGAAATATAAAACAACACATCACATGTTAAGATGAAGATAAACCTGATAGCATATTATTATTTCGAGCAAAGATTATTTCTGTATATATACATGCCAAGCATCCTATATAATACAGGCCTCTAGGGCATACATATCTAACAGAAACTTAGGATAGTACAGAATACCTAGAAATACTCATGCTTGAAAATATAGTATGAAAGAAAAAACGGTATTTAAAGCTAAACACCAAAAAGAATTATTGAAAAATATATCCGGTCTTGAAAAAGAAATAAAGAAAAGAAAAATAAATAAATAAAGTCAAGACCTGGAAACGGCTATTTACGCTTTAAGCCCACTCTTTCGGTAATCGGCTATTAGTGCCTCAAGAAGCATTAATAGCCACATGAACGGTGTGTGAGCAACACCGTCCATCATTAATGAAAAGAAGTAGTATTAAGTGTTAAGGCAAGAGTACTATAGCTTTAATTGAATCCTTAAGTGTAGGGGTAAAATTATACACACACGTAGGGGTATACAATCGATGTTTGGAGGAAAGATAGGAATAAAGAATAAGACTTATGTTTTCTGTAAAGTTGATAAAAATCCCTGATTAGAGACCGCACTTTAGAAGGAAAACTCAAGAGATACCGAGATCTTTTTAAACTGTAAAACGTATAGGATCTAGGGTTGAATAAATAGGAGGCGTCAAACATTAGGGTTGAATATTTCTAACTTATGATGATAGAATTTCTAACCTAGGATGATAAAATTTCTAACCTTGATACTAAGCTGTAGGAGTAGAATCGACGTTAACTTATGAAACTAGCTTTACGGGATTTTATGGGTGTAATCCGCTGAAAACCATCAGGAGACAACACTCCTCGTACTAGGGACACCTATAGGTTTAACGGCTTGTTGTACGTGCTCAGTGCAATCGCGTTCCCTGTCAAAGTGAGGCTAGGATTTTGTTTTGCTCGGGACGAGCAAAAGATAAGTTTGGTGGTATTTGTTCATCACTGAAATCTGCATTTTAATACCGCTCATTCATTATCTATTTTATTATATATCGGTACTATTAACCAGTGTCTGCTCAGAAATACAGATTACAGATATCCATAACAAAATACTGGAAATACACTTAAAATCACGGATATATCGTTTGTGAGCCGACACTGCAACCGGTACTAGAAACCGACCGATATCTAAAGAGTTTTTGCAAATAAAATGTGTGCACACAATATTGGTGTCACGATCCGAAATGGCACATGACTGGCACATGAATCATATGAAGTCTATAGGACCCCATCTAATTCAAGTAAGCCAAAAATCCCAGAAATCTAAACCATTTTAAGGATGAAGAGAAGAAAACTAGTTTTAAAATAAGTGGTTTTAATAACATAAGCCGAAGTATGCATTTTTAAAATCCCAAGTCTTTTCTAAAATTTTCGGCAGAGTTTCCTTTGTAAATACTGGCCCCAAACGGGGTACAACATGAATAATACATGCACAATGATAAAAGGCATCCCCAAGCGGGAGCTAGCTCTTCGTCAATCGACAGTCACAACCACGCAAACAAGATAATATACAATGCCAAAGGCGAGGATCAAAACTCAAAGGGAAACTCAAATCATCAAGAAAACCATAATAATACAACGTGCAACTCGAAGGTCCAAAGAATATACAACTGGTTTTCTAAGTTTGAAATAAATACAAGTCTGGTTGGTGGAGCGTACCAGATATAACTGAATATAAATAAGTACAATGGTGGACACTGTTAGTTGTATGTATGCCATAGAGGCCAGTATTGTACAGATGATGTATAATATATTGGATGCTTGGACATATATAGAGATGACTTTCTTGCTCGATATGATAGTATGCTATCTGGTTGCTCTTTATCTTAACATGTATACTAGTCTTCTTAAACTGTCTTATAGTTACATGTTGGTAAAACCCTTAGGATGTTTACTTGACTACCTCGACTATGATGCAGATCATACTAGTGGGGACATGGTTGTCCATAAGTACATCCTTCAAGGTCCCTAGTCGTAGGTGTATCGAGACAGGGCATCGATATACCAGTGTAGACTAGCGTGTACGCTTCTCGACCCATGAGATGGGCGATGGATGATCCCATATCCATTGGTGTTTGACATCACAGATGGTATACGGGTGCTCATTGGAGACTGGGTACACTGGACGGACTCGCCGAGAACTCCCAGATGGTATTATACCTCACGTCAGATGGCAGTTCTCAGGTGACACTTGTACAGGTTAGTCTGTAGACACGAGATCGTCATAGAGTCTTGTGTGATTCCCACTGTACTTTGATCTCCACCTTACCTGTCCATGAGGGCGTGCAAAACGGTGGTTTTTGGGTACAGTCCCGAGTCACATGGAGGCAATGAGCGATAGTAGGGGTTTCGTCTTTCCTGGTATTGGGGGTTGATGTTGTACTGTGCTCGATTGGCCGTAACAGGGAAGTCCCTGGCCAGGGCTGTTTCAGAGATTTGCTGGTAAGTGTTACCAGTAGTTTCTCGACCCGTTATGAGCCTCACATCGGCACGACTTATCGGTTATTGGGGTCTGACGTTTACCACCCCTAGACTTGATATGCGACATATCAGACGAGGAGACCGGACTGTACGGGAAGTGGTGCCGATCGGCTCGACGGGAGTTGTAGAAGGTTCGCTTGTTCTCTTCTAATCGCTCAATACGCGGGTGGCCGTTACGTTTAGCTGACCGCTTGCGGCTTGGGGGTGCTTGATATGATCATCACCCACTGCCGGCGTATTGACGAGTCTCAGAGTCCCACAATGGAGTTTCCTAGTCCAGGCGAAACGTTGTGGTGCGCGTATGCGATATGCGCATGGACCCGATTAAAATGCGCGTATAGGATACCGTATATTGATCGGGCGGCTTGCTTTTGGTAGGGGTCATATGTGATATGGCCGGATTGATAAATCAAGTGTTGATTTATCATTTAACCATTAGCTTCTCACTTGAAATCCTTTCTTGAGTTAGTTGGATGTATGCATGCATGTATGCCTTCTTTTTGATTCATGCACATATGGATGTACATATACACATACATACATACATACATCTTTCATGGTTGATTATACAAGGAAATGGTGGCAATATAAGACTCACACCATGGGTTTTTTATATGGAATATTATTGTATTTAAGATAAAAACAAAAGGAAAAAGAAATGGGTTTGTTTTGGATTGTTTCTACACTCTTCTTGACCTAACCTCACTCACCCACCATTTAACCATGGTTTACTCTTCCTTTTAGTTTTTAACTCAAGTACAATAATCATTCAACCATGGTTTCAGATGAGAGATAGAAAATATATATTGATATATTTTCTATTTTCTTTTGAGAGTTAAACTTATCATCTTCTAAAAAGCCATCATCTTCTTCTTCCTCTCTCATGTTGCTATCTAGTTCTTTGTAGTGAGCAATATACTCATCAAGATTGGATTTTGAAGTGAGAAAGAGAACCACAACACCATTCTAAACAAGTCTAGCCCACTTGTTTGGAGTGTTAGCTTGATTTCGTTCACTTGATCGGATAAAGTTGCAAGCTTGGACAAAGCGGACTCCGGGTGGATCATCGGTGACCTCGAGGTGTTCAAGTGAAGCTTTTTCAAACCCCAAGTAGCCGAGGAGTCTAGCGTAGGGAGCTACAAAGGTTGTACTCTCTAAACCCCATCTATTCTTTCATATGTTGATGTGAAAATTTTAGAAACCCTAATTTTCTAGGCACGATCCGATGTTTGTTAACTTAGCACCCTAAAGACTCTACCTTTGGTTCATGTGATGCTTCCAAACACTTCATGAGGTGCTAGGCTAACCTTTCACTGGTATCAGAGCCGACCTAGAACATTAGGAGACACCTTTACGAAGTTAAAACTCCGATCGAACCGAAAATACAGATTTTTGGGTGCTCTCTGGACTTTTTTCAAAATCTGGTTATTTTCAGAATTAAAAATATGTAAAACATTTAGCAGGTAAAAATAAGAATTACGGTATAAAAATGTTTCCATGAACAGTCTTTTCTGCCGCGGAAACGCGGCCTAAGCTTGCTTAGAACGCGGTTCCACGGCCGTACTACTCCATCACTGTATAATTTTTATGCTGAAATGATTATTTCTGCTAGTATATTTTTTTGGGTATTTTTAATCTGTATTTAGTTCTGAAAAATTCTGGAGATGGTTTTGGACTCGTCGATTCGATTGGAATTTTGATTTCGTGACTTTTCCGGGTAAATTAGAAAGTATTGAAGTGTTTGAACGAGTATCATTTGCTCATTTTTCACGGGGTTTAAAAGATTTCAGAAATACGTGCAAGTTTGTTTGTGGTGGATCCTCTAGAAGACAACAAACCTTAACTCGATTATGTGACCGTCTTGAACTGCCTTTTGAACCTTAGGGTTTGGGGCAGTACGGCGTGCCACATGTGAGGCGTTGGCTTGACCCTTCTACGGCTGGACCGCTACCACTGTGTCACACTCCGGGTTTTTGAACTCCGCTCAAGTGTTGAGCTTTAGTGAATCTTGGGTATTTGATCGTTCGTTCGAAAACTTTAATACTGTCTAATTATCTGGAATGTGATGCAATGTGTAGAATTCATATTATAAGACATGAAATACGAGGTATGTGATGCTTCGCATTTACGATGTCTAAAGAGAATGTGGATTCCAGATATTGCAGTTTTACACTTTCTTTTCTGTGACCGTAAGTGTAGTATGTCGATATCGCCGGTTTCGTTGCTATACGTCAACGACAATTGGGGTACGCATACTTACTTACGTTGATGATATGTGATATTATGTGTTGCTGAGATATGATGTGCAGGATTGTCGCAATTGAATAGCCGTGGGGTTTTATGTGAGATGAGAGTTTTATATTTTCATTCATACAAATACAAATGTAATGTAATATTCTTTTATTTGGGGCACTTCCGGGTTGAGGTTGATGCCACCAGTGTTGTATATTATTTACTTTTCCGTATTAGGATGGACCCAAGGAGGGGAGCATGGGTGACCGGGTTCTGGGGTTCAGTGGGAGGCCATCTCGAGGAGTCGAGACCGGGTCTCCTAAACTCCAGAATTGGTAGGGTCACTTGCCGCTCTCGTAGGGGTCCAGGGTGTGGGTTTGGCTATTCATCGCGACTGTGGAATCCGTATTTTCTATTATTGGCTAAATACTAAATACGGACGTCCTAGTATATCCCACATTATATCTATGTTTCTACTGCGATATCTGTGATGTGATCATTTGATATGTTCTGATAGATACAGTATATAGTATATATGATATATTATATAGGCGTTACTTATGTTTTACATCCGCACTAGCCCTGCCCTGCTCTGTCGTTAGTTACCTAACCTAACGGTGCACGAGGGGACATCAAGGCGAATGCGGATGGCATAAGTGTACGTCGTATTTATCTGTGATGTTTAGGTGACTTAAATGATGGGACTTCATTAATGTGATTAATGAAAGAAAAGAAACCTAAAATATGTTGTAGAATCAAATTTTAAAATAAAAGCGTAGCTACAGTTTTGCTTTTCATAGCGGTATATATGATATACCATGCACCTTATTCGATGAGGAAAGGGCCTAGATCCCTTCACCAGGAGTGACCCCTTTAGCAATAACTGGAAGATGCTACACACTCGGTTTGTTTTTGGTTACTTCTATAGTTTCTGCTTTGCACAGTGATATATATGATATATCCCGCACCTCATTCGACGAGGAAAGGGCCGACGATCCTTTCACCGGGAGTGACCTCTTTAGCAAAACTAGAAAAGCCTCAAAATCACTCCATTTCAAAACTTCATTCGATTCTACAACGATATCAAGTTCATTACGCAATAGGTTTTCAGAAAAACTTGTCGTAGCCCTCCGTCATTTCAGATAAGTACTAGTTAGTATTCGTGCTACGTTTGTTGACTATGTTAAGGCGTAGTGTGCGGTAGCTGATTAGTGTTTATCTGTATATGCATATGATGCGATTGGATTAGGGTAGTCGTGCGACTTTGTTGACTATGTTAAGGGTCGTGCGGGTGGGTTTAATTAAATCAGGAAATGACGGGTTGAACTTGTCTGGCACTTATGATTTGTTGACTATGTTAAGGTCATATAGCTGCTAGGGGCAAAATATTATCGGGAATTTCAAGTGTTGAAATTTGCAATGAGATTGCATACCTTCTATGAGATAGTTGGATCCCGATACCCACTGCGAGTAAGAGTTACTCCTGAGAGAGTTTTACACATTACAATTAGCCGATCAAATAGGTGTCTAGAAAGGTGTCAACGGGGTTACGCCTCTGGGAAAATGAGGTTTACTTTAATTAGGTCCGTGGGAAAGCACGGGGAACCTCCCTCAAAGTACCGACACTGGCCTGGCTGAAAGATCGGCGAAGTTGTAGGGTGTAATTAATCCCGGCTAGTCTTTCCTTTTAGGGTTTGAAGGAAGATTTGATAAAAACCAGTGGGAGCCATCCTGATTAGATAAGATAATAACCAATCTGATCTTGCAAGAGCATACGCTAAAGTGTTTTCTTCTCTCTCTCTCCAGATAGCGACCATGTCATGCCCTAATAAAGATAATAATATGGATGTATTGACTGAACCCGCATGTTATACTGTGCTGGGGAACATTGGTTCCGTTCTTTCTTATAAGAGTTATAGGAATGAACAGGATATAGGGGAATACCAGGATTCCCATGCCACCTGAATGAAGAAAGTACATGTTGATGCATTTTCTTCGGGTGTGTTCGTTACAGAGAACTATTTCTCCATTTGCCCTACGTCCTGGGTATTAGATACCAGGTCAGGATCCCATATATGTAATCAGTTACATGGGCTCAGGAAAGGTAGAGAACTTGGAGAAGGTGATAAAGACATTAGAGTTGGAAATGGTGCAATTGTTGCAGCTAAGACTGTCGGGGAATATCACCTTGCATTACCAACTGGTAATACATTGGTTCTGAACGAATGCTATTACATGCCGAACCTGATATGCAATATTATATCGCTTTCTTTGTTGAGTAAAGAGGGATATAATTTTGTATTACAGGATAATGTTATGAATATTTTTCTTAACCAAAAGTTGGTTGGATCAGGCACGTTATGTATTGGCATTTATGTTCTAAATCAATCAACAGTTCTGAGAATAACAAACACACATAAGAGGAAGAGTTCAGAAATGAACGAATCCTTCTTGTGGCATTGTAGACTCGGTCATATCAATGCGACACGACTTGCTAAGTTGCATAAAGATGGATATTTGAAGCCGTTCGAATTTTCATCTTATGACACTTGCCAGTCATGTCTCAAAGGCAATATGACCAAAACTCCGTTTACGGGACACGGAGAAAGAGTTACTGAACTCTTGGGACTGATACATAGTGATGTATGCGGTCCAATGTCTACACATGCCAGGGATGGTTCATCATACATCATTACATTCACTGACGATCTCTCTAGATTCGGATATGTGTTCCTGATGAAACACAAATCAGAAGCTTTTGAGAAATTTAGAGAATATAAACAAGAAGTAGAGAACCAAACCGGAAAAAGTATTAAAGTCCTTCGATCTGATCGAGGAGGTGAATACTTGAGCAATGAATTCCTGGACTTCCTAAAAGAGAATGGGATTCTCTCTCAGCTGACTCCTCTAAGATGGCATACTAGTACAAATCCGCTTCGATCCAAAAACGACTGAAATCTCATAAATGCGCTCCTCTAGCAGTTAGGCTGCATCCATCGCGGCTGCATAAGTGTCAAAATGCTAGGTGTCGATGGCAAGAAATAACTGCATGTCCAATCTCCACACAAACCTCTTTATCTGTTTCTCTTCAGTGTCCACCAGGTAAGGAGCATATCGGACCGCTAAGTAAACTGAATGTCGTACTCTGACATTGTCATCCCTGAAGTCTTATTCAAATGCTCGAAATACAAGCTCGGCATTTCGAACGCTCTCCGGAAAGGAATGAGCATGCTCAATCCATATCTCGTCAGAACATCTCTGTGAACAACAAATCATAGCCATCCTGTCGAGGATTTCCTACGTATTCTCCGCTGCATCTGTGCCGGTAAAAACTGGAGGCTTCAGCCTCAAAAACTCCTATAAGGATACGGAAATAATCTCGGTAACAACAGAAACAGTTGTCTGAGCAGCAGGTACAAACGCAGCCCCCGCAGTAGGAAGGACATCATCGGCTCTCGGAGCTCGGCTAGCCTCACTAACAATCCAGCCATCTGTCGCAAGTCTTGAATACTCGACTCCATCCTAGCTATCCGTCCTGGAGAAGGCAGATCACTCTGTTCCTGAGGGGTAGGCGTACCGCCCTGATCGCCATCTCAAACGAGCCTACTCTAATCTCATCCCTGGCGGCAGTCCTCTAGCCCTCAATATCTCCGGCGGCATAGTGGCTTGAACAAGAAACATGATCGATAGGAACATTGCGATCGAATCAAAGGATTTTCAGAATCAAGGAAGGATGTACGAGAAAATATATATCTTAAAGTTACTTAGGCGGAGTACCGTATTGTAAGTATGCCGCGGAACATACACACGCTACGTCACTCTACTTAAGTCACCTACACCATCTACCAAAGGTCATCCTACACTCAGAAAGGTAAAACCTATCGCTCTGATACCAACTTTGTCATGACCCGAAAGTACGGAACGTGACTGGCACTTAAATTATGAAACGTCTCATGGTGTACGTAATCTAAGTAAGCCAAAGCCAAGAAATCAAAACCATTTAAAGAAATAGAGTGAAGGAAAACTTATTTAAGGAAAGCGGTTTTAACCAAATAAGTCGCATTAACATTTAAAAGCAACATCAGATTTTCCCGAAAATTTCGGCAGAGTCTCCTTTTTAAATACTGGCCCCAAAACGGGTACAAACAAGAAAACACATATAAATGAATACAGGCATCCCCAAGCGGGAGCTAGCTCTTCGCCAAAGGCGGAATCACAACTGTTAGTTATATGTATGCCCTAGAGGCCATTACTGTACATGAGATGTACGTTGTAGTGGATGCTTGGACATATATAGGGAGGAATTTCTTGCTCGACATGATAGTATGCTATCTGATTACTCTTTATCTTAACATGTACACTGATTGTCTCTCTGTTACATGTTGGTAAAACCCTTAGGATGCTTACTTGACTACCTAGATTATGATGGAGATCATACTAGTGGGACAAAGGTAGTCTGTGAGTACATCCTTTAATGTCCCTAGTCGTGGGTGTATCAAAACAGGGCATCGATATACCAGAGCAGACTAGAATATAGCTTCTCGACCCATGTAGATGGGCAATGGATGATCCCCATATCCATTGGTGTTTGACATCAGAGATGATATACGGGTGCTCAGTGAAGACACTGGTGACACTGGTACAGGTTAGTCTGTCGACCCGAGATCTTCATAGAGTCTTGTGTGATTCCCACTGTCCTTTGATTTCCTCCTTACCACGTTCATGAGAACGTGCAAAATAGTGGTTTTTGGGTACAGTCCTGAGTCACATGGAGGCAATGAGCGATAGGAGGGGATTCGTCTCTCCCGGTATTGGGGGTTGATGTTGCACTGTGCTCGATTGGTTACAACAGGAAGTCCCTGGCCAGGGCTGTTTCAGAGATTTACTGGTAAGTGTTACCAGTAGTTTCTCGACCCGTTATGAGCCTCACATCGGCATGACTTATCGAGTTACTGGGGTCTGACGTTTACCACCCCTAGACGAGATATGCGACATAACAGCCGAAGAGACCAGACTGTACGGTAAGTGTTACTGATTGGATTCGCAGGAGTATGAGCAGACTTGCTTGTTGATCATCTGATCGCTCAATACCCGAGTGGCCGTTACGTTTAGCACGCCTCTTGTGTCTTGTAGGTGTTTGATATGATCATCACCCACCGCCGGCGTATTGACGAGTCTTTAGAGTCCTACACAGAGGTTTCCTGGCTCAAGCGAAACGAAGTAGGAGCACAAATGAGAAATGTGCGGGACAGAGAATAATACGAGTATGTGATGCCGTATTCTATTCTCGCGATTTGTGTTATCTTCCGGGTATATATGATATAGCCAGGTTATCGAATCAAGTGTTGATTCGATAAATTGATACACATTATATTAGTCGGTAATATGTAATATGACCGAATCATTAAATCAAGTGTTGATTTAATGATTTAATGTATAATTATATGTTTGATATATTACTTTACATTAACTAGTATTGGCTCACTTAAGATTGTTTTCTCACTTGATTATTTATTAAATATATATGATATATATACTTGTGTACATGTTTGTGTCATGCTTGATGATACACGCAAACTTGGGTGTGTGTGTGTGACTTACACGATGCTTACATATAATGTGGGGGTTTTATTTATCTTGGTAAATCAAAATGAGGTGGAAAATTGGTCATGGCTTGAAGCTTCATGAAGCTTGTAGACTATTGACCAAAGTCCACTCATTTTGTTTTACTTAAGATATTTTAAACCCAACCATTATAATTAATCCATGGTTAAGTCTCTACAATGGTTTAGTATGAGATACTAACTCACCCATGGTTGCATAACTCATTCTTATTCTTTTTGTTGCTCTCATCTTCATCTTCTTCTTCACAACTCCAAAGCACTTTAGGTTTTGGATTAATGAAGAAATATTGTGAGAAAATAAAATCTAATGTGATCCCACTTCCTACTTCATCATCCTATACACATGCTTGGGTAGTAAAAGGGTGTTCTCTTCACAAAGTTCATGACCCAGTGAAGGGTTTGCTTGAGTTTGATACTCCTCGACGTAGATCGTCTTCGGCTTCGAAGACTACGAGCAAGCTTGTTCATTTCTCCGAGGGAACCCATACTAGAGTTCGGGAGATCCATGATTGTAGCGAAGGGACGTCAATACGGAGCTTTAGAAGTGAAGGAACGTTCTACAAAGGTTGTATTCCTCGTTCAGTTAGTGTAATGGTAGATTACATGTTATATTGTCTAATTACTCTAGCTTAATCCTAGTTTAGGATTGATTAGCACCTTAGAATTTTTAAATTTGGCATGGTAGTTGCTGTGAAAACCCGGTAGGGTGCTAAGGAATCCCAACAGTGCTATCAGAGCCAGGCTAGAGTATTAGACGGTGTTTGTTAGATTACGAAACTGAAACTACTCCGAAACGTGAAACATCAAGACCCAGTTTCTATCGTTTTTAAAATGACCCCTAAAAATTATTTAAACAAGTGCAGAATGTTGTATGTGATGCAACATGAACACACAGGAAAATATAGCCCAAGAGCTCGGACATTGGCCGGCGACATGCACCCCAGGTCCAGCGACCTCGGCCACTTGGTGGGTTTTTTGGCTAAATTTTTCAGGGTGTTCCAGAGACTTGGTTTTGATATTTCAGGTGTTGTTTGTTTTTGCTAATTTTGCATATGATGTAATTTTACACTATAAAAAATTCGGCGTGTTTCGTATTCGTAGTTTAACATTGTATTTGGGTTTTCACAAGTTATCTAGGCGAATTTAAAAAGTTCGATCGAATGTCAAAAACCCATTTTTCCAAGTTTAATGTATTCGAAAAAACATGCAAGTAATTCTGTGGACCCTCTAGAAGAATGAAACCCTAACTCGACTTTTTTGGATCACGGAACCGCGGTCATACCCTAGGGTTTGCCGCAGTTCCGTGGCGACATGAATGAGTCTTGGGTTTGCCCTTCTACGGTTGGTCCATAGGTACCGCGGCATGTTCCGGGTATTATTAAAACTGTGCTCGAGTGTTGAGCTGTCAGGAAATTATGAGGGTTTGATTAATCGATCGAAAAGTTTAACGTCGTCCGGATATCATGTGATGGGATACAATAATTGGAATCTATCTAATTTCATGCAAGTTTAACATTTCGGCCTCGGACGGAATTGGGGATTTTGTAGTATTACCCGACTTCCTTTGAAAAGTGTTTTCATGGTTGAGACCTAAATGTAAAATTTGTATTGTTAGGCATGAAATCCAGAATATGTGATATTCTGGGTTTATGATGTCTAAAGGCAGTGCGGATTCCAATTGTTGTAGTTTTTCACTTTCTTTTCTGCGATCGTAAGTGTAATATGTGGTGTATCGCCGATTTCGTTGCTATATGTCAACGAAAATTTGGATACGTATATTTACATACGTTGATGACATGTGATGTTATGTGTTGTTGGGATATGTTATATTGGATCGTTGTGTTTGAATAGCCGGAGGTTTTATGTGAGATGAGAGTTTTTCATTTTCATTTTCATTCATGTAAAAACTTGTATATAATATTTTTTTATTGGGGCACTACCGAGATGAGGAAGATGTCACCGTTGATGTACATTATTTACTTTTCCGCATTAGGATAGAACAAAGGAGAGAGCACAAGTAACCAGGTTCTAGAGTCCAGTGGGAGACCATCTCGAGGCGTCGAGTCCGGGTCTCGTAACTCTAGAATTGGTAGGGTTGCTTGGCGCTCTCGTAGGGGTCTAGGGATATGGGTTTGGCTATTCATCACGACCGTGGAATCCGTGTTTTATACAGGCTTAATATAAAACCCGAAAATCCTAGTATATCCAATATTTCATATGTTGTTTTATGCAGCGATATCTGTGATGTGATCATTTGATATGTTGAGACAGATACTGTATATAGTATATATGATATATTATATAGACGTTGCTTATGTTTTATACCTGCGCTAGCCCTGCCCCGCTCTGCCGTTAGTTACCTAACCTAACGGTGCATGACGGGACATTTAGGCGAATGCGGATGGCATAAGCGTACATTGTATTTATCTGTGATGTTTAGATAAATTAAATGATGGGACTTCATTAATGAGATTAATGAAAGAAAATAAACCTAAAGATGTTGTAGAAACTTGTTCTAAAAACTGGTAGCTCTAGTTCTTGTTTTGCATGGCGGTATTCCTTGTAGAATATCCAGCACTTTATTCTATAAGTAAAGAGCCGAGATCCCTTCACCTGGAGTGACCTCGTTAGCGAAACTAGCAGATGCTACAACCCTCGGTTTGTCTTTTGATTGCTTTTATAGTTCTTGCTTTGCATAGTGGTATATGTGAAATATCCTGCACCTCATTCAATGAGGAAAGAGCCGAGATCCTTTCACCGGGAGTGACCTCTTTAGAAAAACTAGTAAAAGCCTCAAAAACACTCCTTTTCAAAATCACGCAATTCTACAACGATATCAAGTTCATTAGGCAAAAGGTTTTCTTAAAAACCTGTCGTAGCCCTCCGTCATTTCAGATAAGTAGTATTTAGTATTCGTGTTGCGTTTGTTGACCTTGTTAAGGCGTAGTGTGCGGTAGCTGATTAGTGCTTATCTGTTAGCATATGATGCGATTGGATTAGGGTAGTCGTATGACCTTGTCAAGGGTCGTGCGGCTGGGTTTATTCAATCAAGAAATGGCGGGTTGAACTTGACCTGCGGTTTATGGTTTGTTGACCTTGTCAAGGTCATAAATCGCTTGGGGTAAAATATTATCGAGAATTTCAAGTGTTGAAATTTGCAATGAGATTGCATACCTTTTATGAGATAGTTGGATCCCGATACCCACTGCGAGTAATTGTTACTCATGGGAGAGTTTTACACATTACAATTAGCCGATCAAGTAGGTGTCTAGAAAGGTGTCAACGGGGTTATGCCCCTGGGAAAATGATGTTTACTTTAATTAGGTCCGTGCGAAAGCACGGGGAACCTCCCTCAAAGTACCGGCACTGGACTGGCTGAAAGATTGGCGAAATTGTATGGTGTAATTAATCATGGCTAGTCTTTTCTTTTAGGGTTTGGAGGAAGATTTGATAAAAATAGTGGAAGCATCCTGATTAGATAAAATAATAACCAATCTGATCTTGCAAGAGCATACGCTGAGTGATTTACTCTCTCTCTCTCTCCAGGTAGCGACCATGTCACGCCTTAATCAAGATAATAATATGGATGTATTGACCGAACCCGCTTGTTATACCGAGCTGGGGAACATTGGTCCCGCTCTAACTTATAATTGTTATAAGATCGAGCAGGAAATAGGGGAATACCAGGATTCCCATGCCGCCCAAATAAAGAAAGTGCATGATGATGCATCTTCTTCGGGTGTGTTCATTACTAAGAACTGTTGCTCAGTATCCTCTACGTCCTGGGTATGAGATACCGGATCAGGATCCCATATATGTAATATGTTACATGGGATACAGAGAGGTAGAGAACTGGGAATGGGTAATAAGTTTCAAGAGTTGGAAACGGTGTAATTGTTGCAGCCAAGGTGTTGGCAGTTATCACCCTGTATTACCAAATACATTGATTCTGAACGAATGTTATTAGATACCGAACCTGATATACAATATTATATCAGTCTCTTTATTTAGTAAAGAAGGATATAATTTTGTATTGTTGGATAATGTATTGAACATTTCCTATATCAAGAGTTGATAGGTTCTGGCACGTTATCTAAAAACATAGACGTTCTAAATCAAACTACAGTTCTCAACGTACAGAACACACACAAGAGGAAGAGTTCAGAAATGAACGAATCCTTCTTAAGGAATTGTAGATTAGGTCATATCAATACGACCCGACTAGCTAAGTTACATTGAGATGTATATTTAAATCAGTTTGAATTTACATCTTGTGAAACTTTCCAGTCATGTCACAAAGATAAGATGACTATAGCTCCGTTTATTTGAAATAGAGAAAGAGTTAGTGAACTCTTGGGATTGATACATGTTGATGTATGTAGGTCTCCTATCTACACATGCTAGCACCGGTTCTTTGTACTTCATTACATTCACTGATTATCTCTCAAGATTCGGACATATGTTCCTGTTGAAACACATGTCTGAAGCTTTTGAGAAATTCATAGAATATAAGTCAGAAGTAAAGAACCAAAACAGGGATAAGTATTATATCCTTTGATGTGATCAGGGAAGAGAATACTTGAGCACGGAATTCCTGGACTATTCTAAAGGAGAATGAGATTCTCTCTCAGCATTACTCCTCCTTAAACACCACAGCACGTCCGTGTATCGGGGCGGAGCAATCGCACCCTATGTGATATGGTGTGCACTATGATGAGTACTACTGAGTTGCCTATTTCCTTTTTAGGCAGTTATGCACTTGAGAAGTTGGATACCTATTGAATAGTGTTCCAACCAAATCAGGTGCCTACCACTCCATATGTGATATGGTATGGGAAGAGCCCGTCTCTTAAGTAAGTTATGATTTGGGGTTGTCCGGCCTATGTCAAAAAACAAAATCCGGACAAGCTCGAGGCAAGGTCAATTCTGTGGAAGTTTGTTGGATATCCCAAGCATTCGCAAGGGAATATCTTCTACCACACAGAGGAGCAAAAGTTGTTTTGTTTCTCAGAATGCCACCTTTTGAAAAGGGAATTTCTTGTGAAGAAATTAGTAGTCATGAGGTAGAACTGGAAGGAGTTCCAGCTATAAAAACTACAACTGACGATTTGGTAGAACTGGAAGATTCAACATCTCCCGACGAACCTCAGCCTCTCCGCCGATCTGGTAGGGTTCCTCATCAGCCTGAGAGATACTTCGGTTTCTCGATGACAATGAGAGCGAGAATTGCATCATGAGATGATGACCCAACAAGATTCGAGCAGGCCATCAAGAGTGGGGACTCTGTAAGAATGGCTGGATGCTAAGCGATCTGAGATGGAATCCAATACACCAGCAAAGTATGGACTTTGATTGCTATATCTGAAGGGTTAAATCCCCAAGAGGAGCAAGTATATCTTGAGAAGATTACTTGGTGTACATGGAAAAGTTGAGACTTTCAAAACTAGGCTAGCTGTAAAAGGTTTTCGTCATTGACCAGGTATGGATTATGATAAAACCTTTTCTCCTGAAGTTATGCTTAAGTCCATCCGGATCCTACTTACCATTGCTACATACCATTACTACGATATCTGGTGGTTGGGTGTCATGACTGCTTTTCTAAATATTGATTTAGAAGAGAGCGTCTATAAGTACACAGCCAGAAGGCTTCGTAGATAGTGGGAGCAGCGGAAACGTGTGCAAGTTGCTTTACGGGTTAAAACAGGCATCGCGGAGTTGGAACATCTGTTTTGATGTGGTAGTCAAAGCGTTTGACTTCATCAAAATGGTAGATGAACCTTGCATATACAAAAAGGTAGTAAAGAGTAAGGTGGTCATCCTCGTATTATACGTGGATGACATACTCTTGATAGGAAAGGTGTTTCCTATGCTACGCTCGGTCAATCTCCTCTTATCACAAGGATTCTCCATATAGGATCAAGGTGATACCTCCTAAATCCTGGGTTTTAAATCTATGAGATAGATCTAAAAGGATGTTAGGATTCTCACTAGGTGTAGTGAGATGGTATCAACCGATCATGGGGAGAATCACTGGATAGCTTCCAGGGTGGTAAGGTCGACTGAATGTCATTCACATGCATTGTCTTTACCCTTAGTGGAGGGACGGTATGTTGGAAGAGTTCTAAGCTAGATACCGTGGCAAACTAGACGATAAAGGCTAGATACATCTCTACCAAAGATGTTACCAAAGAGGCAGTCTGGGTGTATATTAGTTCATGAGATGAACTTTGTTCCTACCATTGTATGACAATGGAGTTGTGGCTTAGGCCTAGGAACCCCCGTCCCATCAGTGACCCAGACATATTCTAAAGCAGTATCACCTGATCATGGAGATGGTTGATCTCCAGGGGATCAAGGTTAGGAGAGTAGACTCAGAGGAAAACACGACGGATCTACTCATAAAGGCCTTTTCCTAGAGAGGGACTTTTATGGGATGGTTGAGTATGAGATACTACAACCACTGCTATATGATGGCCCTAGTGCAAGTGGGAGATTGTTAGTTATATGTATGCCCTAGAGGCCATTACTGTACATGAGATATGCATTGTAGTGGATGCTTGGACATATATAAGGAAGACTTTCTTCCTCGACATGATAGTATGCTATCTGGTTACTCTTTATCTTAACATGTACACTAATTGTCTCTATGTTACATGCCGGTAAAGCCCTTAGGATGCTTACTTGACTACCTAGATTATGATGGAGATCATACTAGTGGAACAAAGTTAGTCTGTGAGTACATCCTTTAATGTCCCTGGTCGTTGGTATATCGAGACGGGGCATCGATATACCAGAGTAGACTAGCGTATAACTTCTCAACCCATGTAGATGGGCGATGGATGATCCCATATCCATTGGTGTTTGACATCAGAGATGATATACGGGTGCTCAGTGGAGACTGGGTACACTGGACGGACTCGCCGAGAACTCCCAGATGGTATTATATCTCGCGTCAGATGGCAGTTCTTTGGTGACACTGGTACAGGTTAGTCTGTCGACCAAAGATCGTCATAGAGTCTTGTGTGATTCCCACTGTGCTTTGATTTCCACCTTAATACGTTCATGAGAACGTGCAAAACGGTGTTTTTTTGGTACAGTCCCGAGTCACATGGAAGCAATGAGCGATAGGAGGGGATTCGTCTCTCCCGGTATTGGGGGTTGATGTTACGCTGTGATTGATTGGCTATAACAGGAAGTCCCTGGCCAGGGCTGTTTCAAAGAATTACTGGTAAGTGTTACCAGTAGTTTATCGACCCGTTATGAGCCTCATATCGGCAAGACTTATCGAGTTACTGGGGTCTGACGTTTACCACCCCTAGACGAGATATGCGTCATATCAGACGAAGAGACCGGATTGTACGGTAAGTTTTACTGATTGGATTCGCAGGAGTATGAGCAGGCTTTCTTGTTGATCTTCTGCTCGCTCAATACCCGGGTAGCCGTTACATTTATGTCACGACCCGAAAGGTACAGAACGTGACTGGCACTTAAATTACGAACGTCTCAAGGCGGACGTAATCTAAGCAAGCCAAAGCCCAGAAATCAAAACGAAATGAGCAGTAGAGTGAATGAAAACCAATTTTGAAAGCGATTTTAAATTAAATAGTCACATCAAGCTTTTTAAAAGCAACATCCATTTTTCCGAAAATTTCGGCAGAGTCTCCTTTGTAAACACTGGCCCCCAAACGGCTACAAAACAGGAATATATATGAATATAAGAAATAAGGAATCCCCAAGAGGGAGCTAGCTCTTCACCCTACGGCGGACACAAATCCTAAGGCGGACACAAATCCCACGCAATATAAATTAGCAATGTGCAAAATAAGCATAAAAAGGCACAAGTAATAAGCAACACGTCGTCTCAAGTGAGCGCGACCCAAAGAAACAATATACATGCCCCCAAATCTCACTGTCTGGCCGCTAAGTCAAAATACAACAGTACTGGCAGTAGATACAGTAGATGGAGTACACTAGATACAATGATTATACAAGGTGGAAAAAACGAAATGAACACATAACCCACCTACGAGCAAAAATCCTCAAATCCACGCAAAAGGAGGAAGTGCGTCCGCCGCAACACTACTGACGGATCGGACCTGCAAAAAGTCGGTGGCACAATGGGGGTGAGTTGCCAACTCGTGAGTAATATGTATCATCTATAAAGACTATCGTAAGCATGTACGCAAAGTGTCACAATTCTACAATATTGATATGGTATGAAGTACTAGCATGTATGCGACATGAATGCAATGTAACACGTGATCTGAATATGCAGATATGAGGAAATCATTATTTTCATCTTAGGAAAATTTGTGTGAAATATCTGAGGAAATATCATATGAAATCAACAGAAATCCGTGCCCAGCATCGGCACCTCAAATAAATATCTCAGTATCCCAAAGTATCTGTATCCAATATCCCGGCCCCAGCCGTCCGGCTGGTCCATCTCAAAATATCAATATCTCAACATCTCACGGCCACGGTCGGTATCCTCTGGATATCCGCCGCGCCAACAATCACCGGTAGGTAGTCTGTCCTTGCCAGGCTCATCTTCTACTAATCGAACTTCTTGCCCCAGGGCATCTTACCGGGCCCACCATGTACCCGAAACGGTTCATCCTACTCCTCGAAATGGGTCTCGAAAACTAACAGAAAACTCATGAGGGACGACACAAAAATCATGTCACGAGAAACCCGCAACTTGCCACATTTAAAATGATATCATTTTTATTAAATCCTTGCGGTTTCTCTAAAATCTCATAAATCTCAAATACTGAATTCCTCCAGAAGAAAGTACCATAAGTATGCGTGTCAATGATGATGAATGCCTATGGTATCAACAGTGCGAACTGCAATATATAACATAAAGACTATGTATGATCGAATGATATAAAGAGGTACATGCATATGACTAGCAATTCTACATGTTCATCTTGAGGAATTTAGTATATTAGTACTAGTTTATATGTCTTACATAGTGAAATTATTCTAAATTCCGGTTTAAACAAGTTATCTAGTGTTTTTGGCATAGCAATTACCAAGGCGTGTGTGTTCGCATGAATAGTGCTCGTGCAGAATAAAACCCTGGTAATAGTGCAAGTGTCCTATGAGATGAAGTTGCATAATTATATAAAATGAATTAAGCAAGCCAATTATTTACTATGCCACATATCTCATTTAATCGTTTCAATGGTTTCTATACGATTAATTTAACACAAATATGGATATACAGGTCATGCAGTGCCGTAAAGTAGGTAACTAGGAACTACATGCAACAGGCTAGTATTACTAGAAATTCTAAATTATCGGTCGCCTCGCGTCATCCAAACTATTCTCCCCATAGATGTATACATCTACTCACCGGAAATCGCCAGCTAGCTCGATTCAATCACCTCTTTCCCTTTTCGTGCCGCGTCCGAAGTCTCCGCGACCGATCCTGGAATTGCATAACACAAAACATAAGGTTACACATCATGAAACGACGCATGTCACAAAATGAAAGGGTCAACGTCAACGAGTTGGGCACATTGTGCACAAGGTGCGCGGAACACACACGAAAACACTACAGCCTTAACTAAAATTGTCATTTCGGACCAACCGCCAAAACAAAACCTGATTAAACCAAGTTTAGCATTCTCACATCCTAAATGTCGTAGGAGATGCCAAAAATATAAACAAGATATCAAAAATAATTCATCACATAATTTTAGAAAAAAACTAGTAAGCGCTAACATTCCAAATTCGGTGCAAATATCGTGGATTTGCGATAAAGTGCTCACATCATCGCACAATCCTCTAATCCACACAACTAGCTAGCCACAACACTCAATTCAACCCATTTACCATGCTTCAAAACCTATTTTCCATACACAAACCCTTTCTTGATTTTATAAACTAGCACTTCCAATCAAAATCCATACTAGAAAAACCTAGATTAACACTAATTTGATGCCCATTAAGCAAGCTAACATCTTAGATTAGGTTAGTATAACAACTATATAGCAAAATAGAATTAATCAACTTAGTAATGGTTTCTAAAATCCTAGTTTAAACTCAAACCATTCTTTTTAAAAAAACTAGAATGAGATTAGCAACAAAATAACACCTCAAAGTTCTAATTTAGCAATATTTAAACTACTAATTAACCATAGATTGAAATTATACCTCACAAGTCCAAACCCTAGCTTGCTATAGCCACTCAAGACACATCCTTTCTCCAAGTTGTAAACAAATTTGGGTGTGAGAAGAGTTAGAGTAGGGATTTGCTTTGAATTAGTGAATGATTTGTGGATTTTTTAATGGATTTTGATGGATTTTAATGGATTTTTAAAGAAAAAGAGAAGGAAAAATTGGGGGGGGGGGGAGTGGCACTCTAATAAGGTTCTGCGTATAGGGTTACTAGGCACTCTAATAAGGTTCTACAATGCATCAACCATGCCCGTTTAAAATTTTAGCCGTGCCGAATAACCCTAAGCAAGATCGTTGGTAGAAAATTAGGGTTTCATATCCTAGTAAACTACGTTTACGACTAAGTGAATACGAACTACAACCTTTGTAGATCGGTCCTTCACTTCTATAGCTCCTTGTTGAAGTCCCTTCGCTGAGATCGTGGTTCTCTCGGACCCTTGCATGGCTTCACGAGACGAAAGATGCGTCCTTGCTTGAAGTCTTCGAGGCCGAAGATGATCAACGTCGAGAGGATGCCAACTCAAGCTTCTACTTCACTAACTTGAGAATTAGTGAAGCAAACACCCTAAACTAAAGTGCTAGTCAAGTAGAGGATGGAGAAATAGGAAGTGGGTTCTCTTTAGAATTTTATTTCTCACAATCTTTCTCACTTTAGATCAAACCCTAGCAAGCTTTTTCTTTTTCACAATGAAGAAGAAGAAGAAAAGAAAGAGATGTGGATAAATATCAATTGAAAAGGCTAAACATGGTGAGTGAGTATCATATACTAACTCTTGTAGAGCCATAACCATAGCTAATTCAAAATGTTTAGGTTAATAAAAATCTAAAGTAAAACAAATTTAGTGGACTTTGTCAAAGCATCCACAAGCTTCTACAAGCTTCATCCTTATGACCTAAGCTTCACTAATTTGTAATTACCATAAATAAATATTAACCACCATCTAAAATTGTATGGTGTATGTCTTGCACACCCATGTATGATGTATCATCAACCATGATACAAAAAGAAAACACATTTTAATATATATCACATATATATTAAAGTTGTGTTCATGTGAGAAAAAACCTAAAGTGAACAAGTGTTAGTAAATGTAAACTAGTATATCTAATATACAATTATACACTTAATTATTAAATCAACACTTGACTTAATAATCCGGTCATATCTCATATAACCGACTAACATCCATTGTATCGACTTATCGAATCAACACTTGATTCGATAACCCGGCTATATCATATATAACAGACCGATACAAAAAGTCGCGAGAATAAAATACGGTATCACATACACGCATCATTCTCGGTCCCGCACATATCACATACGTGCTCCTATTTTGTTTTGCCTGAGCCAGTAAAACCTCTATGTAGGACTCTAAAGACTCGTCAATACGCCAGTAGTAGGTGATGATCACATCAAGCACCCATAAGCCGTCAGCGGTACTAGATGGACATAACGGCTACCCGGGTATTGAGCGATCAGAAGATCAGCAAGCAAGCCCGCTCCAACTCCTGTAAAAGCCTGCCGGTAACACTTCCCGTACAGTCCGGTCTCCTCGTCTGATATGTCGCATATCAAGTCTAGGGGTGGTAAACGTCAGACCCCAATAACCGATAAGTTGTGCCGATGTGAGGCTCATAATGGGTCGAGAAACTACCGGTAACACATACCAGTAAATCTCTAAATCAGCCATGGCCAGGGACTTCCCTGTTACGGCCAATCGAGCACAGCACAACATCAACCCCCAATACCGGGAGAGACAAAACCCCTCCTATCGCTCATTGCCTCCATGTGATTCGAGATTGTACCCAAAAACCACCGTTTTGTACGCCCTCATGGACGTGGTAATATGGAAATCAAAGCACAGTGGGAATCACACAAGACTCTATGACGATCTCGGGTCTACAGACTAACCTGCACAAGTGTCACCAGAGAACTGCCATCTGACGTAAGGTATAATACCATCTGGGATTTCTCGGCGAGTCCGTCCAGTGTACCCAGTCTCCACTGAGCACCCGTATACCATCTCTGATGTCAAACACCAATGGATATGGGATCATCTATCGCCCATCTCATGAGTCGAGAAGCGTATACGCTAGTCTACACTGGTATATCGATGCCCCGTCTCGATACAACCACGACTAGGGACCTTGAAGGATGTACTTATGGACTACCATGTCCCCACTAGTATGATCCGCATCATAGTCTAGGTAGTCAAGTACACATCCTAAGGGCTTTACCAACATGTAACTATAAAACAGTATAAAGAGACAAGTATACATGTTAAAGTAAAGTGCAACCAGATGGCATACTATCATATCGAGGAAGAATGTCCTCTCTATATATGTCCAAGCATCCAATATAATATACATCATCTGTACAATACTGGCCTCTAGGGCATACAAATAACAATCTCCAACTTGCACTAGGGCCAGCTGCTGTAGTATCGCATACCAAGCATCCCGAAGAGTCTCTCAAACTGTATCTGGGGAATGGCCTTCATAAGTGGATCCGCAATATTGTTCTTCGTGTCAACCCTCCTGACCTCGATCTCCCGGCGGTCAACTATCTCCCGGATCAGGTGATACCGCCTCAGAATATGCCTGGATCGCTGATGGGACCTGGGTTCCTTCGCCAAAGCCACCGCTCCATTGTTATCACAATACAAAGGTATTGGATGCTCAATGGATGGAACCACTCCAAGTTCAGTAATGAACTTCTTGATCCAGACAGCCACTTTGGCAGCATCGTTGGCAGCGATGTATTCAGCCTCCATCGTCGAGTCTGCCACGGTATCCTGCTTGGAACTCTTCCATCTAACCGCCCCTCCGAAAAGGGTAAAGAAAAATCCCGACCGCGACTTAGAGTCGTCCTTATCACTCTGGAAGCTCGAATCAGTAAAGGACTCCACTTGGAGTTCTCCGTTACCATACACCAAGAGCATCTCTTTAGTCATTCGTAAGTACTTGAGAATGCTCTTCACAGTTGTCCAGTGACTCTCTCCAGGATCATCTTGATACCTACTCACTACACTCAGTGAGTATGCTACATCGGGTCTGGTACATAGCATCGCGTACATGATAGAGCCTGCAGCCGAAGCATAGGGTATCCCTTGCATGTGAGCTCTCTCCAAATCAGTCTTGGGAGACATCTCTTTGGAGAGAGTGGGCCCTGAGATCGTGGGTAAAAACCCACGTTTGGACTCTTCCATACTAAACCTCTTTAGTTTAGTGTCAATGTACCTAGATTGGGACAATCCCAATATCCTTTTAGATCTATCTATATATATCATAATTCCCAGTATGCAGGAGGCATCACCTAGATCTTTCATTGAGAATCTTTGTGATAAGAAGAGCTTGACCGATTGCAGCATAGGAATGTCATTTACTATCAAGAGTATGTCGTCCACGTACAATACGAGGAAGACAACCTTACTCTCTGCCACCTTCTTGTAGATACAAGGTTCATCTACATTTTTGACGAAATCAAACTTTTTGATAACGACGTCAAAGCAGATGTTCCAACTCCGCGATGCTTGCTTTAATCCATAAATGGATTTAAGCAGCTTGCACACCTTCCCGCTGCTCCCACTATCTACGAAGCCCTCAGGCTGAGTCATGTACACGCACTCTTCTAAATCACCGTTTAGAAAGGCGGTCTTAACATCCATTTGCCAGATTTCGTAGTCATGATATGCAGTGATGGCAAGCATGATCCGGATGGATTTAAGCATAGCCACTGGAGAAAAGGTTTCGTCATAGTCCACACCTGGTCTTTGACGAAAACCCTTTACAACAAGTCTAGCTTTGAAAGTCTCCACTTTTCCATCTACACCAAGTTTTTTCTTGAAGATCCACTTGCTCCCAATGGGTTTTACCCCTTCAGGAGCATCTTCCAAAGTCCATACTTTGTTGGCGTACATGGATTCCATCTCGGACCGCATTGCATCCAGCCATTTCACTGAGTCCCCACTCGTGATGGCATGCTCAAAGATAGTTGGGTCATCATGAACCATGATGCAATCCTCGCTCCCACCATCCATGAGAAAACCGTAGTATCTCTCAGGTGGGTGAGGAACCCTACTAGATCGGCGGAGTGGCTGGGGTTCATCGGGAACTACCGAATTCTCTGGTTCCACCAAATCTTCTGTTGTGGTTTGTATAGCTGGAACCTCTTCCAGTTCTACCTCAGAGCCACTAATCTCTTTTGCAAGAAATTCCTTTTCTAAAAAGGTGGCGTGTTGAGCAACAAACACCCTTTGTTCCTCACAGTGGTATAAGATATACCCTCGCGAATGCTTGGGATATCCAACAAACTTACACAAAACAAACCTTGCCTCGAGTTTGTCCGGTTTTTGTCTTTTGGCACAGATTTGGTAGGAACGCTATTCAGTAGGTATGCTGCTGTCTCCAGTGCATATCCCCATAAGAAAATAGGTAACTCAGCTATACTCATCATAGAGCGCACCATATCTAATAGGGTGTGGTTCCTCCATTCCGATACACCGTTGTGCTGTGGTGTATATGGAGGAGTTAGCTGAGAGAGAATCCCATTCTCTTTTAGGAAGTCCAGGAATTCATTGCTCAAGTATTCACCTCCTCGATTAGATCGAAGGATTTTAATACTTTTCCCGGTTTGGTTCTCGACTTCTTGTTTATATTCTCTAAATTTCTCAAAATCTTCTGATTTGTGATTCATCAGGAACACATATCCGAATCTAGAGAGATCGTCAGTGAATGTAATGAAGTACGAAGAACCATCCCTGGCATGCATAGACATGGGACCGCATACATCACTATGTATCAGTCCCAAGAGTTCGGTAACTCTTTCTCCGTGTCCCGTAAACGGAGTTTTGGTAATCTTGCCTTTGAGACATAACTGGCAAGTGTCATAAGATGAAAATTCAAACGGATTTAAATATCCATCCTTATGCAACTTAGCTAGTCGTGTCGCATTGATGTGACCCAGTCTATAATGCCACAAGAAGGATTCGTTCATTTCTGAACTCTTCCTCTTGTGTGTGTTTGTTATGCTCAGAACTGTTGATTGATTTAGAACATAAATGCCATTGCTTAACGTGCCTGATCCAACCAAGTTTTGGTTAAGGAAAATGTTCATAACATTATCCTGTAATACAAAATTATATCCCTCTTTACTCAAAAAAGAAACCGATATAATGTTGCATATCAGGTTTGGCATGAAATAGCATTCGTTCAGAATCAATGTATTACCGGTTGGCAATACAAGGTGATATTCCCCGAAGGTTTTAGCTGCAACAATTGCACCATTTCCAACCCGTATGTCTTTATCACCTTCTCCAAGTTCTCTACCTTTCCTAAGCCCATGTAACTGATTAAATATATGGGATCTTGACCCGGTATCTAATACCCAGGATGTAGAGCAAATGGTGAAATGGTTCTCTGTAGCGAACACACCCGAAGAAAATGCATCAACATGTACTTTCTTCATTCGGGTGGCATGGGAATCCTGGTATTCCACTATATCCTGTTCAGTCTTATAACTCTTATAAGAAAGAACGGAACTAACGTTCCCCAGCACAGTATAACATGCGGGTTCGATCAATACATCCATATTATTATCTTGATTAAGGCATGATATGGTCTCTACCTGGAGAGAGAGAGAAGAAAACACTTTAGCGTATGCTCTTGCAAGATCAGATTGGTTATTATTTTATCTAATCAGGATGGCTCCCACTGTTTTTATCAAATCTTCCTTCAAACCCTAAAAAAAAGACTAGCCGGGATTAATTACACTCTACAACTTCACCAATCTTTCAGCCAGGCCAGTGTCGGTACTTTGAGGGAGGTTCCCCGTGCTTTTGCATGAACCTAATTAAAGTAAACATTATTTTCCCAGAGGCGTAACCCCGTTGACACCTTTCTAGACACCTACTTGATCGGCTAATTGTCCTGTGTAAAACTCTCCCAGGAGTAACAATTACTCGCAGTGGGTATCGGGATCCAACTATCTCATAGAAGGTATGCAATCTCATTGCAAATCTCAACACTTTAAATTCCCGATAATATTTTGCCCCAAGCATCCCATGACCTTGACGGAGGTCAACAAACCATAGGGTGCAAGTCAAGTTCAACCCGTCATTTCTTGATTGAATCAAACCCACCCGCACGACCCTTGACGGAAGTCAACAAGGTCGTACGACTACCCTAATCCAATCTGCATTATATGCATAAGCAGATAAATACTAGTTAGCTACCGCACACTACGCCTTGACGGAGGTCAACAAACGTAGCACGAATACTAAGTAGGACTTATCTGAAATGACGGAGGGCTACGACAGGTTTTTTTGAAAACCTATTGCGTAATGAACTTGATATCGTTGTAGAATCATGTGAATTTTGAAATGGAGTGATTTTGAGGCTTTTATTAGTTTTGCTAAAGAGGTCATTCCCGGTGAAGGGATCTCGGCTCTTTCCTCATCGAATAAGGTGCAGGACATATCATATATATCACTATGCAAAGCAAAACACCAAAAGCAATAAAAAACAAACCGAGTGTTGTAGCATCTGCCAGTTTTGCCAAAGAGGTCACTCCCGGTGAAGGGATCTCGGCTCTTTCCTCATCGAATAAGGTGCGGGATATATCATATATATCGCTATGCAAAGCAAAACTGTAGCTGCCCTTTTTGAAAAATTTGATTCTACAACATCTTTTAGGTTTCTTTTCTTTCATTAATCACATTAATGAAGTCCCATCATTTAAGACACCTAAACATCACAGATAAATACGACGTACACTTATGCCATCCGCATTCGCCTCGATGTCCCCTCGTGCACCGTTAGGTTAGGTAACTAACGGCAGAGCGGGGCAGGGCTAGCGCGGGCGTAAAACATAAGTAACGCCTATATAATATATCATATATACTATATACAGTATTTATCACAGCACATCAAATGATCACATCACAGATATCACAGCAGAAGAAACATATGAAACATTGGATATACTAGGACGTCGGTGTTTTATTTTGAGCCTCTATAAAACACGGATTCCACGGTCGCGACGAATAGCCAAACCCACACCCCTAGACCCCTACGAGAGCGGCAAGCAACCCTACCAATTCTAGAGTTAGGAGACCCGGACTCGACTCCTCGAGTTGGTCTCTCACTGGACTCCAGAACCCGGTTACTTGTGCTCTCCTCCTTGGGTCTATCCTAGTGCGGAAAAGTAAATAATATATAAAAGGTGACATCAACCTCATCCCGGAAGTGCCCCAATAAAAGAATATTACATACATTTAATTTTACATGAATGAAAATAAAAAAAAAACTCTCATCTCACATAAAAACCCCGGCTATTCAAAACGCGACGATCCAATATAACATATCCAGCAACACATAACATCACATGTCATCAACGTAAGTAAATATGCGCATCCCAATTATCGTTGACATATAGTAACGAAACCGGCGATATCACATATTACACTTATGGTCACAGAAAAGAAAGTGTAAAACTACAACATTTAGAATCCACAATCTCTTTAGACATCGTAAATCCGAAATATCACATATTTCGCATTTCATGCCTAACTGTATGAATTCCACATATTGTATCACATTCCAGATAAATAGACAGTATTAAACTTTCCGATCGAATAATCAAATACCCAAGATTTCAAAAATAGCTCAACACTTGAGCGGAGTTCAAAAATTCCAGAATACGTCGCAGTAGCAACGGTCCAGCCGTAGAAGGGTCAAGCCAATGCCTCACATGTGGCACGCCGTACCGCCTCAAACCCTAAGGTTCAAAAGGCAGTTCAAGACGGTCACATAATCGAGTTAAGGTTTGTTGTCTTCTAGAGGGTCCATCGCGTCACATGCATGTTTTTCCGAAAGATTTAAACCCGAGAAAAATTCAACACTTGAATGTTTTTCGTGCCGGGAAAAATTGAGTTAATGATATTCGTTCGAACATTTTAATACTTTCTAAATTATCCGGAATAACAAAACAAAATTAAATTCTCCGATCGAATCGACGATTACAAAATAAAACCCAGAACACTCAACACTTGAGTCAGATTAAAAATACCCATAAAATAGTAACAATAGAGACAAATATTACTGTGCAAAAATGATGGCATAAGTCCTCTATACTACCGCGGATCCGCGGCCCAAGCGCGGTACGGCCGCGGTTCCGCGGCGGTTTGTTGGTATTATGCTGTCGTTTTTCACTAAAATTCTTATTTTTTCCTGCTTATTTTTTTTAGGTATTTTTAATACAGAAAAATCCCAGATTTGAAAAAATGTCCAGAGAGGGGGTTAAATTGACGTATCCGGGTTCGTTCGGAGTTTTAACTTCGTTGACACATTACCTAATGCTCTAGTTAGGCTCTGATACCACTGTAGGGTTAATAGGCACTCTAATAAAGTTCTACAATTCATCAACCATGCCCGTTTAAAATTTTAGCCGTGCCGAATAACCCTAAGCAAGATCGTTGCTAGAAAATTAGGGTTTCATATGCTAGTAAACTACGTTTACGACTAAGTGAATACAAACTACAACCTTTGTAGATCGGTCCTTCACTTCTATAGCTCCTTGTTGATGTCCCTTCGCTGTGATCGTGGTTCTCCCGGGCCCTTGCATGGCTTCACGAGGCGAAAGACACGTCCTTGCTTGAAGTCTTCGAGGCCGAAGATGATCTACGTCGAGGGTATGCCAACTCAAGCTTCTACTTCACTAACTTGAGAATTAGTGAAGCAAACACCCTAAACTAAAGTGCTAGTCTAGTAGAGGATGGAGAAATAGGAAGTGGGTTCTCTTTAGAATTTTATTTCTCACAATCTTTCTTACTTTAGATCAAACCCTAGCAAGCTTTTTCTTTTTCACAATGAAGAAAAAGAAGAAAAGAAAGAGATGAGGATAATTATCAAGTGGGAAAGCTAACTATGGTGAGTGAGTATCATATACTAACTCTTATAGAGCCATAACCATAGCTAATTCAAAATGGTTAGGTTAATAAAAATCTAAAGTAAAACAAATTTAGTGGACCTTGTCAAAGCATCCACAAGCTTCTACAAGCTTAATGCTTATGACCTAAGCTTCACTAATTTGTAATTACCTTAAATAAATATTAACCACCATCTAAAATAGTATGGTGTATGTCTTGTACACCCATGTATGATGTATCATCAACCATGATACAAAAAGAAAACACATTTTAATATATATCACATATATATTAAAGTTGTGTTCATATGAGAAAAAACCTAAAGTGAACAAGTGTTAGTAAATGTAAACTAGTATATCTAATATACAATGAAATCAACACTTGACTTAATAATCCGGTCATATCTCATATAACCGACTAACATCCATTGTATCGACTTATCGAATCAGCACTTGATTCGATAACCCGGCTATATCATATATAACCGACCGATACAAAAAATCGCGAGAATAGAATACGGTATCACATACACGCATCATTCTCGGTCCAGCACATATCACATACGTGCTCCTATTTCGTTTTGCCTGAGCCAGTAAAACCTCTATGTAGGACTCTAAAGACTCGTCAATACGCCGGCAGTTGGTGATGATCACAGCAAGCACCCGCAAGCCGTCAGCGGTACTAGCTGGACATAACGGCTACCCGGGTATTTGAGCGATCAGAAGATCAACAAGCAAGCCCTCTCCAACTCCTGTAAAAGCCTGCCGGTAACACTTCCCGTACAGTCCGGTCTCCTCGTCTGATATGTCGCATATCAAGTCTAGGGGTGGTAAACGTCAGACCCCAATAACCGATAAGTCGTGCCGATGTGAGGCTCATAACGGGTCGAGAAACTACTGGTAACACTTACCAATAAATCTCTAAATCAGCCCTGGCCAGGGACTTCCCTGTTACGGCCAATCGAGCACAGCGCAACATCAACCCTCAATACTGGGAGAGACGAAACCCCTCCTATCGCTCATTGCCTCCATGTGATTCGGGACTGTACCCAAAAACCACCGTTTTGTACGCCCTCATGGACGTGGTAAAGTGGAAATCAAAGCACAGTGGGAATCACACAAGACTCTATGACGATCTCGGGTCTACAGACTAACCTGCACAAGTATCACCAGAGAACTGCCATCTGACGTAAGGTATAGTACCATCTGGGATTTCTCGGCGAGTCCGTCCAGTGTACCTAGTCTCCACTGAGCACCCGTATACCATCTCTGATGTCAAACACCAATGGATATGGGATCATCCATCGCCCATCTCATGGGTCGAGAAGCGTATACGCTAGTCTACACTGGTATATCGATTCCCCGTCTCGATACACCCACGACTAGGGACCTTGAAGGATGTACTTATGGACTACCATGTCCCCACTAGTATGATCCGCATCATAGTCCAGGTAGTCAAGTACATATCCTAAGGGTTTTACCAACATGTAACTATAAAACAGTATAAAGAGACAAGTATACATGTTAAAATAAAGTGCAACCAGATAGCATACTATCATATCGAGCAAGAAAGTCCTCTCTATATATGTCCAAGCATCCAATATAATATACATCATCTGTACAATACTGGCCTCTAGGGCATACATACAACTAACACTGCGGCCCCAAAATACTGCTCTCGCTGAGCTCTTTCCAACAGACGGGCGATCTGCATCTCCTCCCGAATAAGGCCTCGAAAAGTGCCATCTGAATAGTATCTTTGAAGCTGTTGTTGTAGGAGAACTCCACTAAGGGTAAATGGTGTTCCTAGCTACCTCCGAAGTCTAAAATCCATGCTTGGAGCATGTCCTCAAGAGTCTGAATAGTCCGCTCTGACTGGCCGTCGGTCTGCGGATGAAATATTGTGCTGAAACTCAATCGGGTGCCTATCGCCTGCTGAAGTCTCTGCCATAGTCGGCTGGTAAACTGGTTGCCTCGGTCTGACACAATACACGTCGGAATGCCATGCAACCGTACGATCTCGTCGATGTAAATCTGGGCATACTGAGCAAAACCGAAAGTGGTCTTCACTGGCAGGAAGTGAGCCGCTTTGGTCAATCGATCCACAATTACCCAAATGGAGTCATACACTCGACTGGTCCTGGGTAGACCCACGATGAAGTCCATAGAAATCTGCTCCCATTTCCACTACGGAATGGGCAAAGGCTGCAACTCTCCCGTGGGACTCTGGTGCTCTGCCTTGACTTGCTGACAAGTTAGGCATCTCGACACGAAGTCTGTAACGTCCCTCTTCATTCCATCCCACCGGTAAACATCTCTCAAGTCGTGGTACATCTTGGTGGAACCGGGATGAACGCTATACATCGATCTATGGGCCTCCTCAAGAATCTCATGCCGCAGTCCCTCAGAATCTGGTACGCACAATCGAGTCCCAAATCGCAGTACTCCCTGATCATCGATCACGAACTTGGAAACTCTGCTCTGCCGAACCTGCTCTATGATCTCTGAAAGACGGTCATCGCTGGGCTGTGCCTCTCGAATACGGTCAAGCAACTGCGGACGTGCATGAACATGCGCAAGTTGTCCCTCTGTCGGAGTAAACTCGAACTCAACTCGGCTGTCGCATAAAATCTGCCAAACTGCTGACGACTGCCTCTGTACAGCGCTCAAACAAGATAAACTACCTCCGGGCCTCCTACTCAAAGCATCAGCCACTACGTTCGCCTTGCCCAGATGGTAAAGAATCTCGCAATCATAGTCTTTCACCAGCTCCATCCAACGGCGCTGTCTCGGATTCAGGTCTCGCTGCTAAAATATGTACTTCAAGCTCTTGTGGTCCATAAATATCTAGCACGACTCGCCGTATAGGTAATGTCTCCAGATCTTGAGTGCAAACACCACTGCAACCATCTTTAAATCGTGCGTAGGATAGTTCTGTTCATGCGTCTTCAGCGGCCGAGAAGCATACGCAATAACCCTATCGTGCTGCATCAACACGCAACCTAGTCCCACTCGAGAAGCGTCGCAATAAACCACGAATCGGCCCGATCCCGAAGGCAATGACAACACTGGTGCAGTAGTCATACGAGTCTTCAGCTGCTCGAAGTTATGCTCGCACGCCTCGGTCCAATCAAAAGGTACTCCCTTCCGGGTCAACCAGGTCAACGGTGCAGCAATACCGGAGAAGTCCTGAACAAATCGTCGGTAGTAGCCAGCCAGGCCTAGGAAGCTGCGGATCTCTATAACTGAGGCAGGTCTGGGCCAATGCTGAACGTCCTCGATCTTCTTCGGGTCCACACATATGCCATCTCTCGTAATCACGTGACCAAAGAAATCATCGCTGTCAAGCCATAAAGCGCACTTGGAAAATTTCGCGAACAACTGGTGCTCCCTCAAAGTCTGTAATGTGATCCGCAAGTGCTGCTCGTGCTCCTCTCGGCTCCGGGAATACACCAAAATGTCTTCAATAAACACGATGATGAACAGATCCAGATACGGCCTGAAAATGCGGTTCATCAAATCCATAAATGCGGCTGGTGCATTGGTGAGTCCGAACGACATCACCAAAAACTCATAGTGCCCGTAACGTGTGCGAAAAGCCGTCCTCGGAATATCCTCTTGCCGCACCCGCAACTGATGGTAACCCGATCACAAGTAAATCCTCTAAAAGTATCCCACACCCTGAAGCTGGTCAAACAAATCATCGATACGTGGTAACGAATATCTGTTCCGTACGGTAACCCTGTTCAGCTGGCGGTAATCAATGCACAGGCGCAAACTGCCGTCTTTCTTCTTGAGGAACAGGACAGGAGCACCCCACGGAGACACACTAGGTCGAATAAGCCATTTATCTTACAAATCCTGCAACTGATCCTTCAGCTCTCTAAGCTCCGCCGGGGCCATCCGATAAGGCGGTATAGAAATAGGCCCCGAGCCGGGAATCAAGTCAATGCAGAAAGCGATATCACGCGCAGGCGGTAACCCAGACAGCTCATCAGGGAAAACATCAGGGAACTCACTAAAAATCGGGACCTGGTCCAAAGGAACCTTCCGTAAGAGCTGTTCGGCGCGAAGAGACGAAATCAAGCTGGGAAGGGTGACACGGCGGTCTCCCTGAATAACAAGGACTGGCTCTCCCGCAAAGATAAATCTGACTGCCTTCTCACGGAAGTCCACAGATGCATAATAAGTTTCCAGCCAGTCCATGCCCAGAAGCACATTAAAGTCCAACATATCGAGGAGAATCTATTCAACCGATGAATCCCTCTCCCCGATACGAACGGAACAAAATCGAAATACAAAACGAGCGACAAACTACTCGCCTACCGGAGTAATAACAATAAGAGGCTGATCTAACGGCGATGACTCACGGCCCAACATCGGTGCAAAGTGTGTAGATACATACGAATGTGTGGAACCTAAGTCGAATAATACTCGCGCGTCGAAAGAACATACTGGCAAGGTTCTTGTCACAACAGCATTGGATGCCTGCGCATCCTGCGGAGTCAAAGAGACACTCGGGCATGTCCTCCACCAATAGCTGGCTGTCCTCGGCATCTGCCTCGGCCTCCTCGTCCTCTCTGAATAGGACCGCCACGTCCACAGCCTCTGGGGGCGTCTAACTGACATGGAGCACCACCGGGGGAAGGAAGTTGAGCTCTCTGAGGAGGTGGTGAAGGTGGTAAAGTCACGTGTGGAACTGTCGCTGCTCCCTGTCGTCTCACCGGACAGTCTCTAATACGATGGTGCGGACTCCCGCACCCAAAACATCCTGGCGACGCCTGCTGACCCTGCGGATAAGAACTAAATAGCTGACCCCGTCTAACTCCTCTACCACCACCATCTCTCGGAAAGAATCTGGCACGATGCCTCTGAGCTGGCATATCGTTACGAATCCTCTTCGGCCCAGAAATGGCCGAAGTCTCTGAAATGCGCACCTCCATCCGTAAGGCCGTGTCCATAACAGCTGCATAAGTGTCAAAGTGCTGGGCGCCAATGGCAAGAAATAACTGTGTGTCGAGTCCCTGCACAAACCTCTTTACCCTCTTCTCTTCAGTATCAACCAAGTACGGAGCATATCGGGACAACTGAGTAAACTGGATATCATACTCGGAAACTGTCATCCCTGGAGTCTTGATCAAAGCCTCAAAACTACGAGCTCGAGCATCAAGAACGCTCTCTGGAAGGAAACGGGCTAGAAATACTGTTGTGAACTCGGCCCAAGTCATATGAGGTAGACCTGCAGCTCGACCTCTCTCGACTGACTCCCACCATGTCTGCGCAAGGCCCTCCAGAAGGAAACTCGTAAGCTCCACCCATCTATCGTCGGAACATCTGAGCGAACGACAAATCCTAGATAAATTGTCAAGGAATGTCTGTGGATCCTCCGCTGCATCGGTGCCGGTGAAGACTGGGGGTCTCAGCCTCATGAAATCCTGTAGTGATACTAGAATAGCCACTGTAGTAGTAGGAGCGACTGTCTGGGCAGCAAATACTATCGAAGTCTGTGTTGTGGTAGGTACGTCCTCCGATCTCGGTGCACGAATGGCCTCTACTAAGGATCCCACCATCAGTCGTAACTCCGGCATACCTCCCATCATCTGTCGTAGCTCCTCTATACTAGAATCTAGCCTATCCATGCGGCCTGGGGAAGGAGGATCAGTCTGTCCCTAAGGCGTAGGTATGACACCCTGCTCGGTCCTCATCTCGGACGAGCCTGCTCGGATCTCATCTCGGGCGGCAGCCCTCTGCGCTCTCGTAGCCTTCGGCGGCATAGTGGCTGGTACAGGAAACAGGATAATAAGAGCAGTGCAATAGAATCATAGGATATACGGAATTGAAGAAGGAATTTCAAGCAAGTGTATCCTAAAGTCACTTAGGCGGAGTACCGTATCACATGTATGCCGTGGACATACACACGCTACGTTACCCTGCTTAAGTCACTTACTTCATCTACCAATGGTCATCCTACAGTCAGAAAGGTAAAACCTATCGCTCTGATACCAACTTTTTCATGACCCGAAAGGTACGGAACGTGACTGGCACTTAAATTACGAACGTCTCAAGGCGGACATAATCTAAGTAAGCCAAAGCCCAGAAATCAAAACCAAATGAGCAGTAGAGTGAAGGAAAACCAATTTTGAAAGCGATTTTAAATCAAATAGTCACATCAAGCTTTTTAAAAGCAACATCCATTTTTCCGAAAATTTCGGCAGAGTCTCCTTTGTAAATACTGGCCCCCAAACGGGTACAAAACAGGAATATATATGAATACAAGGAATAAGGCATCCCCAAGCGGGAGCTAGCTCTTCGCCCCAAGGCAGATACAAATCCCACGCAATATAAATCAGCAATGTGCAAAATAAGCATAAAAATGCACAAGCAATAAGCAACACGTCGGCTCAAGTGAGCGCGACCCAAAGAAACAATATACATGCCCACAAATCTCACTGTCTCGCCTCTAAGTCAAAATACAACAGTACTGGTAGTAGATATAGTAGATGGAGTACACTAGATACAATGAATATACAAGGTGGAAAAATGAAATGAACACATAACCCACCTACGAGCAAAAATCCTCAAATCCACGCAAAAGGAGGAAGTGTGTCCACCGCAACAGTACTGACGAATCAGATCTGCAAAAAGTCGGTGGCATAACGGGGGTGAGTTGCCAACTCGTGAGTAATATGTATCATCTATAAAGACTATCGTAAGCATGTACGCAAAGTGTCACAATTCTATAATATTGATATGGTATGAAGTACTAGCATGTATGCGACATGAATGCAATGTAACACGTGATCTGAATATGCTGATATGAGGAAATCATTATTTTCCTCTTAGGAAAATTTCTGTGAAATATCTGAGGAAATATCATATGAAATCAACAGAAATCCGTGCCCAGCATCTGCACCTCAAATAAATATCTCAGTGTCCCAAAGTATCTGTATCCAATATCCCGGCCCCAGCCGTCCAGCTGGTCCATCTTAAAATATCAATATCTTAACATCTCACAGCAACGGTCGGTATCCTCTGGATATCCGCCGCGCCAACAATCACCGGTAGGTAGTTTGCCCCTGCCAGGCTTATCGTCTACTACTCGAACTTCTTTCCCCGGGGTACCTTACCGGGCCCACCATGTACTTTAAACGGTTCATCCTACTCCTCGAAACGGGTCTCGAAAGCTAATAGAAAACTCATGGTGGACGACACAAATATCATGTCACGAGAAAACTGCAACTTGCCACATTTAAAATGATATCAATTTTATTAAATCCTTGTGGTTTCTCCAAAATCTCATAAATCTCAAATACTGAAATCCTCCAGAAGAAAGTACCATAAGTATGCGTGTCAATGATGATGAATTCCTATGGTATCAACAGTGCGAACTGCAATATATGACATAAAGACTATGTATGATCGAATGATGTAATGAGGTACACCCATATGACTAGGAATTCTACATGTTCATCTTGAGGAATTTAGTATATTAGTACTGGTTTATATGTCTTACATAGTGAAATTATTCTAAATTCCGGTTTAAACAAGTTATCTAGTGTTTGTGGCATAGCAATTACCAAAGCGTGTGTGTTCGCATGAACAGTGCTCGTGCAACATAAAACCCTGGTAATTGTGCAAGTGTCCTATGAGATGAAGTTGCACAATTATATAAAATGAATTAAGCAAGCCAATTATTTACTATGTCGCATATCTCATTTAAACGTTTCAATGGTTTCTATACGATGAATTTAACACAAATATGGATATACAGGTCATGCAGTGCCGTAAAGTAGGTAACTAGGAATTACATGCAACAGGCTGGTATTACTAAAAATTTTAAATTACCGGGCGCCTCGCGCCATCCAAACGATTCTCACTGTAGAAGTATACATCTACTCACCGGAAATCCCCAGCTAGCTCGATCCAATCACCGCTTTCGCTTTTCGTGCCGCGTCCGAAGTCTCCGCGACCGATCCTGGAATTGCATAACACAAAACATAAGGTTACACATCATGAAACGACGCATGTCACAAAATGAAAGGTTCAACGTCAACGAGTTAGGAACATTGTGCACATGGTGCACGGAACACACACGAAAACACTACAGCCTTAACTAAAATTGTCGTTTCGGACCAACCGCCAAAAAAAAACCCGATTAAACCAAGTTTAGCATTCTCACATCCAAAATGTCGTAGGAGATGCAAAAAATATAAACAAGATATCACAAATAAATCATCACATATTTTTAGAAAAAAACTAGTAAGCGCTAACATTCTAAATTCGGTGCAAACATTGCGGATTTGCGATAAAGTGCTCACATCATTGCACAATCCTCCAATCCACACAACTGGCTAGCCACAACACTCAATTTAACCCATTTACCATGCATCAAAACCTATTTTCCATACACAAACCCTTTCTTGATTTTATAAACTAGCACTTCCAATCAAAATCCATATTAGAAAAACCTAGATTAACACTAATTTGAAGCCCATTAAGCAAGCTAACCTCTTAGATTAGGTTAGTATAAAAACTAGATAGCAAAATAAAATTAATTAACTTAGTATTGCTTTCGAAAACTATATTTTAAACTCAAACCATTCTCTTTAAAAAAAACTAGAATGAGATTAGCAACAAAATAACACTTCAAAGTTCTAATTTAGCAATATTTAAACAACCAATTAACCGTAGATTGAAATTATACCTCACAAGTCCAAACCCTTGCTTGCTCTAGCCACTCAAGGCACCTCCTTTCTCCAAGTTGTAAACAAATTTGGGTGTGAGAAAAGGTAGAGTAGGGATTTGCTTTGAATTAGTGAAGGATTTGTGGATTTTTTTAATGGATTTTAATGGATTTTTGAAGCAAAAGAGAAGAAAAAATTAAGGGGGGGGGGTGGCTGCAGGAATTCGGCAATGGAGGGAGTGGGGAGAGGTGTGGGGGAGTTGTGGAAACTTTACACAAAGTTAAAAGCCAACCAATCACTTAAAAACCCGTACACTAATTAATATATTTTATTTCCTTATCAACACATTTCATCACAAGAGTTGAAGAAAAATTTGAAGGCTTATTGTTGTGGTGGGGCCGGCCATGATGGAGTGAGGATGAGTGTGAGAGGTTGGTAAAAAAAATCCCATGCAAAAAGACCCCGCACAAGTTCATATTTGCAAGTTTTAGTTCATTTTATTTAAATTTAAATTTTTCTTTAATTATAACCAATTAGAACTTGGAAATAACATACTAAAATTTTATATTACAAACTAGATTTTATTTGTCTTGGTTCTCATGTATGTAATTAGCACATTCAAATTTGTATTTATCGCTAATTTAATGTATTTTTAACAGCTTAAAATAATATTTAAAAAATAGTAAATTAGGGGGAAAATTTAAATGACCAGAAATTTATAAGTGACTCAATAGCTATCAAAAACTAGCAATTACCTATCCAAATTAGGTATAATTAGGCCAATATTGAAAAATTGTTATAAAGACGATTTACGAAAAATACCAAATATTTACCGATTTTCGGGAAAATACCAAAACGACTTTTCAAGGCGTTACAGTTTAGCACGCCTCTTGCGGCTTGTGGGTGTTTGATATGATCATCACCCACTGCCGGCGTATTGACGAGTCTTTAGAGTCCTACACAGAGGTTTCCTGGCTCAAGCGAAACGGAGTAGGAGCACAAATGAGATATGGGCGGGACCGAGAATAATACGAGTATGTGATACCGTATTCTATTCTCGCGATTTGTGTTATCGGCCGGGTGTATGTGATATAGCCGGGTTATCGAATTAAGTATTGATTCGATAAATTGATACACATTATATTAGTCGGTTATATGTAATATGACCGGATCATTAAATCTAGTGTTGATATAATGATTTAATGTATAATTATATATTTTATATATTACTTTACATTAACTAGTATTGGCTCACTTAAGATTGTTTTCTCACTTGATTATGTATTAAGTATATATGTGATATATACATGTGTACATATTTGTGTCATGCTTGATGATACATGCAAACTTGGGTGTGTGTGTGACTTACACCATGATTACATATAATGTAGGGTTTTTATTTATCTTGGTAAATTAAAATGAGGTGGAAAATTGGTCATAGCTTGAAACTTCATGAAGCTTGTAGACTATTGACCAAAGTCCACTCATTTTGTTTTACTTAAGATATTTTAAACCCAAACATTATAATTAATCCATGGTTAAGTCTCTACAATGGTTTATTTTGAGATACTAACTCACCCATGGTTGAATAACTCAATCTTACTCTTTTTGTTGCTCTCATCTTCATCTTCTTCTTCACAACTCCAAAGCTCTCTAGGTTTTGGATTAATGAAGAAATATCGTGAGAAAAATAAAATCTAATGTGAGCCCATTTCCTACTTCATCATCCTATATACTTTCTTGGATAGTAAAGGGTGTTCTCTTCACAATGTTCATGACTTAGTGAAGGGTTAGCTTGAGTTTGAGTCTCCTCGACGTAGATCATCTTCGGCCTCGAAAACTACGAGCAAGCTTGTTCATTTCTCCGAGAAAACTCATACTAGAGTTCGGGAGATCAATGATCGCAGCGAAGGGACGTCAACACGGAGCTTTAGAAGAGAAGGACCGGTCTACAAAGGTTGTATTCCTCGATCACTTAGTGTAATGGTAGATTACATGTTATATTGTCTAGTTACTCTAGCATGATCCTAGCTTAGGATTGATTAGCACCATAGAATTTTTAAATTTGGCATGGTAGTTACTGTGAAAACCCAGTAGGGTGCTAAGGAATCCCAACAACAACCACATGCAATGAATATATCATAAAAATGCGAAATAAATATAACAGCATAAAAGCATCACGTCGGCTCAAGTGAGTAACGACACTAAACCACAAATGCAAGTCTCAAGTCTCACCGTCTAGTCCAATATACATGGGTAGATGGAGTAAACTAGATAAAAATAATATACATGATGGGATAAAATATCCTCGCAACCCACCTACGAGCAAAGCTGCAAAACGATGCAAACAAAGCAGGATGGAAAGTACACCTGCTGCTACTATGCTGACGGTTCAGACCTGCAAAATACTGTAGCACAACGGGGGGTGGGTTGGCAACTCGTGAGTAGTAAGTAACATCTAATAAGGCTATCGTAAACATGCACGCAAATACGTCTCAACTTACGCATATCGATATAATATGATGTACTAACATGCACGCAACATGAATGCATAATCAAACACGAAGCCTGAACAAGTCTGGTGTGAGAAAATCTTTGTTCTTATCTTAGAAAAACCTCTGTGTAATAAACTGAAGTATCATCAATGAAATCAACAGAAAATCCTTGTCAAGCATCGACACAAAATATATATATATATATATTCCAATATCTCAATGTAAGTCTATGTCACGCACCCCACGAACTTGCGGGGAGGCGGAATATATGAAAAATGATTATCAAAGCTTCTTAACACGGACTTGAGCGCATGAATCGTTTCTAAACCGTTACTAGCAAACTATGAAATGTTTAACTACTCGGATACGAAGTTATACCTCACGATACTTGTCCTTCGGGTCTTCATCGCGGTCCTCCACTCCTCGTAGGCTCCTTGGAACATCGGCACCTCAACGGCCTCCTCGAATCAAAGATGATCCACCCGAGAGCTCCTACGCCAAGCTTTATCTCTAACTTGAGATAACTAAGTTGCTCAAAGTGCTAATCTAAGGTACCTAGGGGATATAGAGTGAGGTTATGGATGTATTAGTCTAGCCAACCCTTGATCTCAACACATGAGAGGTTAGGGTTAGGGTTTCAAGAATGAGAGAGCTTGAGGAGAGAGAAGGTGGTGATGTGAATCCTTTTGGATGAATGAAGTCATTTGTGTATATATGAAACATATGATAATAAAAAGTAAATAACAAACAATGAATTATCACCATGTTTCATTAATGCACTAAGTGATTCATCACATGAGTCATACAAAACATTAAATGAATCACTAACTCAAAGTATGAATCACTACATGACTCATTAATCCAATTAATGCATATGCCACCTTAACCCCCAAGTCACCATGCTTCTAGAAGCTTCGCGGAAAATTACGAGAACGCCCCTCCAATCCGTGAAAACACGGAAAAACTTTAGACTGTACAAATCCAATAACCAGATACTAGAAACTGGCTTAAACCAAAGCCGACTAGTAAAAACTGTCCGAACGTCGTAGGTGCGTAAACACACGTATGCGTCCGAACCCTTGTCGTAAAACCATACGACCTCTATATCGTTTCGTCTGGAGCAGGGAAACTCTCTGTGTGGGACTCTAAAGACTCGACACTATGCTGGCAGTGGGTTTAACCACAGACCGCAAGAGGCACTAGCTGTACGTAACGGTCCCCAGGTAGATGTCGATAAGAAGGCCGATGAGGAAAACCATCCGAACCCCTACTGAGCCTGATGTGACAATCTCCGTACAGTCCGGTCTGTTCGTCTAAGACTATCGCATATCGAGCCTAGGGGGCGGCAAGCGTCAGTCCCCTAATAGTTGTATAAGTCGTGTCGGAGCGTAGCCCATTACACCCAGAGAAAACTACTGGAACCTACCAGTAAATCTCGCTTGCCCTGGCCAGGGACTTTGCGTAATGGCTCTCTGACACAGCGCAATATCAACTCCTAATACCGGGAGAGACGAATCCTGTCTAACCGCCACTGCCTCCAAGTGCTCGGGACTGCACCCAACTGCTACCTGTTTGCACGACTCCTTTGAGCTGTGGTAGGGTAGCAATCTAAGAACAGTAGGACACACTCAAGGCGAAGTAGCAGTGTCAAGTCTGCGGACTATGCTGTACTCATGTCACCTGGGAACTGTTAACTGACGATGGGTATAATACCAACCAATCAGTTCCCCTGCGACTCCTGTCCGGTGTACCCGTAACCTAACGAGCACCTGTATACTATCTCCAGTACTATATACTGATGGCTGTAGGACAGACCATCTCCCTAACTGGGATGAGAAGCGTACACACTTAGTCTACTCCGGAATATCGATGCCCTATCTCGATAATCAACGACCAGGGACCTGTATAGGATGTTGTTTACAGACTACCCAGCCCCCACTAGTGTGACTGCCATCACGACGCTGGTAATCAAGCAAAGATCCTATGGGCTCTACTAATATGTATAAGTGATACGTTACAAGAAACATATGCACATATTAAAGTAGACACAAACCAAGTAGCATACTACCATTTTTAGCAAGACTGTTATATACAACTGTGAATATCCCAAGCTTCCATTAAGTAATATACAACCTAGTATGATACAATAAAGGCCCCTAGGGCATATACACTAACAATCTCCCACTTGCACTAGGGCCATGAGCTGGCATATCGTAGACCTATCATCTCGAATAGCCTCTCGAACTGCGTCTGAGGAAGGGCCTTTATGAATGGATAAGCAATGTTATTCTCCGTCTCTACTCCCTTTACCTCGATCTCCCGGCGATCTACGATCTTCCTGATCAGGTGATACCGCCTTAAGATGTGTCTGGACTTCTGATGGGACCTGGGTTCCTTTGCTAAAGCTATAGCGCCGTTGTTGTCACAATACAAAGGTATTGGATCAACACTGGTAGGAACCACCTAAAGTTCTGTGAGGAACTTCTTCATCAAGACAGCTTCTTTTGCGGCATCGCAAGCAGCTATGTACTCTGCTTCCATCGTTGAGTCAGCAACGGTCTCCTGTTTGGAACTCTTCCAACAGACCGCCCCTCCATTGAGGGTAAAGACAAAACCCGACATGGACTTGGAGTCATCTTTGTCACTCTGGAAGCCGGAGTCGGCAAAGGCCTCAATCTGGAGGTCTTTTCCGCCATACACCAAGAACATATCTTTAGTCCTCCTCAGGTACTTGAGGATGTTCTTTACTGCTATCCAGTGCTTCTCCCCAGGGTTTGCCTGATACCGGCTTACAACGCTCAATGTGTATGCTACATCTGGTTTGGTACACAACATAACATACATTATAGAGCCTACCGCAGAAGCGTAGGGTATAATCGACATGCGATCCCTTTCCAAATCAGTCTTGGGAGACATCTCTTTGGAGAGGGTGATTCCGTGACAAGCCGGTAGATTACCACGCTTAGAATCATCCAGACTGAATCTCTTTACTATGGTGTTTATGTACCTGGACTGCGAAAGTCCCAACATCCTCTTTGATCTATCACGATAGATCCGGATCCCCAGAATGTAGGTGGCATCACCCAGGTCTTTCATGGAGAATTTATGTGACAAGAATCTTTTGACTGACTGTAACATAGGAATATCATTTCCTATTAGGAGAATGTCATCCACGTACAAGACGAGGAATACTACAGCTCTCCCTACAATCTTACTGTATATGCAAGGTTCATCTGGATTTTTGATAAAGTCAAATTCTTTGACAGCATCATCAAAACAGATGTTCCAACTCCGCGATGCCTACTTTAGTCCATAAATGGACTTAAGCAGCTTGCATACTTTACCGCTGTTCCCACTCTGAATGAATCCCTCTGGCTGATCCATATAGACGCTTTCTTCCAAATTAACATTTAGAAAGGCCGTCTTTACGTCCATCTGCCAGATTTCATAATCGTAGAAGGCAGCAATAGCAAGAAGGATCCGAATAGATTTAAGCATAGCCACTGGAGAAAAGGTTTCGTCATAGTCCAAACCAGGTCTTTGACGGAAACCTTTTGCAACAAGTCTAGCCTTATAGGTTTCAACCTGTCTATCTACACCAATCTTCTTTTTGAAGATCCATTTGCATCCTACGGGTTTTACCCCATCTGGAGAAATGTCCAAAGTCCATACTTTGTTAGTGTACATGGACTCCATTTCGGTCCGCATTGCATCTATCCATTTTACTGAGTCACCGCTCTGAATGGCTTGCTGGAAGCTAGTAGGCTCATCATAGTCAATAGTGCAATCCTCTCTATCCCCGTCTATGAGAAACCGTAGTATCTCTCGGGCAGATGAGATTGGCTACTACTCCTGCGGAGTGGCGTCGGGATGTCCTCCTGAACCTTCTTGTTCTACCAAGGTTTCAGTAATAGCATGTGGCTCTGGAATTTCTTCCAGTTCTATTGCGCTCCCACTCTTCTGATTTTCCAAAATTTCAGTTTCCAAGAAGCGGGCATGTTGAGAAACAAAGACCTTTTATTCCTCTGCGTAATAGAAACAATATCCCATGGAGTTCTTTGGATATCCCACAAACTTACACTGTACTGAGCGTGCCTCGAGCTTGTCCGCATGCTGCTTCTTTACAAAAGCTGGACATCCCCATGTCTTAATATACTTAAGACAGGATTTTTTCCCACTCCACATCTGATATGGTATGGTAGGCACAATCTTGGTTGGAACTCGGTTCAAAAGATATGCAGCTGATTCTAGTGCATATCCCCAGAATGATCGCGGTAACTCAGCGTTACTCATCATGGAACAAACCATATCCAATAGGGTTCGATTCCGCCTTTCCGATACACCGTTGTGTTGTGGTGTGTATGGAGGAGTAAGATGAGAGAGAATTTCATTCTCTTTTAAGTAACCCAGGAACACGGCAATTAAGTATTCACCACCTCGATCAGATCTCAGTGTCTTTATACTCTTGCCTGTTTGTTTTTCCACTTCATTCTTGTATTCTTGGAATTTCTCAAAGGCCTCGGATTTGTGTTTCATTAAGAAGACATATCCATACCTAGAGAAATCATCCGTAAAAGTAATGAAGTAGGAATAACCACCTCGCGCATGTGTAGACATTGGACCGCACACGTCACTGTGTACGAGTCCTAAGAGCTCGCTTGCTATTACTCCGTGTCCACTAAACGGAGTCTTTGTCATCTTTCCTTTGAGACAAGATTCACAAGTAGCATAAGATTGATATCCGAACGGATTCAAATATCCTTCTCTATATAACTTAGTCAACCTTCTCTCATTGATGTGACCAAGTCTACAATGCCATAAGAAAGCCTGATTTTTTTTTCCGGAGACTTTCTTTTAAGTGTATTCTGGATACTGAAAATCTGAGTTTGATTTAATACGTAAATCCGTTTTTTAATGTACCTGACCCAATCATAACTTGATTTAGGTGGATGTGAATTACATCACTTACGAATGTAAAATCATATCCTTCTTTAGAAAGTAAGGATACAGATATGATATTACAAGTTGTTCCTAGTACATAAAAACAGTTACGCAGAATCAATATATGCCCAGTTGTCAGTCCAAGATGATATTCCCCTACGGATTCAGCATTCATGCTCATTCCGTTAGCAACCGTGAGGGTCTTGTCACCTATCCTGATAACCCTACGGTTTCTCAGAGCCTGTAAAGAATTACAGATGTGAGTTCCTGACCCGGTATCCAATACCCAGGAAGTAGGGTTAACTGACATACAGTTCTCTATTACAAACACACTCGAAGTCGAAGCGACAGCATGCTTCGTATCCTGGCTGCTGGATTCAAAAGCCCTGCAATCTTTCTGCCTATGCCTAATCCCATAACAATAGGAACATCCCTCTTTTACTATATCCAGTCCCGAAACTTTTGCCCTTCTCTTTCCTTCTACTTTCCTAGTTTCCTTCAGGGTAGAAGGTAGAAACTGTAGAATCAGGTCAGTATCTGACCCGTTCTCCAACGTGGTCTTCAGGTCCGTGAGCTCATCAATATAGCTAGTCATTGTAAGGACGTTGTCCCCTACAGATGACCCATCAGCTAACCTCACTTGAATTAATTCGTTCGAGGTTTCATATCTTGTGATATGAGATTGCTCTCCATATAAATCTTTGTTATGGAGAAAGATGGAAACTAAGTCCATCTTCTCGTGCTGCTTCTGGTATACACCATCAACTGAAGCTAACTTCAGGCACTTAGCTTTCGCTTTATCTTTTTCCCTTGTCTGACGGATATCCATATCCGCGACAGTGGAAACTGGACCTGGGACGGCGGGATCTTGAGTAGTAATAGGGTGGTCCAGCTTGTCATAGGCAATGGACATCTGGACAGACCTTTTCCAGTCATATAAGTCAGATTCAGTTAATTTGTTATCTAGATGTAACGTATGTGTGGTCACAAGGTCGCTGCAATTTAAGAGAGAGAAGAAAATACTATTAGCATGATGCTCTTGTAAGTTTAGAGTGGTTTAATTTATCTAAACAGGATGGCTCCCACTGTTTCTCGAATCCCTCCTCAAACCATAAAAGAAGAATTAGCCAGGACTATTCTCACCGTACAATTCTTGCTTAACCGTTCAGCCAGGTCAGTGTCGATACTTCGAGGGAGGTTTTCCAACGCTTTCGCGAAGATCCTTAATTAAATAACCTCTTTTCTCTGGCGGCGTAACCCCGCTGAAACCTTTCTAGGCACCTACTTGGTTTATAGCATTGATCGTTAAGTGACGAATCTCCTGATAAGTAGTATATACTCACAGTAGGATCGGGATCCAAAATATCATCGTATGATAATGTTGAAGGAATCCTACCAACATTCATCAAACTCCAAAATGGTATGCTTCTCTCTGCAAATTTAAGTTTCTTTAGAAATTCCCGATGTGGATTTTTGCCCCATGCTCTTATGACCTTGACTTTAGTCAACAAATCATAAGTCACATGTCAAGTTCTACCCGTCATTATCCAGGTTAATTTGAACCCACCCGTACATACCCTTGACTTTTGTCAACAAGGTAATACGACCGTCCCAAACCAACGCATCTATCTATGCTGCATATGAATATCCAACAGCTACCAAACACTGTGTCTTGACTTTAGTGAACAAACACAGCTTGAATACTATTGACTATCTATATGAAATGACGGAGGGCTACGAATGGTTTTGGCAAAACCGTGAACGTAGTGAACTTGATATAATCGAAGGAACCTGATACTTTTTAAAAGGAGTGGTTAAAGCTCCACAATTAAAAATTCTGATCCTTTTTAAAATAACCGAGTGGTTTTTTAAATTTGTTCCAACGATTGAACTTTTGGTTTATTTCTTTGCATTATAATAATGCGTCCCATTATTTATCCTATCATTGCAGAAAACAACGAAAATACCACGTCCTCTTATGCCATCCGCATTCGCCACGGGTCCCGTCATCACCCGTTAGGTTACTTAACTAACGACAGAGCGGGGGCTGGGCTAGCGCGGGTGTAAAACATAAGTGACGTCTAATAGCTATCATATATAGATATTGTACATTCGTCAGACGCAATAATAAGCATTCCAGATCACTGATGAACTTTATTGGATATACTAGCAATCCGCATTTGCTTTGAGCCTGCAATAAAAGACGGATTACACAGTTGTGATGAATAGCCATTACCCCACCCTAGACCCCTACGGGTACGGCAAACTACCCGCCAAGTACCCGAAGTGAAGCGGTTTCCCTCAACAAAGTGAGTAGGCCACTAAACATTTCAAAGTACCCGGTAGTTTGTGCACCCCACCTTGGGTCTGTCCTAAGAGGAAAAACAGTAAAAAAGAAATAATACAACGGTGGCTACAACCGCAACCTGGATGTGCCCCGCAAAAGAATATTACATCATATTACATTTATATAGAATGAATGAATATTAAACCCATCTCAAACCCCGGCTAATCATCACAACATTCCAATCAAGTCCATATACACAAACAGTAAACATTACAGAAATGTGCAACCCCTGTCAACTGACATACTAGCAGTTAGGGGAGGTTTACGAACACTTTAAACATTACAGATAAAAACCCAATTAGCAAATATCTTAGAACATCGATCGATTACCATATTCCATGTCTACCCCAAAAGCAAAGAAGCACTGAAGTAACCTGGGTATAAACAGAACAAACAGAGAACCAAAACACCAAAAAATAAGAATTACAGAGCAAATCCGAGTCAACTCGGAGTTGACTCGGCGGCGGATCCGCGGCACAAGCACTCTATTGCCGCGGATCCGTGGCCACACAACCGAGTTGGAACTTCGTATTTTCCGAGTATTCTTATATTTCCCTGCTGTGAATTTTAAGGCATATCAAATATTTTTTCAGACATGTTTAAAATAAACAGAAACTTGGGATTTCCGGTGTTTCGTTTTCGCGTTTTCCGTCGATCGAACTTCTAATTAGTTGCTAACAAGCTAGTAATGGTTTAGTTGGCTCTGATACCACTGTAAGTCAATGTCACGCACCCCACGAACTTGCGGGGAGGCAGAATATATGAAAAACGATTATCAAAGCTTCGTAACACGGACTTGGGCGCATGAATCGTTTCTAAACCGTTACAAGCAAACTACGAAAGGTTTAACTACTCGGATACGAAGTTATACATCACAATACTTGTCCTTCGGGTCTTCATCGCGGTCCTCCACTCCTCGTAGGCTCCTTAGAACATCGGCACCTCAACGGCCTCCTCGAATCAAAGATGATCCACCCGAGAGCTCCTACGCCAAGCTTTATCTCTAACTTGAGATAACTAGGCTGGTCAAAGTGCTAATCTAAGCTACCTAGGGGATATAGAGTGAGGTTATGGATGTATTAGTCTAGCCAGCCCTTGATCTCAACACAGGAGAGGTTAGGGTTAGGGTTCTACGAATGAGAGAGCTTGAGGAGAGAGAAGGTGGTGATGTGAATCCTTTTGGATGAATGAAGTCATTTGTGTATATCTGAAACATATGATAATAAAAAGTAAATAACAAACAATGAATTATCACCATGTTTCATTAATGAACTAAGTGATTCATCACATGAGTCATACAAAACATTAAATGAATCATTAACTCAAAGTATGAATCACTACATGACTCATTAATCCAATTAATGCATATGCCACCTTAACCCCCAAGTCACCATACTTCTAGAAACTTCCCGGAAAATTACGAGAACGCCCCTCCAATCCGTGAAAACACGGAAAAACTATAAACTGTACAAATCCAATAACCTGATACTAGAAACTGGCTTAAACCAAAGCCGACTAGCAAAAATTGTCCGAACGTCGTACGTGCGTAAACACACGTATGCGTCCGAACCCTTTTCGTAAAACCATACGACCTCTATATCGTTTCGCCTGGAGCAGGGAAACTCTCTGTGCGGGACTCTAAAGACTCGACACTACGCTGGCAGTGGGTTTAACCACAGACCGCAAGCTGCACTAGCTGTACGTAACGGTCCCCAAGTAGATGTCGATAAGAAGGCCGATGAGGAAAACCATCGGAACCCCTAATGAGCCTGATGTGACAATCTCCGTACAGTCCGGTCTGTTCGTCTAAGACTATCACATATCGAGCCTAGGGGGCGGCAAGCGTCAGTCCCCTAATAGTTGTATAAGTCGTGTCGGAGCGTAGCCCATTACACCCTGAGAAAACTACTGGAACCTACCAGTAAATCTCGCTTGCCCTGGCCAGGGACTTTGCGTAATGGCTCTCTGACACAGCGCAATATCAACTCCTAATACCGGGAGAGACGAATCCTGTCTAACCGCCACTGCCTCCAAGTGCTCAGGACTGCACCCAACTGCTCCCTGTTTGCACGACTCCTTTGAGCTGTGTTAGGGTAGCAATCTAAGAACAGTGGGACACACTCGAGGCGAAGTAGCAGTGTCAAGTCTGCGGACTATGCTGTACTCATGTCACCTGGGAACTGTTAACTGACGATGGGTATAATACCAACCAATCAGTTCCCCTGCGACTCCTGTCCGGTGTACCCGTAACCTAACGAGCACCTGTATACTATCTCCAGTACTATATACTGATGGCTGTGGGACAGACCATCTCCCCAACTGGGATGAGAAGCGTACACACTTAGTCTACTCCGGAATATCGATGCCCTATCTCGATAATCCAACGACCAGGGACCTGTATAGGATGTTGCTTACAGACTACCCAGCCCCCACTAGTGTGACTGCTATCACGACGCTGGTAATCAAGCAAAGATCATATGGGCTCTACTAATATGTATAAGTGATACGTTACAAGAAACATATGCACATATTAAAGTAGACACAAACCAAGTAGCATACTACCATTTTTAGCAAGACTGTTATATACAACTGTGAATATCCTAAGCTTCCATTAAGTAATATACAACCTAATACGATACAATAATGGCCCCTAGGGCATATACACTAACATATCTCAATGTCTCAATGTCTCAATATCTCAATGTCTCAAAATCTTCGTCAGTCCGGATCGGCCCATATCATCAAATCTCATGACTACGTCGGTATCCTCCGGATATCCGCCGCGTCTATCAAACATAACCGGTCGGTAGTTCTCCCCTACCGGGCTCAACGCCATTATCTGCGACCCTCTTTCCCCGGGGTACGGCACCGGGTCCACCATGCACCCGCAAACGGTCCCTCCCCTACCTCGAATCGAGTGTATGATACCACTCAAGCACCGAGAAAACTAATGGTGGACACCTCACACATCATATCACGAGAAAACCGCAACTTGTATTTTTAAAATGGTAATACGTTCTTAAAATCCTCGCGGTTTCTCCAAAATCCGTAAATCTCATCAATATTGAAATCCTCGAGAAGAATCACAATATATAAACATGCCGGTGATGATGGAAATCTATGATACGGTAGTATATACCATGCGAAATACGGCCAGATGCTATGCATAAATCATGATGCAATGAGGTATGTATATATAACTAACAATCCTACGTATCCATTTAATGAAATGAATATACAAGTATAAGTCTACGGATCATATATGATGCAAATGCACAGTTACCGATTTCAAGCAAGTTCTATAGTATTCGTGACATAGCAATTACCAAAGGCGCATGTGTTCGCATGAATAGTGCACGTGCAGCCTGAACCAATGGTAATGGTGCAAGTGTCCTATGGGATGATTTCACTCACACACACACACACACATGTTGGTGCGATGCAATGAGATTAATAACTAGGAAACTACGCATATGAAATGCAAGTACTATAAATAATCCTAAACCATCGGGCGCCTCGCGCCATCCAGACGATTCCCCCGTAGATGTGTACATCTACTCACCGGGACGCCTAGGATAATCTGATCTGATTTCAGCTCTGCCATTTCCGCGCAACATCCGATGCCTCTGCACCCAATCCTAGAAACGTACAAAAGTAAATAAGAGAATAAATAAATGATAGTCGCGGATACAAATGACACAAGTCAATCCACGCGCACAACAAGACGCGCACACACTTGGTGTACAAAACACGCTCGCAACAACGCCAAAACCACCACTAGGGCCGCTAATACGTAACCACTACCAAGTCTAGTTCCCAATCGCGTATTCACAACACATTAATTATTATATGAAATATGTTATAACTCATCAAAACCTCAAATTAATTAGAATCAATTTATTCCAAAAACCTTGTAAGCGATCATTAACCGTTTTCATACAAATCTTGTTGTTTTAGCAAATTTAGTGGCCATATTATTCACTTAATATCTTAATTAAGCCACACAAACCTTTACTATAATTTTATCTCATCTATTTACATTAATTATAAAAAATCTAGTTTGCAAAATAGTTTATTTAGGACAAATTAAATGTAGCAATTAGCAATTTAGGAACTAGATTAGGTTTTGCATTCCTTAAGATGTTAAATTACCCATTGTAATCATAATCAAATAATAAAAACCCTAACCTAAACTCAAACCCTTTTCATGAAATTTAAATCTTGAAATTAAAACCATAATTAAATACCTAATTAGACTAGATTGAAGTAATTTAGCAACAATTTAAAACATGGGTTAGGATTTTACCTCAAAAATCATGAGATCCAACATGCAACTTTGGCTCCAAAGATGGTCTCTTGCTCCAAGATTTAAGATAATTTGGGCTCAAGAGTATAGGTTAAAGGTTAAATAAAGAATTAGTTATGCTTTGCATTGTTTTTGATGGATTTCTTTAGGATTTTGGAGGTGAAATGGGGTGGGGAAATTTGGGCTGCTGTAAGGGGAAGGGGGCTTGGCCATTTTTGGAGGGGAGAAAGAGAGTGATTGTGTTGTGTTGGAAAAAATCACAAGTCAACAAATACCCCATACCTCCTTTAATTATTACTTTCCATATTCTTTTCTTTTGTTTTGTTGCAAGGAAAAGAGAGAGATGGGGGACTGTGCTCGGCCATCATGGTGGAGTGTGTTTGTGTGTTGGAGATAGTGCCCTCAAAGTCAATTATTGGATCGCAGGTACGTGATTGCAATGATTGAGGCAAGACCTATACCGATATGACAGTCTTGCTCGAGATGATAGTATGCTATCTGGTTTGTCTTTTTCATCGTATACATACTTTAGTTCACTATTGCATGATAATAGAGCCCATAGGATTTTGCTTGACAGCCAGCAATATGATGGCGATCATATACGTGGGAACTGGGGTCTATAAGCACATCCTTAAAGTGTCCCTAGTCGTGGGAGTTTCGAGACAGGGCATCGATACTCCAGAGTAGACTAGTGTATACAGTCGAGACCCCGACGAGGGGCGATGGCCGGTCTCACAAGCCAGTGGTGTCAGTTGGTTCACCTAAGATGTATACAGGTGCTCATTGGGTTATGAGTACACCGGACAGGACTCGCCGGGAACATTCTAGTTGGTATTATACATATCGTCAGATACCAGTTCGCTGGTGACATGTATGCAGGTTAGTTTGTCGACCTGAGATCGTCATTTTTCTCGTGTGAGTTCCCACTGTGCTTTGATTTCTACCCTACCACGCTCAAAGAAGACATGCAAACAGGTATTTTTGGGTACAGTCCCGAGCCATATGGAGGCAGTGAGCGGATCATCGGAGATTCGTCTCCCGGTATTGGGGGTTGATGTCGCACAGTGCACGGGTGGCCATCACTAGAAATCCTTGGCCGAGGTAGTGGAGAATTACTGATTTGGATCAGTAGTTTCTCAGGTGGTGATGGGCTTCATGCCGACACGATTTATCACGTTATTAGGGGTCTGACTTTATCCACCCCTCTAGACTCGATATGAGATACTCTTTAGACGAACGGACCGGACTGTATGGATATTGTCACTGTTAGGCTCAGTAGGGTTTATGGATGAGTTCGCTCATCAGCTTCCCTTCTAATCAATACAGAGGCAAACGTTACGTACAGCTCGTACCTATGACGTGCTAGTGGTTATACCCAGTGCCAGTGTGTTGATGAGTCATTAGAGTCCCCCACAGACCGTTTCCCAAGTTCGGGCGAAACGTTGTAGAGGCCGTATGGTTTTATGGCAGGGTTCGGAAAATGCACGTGCGTTTACGCACGTATCATATTTCGGGCAGATAATACTGGTGGGCTTTGGTTTAAGCCGGATCTGAGTATTATACTGTGTAGATATAATATCTTTGTCTCCGGTGCATTTGTATTCGGTTGTAATACAAATGCGGGTATGTTTATACTATTACAGGGTTATCCTGAGATTCGTTTCAGGATCGCTTTTGGAAGTTGCCAGTTTCCAGTTTTCTATCACCCGTATTTGACATTCGGTTAAATACGGTTTTATCTTTCCGTCACTTGGGTGAGACATGAGGTGAGTCATGATTCTAGAAGGTTCTAGTGTGGTGACTAGGTTCATGAATCATTTTTTTGCATTAATGGTTTTGATGACTAGGTTAAGTGAGTCATTCTTTTCCTTTAAAGCTTTTTGTTCTTGTTAAAGATATTTTATTAAGATCTTTTCCTTTAGAGTCACCACTTTGCTCCTACACTCACCTCCCCCTCATCTATAAGTGGTCAGCCCCCTTTCATGTGAGAAGAAGGTTGTTGATTTGGAAAAAAATATATGGTTTTGGTTCATGGAAATTAGATAGCCTTATTTCTCATTTCACCCGATCCAAAAGGCAACTTCATTAACCGTTCGTCCATACCTTTGGACGAAGTGAGACAAAGTGTTCTACACATTCTCTATATCAATCTTGGTCATCTCTTTTAGCAAACTTGATGATCGAGTTGCCTCGGTTCAGTGGCGGGAGCCCGTTTAAAGATCCGTCGACGTGGTGCCACCTGGACGAGAAGACTGGAGATTCAGGAGATCGGAGCAGCCGCAACAAAGCGTGGGATGATGGTTGAAGACCGAAAGACTCGGATCGTTCGGTATAACATTTCTACCCACTTTGTAGTTTGTTAGTATAGCTTTAATGGCATATCCGGATTATAGTACGCGATAGCGCCAGTTGTAAAAGTTTTTGTTCCGCATTTGGCGTCTGTTAGACGGCCGGGGCGCTACCGTGGACTTACAGTGGTATCAGAGCCTCACCATTAAGCTTTACCAACTTATGCTAACGCGTTTAAAATATCGATCGAACGGAATTTCGAAAACTGCAATTTTCTGGGTTTAAGTTTCTGTCGATTTTTAAAAGTGTCTAAAAATTATTTTGCATATCATAGAAAAGAGAGCAGGCTTTTTCAAGAATTCTGGTGAAATTTGGTCAACTGAAGCTTCCAAAGCGCCGCTGAACCGCCGCGCAAACCTTAGTTTGGCCGCGGTTCCGCCGCCGTTTTGGAGCTACAGTAAACCATTTTTCTACAGTAGGTTCTTCTTGTAAAATTGTTGTTAATGGAATATTTCTTTTGGGCCCAAATTTTATTACTGTACAGCAGATGTACGTGGGGCCCACTTTGGGAAATTTTGTCGATCGAAATTTAAACGTGTTAGTTTACAGTACTTACTTTATATCTCCGACCGGGAATGTCATTCGAGCGGTAAATTGCATCTAATTGCTCTATCTCTTTTAGACGGATTTGCGAACGTGACATTCGCGTTGATGTTATGTGTTGTGCTGTGATGTTGCGGATATGTCGTGGTGGATAGCAGTGTGCATTGGTAGTGCAGTTTGGATTTATTTGTACATTTGATATTGTGGGGCGAGCGTCCAACATGTCGACTGCCGTTACTGCCTGTTTGTATAATATTCTTTTGGGGCACGACCGGGTTGAGGTCGATGTACCCACTGTACATATTTTATTTTCTGTACGATGTTTACCCCGCGACGGAGTGCATGGATAGCCGGGTTCTGGAGGGCAACGGGTCCGTATCTCATGGCTATGAGAGGTAGAGGGGCCTCACTCTAGAATTGACAGACTATTCGCCGCACTCGAAGGGGGTACAGGTTGACCCAAGGAGGGGTGCTCAAGTTACCGAATTCCGTGAAGTGCCGGGTGGTCCATTCATTTTGCTGTAGGGGGCTGCCTCACTTCTGGTTTTGGCGGGTAACTTGCCGCACCCGTAGGGTTCTAGCTTTCATTGCACAGGCTATCCACACGACCAGGGGAACGTCGGGTTTCATTAGCGGCTCTGTGAAACACGGGGATCCCAGATTATCTGTATTGTTCTGTGATGCTTATTACTTTTCTGTAATGTTGCATATTATCACGCCTGGAGCGATTATTATATATTGGTATATATACTATTAGATGTTCTATATGTTTTAAACCCGTGCTAGTCTAGCCCCCGCTCTGTCGTTAGTTAAGTAACCTAACGGGTGATGACGGGACCCAGTGACGAATGCGGATGGCATATACGTACATTTTATTTTCGTTCTTTTCTGTTGTGATTGTTTGATGGGACTGCATTGATTCTTATCAATGCAAGGATAAAACAAACCTATATTTGATGTTGTTGGAACAAATTTTAAAAGGTGTTATTACAAAGATATTTCCTTTTGTTTTGCATAGCGGTATTCAGTTAGAATATCCTGCACCTCATTCCACGAGGCAAGGGCCGAGATCCCTTCACCGGGATTGACCCCTTGGGCAGAAGTTTACGTCAGGGTAGTAACTTTACTATAGTCGATTACAAGTTTCTTTGCATCGCGGTATTCATTTGGAATATCCTGCACCTCATTCCACGAGGAAAGAGCCGAGATCCCTTCACCGGGAGTGACCTCTTTAGGAAAAGGTTTTTCGTCATTATATTTTTATAAAAAGCTATCAATTTCCTTCAACGAGATCAAGTTCATTACGTTAAAGGTTTTTTCGCCAAAAACCAGTCGTAGCCCTCCGTCATTTCTTTTGGGTATTCAGTAGCATTCAAGCTATGTATGTTGGCCTTCGTCAAGGCATAGTGTTTGGTAGCTGTTGGGTATTCATTTGTTGCATTGATAGATGCGTTGGTTTGGGACAATCATACTACTATTTTGGCATTCGTCATGGGTATGTATGGGTGGGTTCAAATTGACCTGGACAATGACGGGTAGAACTTGACATGTGACTTATGATATTTTGGTCTTCGTCAAGATCATAAGAGCATGAGGCAAAAATATATATCGGGAGTTTCAAACATACAGGAAACTTGCCATGCATGCGCATACCTTCTGGAGTGTGATAACTTGAGTGGCTTCCATCAAGTTATCATGCGATGATAGTTGGATCCCGATTCTCACTGATGAGTTGGTTTACTCTTCGGGTGATCCCGACTAATTCTTCTTTCAGGTTTGGAGGAGAATTTGAGATTACAGTGGGAGGTTTCCTGATTAGATAAAGTGATAACCATTCTGATCTAGGTTAGAGTGCACGCAGTGTGTTTCTTTTCTCTCTCTCTCTCTTTGGCAGTGAGCATTGACCGACCCTAGACTATCACTCAGTGACCAAGTTGACCGAACCTTCTTAAAATACTGGCTTTTTGGATTGTCCAAGTTGCATAAGTCATTGCCGCTCCTTCTTTTACCCTTTGCATTTCTCAGAACACCCCGTATTATTACGGACATCCACTTCCATTTGATAGATCCATCGTATGGTGATATACGAACTCGAAGGGACTTCTTCGAGGATGGATCCAGGTTAAGGAGAAATAGAATAAGGCATTATTCAGTTGTCTTTTGTTATCACCTTCTCTCAGGTTGCGAGGGCTCATTAGTTTAGGAGAGTACACCTATTACGCTTATTGGATAGTCTTATTCCAAACCATAGGCTGGTGCCGAAAGGTAGGGAATGAAGAAAACCAATTAGCCTAAGTAGGGTGTACAAAAGGTAATAACTAAAGACAAAATAAAGGGATTAGAAAGAGGGCAAAGTAAATTGCGACTGCTATCATTCACGACCAAACCGCGTACTTCATCGCCACTCCTATTTCACCTTTGCTTTTTTTCCCAGTTCGGGAGAAATAGAATAAGGTATTATTCAGTTTTCTTTTATCATCACCTTCTCTCAAGTTGCGAGTACTCCTAGGATTAGAAGAGTACACCTATTATTCTTACTGGATAGTCTTCTTCCAAACCATAGGCTGGTGCCGAACGGTAGGGAAGGAAGAAAACCACTTAGCCTAACGATGGTGTACAGAAGGAAATGAATAAAGACAGATAAAGGGATTTGGAGAGATGACAAAGAAATATACGGTTAAAGTCATGAATTGGATTATAGAATAGGCATTACTTTGAATACCAGGATACCCCTACGAAACATTTTCATGTTTCAGTGCATTGTTAAAGGAAAACGGATTTCCCGATTAGATACTTACTCCAGGGTATGTATTTACCAGGTTTCATTCTCATATCTGTATGGTTTTACAGATGATGAGTGGGAGTAGGTTATTGGGAATAAGGTGATCATCCTCAATATATCGGAACTCGTTGTAATTGGTGATATTTGAGGAAGTCGCCTGGGTTTTTACCGGACAACATGTATTTGGTTTTTGAATATCCGTTGTTGTGCACCAATTTCAAAATGATATATCTATACGTTTATTTTTATAAAGTGAGATATAACTTTTTGAAATTATATCCGTGACATTTACCTATATCAGTTGACGATTGGGTAAGGAGCATTAAACAACAGAGTAGTTCTTAAACCATAAGTACAGTTTTCAACCTACGACGCATAATTTTTGAGTTATTCAACTCAGCGGACTTATACATAGTATTGTATGTTGTCCAGAGTCCGTCAGGACAAAGGGGTTGGTCCTCGTACTATGTTCTGTTTACTTATGACTTCTCTAGATTTTAGACAAGTGTTTCGTAGAAATACAAGGTCTAAATTTTGAGAAGTTGTGGGTATAAAAATAAAGTAGAGAACCAGGTGTCACAAGTATCAGGATTCTTCAAAAAGTTCGAAGATGTAGATTCTTCTGATTGGTATTCAGATGATAGTAATGGTTTTGAGAAACTTGTTTCTCTTTCAGGTTACTCATAATTGGATAGATTCCTAAGTTGAGTAATGTTTATTAGTCTCTCTCCATTAAGTTGATATGCACTGGAGACAGCTGCATGGTTTGAATATGGTTCCAATTAAATAAGTGCCAAAAGTTTCTATATTGGATATAGAAAGGTTCATATCTTAACGATGTTAAGGTACGGGGAGTTGTCCAACTTATGCTTAAAACCAGACACTAGATAACTCAAGGCACGTTTCTGTAATGGCAGTTTGTGGGTTGACCCTGGCTTCGACGAGGGTTGATTTTCTACCATCTGGAAGATCAATAGTGATATTGTTCTTAACTCGCCATAGTTTTAGTAAAATGGATTGTTTCAGAAAACAACAGTGGGAGTATGGTAGAACTGGAAAAGATTCCAGAACCGCAAACGATTACGGAAAATTTAATAGGACCTATATATTCAATCAGGTTTGACATTCCATTATCTACTCCGCAGATATGGTGGGTAACCTCAGACACCCAAGAGGTACTCCGGTAGCCTCAAGGACGGTGACAGGGAGGTTCTTGTTTACCCAGACTTGACACTACTGTTGTTCCAGGCTATGAGACCCGGCAGGAGGATAAGTATAGCGTCGTTCTAAACTAGCTTTAGAAGAATACGTATTTATTATTCTGCCAGAGGGTTGTCGTAGTCAATGGGAGCAGCGGAAGCATAGTAGGCAAGTTGCTTATGTCTATTTGTAGACTTGAGCAGATATAGCGGAGATTAGATCATCTATTTTTGTTATGACAGTCATGGCTTTGACTTCATCAGAATAGGGGATGGATCTATTAAGAAGGTAGTAGGGTGTGATGTCCTGGTATTTGGATGACATACACAGAGTAGGAAGTAAAATTCCTATACTACGATCGGTTGTACTGTGGTCATCACACAGTTGTTTCTTCATACAGGATATGGATATAACATCTAACATTCTGGATACTAGATCTATGATTTTAGATCTAGATTTGGGTAGTTTCCCAATATGGGTACTTTGACTGTATTCTAATAGTATTTTAGAAAATAGATAACTCCTGGCATGGTGGTGTACATGCAGATGATGGAGTCACCCTCTCTAAAGGTGTCTTACAGGCTGAAGGGGAGAGGGATGTGCATGATTGGCAGATCACTTGCTTAGGCAATTGAGTCAATCGTGAGATGTCAAGTACCACACCAGATGTTGTTTTTGCACTAGATGCGATAAGTTTATATTAATCCAATCTTGGAGAAATATTAGGAAGAAGTTTTAGAACACGAATGGATGTTCTATGGATTTGATAATGGCAGCCTCCTTCGGGAGACGGTTATCATTCCAGGCTTCCAAGGTGACCTGGATGACAGAGTGATTGTCAGAGTTATAGTTTTCCCTCTGACGAGGGACAATATTATGGACAGGTGGTCCAAGAGGATACCGTGGGAGGCATGGTGCTTGATACTAATTAGGTTCAGTTATCAATAAAGTCTAAGAAGTTTGGATTTGGAGTTCATTTATGAACTAGGTCCCATCAGATATTCAGACATATTCTAAGACAGTAATTACTCGATTCGGGAGATGGCTTTCTCCGCGAACTTAAGATTAAGACAGACATAGAAAGAAACATCAGGGCGGATCCACTCACTGAGGCTATTTCTCGAACACAAGAGTTTTACAAACTAGCTTTGTGAAACTGATTAGTAGAGGAGTTGGATGTTCGGTATCACATGGGCTGTGAGTATGCGACATCGCAATAATAGCCTTAAGTGCAAGTGGGAGATTGTTGGAGATAGTGCCCTCAAAGTCAATTATTGGATCACAGGTACGTGATTGCAATGATTGAGGCAGGACCTATACCGATATGACAGTCTTTCTCGAGATGATAGTATGCTATCTGGTTTGTCTTTATCATCGTATACATGCTTTAGTTCACTATTGCATGATAATAGAGCCCATAGGATTCTGCTTGACAGCCAGCAGTATGATGGCGATCATATACGTGGGAGCTGGGGTCTGTAAGCACATCATTAAAGTGTCCCTAGTCGTGGGAGTTTCAAGACAGGGCATCGATACTCCAGAGTAGACTAGTGTATACAGTCGAGACCCCGACGAGGGGCGATGGCCGGTCTCACAAGCCATTGGTGTCAGTTGGTTCACCTAAGATGTATACAGGTGCTCATTGGGTTATGAATACACCGGACAGGACTCGCCGGGAACATGCTAGTTGGTATTATACATATCGTCAGATAGCAGTTCCCTGGTGACATGTGTATAGGTTAGTTTGTCGACCAGAGATCGTCATTTGTCTCGTGTGAGTTCCCACTGTGCTTTTATTTCTACCCTACCACGCTCAAAGGAGACGTGCAAACAGGTATTTTTTGGGTACAGTCCCGAGCCACATGGAGGCAGTGAGCGGATCATCGGGGATTCGTCTCTCCCGGTATTGGGGGTTGATGTCGCACAGTGCATGGGTGGCCATCACCAGAAATCCTCGGCCGAGGTAGTGGAGAATTACTGATTTGGATCAGTAGTTTCTCAGGTGGTGATGGGCTTCATGCCGACACGATTTATCGCGTTATTAGGGGTCTGACTTTATCGACCCCCCTAGACTCGATATGCGATACTCTTTAGACGAACGGACCGGACTGTATGGATATTGTCACTGTCAGGCTCAGTAGGGTTTATGGATGAGTTCGCTCGTCAGCTTCTCTTCTAATCAATACATAGGCAAACTTTACGTACAGCTCGTATCTCTGACGTGCTAGTGGTTATACCCAGTGCCAGTGTGTTGATGAGTCATTAGAGTCCGCCACAGACCGTTTCCCAAGTTCGGGCGAAACGTTGTAGAGGCCGTATGGTTTTATGGCAGGGTTCGGAAAATGCACGTGCGTTTACCCATGTGTCATATTTAGGGCAGATAATACTGGTGGGTTTTGGTTTAAGCCGGATCCGAGTATTATACTGTGTAGATATAATATCTTTGTCTCGGTTGCATTTGTATTCGGTTATAATACAAATGTGAGTATGTTTATACTGTTACGGGGTTATCCTGAAATTCGTTTCAGGATTACTTTTGGAAGTTGCCAGTTTCCAGTTTTCTATCACCCGTATTAGACATTCGGTTAAATGCGGTTTTATCTTTCCGTCACTTGGGTGAGTCATGAGGTGAGTCGTGATTGTAGAAGGTTCTAGTGTGATGACTAGGTTCATGAATCATTCTTTTGCATTAATGGTTTTGATGACTAGGTTAAGTGAGTCATTCTTTTCCTTTAATTCTTTTTGTTCTTGTTAAAGATATTTGATTAAGATCTTTTCCTTTAGAGTCACCACTTTGCTCTTACACTCACCTCCCCCTTATCTATAAGTGGCCGGCCCCCTCTCATGTGAGAAGAAGGTTGTTGATTTAGAAAAAATATATGGTTTTGGTTCATGGAAATTAGATAGCCTCATTTCTCATTTCACCCGATCCAAAAGGCAACTTCATTAACCGTTCGTCCAAACCTTTGGACGAAGTGAGACAAAGTGTTCTACTCATTCTCTACATCAATCTTGGTCATCTCTTTTAGCAAACTTGATGATCGAGTTGCCTCGGTTCAGTGGCGGGAGCCCGTTTAAAGATCCGTCGAGGTGGTGCCACCTGGACGAGAAGACTGGAGAATCAGGAAATCGGAGCAGCCGCAACAAAGCGTGGTATGATGGTTGAAGACCGAAGGACTCGGATCGTTCGGTATAACATTTCTACCCACTTTGTAGTTTGTTAGTTTAGCTTTAATGGTAGATCTGGGTAATAGTACGCGATAGCGCCAGTTGTAAAATTTTTGTTCCGCATTTGGCTTCTGTTAGACGGCCGGGGCGCTACCGTGGACTTACATTGTGTCTATGTGTGTGTGAATTTCTAAGTCAAAAACACCCCCAAAACAACATGCTACATACCCTTTTGTTTATTATATTTTATTTAAGCTTTTATCTTTTGAATATTCTAGAACCATGGTCAACATATCACTTAAAACTAACATGTTGCATGTGAGTCTAATTGTGTCATAGTGCATCAAAAAAAGTTTTAACCCATATTAATTTGTATTAATCTCTAATTAAATATATTAGTGAAAGCTTATAATAATATTTAAAATAATTTATTAAGGAAAATATTTTAGTAAACTAACAAATTTATAAGTGACTAAATAAATACCAATACTAGCCATTATATTCCTAGAATAGGTATATTTAACTCTATGTTGAAAAATAATTAAATCTTGGTTTTTACGGAAAACACCAGTTATTTTACCGATTATCGGAAATTTCACCTAAACGATTTTCAAAACGTTACAAAAACCTTCCTCGATGTACCAACACTAGCCTGGGTGAAAGGTTAATCAAGTATTGTGACGTGCGATTAATCTTGACTTGTTCTTCTTTTAAGGTTTGCAGAAGAATTTGAGGAAATAATAGGAGCCATCATGATTAGATAAATTAATAACCAATCTAATCTTGTAAGAGCTCATGCTAAGTATTTCTTTTCTCTCTCTCCAAGTAGCAACCATTTCACGCTCTAATCAAGATAATAAAATATATCACTTGACAGATCCGAATTCTTATTCGGGGCTGGGGAACGTCGGTTTGGCTCTAACTTATGACGGCGGTCATGAGTATGAGCAGAGGAAAGAGGATCGCATGAATTTCTTGATGACCCCAACGAAGAAGAAGCATACTATTGCATCTCCTTCAGGTTTTCTTGTAATTTAGAACTGCTTTTCCGTCAGTCTTACCTCCTGGATACTAGATACCGGATCAGAATCTCATATCTATAATTTATTGCAGGGACAGAGAAAAAGTACGATGGTTGGACCTGGTGATATGTCCCTCAGAGTAGGGAACGGAGTACAAGTTGTTGCTGCAGCCGTCGGTGAATATCACCTAGTGTTTCCAAATGGCAAAACTATGATTTTGAACAATTACTACTATGTACCTTCCATGGTTTGCAACATCATATCAGTTTCTTTATTTGATAAAGATGGATATAACTTTGTTCTTAATAGAAATATCATGAACATTTACCTTGATAAGTTATTGGTTGCAAAAGGTACACTGTTTAATGGTATCTATGTTCTAAATCAAAATGCGGTTTTCAATATACAGAGTACACGCAAGAGGAAAAGTTCGAAAGAGAACGAATCTTACTTGTGGCATTGTAGAATGGGTCATATCGAAGAGAAAAGACTAACTAAGTTATATAAAAATGGATATTTGAATACGTTCGAATTTTCATCTTATGAAACTTGTCAGTCCTATCTATAAGGAAAGATGACCAAATCTCCGTTCACCGGACACTAAGAAAGAGCAGCAGAGCTCTTGGGACTCATACACAGTGATGTATGTGGTCCAATGTCTATACATGCAAGGGGTGGGTTCTCGTACTTCATCATATTCACTGACGATCTCTCTAGGTTCGGATATGTATATCTTTTGAATCACAAATCTGAAGCTTTTAAGAAATTCAAAGAATTCAGGAACGAAGTAGAAGAACCAGACTGGAAAAAGTATCAAGATCCTCCGATCTGATAGAGGAGGGGAGTACTTAAGTACGAAATTCCGGGATTTTCTAAAAGAGAATGGTATTCTCTCTCAGTTTACTATTCTGTATATATCACAGCATAATAGTGTATCGGAGCAGAGGAATCGTACCATTTTGGATATAGTTCGCTCCATGATGAGTAGTGTTGAGTTGCCTTTTTCATTCTGAAGGTTTGCTCTTGAATCAGTTGCATTCATATTGAATAGAGCACCGACCAAATCAGTGCCTACCACCCCGTATGAAATATGGAGTGGTAAGAGACCATGTCTTAATTACATTAAGATACGGGGGTGTCCTTCTTTTGCTAAAAAGTAGAATCCAGGTAAACTCGAGGCAAGGTCTGTATTGTGAAAGTTTATGAGATACCCTAAGCATTCTAAGAGGTATCTGTTCTACCACACTGTGGAACAGAAGGTGTTTGTATCTCGCCACGCTACCTTTTTGGAAAGGGAATTTCTTGCAAAAGAAATTAATGGGAGTACGGTAGAACTGAAAGAAATTCAGGAACCACAAACTGCAACAGAAGATTTGGTAGAACCCCTAGATTAAGTAATACCTGATGAACCTCAGCCACTCCGTAGATCTAGTAGGATTTCTCATCCGCCCGGGAGATACTACGGTTTTTTCATAGATGGGGATCGAGAGGATTGCATCTTGGAAGAAGATGATCTTACTAGTTTCAGGCAGGTCATTATCAGTAGGGACTCTGATAAGTGGCTGGATGCTATGCGATCCGAAATGGAGTCCATGTACACTAATAAAGTGTGGACCTTGGATATTGATCCATCTGGGGTAAAACCCGTTGGATGCAAATAGATCTACAAAAGGAAATTTGGTGTAGGTGGGCAGGTGGAAACCTATAAGGCTAGACTCATTGCAGAAGGTTTTCAGTAAAGACCAGGTGTGGACTATGACGAAACCTTTTCTCCAGTGGCTATGCTCAAATCCATTCGGATCCTACTTGCCATTGCCGCCTTCCATGACTATAAGATCTAGCAGATGGACATAAAAACGGCTTTTCTAATCGGAAGTTTGGAAGTGTGCGTTTATATGGATCAGCTAGAAGGTTTTGTGGACAGTGAGAGCAGTGAGAAGGTGTGCAAGTTGCTTAAATCCATTTATGGATTAAAGCAGGCATCGCGGAGCTGGAACATCTGTTTTGATGAAACGGTCAAAGACTTTGACTTCATCAAGAACGAGGATGAGCCATGTATATATAAGAGATTGTAGGACGAACTGTCGTATTCCTAGTCTTGTACGTGGAAGATATTCTTTTAATAGGAAATGATATTCCTATGCTATAACCGGTCAAGCTGTTCTTGTCACAAAGGTTCTCCATGAAAGACCTGGGTGATGCCTCGTGCATTCTGAGGATCAAGATCTACAGAGTTAGATCTAAGAGATTATTGGGACTTTCGCTGTCTATGTACATAGAGACCGTACTGAAGAGATTTAGTATGGAATATTTCAAGCGAAGTAATATACCCGCACTGCACGGATCACCCTCTCAAAAGAGATGTCTCCCAAGACTGATGAGGAGAGGGTTTGCATGAGCATTATACTTTACGCTTCGGTGGTAGAATCTATAATGTATGTGATGCTGTGTACCAGACCAGATGTAGCATACACCCTTAGCGTGGTGAGCCGGTATCAGTAAAACCCAGGTGAGGATCATTGGACGGCTGTGAAGAATATTCTCAAGTGCCTGAGAAGAAATAAGGAGATGTTCTTAGTGTACGGTAATGGAGACCTCAGGGTCGAGTCCTTTATCGATTCCAGCTTTCAGAGGGATAAGGATGACAGCAAGTCTGTCTCAGGTTTCATATTTACCCTCAACGTAGGGGCGATGTGTTGTAGGAGTTCCAAACAGGACACCGTCGCAGACTCAACGATGGAGGCTGAATACATTGCTGCTAGCGATGCCGCAAAAGAAGCGGTCTGGATGAAGAAGTTCATTGCTGAACTTCAAGTAGTTCCATCCATTGTTGATCTGATACCTTTGTATTGCGATAACAATAGGGCTATAGCTTTAACGAAGGAACCACGGTCCCATCAGAAATCCAGACACATCTTAAGGCGGTATCACCTGATCAGGGAGATCATTGATTGCCAAAAGTTCGAGGTACGGAAAGTGGACACTAAAGAAAACACGGCGGATCCATTTACAAAGGCCCTCCCTCAAGCGCAGTTTGAGCGACTTTTTAAAATGTTGGGTATGCGGTATGCCAGCAGATGGCCTTAGTGCAGACGTTGGATATTCGGTACACTAATTACTGGCCTTTAGTGCAAGTAGGAGATTGTTGGATATGTATTCTGTTGGAGATAGTGCCCTCAGAGTCGATTATTGGATCACAGGCACGTGATTGCAATGATTGAGGGAGGACCTATCCCGGTAGGACAGTCTTACTCGAGATGATAATATGCTATCTGGTTTACCTTTATCAACGTGTACTGCTTTAGGTGACAAGACAGGTCACTATTGCACGTTGATAGAGCCCCTAGGATTCTTGCTTGGCTACCGGCAGTATGAGGGCGATCATATACGTGGGAGCTTGTAGTCTATAAGCACATCCTTAAAAGGTCCCTAGTCGTAGGAGTTTCGAGACAGGGCATCGATTCTCCAGAGTAGACTAGTGTATACAGTCGAGACCCCGACGAGGGGCGGTGGCCGGTCTCACAAGCCACTGGTGTCAGTTGGTTCACCTAAGATGTATACAGGTGCTCATTGGGTTATGAGTACACCGGACAGGATTCGCCGGGAACATGCTAGTTGGTCTTATACCTGACGTCAGATAGCAGTTCCCTGGTGACATGTGTACAGGTTAGTTCATCGACCTGGGGATCGTCATTTGTCTCGTGTGAGTTCCCACTGTACTTTGATTACTACCCTACCACGGCTCAAAGGAGTCGTGCAAACAGGTTTTAGTTGGGTACAGTCCCGAGCCACATGGAGGCAGTGAGCGGATCTTCAGGGGTTCGTCTCTCCCGGTATTGGGGGTGAGGTCGCGCTGTGTCTAGGAGAGCCATTACACGAAGACCTTGGCCAAGGCAGGAGATTTACTGGTAGGTATTCCAGTAGTATCTCAGGGTGTTCTGGGCTACACTCCGACACGACTTGTACCGCTTTTGGGGGTCTGACTTTTACCAACCCCCTAGGCCCGACATGCGATGCTCATAGACGAACGGACCGGACTGTACGGATATTGTCACTGACAGGCTCAGTAGGGTGTCAGGATGGGTTCGCTCATCGATGTCCCTTTTGGTCAATAGCTGGTGGCCCGTCACGTATTGGCTTATACCTCTGACGTGCTAGTGGTTAAATCCACAGCCATAGTATTGACGAGTCTTTAGAGTCCACCACACTTACAGTTACTCAAGCTTTCGGGCGAAACAGTGTAGAGGCCGTATGGAGATATGGCAGGGTCCGATCAGATACGTGCGGTATTGCACGGATCAGGATCGGACGGTTTGTACTAGCGGCCGTATTGATATATGGCAGGGTTCGATCAGATACGTGCGGTATTGCACGGATCAGGATTGAACGGGCATTACTAGCCGGCTTTGGTTTAAGCCGGATCCTAGTATAGTACAGTGTAGATTTTGTCTCATTGCATTTGTATCCGGACGGAATACAGATGCGGGTGTGTATGCACAGTATCGGGGTTTTCCTGTAATTTATTACGGGACCAGTTTTCTGGAGTTGCCAGTTTGCATTCCGTTCCGGCCGGTTTTCCTTTGTTCTTTCCCGGCCGGACTTTTCCGATGGAGGGGGTTATTTGCAAGTTTGCAAATAACACATTGTGGAGGGTTTTCTTGCAAATGTATTTATTATGATAGCATCTTTTTGATACCATTCTCATCACTTGCTTTTTGTTGATAAGAAAGGATTTGAGGTGATTAGTAGTTGATGTGAGATTGTTATCATGATGGTTTGGATGTGGTCACCACTTGTGCTCCTACCATCACCTCCCTTCATGCTTCATATTCCTTCCTCCACCATTTTTCTAGGTTGATAAGTTTTTTCCATAGTTGAGAGAGAAGAAGATGAGAGGATCATTTTCAAGAGGGAAAATTTGTTCATCTCATTTCATGCTAGAAAAATGCAAGCACCATTTTTCTTGTCTTGATTCCTCCATCATCTACAAATGGCAACAAACCCCAAAAGAGACATAGGTTCTACACTACACATTCTACAGCAAATCATGGACGCGTCGACTGGCCAGCTTCGCGCCCGAGTTGTCTCGGTATTGAGGTGGGAGCCCGTAAAAGATGCAGGCGATGTGGTGCCCTTCCGGCGAAGAGGCGACAACGAGGAGATGACGGACGAAGCATCCGCGGTAGATCGGACTGGAGACGAAGACCGAAGGACTCGGATCATTCGGTATATCTCTAACCCGTCTTGTAGTTAGCTAGATCTAGTTTAATGGAACGATCCGGGGTTTAGTGCGCGGTGGTGCCGGTTTTCTAAGTTCGCAAAAATTAAAGTTTATCACCGCTTCCGCATTTGGCCGTCGGATTGACGGCCGGGACGCCGCCGTGCACTTACAGTGGTATCAGAGCCTCGCCATTAACTTCGTCTAGTTTCGTTTGATGTGTTTTTCAGTTCCGATCGATCAAAATTCCAAAAACCCAATTTTAGTTCACATCAGTTTTCTGTTAAGATTTTTTGGTGTCCAAAAATTTTTCAGGTTGCATAAAACTGATGTACAACAAATTCTAAGAATACTGGAAAAGTTCGACACCGTGAGTCGACACCTGGAGCGCGGAACCGCGGCCAAACCCCCCATTGGGCCGCGGTTCCGCCGCACATTTGTATCCTCACTGTATCATATTTTTCTAGTGGGCTTCTGGGCTTATTTTGGGGGTTTTGGAATATTAAATTTGGGCCAAGAATTTCTGTGAGTGCTGCAGTATTGCTTTGGGGCCCACTTGTTAATTTTTGGTCAATCGGAAAATTTTAAACACATTTTTCACAGTATTTACATTATATCTGCGACCGTGAATGTCACTCGATCGGTAAATCCTGTCTAACTGCTATAGCCCGGTTAGACGGATTTGCGAACGTGATTTTCACGTTGATGTTCTGTGTTTATGCTGTGATGTTGCGGATCGGTCGTGGGGGATAGCCTGGATGCAATACTAGTACAGTGTTGTTGTATTATGTACATTTGATATTGCGGGGCGAGCGTCCGACATGTGGACTGCCGTCACTGCCTGATTGTATTATTATTTTGGGGCACGACCTGGTTGCGGTCGATGTACCCGTTGTATGTATATTTTACTTTCTGTACTAGGATTGCCCCGCGGTGGGGTGCACGGATAGCCGGGTTCTGGAGGGCAACAAGCCCACATCTCATGGCATTGGGACGGAGGGGGCTTCACTCTGGAATTGGCGGGCTATTCTCCGCACTCGTAGGGGGTACAGGTTGACCCAGGAGGGGTGCCCAAGTTACCGGATTCCGTGAAGTGCTGGGTGGTCCATTCATGGTGCTGAAGGGGGCTGCCTCGCTTCAGGTTTTGGCGGGTAACTTGTCGCGCCCGTAGGGGTCTAGGATTTCATTGCACAGGCTATCCACGCGACCAGGGGAACGTCGGGTTTCAGTAGTGGCTCTGTGAAACCCGGGGATCCCAGATATCTGTATTGTTCTGTGAAGATGTACATTTCTGTGATGTTGCATTTTTTATCACGCCTTGAGCGAAATATAATATATTGGTATATATATTAGTAGATGTTGTATATGTTTTACATCCGCGCTAGTCCAGTCCCCGCTCTGTCGTTAGTTAGCTAACCTAACGGGTGATGACGGGACCCAGTGGCGAATGCGGATGGCATATATGTACGTCAGTATATTTTCGTTCTTTGTGGTGTGATCAATTGATGGGACTGCGTTGATTCAGATCAATGCAAGTTAAACAAACCTATTCTGATGTTGTTGGAACACTTTTCAAAAAGCTGTTATTACAAGGACGTTCACTTTTGTTTTGCATCGCGGTATTCATTTGGAATATCCTGCTCCTCAGTCGACGAGGCAAGGGCCGAGATCCCTTCACCGGGAGTGACCCCTTGGACAGAGGTTTGCGTCAGGGCATTAACTTCACTATAGCCGATTACTTTTTCTTTGCATCGTGGTATTCATTTGGAATATCCTGCACCCCATTCTACGGGGAAAGAGCCGAGATCCCTTCACCGGGAGTGACCTCTTTAGTAAAGGTTTTCGTCACTATATTTTCTAAAAAGCTATCCGTTCCTTCAACGATATCAAGTTCATTACGTTAAAGGTTTTCGCCAGAAACCATTCGTAGCCCTCCGTCGTTTCATATGGGTAGTCAATAGTATTCAAGCTGTGTTTGTTGGCCAAAGTCAAGGCACAGTGTTTGGTAGCTGTTGGTTATTCATATGCAGCATAGATAGATGCGTTGGTTTGGGGCAGTCGTATAGCCTTGTTGGCCAAAGTCAAGGGCTTGTACGGGTGGGCTCAAATTAACCTGGAGAATGACGGGCAGAACTTGACATGTGACTTATGATTTGTTGGCCAAAGTCAAGGTCATAAGAGCATGGGGTAAAAATCACATCGGGAGTTTCAAAAGAACTGAAACTTGCCAGATATGCGCATACCTTCTGGAGTGTGATACCGTGAGCGGATTCCGTCACGTTATCATACAATGATAGTTGGATCCCGATTCCCGCTGATGAGTTTGTTTACTCCTCGGGTGACCCCGACTAATTCTTCTTTCAGGTTTGGAGGAGAATTTGAGGTACAGTGGGAGGTTTCCTGATTAGAAAAAGTGATAACCATTCTGATCTAGGATAGAGTGCACGCTGAGTGTTTCTTTTCTCTTTCTCTCTGGCAGCGACCATTGACCCAACCTAAGACTATGACTCAGTGACCAAGTTGACCGAACCTTCTTAACACTGGCTTTTAGATTGTCAGAGTTGCAGACCTCATTGCCACTCCTACTTTTACCCTTTTCTCCAGGACACCCCGTATTACTGCGAACGTCCACTTCCATTGGACAAAACCATCGTATGGTTAGATACGAACTCGAAGGAATTCGAGGATGGTTTCCAGTTCTGGAGAAAACGGATAGGACTATTCAGTTGTCTTTTCTTTTCACCTTCTCTCAGGTTGCGAGTACTCCTTGGTTTAGGAGTAGTACACCTATTACGCAAATTGGATAGTCTTCTTCCAAACCATAGGCTGGTGCCGACCGGCAGGGAATGAAGAAAACCAGTTAGCCTAAACGGTGTACAGAAGGTATTAAGATTAAGACAAAGCAAGGGATTAGTAACAGGGCAAAGTAAATTGCGACTGATATTCACGACCAAACCAAGTATTTCTTCGCCAATCCTAAATCACCTTTGTATTTCTCCAGGACACTCCGTGTCACTACGAAGATCTACAGTTTATTGGATACTCCATCGTATGGTTATATACGAACTCGAAAGGAACTTGTTCCAGTTCGGGGATGGATTCTGGTTCAGGAGAAATAGGAATAAGGTTTATTCGGTTGTCTTTTATCTTCACCTTCTCTCGCATTGCGAGTGCTCCTAGGACTAGGACAGTATACCCATTATGCTTATTGGATAGTCTTCTTCCAAACCGTAGGCTGGTGCCGAACGGTAGGGAAGGAAGAAAACCAATTGGCCTAAAAGGGTGTGCAGAAGGTAATGACTAAAGACATATAAAGGGATTTGGAGAGGTGTCAAAGAAACACACGGTTACAGTTGTGAATCTGGATAATGGAAGAGACATTACTAGGAATACCAGGATACCCCATCGAAATATTTCATTGTTTCAGTTCAACTGTGTACTGTTAAAAGAAAACTGATTTCCCGATTGGACACTTGCTCCAGGGTATGTATTTACCAGGTTTGATTCTCACATCTGTATGGTTTTACAGATGATGAGTGGGAGTAAGTTATTGGGAATAGGGTAATCATCCTCATTATATCGGGATTCGTTGTAATCGGTGATATTTGAGGAGATCACCTGGGCTGTTTGCCGGTCGGCAAATATTTGGTTTTGAATATCCGCTGTTGTGCACCAATTTCAAATTGATATATCTGTACGTCTATTTTCATAGAGTGAGATATACCTTTTGATATTATGTCGATGACATTTACCTATATCAGTGGATGGTTAGGTAAGGAGCATTAAACAGCGGTGTAATTCTTCTTAACCATAAGTACAGTTTTCAACCTACAACACAGTGAAAGAGTTGTTAGACTCAGCGGACTTATACAGAGTATTGTATGTTGTCCAGTGTCCATTAGGACAGAAGGGTTGGTCCTCATACTATATTCTGTTTACTTTTAACTTCTCTAGTTCTTAGACATGTGTTTCATTGAAACACCTAAGTTTTGAGGAGTTATAGGTATTTGAATAGAGTAGAGAACCAGGTGTAGCAAGTATCGGGATTCTTCAAAGTGATCGAAGATGTAGATACTTGTGTATGGTATTCAGTTGATAGTAATGATAAAGAGAAATTGCTTCTCTTTCAGGTTACTCATAATTGGAAGCATTCCTAAGTTGAGTAACGCTGATCGGCCTCTCTCCATTTAGTTGACATGCACTGGAGACAGCTGCATGATTTGAATCTGGTTAAATTAAATCAGTGTCTCTGGTTCTATATTGGATATAGAACAGTTCATATCTTAACGTTGTTAAGGTACGGGGAGTTGTCCGGCTTATGATTAAAACCAGACTCTGGATAACTCAAGGCACGTTTCTGTAATGGCTGTTTGTGGGTTGACCCAGGCTATGAAGAGGGTTGATTTTCTACCATCTGGCAGATCAATAGAAATATTGTTCTAGACTCCCCACAGTTTTATTAAAAATGGATTTTTTCAAAAACAGTAGTGGGAGTATGGTAGAACTGGAAGTGATTCCAGAACCGCAAACGATTACTGAAGATTTGATAAGGAACCTAAAGATTCAATCTGATTTGACATTCCATTGGCCACTCCGCAGATAAGGTGGGTAACTTCAGGCACCCGAGAGGTACTCCGGCAGCCTCAAGGACGGTGACAGGGAAGTTCTTGTTTACCCACACTTGCCATTGCTGTTGTTCCAGGCTGCGAGACCCGGCAGGAGGATGAGTATAGCGTCGTTCTGAACTAGCTTCAGAAGTGTACGTGTATATGACTCTGCCAGAGGGTTGTCGTAGTTAGTGGGAGCAGCGGAAGCATTGGTGGACATCAAGCTTATGTCTATTTATAGACTAAAGCAGATGTAGCGGAGATAGATCATCTATTTCTGATGTGACAGTCATGGGTTTGACGTCATCAGAATAGGGGATGGATCTGTTGAGAAGGTAGTAGGGTGTGATGTCATGGTATTTGGATGACATACACAGAGTAGGAAGTGATATTCCTATACTACGATCGGTTATATTTTGGTCGTCACACAGTGTTTTCTCCATATGGGATTTGGACATTATATCAGACATACTGGTTACTAGATCTATAGTTTTAGATCTAGATTTGGGTGGTTTCCCAATCTGGGTACTTAGACAGCATTCTAAGAGGATTTAGAATGGACGACTCCTGGCATGGTAGTGTACCTGCAGGTAATGGAGTCACCCTCTCTAAAGGTGTCTTACAGACTAAAGGGGAGAGGGATGTGCATTATTGGCAGATCACTTGCTCAGGCAATTAAGTCAATCATGAGATGTCAAGTACCACACCAGATGTTGTTCATGCACTAGATGCAATAAGTTGATATTGATCCAATCCTGGAAAAACAGTCGGAAGCAGTTTTAGAACATAAGTGGATGTTCTAGGGATATGATAACGACAGCCTCATTCGGGAGGCAGTTATCATTCCAGGCTTTCAAGGTGACCTGGACGACAGGGAGGTTGTCAGAGTTATAGTTTTCCTTCTGACGAGGGGCAGTATTTTGGACAGGTGGTCCAAGGCAATACTGAGGGTGGCATGGCGTAGGATACTGATTATGTTCAGTTGACGATACAGTCTAAGAAGTTTGGATTTAGAGTTCATTTATGAGCTAGGTCCCATCAGACATCCAGACATTCTAAGACAGGTATTGCTCATTTCGGGAGATGGCTTTCTCCGCAAACATAAGATATAGAGAGACATAGAAAGAAACATCAGAGCGGATCCACTCACTGAGGCTATTCCTCGAACTCAATAGTTTCGCAAACGAGTTTTGTGAGACTGACAAGTAGAGGAGTTGGGTGTTCGGTATCACACGGGCTGTGAGTATGCGACATCTCAATAATTAGCCTTGAGTGCAAGTGGGAGATTGTTGGAGATAGTGCCCTCAGAGTCGATTATTGGATCACAGGCACGTGATTGCAATGATTGAGGGAGGACCTATCCCGGTAGGACAGTCTTACTCGAGATGATAGTATGCTATCTGGTTTACCTTTATCATCGTGTACTGCTTTAGGTGACATGACAGGTCACTATTGCACGTTGATAGAGCCCCTAGGATTCTTGCTTGGCTACCGGCAGTATGAGGGCGATCATATACGTGGGAGCTGGTAGTCTATAAGCACATCCTTAAAAGGTCCCTAGTCGTAGGAGTTTCGAGACAGGGCATCGATTCTCCAGAGTAGACTAGTGTATACAGTCGAGACCCCGATGAGGGGCGATGGCCGGTCTCACAAGCCACTGGTGTCAGTTGGTTCACCTAAGATGTATACAGGTGCTCATTGGGTTATGAGTACACCGGACAGGACTCGCCGGGAACATGCTAGTTGGTCTTATACATGACGTCAGATAGCAATTCCCTGGTGACATGTGTACAGGTTAGTTCATCGACCTGGGGATCGTCATTTGTCTCGTGTGAGTTCCCACTGTACTTTGATTACTACCCTACCACGGCTCAAAGGAGTCGTGCAAACAAGTTTTAGTTGGGTACAGTCCCGAGCCACATGGAGGCAGTGAGCGGATCTTCAGGGGTTCGTCTCTCCCGGTATTGGGGGTGAGGTCGCGCTGTGTCTAGGAGAGCCATTACACGAAGACCTTGGCCAAGGCAGGAGATTTACTGGTAGGTATTCCAGTAGTATCTCAGGGTGTTCTGGGCTACACTCCGACATGACTTGTACCGCTTTTGGGGGTCTGACTTTTACCAACCCCCTAGGCCCGACATGCGATGCTCATAGACGAACGGACCGGACTGTACGGATATTGTCACTGACAGGCTCAGTAGGGTGTCAGGATGGGTTCGCTCATCGACGTCCCTTTTGGTCAATAGCTGGTGGCCCGTCACGTATTGGCTTATACCTCTGACGTGCTAGTGGTTAAATCCACAGCCATAGTATTGACGAGTCTTTAGAGTCCACCACACTTACAGTTACTCAAGCTTTCGGGCGAAACAGTGTAGAGGCCGTATGGAGATATGGCAGGGTCCGATCAGATACGTGCGGTATTGCACGGATCAGGATCGGACGGTTTATACTAGCGGCCGTATGGATATATGGCAGGGTTCGATCAGATACGTGCGGTATTGCACGGATCAGGATTGAACGGGCATTACTAGCCGGCTTTGGTTTAAGCCGGATCCTAGTATAGTACAGTGTAGATTTTGTCTCATTGCATTTGTATCCGGACGGAATACAGATGCGGGTGTGTATGCACAGTATCGGGGTTTTCCTGTAATTTATTACGGGACCAGTTTTCTGGAGTTGCCAGTTTGCATTCCGTTCCGGCCGGTTTTCCTTTGTTCTTTCCCGGCCGGACTTTTCCGATGGAGGGGTTATTTGCAAGTTTGCAAATAACACTTTGTGGAGGGTTTTCTTGCAAATGTATTTATTATGATAGCATCTTTTTGATACCATTCTCATCACTTGCTTTTTGTTGATAAGAAAGGATTTGAGGTGATTAGTAGTTGATGTGAGATTGTTATCATGATGGTTTGGATGTGGTCACCACTTGTGCTCCTACCATCACCTCCCTTCATGCTTCATATTCCTTCCTCCACCATTTTTCTAGGTTGATAGGTTTTTTCCATAGTTGAGAGAGAAGAAGATGAGAGGATCATTTTCAAGAGGGAAAATTTGTTCATCTCATTTCATGCTAGAAAAATGCAAGCACCATTTTTCTTGTCTTGATTCCTCCATCATCTACAAATGGCAACAAACCCCAAAAGAGACATAGGTTCTACACTACACATTCTACAGCAAATCTTGGACGCGTCGACTCGCCAGCTTCACGCCCGAGTTGCCTCGGTATTGAGGTGGGAGCCCGTAAAAGATGCAGGCGATGTGGTGCCCTTCCGGCGAAGAGGCGACAACGAGGAGATGACGGACGAAGCATCCGCGGGAGATCGGAGTGGAGACGAAGACCGAAGGACTCGGATCATTCGGTATATCTCTAACCCGTCTTGTAGTTAGCTATATCTAGTTTAATGGCACGATCCGGGGTTTAGTGCGCGGTGGTGCCGGTTTGCTAAGTTCGCAAAAATTAAAGCTTATCACCGCTTCCGCATTTGGCCGTCGGATTGACGGCCGGGGCACCGCCGTGCACTTACATATTCCCTAGAGGCCATTATTGTATATGTATACATGTGGATGCTAGGGATATGCATGTACAGTACATTTTTGCTCAGTTATATAGTATATTATTTCAGTTGTCTTTATCAGGATATGTGTATTTGTTTTTATTAATGTTTTATCCTGCTTGCACATATTGATAAAGCCTTGATATAGTAGTATAATATTATGGTTTGACTTTATGTCACGACCCAAAGTTTGGCCCGTGACCGGCACTTAACCACGTAACGTCTACAGGCGTAACGTGACTAAGGGAACCGGAAACCCAGAAAACAAACCAGTGAAAGTATAGAGTGTGATAAGAATTAAATGAAAAACACCAACTAACATGATAAGAAATCTAAGTATACAATCCCAAAATAACAATATACGACGCCGTAGCGAAGCTCAAGATCCACAAGTGGGAACATCACAGATAGCATAAAATCTGTATAAGAAAAGTCGGCTCACAACGAGCACGACACCAGAACACAAATAAAGTACGACATCGTCCTCACACTGTCTCTAAGTCAAATACATACATGGTAGATGGAGAATACTAGATACAACAATGTACATACAGAACGATAAACAGATACCGCACAAAACCCACCTATCAGCAAAAGAGCTAGTACACCAACTATGGCGGTATATGTGTCAAAAGATGCAACCGCAGCCTGCCGCGACTACTCCGAAGGGCAACCTGCAAACATTGTGGCACAACGGGGGTGAGTTGCCAACTCGTGAATAGAGATAACATATAAAGGTAATCGCGAGCATGCACGTACTACGCTACTCTATCATATGCCAACAGATGATATCAATATGTGATACGCAGTATGTGCAATAATCATGCAAGTTCTCTATCAGGTACTGTACTACTGGGTGAGGTACAAATGCTCTATCAGGTAATGTAACTACAGGATGAGGTACAATTGCTTTATCAGGTAATGTAACTACAGGATGAGATACAAATGCTCTATCAGGTAATGTAACTACAGGATGAGGTACAAATAATAAATGCTGAGCAGGGGAAATATAGTATCTACACGGAATGTCAACGTGGGATATATGTATATCGGTGTCATCAATGCACCCAGATCCCCCAAATAGCTCAGGCGCCGGCACCCCCATCGGCCCTCGAATCCTGTACACCTCTGAGAGTCCCGAGTGCCCAACATCGGCAGCCAAATATCATAAATACTCGTGTCCAGCATCGACACGCAAATCCTCATCCATCGGGCCCCGTCAGTCCGGGTCACCCACATCCATCTATAGACTCTGATCAGTATACTCCGGATAACTGTCAGGTCCAACCAATCACCGGTAGGTAGTGGTCCCTCTGCCAGGCTTACCGTCTACTGCACAGCGAAACCGTTCTCGCCCCGGGGTACCATACCGGGTCCACCATGTACCCGTAATCGGCCTCAACCGCCTCCTCGATTCGGGTTTCCATATATCACTCTAGCACCGAGAAAACACATGGTGGACGCACCGAAATATCATATCAAGGGAACCAGGTTTTTAAATGATTACATATTTGAAATAGCCACGGTTCCCAAATCCAGAAATCACATATAATCCAAACAAATACAAGTCAATGATCCGATATGATATGTGCGTCAAATGTAAATATCCGGTCAAGTTACATATAGATAAGTTACAAGATAATAATCCGATGTGACATATGCATCAGGTATGAATAACAAATCATGTCACATATAATGTGCTACAATGCAATGATCCGATGTGATATGTGTAGCAGGTATGAATATCAAGTCATGTCATATATAATAAACTACAATATGATGATCCGATGTGATATGTGTAGCAGGTATGAATATCAAGTCATGTCATATATAATAAACTACAATATGATGATCCGATGTGATATGTGTAGCAGGTATGAATATCAAGTCATGTCATATATAATAAACTACAATATGATGATCCGATGTGATATGTGTAGCAGGTATGAATATCAAGTCATGTCATATATAATAAACTACAATATGATGATCCGATGTGATATGTGTAGCAGGTATGAATATCAAGTCATGTCATATATAATAACTATAATATGATGATCCGATGTGATATGTGTAGCAGGTATGAATATATGGTCATGTCACAAATAGATGAACTAGAATGCAATGATCCGATGTGATATAGGCATGAAGTATGAATATATGGTCATGTCACAAATAGATGAACTAGAATGCAATGATCCGATGTGATATAGGCATCAAGTATGAATATATGGTCATGTCACAAATAGATGAACTAGAATGCAATGATCCGATGTGATATAGGCATCAAGTATGAATATATGGTCATGTCACAAATAGATGAACTAGAATGCTATGATCCGATGTGATATAGGCATCAAGTATGAATATATGGTCATGTCACAAATAGATGAACTAGAATGCATTGATCCGATGTGATATAGGCATCAAGTATGAATATATGGTCATGTCACAAATAGATGAACTAGAATGCTATGATCCGATGTGATATAGGCATCAAGTATGAATATATGGTCATGTCACAAATAGATGAACTAGAATGCAATGATCCGATGTGAGGTGTGTAGAAGGTATGCAATGCACTAGCTAGTAACCATGAACATGCAATATATATATATGGAACACTATAAGGTCCTATCTGCCCTGACGTAGAACGCCATGCGGGCGATATCCCCGTAGATGTGAAATCTACTCACCGTAGTCTCTCGCTAGGTGTAGCCAACAACCTGCTTCCCTTTCTTCACTGCGTCCGCCGTACTCGCCTGCGAACCTAGAATTACACAATATATCATATGTAAGCTCGAAATCACACAAACGCGACAATAAAGCCGAACTAATAACTCGTGTCGCGAACCCAGCGCGCGTGTGCGCGATACGCTAAAACGTGTGGTTACGCGTCTGAAATCACTCCGACGCGTCGCGATACGCAAAAACCCAAAACCCACACACACGTAACACGCGTGTCGCGAAAGGTTGAAAATACGGGAAAATAGGTATTCAGCTCCAGATTTTGATACAGGAAAGAAAATGCAAAAATATAAATACCAAAATAACCTACATATAAGCAGAGACCCACACCCCAAACCCCAACCCAAATCTCCCCAGTCTGGCCGCAATTTGCGGCCAGAATGCCAATTTTGGCGGCCAGACTTGGGAATTGGGTCCCCAGGTTTGGTCGGTGCACTCCATACCATACATACATGCTACAGCAATCACTAGTTTTGTTCTGAAAAGTCTCGGATAGCAGCAGATTCCTACAGTGTCTAAAAATCAGTTCAAAACACACATTTTGCACAAAAATGGAACTTTATGGTATTTTGATGAAATCTGAAACAAACCTAGGTCTAATCACTAACCAATAACTTGTTAATAAGCTAATCAAGCCACAACAACATAAGTTTTAACATGATACACTAAACCCCCTCCAAAAGCACTAAAATGGTACAAAAATGTGATATTTCTAAACTAAACATGCAAGTTATGGAAATTGGGTGCTAGGATTAAGATTTTATACCTTTAATTGACCTTAAAACAATAAGGGTTCCAGCTCTTCTCTCAGTTGTGCAGGTTTGCCCAAGAACACCTCAAAAACCTCAAGTTTTCATGGTTTAGTGAAGGAAAAAGCATTGATGGTGTAGGGTTTTTGGTGTAGGGTTCAAGAGGAAATGAAAAGAGGAGAAAAGAGGAAGAAAGAAGTGTGGTTTCTGGTGAATTTCTGCAGGAGGTGCAGAAATGATTGGAAGAGAGAGAGAAGAGAGAAGAAAAGGTCAAGAAAAGTCAAATGTTTCACCTAACACCATGCCCTCTTGTTTTATTTGGATTTGAATTTATTAAAAGGGTTAAGATATGAATAAAATGGTGGGGAAAAGATAATTTGCAACCATGCACACAAGAAAATGGTTAACAAGTCACAAAATGCCTAAGTATGCAAGGTGCACCGTACAAAGGGGAAAATTTTAAAAAAAAAACTAACACTACCCATAAGAACTATAATTAGAAGTCTTAAGAACCCATAAATAAATATAACATACCCGACTACTAATTATCACCAAAACCATCAAACGGGAATTCAAAGTGTTACAATCTACCCCCCTTAAGGAAATTCGGTCCCCGAATTTAAAAATCTACCCATACGCACCTTCAAAAAGATGGGGATACCTCTTCCTCATCTCGCTCTCGGTCTCCCAAGTGACCTCCTCCCTGCTCTGTCCACGCCAAAGTACCTTGACGGACGGTATCTCTTTCGACCTCAATTTCTTCACTTGTCGATCCAAGATCATCACTGGCTGCTCTGCATAGGAAAGATCGCGCTCAAGCTGGATCGTCGGGTGCTGAATCGCATGCGAAGGATCATGAAGATATCGGCGGAGCATCGAAACGTGAAATACGGGGTGCACGTCTGGAAAACTGGGCGGAAGGGCTAATCGATACGCAACTGCACCAATACGCTCAAGGATCTCGAAGGGGCCTACGTATCTGGGACTAAGCTTCCCTTTCCTCCCAAATCTCATCACGCCCTTCATTGGGGAGACCCTCAAGAAAACATGATCACCAACAGAAAACTCAAGTCTGCGTCGACGACGGTCCGCATAATATTTCTGCCTACTCTGGGCTGCTCTCATCCTATCGCGAATCAACTGGATCTTCGCTGTCGTCTCCTCAACGATTTGTGGCCCTAAAATACTGCTCTCACTGAGCTCTGTCCAACAAGTAGGCGACCTGCATTTCCTCCCATAAAGAGCCTCAAACGGTGCCATCTGAATGGTCTCCTGGTAGCTGTTGTTGTAGGAGAACTCTACTAAGGGTAAATGATGATCCCAGCTACCTCCGAAGTCTAATACGCATGCTCTGAGCATGTCCTCGAGAGTCTGAATAGTCCGCTCTGACTGTCCGTCGGTCTGCGGATGGAATGCTGTGCTGAAACTCAAGCGAGTGTCCAGAGCCTCCTGAAGCCTCTGCCACAGCCGGCTGGTAAACTGGGTGCCTCTATCGGACACGATGCATGTCGAAACTCCGTGCAGTCGCACAATCTGATCAATGTAGACCTGGGCATACTGAGTAAATCCGAAAGTCGTCTTCACCGGTAGGAAGTGAGCCGCTTTCGTCAAACGATCCACGATCACCCAGATGGAGTCATACCCTCGACTAGTCCTGGGTAGACCCACAATGAAGTCCATAGATATCTGTTCCCATTTCTACTCCGGAATGGGTAATGGCTGTAGCTCTCCCGCGGGCCTCTGGTGCTCAGCCTTGACTTGCTGACAAGTCAGGCATCTCGACACAAAATCTGCAATATCCCTCTTCATACCGTCCCACCAGTAAACATCTCTCAGATCGTGGTACATCTTGGTGGAACCGGGATAAACACTATATACCGATTGATGTGCATCCTCAAGAATCTCGCGCCGCAATCCCTCAGCATCCGGTACGCACAGTCTAGCCCCAAATCGTAGTATCCCCTGATCGTCGATCACGAACTCGGAAAATCTGCCCTGCCCCATCTGTGTCCTGATCTCTGAACAGCGATCATCACTGTGCTGTGCCTCGTATATATGGTCAAGCAACTGCGGGCGTGCACGAACATGCGCCATCTGTCCCCCGATCGGCGTAAACTCAAACTGTACCCGGCTGTCGCATAAGATCTGCCAATCTGCCGATGACTGCCTCTGCACTGCGCTCACACAAGATAGACTACCCCCGGGCCTCCTGCTCAACGCATCTGCCACTACATTCGCCTTGCCCGGATGATATAAGATCTCACAATCGTAGTCCTTCACTAACTCCATCCATCGGCGCTGTCTAAGGTTCAGGTCTCGCTGCTGAAATATATATTTTAAGCTCTTGTGGTCGGTGAATATCTGGCACGACTCTCCATACAGATAATGTCGCCAGATCTTGTGTGCAAAGACCACCGCAGCCATCTCCAGATCATGAGTTGGGTAATTCTGTTCATGTTTCTTTAATTGCCGTGAAGCATACGCAATCACCCTGTCGTGCTGCATCAAAACGCATCCCAGCCCCACTCGTGAAGCATCGCAGTAGACAGCAAATCCGCCTGATCCTGAAGGCAAAGATAGCACTGGTGTCGTGGTCAGTAGAGCCCGTAACCGCTGGAAACTGTGCTCACACTCCTCCGTCCAATCGAAGTGAACTCCCTTCCGGGTCAACCCGGTCAACGGTGTAGCAATGCGGGAGAAGTCCTGCACAAATCGCCTGTAATAGCCTGCTAGCCCTAGAAAGCTGCGAACCTCCGTCACTGACGTGGGTCTAGGCCAACTCCGAACTGCCTCTATATTCCTCGGGTCAACACATATACCATCTCGTGTAATCACGTGCCCCAAGAAGTCTACGCTGTCTAGTCAGAATGCACACTTGGAGAATTTGGCGAAAAGCTGATGCTCCCTCAAGGTCTGTAGTGAAATCCGCAGGTGCGGCTCGTGCTCCTCTCTACTCCGAGAATACACCAAGATATCGTCGATAAACACTATAATGAACAGGTCAAGATACGGACGGAAAATACGGTTCATCATGTCCATAAATGCTGCTGGCGCGTTGGTGAGTCCGAACGACATCACCAAAAACTCATAATGGCCGTAACGTGTGCGGAAAGCCGTCCTAGGAATGTCCTCCTGTCGAACCCGCAGCTGATGGTAGCCTGATCGCAAATCGATCCTCGAAAAGTATCCTGCCCCCTGAAGCTGGTCGAACAAATCGTCGATGCGTGGCAAAGGATATCGATTTCGCACTGTCACCTTGTTCAGCTGGCGGTAGTCAATACACAAACGCATGCTGCCGTCCTTCTTCTTGACGAACAAGACTGGAGCACCCCAAGGAGAAACACTGGGTCGAATAAGTCCCTTATCCAGCAAGTCCTGCCACTGACCCTTCAACTCTCTAAGTTCCGCCGGGGCCATCCGATAAGGCGGTACTGAAATAGGCCCCGTGCCAGGAACCAAATCAATGCAGAAAGAAATGTCACGCTCGGGCGGTAGCCCAGGAAGCTCGTCAGGGAACACATCAGGGAACTCGCTAACCACCGGAACCTGATCCAGAGGAACCTCTGTAGCTCTAGTATCGCAAACATATGCGAGAAATCCCTGACATCCCTTCCGCAAAAGCTGTCCAGCGCGAACAGAAGAAATCACACAGTGAGGGGTGGCACTACGGTCCCCCAACATAACAACAACCGACTCGCCGGGAAAACAAAATCGAACTGTCTTCTCGCGGCAGTCAACAGAAGCATAGCACGTGGCTAACCAATCCATGCCCAACAGAACGTCGAAGTCCAACATCTCAAGAAGGATCAAGTCGACCGGCAACTCTCTCTCGCCAATACGGACGGTACAGGATCGGAACACGTGCCTAGCAACAAACGACTCTCCCACAGGAGTAGTCACAACAAGCGGCTGGCCAAGCAAACCGGACTCTCTACCCAAACTCGGCACAAAGTGTGTGGATACGTACGAGTGCGTGGATCCGGGATCAAACAACACGTGTGCATCAACCGAACATACAGAAAGGATACATGAGACCACCGCATTGGACGCCTGCGCGTCCTGATGCGTCAAAGAAAAAACTCGTGCCTGTCCTCCACCTGCAACTGACTGTCCCCTGCCGGCCGCTGGCTGTCCTCTACCTCGGCCACCTCGTCCTCTATGAACAAATCCTCCACGACCACGACCTCTCCGTGCATGCGTCTGATGCGGAGTAACAGCAGGTACTATCGGCAACGCCGTCTGGGGTGGTGAAGGTGGTAATGTAACATGCGGTGCTGCCGCCCCACTCCGGGGTACCTCGGGACAATCTCGCACACGATGATAAGAACTCCCGCAACGGTAACATCCTGATGACGGTCTCTGGCCCTTCCTGGGAATAGGAGCTAAACAATCGGCCTCGTCTCGAATCTCTGCCACCTGCAAGGTGCCTGTCACTACGCTGGAATGGCCGTCTCTGCACTGACGTATCTGCACGAACTCTCTTCGGCCCTGGAACTGCCGAAGTCTCAGCAAGGCGCTCCTCTACTAATAATGCCGCATCAACTGCTGCTGAGTAAGTCTTGTAATGCTGCGCGCTGATAGCAAGGAATAATGGTGTGAGCAAACCTCGGACAAATCTCTTAATTCGCAACTCCTCAGTAGCCACTAGGTACGGGGCATAGATAGCTAGCTCTGTGAACAGCACGTCGTACTCTGCCACTGACATCCCTGGTGTCTGGCGCAAGGACTCAAATCTGCGTGCTCGGGCATCCCTAACACTCTGAGGAAGAAAACGGGCAAGGAATAGCGCTACAAACTCGGTCCAGGTCATAGGAGGAAGACCCGCTGCTCTGCCCTTCTCAACTGAATCACACCACTTCTGTGCAAGACCTTCTAGGCGAAAGCTCGCTAACTCGACCCATCTCGCATCCGCGCATCTAAGTGAACGACATATACGGGCCATCTTATCAAGGAAGGACTGGGGTCCTCGGCTGTGTCGGTGCCTGTGAAAGCCGGAGGTTTTAGCCTCATGAAGTCTGACAGCGATACCGTAATCACCTCTATGGCTGCAGGGGCAACTGGCTGTGTGGTAGGTACCATCGCGGTTGCTGGAACAGGTGGAGCTACCTCTGGTCGCTGTGCTTGAAGCGTCTCAACTAGCGATCCTATCATCTCACGCATCTCCTGCATGCTAGATCCCACCGTCTGGCGCATCTCCTGCACACCAGCCCCTAGCGTGGCGATCTGATCTGTCAAAGGAGGAACAGTCTGCTCAGGTACAACGGGTGCACTGCCCGGATCAGTCCTCGTCTCGGACGAGTCAACTCGAATCTCGGCCCTCGCGGCCGCTCTCTGAGCCCTCGTAGTCTTTGGCGGCATATTGGCTGAAAGGAACAATAGGATTCGATAAGGATACGGAAATCGAATCACGAGAATGTATATACTCAAGAAGGAAATTTATATAAACAAGTCCTAAGGTCGCGTAGGCGGTGTACCGTGTCGTGAGTATGCCGCGGAACATACACACGCTACGCTACCCTGCCGCAGCTACCTACTCCATCATACCAGGGTCATCCTACACTCCGAAAGGTAAACCTACGCTCTGATACCAACTTTGTCACGACCCAAAGTTTGGCCCGTGACCGGCACTTAACCACGTAACGTCTACAGGCGTAACGTGACTAAGGGAACCGGAAACCCAGAAAACAAACCAGTGAAAGTATAGAGTGTGATAAGAATTAAATGAAAAACACCAACTAACATGATAAGAAATCTAAGTATACAATCCCAAAATAACAATATACGACGCCGTAGCGAAGCTCAAGATCCACAAGTGGGAACATCACAGATAGCATAAAAACTGTATAAGAAAAGTCGGCTCACAACGAGCACGACACCAGAACACAAATAAAGTACGACATCGTCCTCACACTGTCTCTAAGTCAAATACATACATGGTAGATGGAGAATACTAGATACAACAATGTACATACAGAAAGATAAACAGATACCGCACAAAACCCACCTATCAGCAAAAGAGCTAGTACACCAACTATGGGGGTATCTGTGTCAAAAGATGCAACCGCAGCCTGCCGCGACTACTCCGAAGGGCAACCTGCAAACACTGTGGCACAACGGGGGTGAGTTGCCAACTCGTGAATAGAGATAACATATAAAGGTAATCGCGAGCATGCACGTACTACGCTACTCTATCATATGCCAACAGATGATATCAATATGTGATACGCAGTATGTGCAATAATCATGCAAGTTCTCTTTCAGGTACTGTACTACTGGGTGAGGTACAAATGCTCTATCAGGTAATGTAACTACAGGATGAGGTACAATTGCTTTATCAGGTAATGTAACTACAAGATGAGGTACAAATGCTCTATCAGGTAATGTAACTACAGGATGAGGTACAAATAATAAATGCTGAGCAGGGGAAATATAGTATCTACACGGAATGTCAACGTGGGATATATGTATATCGGTGTCATCAATGCACCCAGATCCCCCAAATAGCTCAGGCGCCGGCACCCCCATCGGCCCTCGAATCCTGTACACCTCTGAGAGTCCCGAGTGCCCAACATCGGCACCCAAATATCATAAATACTCGTGTCCAGCATCGACACGCAAATCCTCATCCATCGGGCCCCGTCAGTCCGGGTCACCCACATCCATCTATAGACTCTGATCAGTATACTTCGGATAACTGTCAGGTCCAACCAATCACCGGTAGGTAGTGGTCCCTCTGCCAGGCTCACCGTCTACTACACAGCGAAACCGTTCTCGCCCCGGGGTACCATACCGGGTCCACCATGTACCCGTAATCGGCCTCAACCGCCTCCTCGATTCGGGTTTCCATATATCACTCTAGCACCGAGAAAACACATGGTGGACGCACCGAAATATCATATCAAGGGAACCTGGTTTTTAAATGATTACATATTTGAAATAGCCACGGTTCCCAAATCCAGAAATCACATATAATCCAAACAAATAAAAGTCAATGATCCGATATGATATGTGCGTCAAATGTAAATATCCGGTCAAGTTACATATAGATAAGTTACAAGATAATAATTCGATGTGACATATGCATCAGGTATGAATATCAAATCATGTCACATATAATGTGCTACAATGCAATGATCCGATGTGATATGTGTAGCAGGTATGAATATCAAGTCATGTCATATATAATAAACTACAATATGATGATCCGATGTGATATGTGTAGCAGGTATGAATATCAAGTCTTGTCATATATAATAAACTACAATATGATGATCCGATGTGATATGTGTAGCAGGTATGAATATCAAGTCATGTCATATATAATAAACTACAATATGATGATCCGATGTGATATGTGTAGCAGGTATGAATATCAAGTCATGTCATATATAATAAACTACAATATGATGATCCGATGTGATATGTGTAGCAGGTATGAATATCAAGTCATGTCATATATAATAAACTACAATATGATGATCCGATGTGATATGTGTAGCAGGTATGAATATCAAGTCATGTCATATATAATAAACTACAATATGATGATCCGATGTGATATGTGTAGCAGGTATGAATATCAAGTCATGTCATATATAATAACTACAATATGATGATCCGATGTGATATGTGTAGCAGGTATGAATATATGGTCATGTCACAAATAGATGAACTAGAATGCAATGATCCGATGTGATATAGGCATTAAGTATGAATATATGGTCATGTCACAAATAGATGAACTAGAATGCAATGATCCGATGTGATATATGCATCAAGTATGAATATATGGTCATGTCACAAATAGATGAACTAGAATGCAATGATCCGATATGATATAGGCATCAAGTATGAATATATGGTCATGTCACAAATAGATGAACTAGAATGCTATGATCCGATGTGATATAGGCATCAAGTATGAATATATGGTCATGTCATAAATAGATGAACTAGAATGCAATGATCCGATGTGATATAGGCATCAAGTATGAATATATGGTCATGTCACAAATAGATGAACTAGAATGCTATGATCCGATGTGATATAGGCATCAAGTATGAATATATGGTCATGTCACAAATAGATGAACTAGAATGCAATGATCCGATGTGAGGTGTGTAGAAGGTATGCAATGCACTAGCTAGTAACCATGAACATGCAATATATATATATGGAACACTATAAGGTCCTATCTGCCCTGACGTAGAACGCCATGCGGGCGATATCCCCGTAGATGTGAAATCTACTCACCGTAGTCTCTCGCTAGGTGTAGCCAACAACCTGCTTCCCTTTCTTCACTGCGTCCGCCGTACTCGCCTGCGAACCAAGAATTACACAATATATCATATGTAAGCTCGAAATCACACAAACGCGACAATAAAGACGAACTAATAACTCGTGTCGCGAACCCAGCGCGCGTGTGCGCGATACGCTAAAACGTGTGGTTACGCGTCTGAAATCACTCCGACGCGTTGCGATACGCAAAAACCCAAAACCCACACACACGTAACACGCGTGTCGCGAAAGGTTGAAAATACGGGAAAATAGGTATTCAGCTCCAGATTTTGATACAGGAAAGAAAATGCAAAAATATAAATACCAAAATAACCTACATATAAGCAGAGACCCACACCCCAAACCCCAACCCAAATCTCCCCAGTCTGGCCGCAATTTGCGGCCAGAATGCCATTTTTGGCGGCCAGACTTGGGAATTGGGTCCCCAGGTTTGGTCGGTGCACTCCATACCATACATACATGCTACAGCAATCACTAGTTTTGTTCTGAAAAGTCTCGGATAGCAGCAGATTCCTACAGTGTCTAAAAATCAGTTCAAAACACACATTTTGCACAAAAATGGAACTTTATGGTATTTTGATGAAATCTGAAACAAACCTAGGTCTAATCACTCACCAATAACTTGTTAATAAGCTAATCAAGCCACAACAACATAAGTTTTAACATGATACACTAAACCCCCTCCAAAAGCACTAAAATGGTACAAAAATGTGATATTTCTAAACTAAACATGCAAGTTATGGAAATTGGGTGCTAGGATTAAGATTTTATACCTTTAATTGACCTTAAAACACCAAGGGTTCCAGCTCTTCTCTCAGTTGTGCAGGTTTGCCCAAGAACACCTCAAAAACCTCAAGTTTTCATGGTTTAGTGAAGGAAAAAGCATTGATGGTGTAGGGTTTTTGGTGTAGGGTTCAAGAGGAAATGAAAAGAGGAGAAAAGAGGAAGAAAGAAGTGTGGTTTCTGGTGAATTTCTGCAGGAGGTGCAGAAATGATTGGAAGAGAGAGAGAAGAGAGAAGAAAAGGTCAAGAAAAGTCAAATGTTTCACCTAACACCATGCCCTCTTGTTTTATTTGGATTTGAATTTATTAAAAGGGTTAAGATATGAATAAAATGGTAGGGAAAAGATAATTTGCAACCATGCACACAAGAAAATGGTTAACAAGTCACAAAATGCCTAAGTATGCAAGGTGCACCCTACAAAGGGGAAAATTTAAAAAAAAAACTAACACTACCCATAAGAACTATAATTAGAAGTCTTAAGAACCCATAAATAAATATAACATACCCGACTACTAATTATCACCAAAACCATCAAACGGGAATTCAAAGTGTTACACTTTATCTTAACATGGCATATGTTATACACGTTATAACATATTGCAGTTACATGTTGAAAAAGCCCGTAGAATCTTGCTTGATGTCACGACCCGAAATAGCCTGTGACTGGCCCTTGAATCATATGAAGTCTATAGGACCCCATCTAATTCAAGTAAGCCAAAAGCCCAGAAATCTAAAACCATTTTAAAAAATAAATGAAGGAAAATAGTTTTAAAAAGTGAAGAAAACATGTTTTAAAAACAAGGTTTTTAAATAAGTAAGCCGAATATACATTTTTTTAAATGTCTCGTCTTTTCTGAAAATTTCGGCAGAGTTTCCTTTGTAAATACTGGCCCCAAACGGGGTACAACATGAATAGTATATATACAATGATAAAGGCATCCCCAAGCGGGAGCTATCTCTTCGTCAATCGATAGTCACAACCACGCAAGCAGTAAAATATACAACGCCGAAGGGCGAGGATCAATACTCAAAGGAAAACTCAAATCAGTATGAAAACCATAATACTACAACGCGCGACTCTAAGGTCGAAATAATACATAACTGGTTTTCTAAGTCTAAAACAATATACAAGTTTGGTTGATGGAATTACTAGATACAACTGAATAATACATGTACAATGGTGGTTCTGATACAAAAGAACCCATATACCAAAGCAAATCACCCGTAAGGGAAGTAGTGTGCCAGAAGCCGCAATGGAACCTGTACGGCAAAACCTGCAAGAACTGTGGCACAACGGGGGTGAGTTGCCAACTCGTGAATAGAAAACATCACAGAGCAGAAATCGTATGTATGACACAATCCTAGGTCAATACGATCATATATATATATAAACCTCAATGAATAAGTCTGAAGCATGATAAGGTGGCAATGTAACATCTATACATGAGTGTAGTGCCAAGTGCTCGTGCCAGTGCCTCAGGTAATAACATATCATAAATATGAGGTATGATCAATGTCGACTATATCATGAAGTCTATGAATATGTGGATATCATCCAACTATGTTATCAATATCATCAATGTCAACTATTTATATGTGGAAATCGTCCACGTGTCACCCAATGACAATAAGCATCATGCATGTAAATATCATTAAGCATATGCATGGAAGTATGAGGATGTAAATCAACATGTGTCGCTCGCGACATATCAAATCATGGAACCTGAGTGTCAAGCATCGACACTCGAAAACATCATGAAACCTATGCCTGTCATCAGCACCTAAATCCTCATATACATAGGGCACCATCAGTCCGGATCGGCCCGTCTCTTCTCTCAACTCCGGTCGGTATCCCCCAGATATCCACCGAGCTAAAAAACAATCACCGGTAGGTAGTACTCCCCTGCCAGGCTCACCGTCTAACATATACGAGTCTTCTTGCCCCGGGGTACCTCACCGAGTCCACCATGTACCCGCAAACGGTGCCTACCTCTCCTCGAATCGGGTTTCACATGTCGCTCTCAGAATCGAGAAAACACATGGTGGACGCACTGAAATATCATATCAAGGGTAACCGGGTTTTTAAAACAATACATACTCTCTTTTGAAATACCCACGGTTCCTAAATCCAGAAATATCATGGAAACAACATATCTCAATGTGTATAATCATAAAGCATGATGTATGCGACACATAAAAGAATGTAAGCATATCAGTATATCATGCGACATAAAACAGTAATATGCACATAGCGAGGGAAGACCGCTCTTTTGAAATGAATCAGTTTTAAAAGTATCTTGCGGTTCCCAAATCTCGAATCAAGCCAGAAACATTTATGTATGTGCAAATACGTATGCATGCAAGAATGGGTGTACAATATGTATGTGCAAATACGTATGTATGCAAGAATAGGTGTACAATATGTGAGTACACAAGTATGAATGTACAATAGGTATGTGCACAAGTATGAGTGTACAATATGTAAGTACACAAGTATGAATGTACAATAAGTATATGAAAAAGTATGAGTGTACAATATGTAAGTACACAAGTATGAGTGTACAATAGGTATGTGCACAAGTATGAGTGACCAATATGTAAGTACACAAGTATGAATGTACAATGGGTATGTGCACAAGTATGAGTGTACAATATGTAAATACACAAGTATGAATGTACAATGGGTATATGCACAAGTATGAGTGTACAATAAACATATTTAACATGCAATGCGATGCAAACATCAAGAATATGCGACAAATGAATAATAAACACAACAGTGCAGAATCTACATCAGTGTATCTATGTCATATTGTTTTGCCGTTTGAAAGAAGACGAATCGGGGTTTTTAGGAAAATAAGGGCTACGGTGTTTTTAAGAAAATATGCGTCTTTGAAAATATCCGTAGAATCTCTTTGCCTTCCTTTAAAATACTCACGATTCGTTAGTTTTGAAATAGGTATGACATCGGCCTAGCCTAACATCTACTAGGAAAACTACAACTCTAACTAACAAGTCAATCAGGAGGGGTATGGAAACCACCTAAATCTGAGTCGATATATATATATATATATATATAATAGTTGGTGATCCCGCCTTAAAGGTACCGCGTACGATACAATATCATATGACATTCTCGAGTCATGAGTGCGGATCTATCATCAATATAAAGCTCGTACGGTAAATCATCGTACGGCATCCCAAAAGCTGGGTACGGGTCAATATCACATTCATCTCATCAATTATCTGGTATCCTTATCATAATATCTCATGATCTTAGGTACTGATCTAAGTCTAGTACAAATCGATACCATATATATAAATACAAATATGTATGTGAAACACTCGTCCAAAGGCCCGCTAAAATCTCATGTCGTATCCCAAATACGAATCACATCATATCACCGATCTCATGGCGCTATCACCAATCTCATCGACTCATCTCCAAACTATCCTCATCATCCAGATATAAGTATAACAGATAAGCATGCGTGTGTGTGTGGGTGTAAACCTATTCTAGGGTTCGCAACTAGGAAACTATACTAGTTTACTTCTAAATCCTAATCTATCCATAGTACACCTAATCACATCTAGAATATCCATGTCACACAAAATGCTATCATACTTATATATATAGTATATATATAGTATATTAAATATCGAACTGCGAGGGTGCTATACGCCATCCACCCGACTTCCCCCGTAGAAATAATCTACTCACCTTGCATCTTGCGTGTCGGTGTCGATGTCGCCTTAATCTTCTTCCTCATATGACGCCTTCGTGAAGGTACCTACAAAGATAACACAATCGCAAACGCACATGAAAATCACATCGGAAAACCAAAACGACACGCTAAGGCCTATAGGTTAAAACCTATGGACTACGCTTTCAAAACCATCAAACAACCCTCGATATCGTCGTACAAACGTCAAGTGATCGAGTTAAAACACAAATACGAGAATCTAGAATTCAAAATACGAGAAACGAACTCCGAATCAAAACATCAACTCAGGAAAAAGGCCCCAGATTTTACCCTAGGTCAAATTGGTGAATTTTGCATATGCCAAGGGTCTATTTTAATGATGAGGGGACCACAGAACAAGAACGAGACCAAATGGCCTAGGTCTGGCCGCAATTTGCGGCCAGAAGGATTTTATTTGCGGCCAGGAAAATTATTCAGGGGCAGGGGTCTTGGGGTTAGTTTCCTAGGTGCCTGCACATCACTCTGTGTTTGCAAAAAAAATTTCAGAGTCTCCGGGTGTTAGCAGATTTCATTTAACCCTCACAGAATCCAGAATTTTCCGATATCGGCTTTTCTAAATCCTTATTCGGAGGTTCTAGTCTCTGGTTTAGGTCTGGATTCTAGCATTAGGGGGTTTGTATGGCCTATACTGAGTTGAATTACACATTACAACCCAAAGTTTCCCTAAACCCTAACTAGAGTTTTCAAAGTTCACCCAAACCACACGATATCGGTTCTAAATTAACATGGGGGTAAAAGTAATGGAAATCCCAAGCCTAAGGTTCAGAAAATAGCTCATTTGGCAACTCCAGAATTTTCTTAAGTTGCTCAAAGTCCTCAAAATCTTCTCTTTCTTGATCCATGGGGTAGCTAGTGAGCTTGTGCATCTTTTTTGTGAAATGGGGTTTGGGTTTTGAAGTGTTTAGCATGGAGTTTTTGGGAGATGAAGAGGGGAGGGAGAGAGCAGCAGCAGCAGCAGGAAGATGAAGAGAGGGGAGAGGAAATGAGTGAGATAATGGGGGGAGGGGGGAATGGCTCAAGACTAGGTCACTGGTAAACCCTCACCTTTCTCTCTCTCTCACCCATACCTATATATTATAATCTTTTCTTTTCTTTTATCCTTTTCTTTTAATTTAACAACCATGATATAAACATGTAGGAAAGCCATAAGAAAGTGTAACAAGTGTAAAATGATATGGTGCATGTTTGCACAAAACAAGTTTAAAGAGCGATTAGCGATTTTCAATCGCGATTAGCGCTAAATTAGCATATAATTAATCATAAAAACTTAAAATTTTCATAATTCACATAAAACACCCTCTTTTAGTAATTTCTATAATTTTCCAAATTTTTTCCAAATTATCGGTATTTAATTATACCGAAATATTAAAATAATCATTAAAATTAATATTAAATTATAAAAATTCCCCAAAAATAATATTTTATTTTTTTTAAATATTAAAATCTTCCCCCCTTAAAGAAATTCGGTCCCCAAATTTAAATTTTAAACCTCAAAATTCTAAAACATTTCAATAAAAAGTCCAAGTCGTCGGGACTCTGAAATCATCAATACATAAAAACGCATCATAGCGCAATGCGTGCGCAAGAACAAGGAGCAGTTAACTCAAAAAAAAAAGCTCCATCGAGCATCCCGCAATCATTGGAGTAATGGTAAAGACACAAATGTCAAATCCAAAACAACACCAATATGATATACATCAAAATTATACATGTAGACATCAAATCCATACATGTAAATAACCGAAAGAAATGCATGCCAAACCCTTTTAAGTCACTGTGCTATGCGCGTATCGCGGCACAGTGGCGGACGTCTATTGTACGAAAATAACCATATATGTATATATCTTTTGTTTAATATGTACGTTCCGCCGTTTTGAAACAATTTAGAAGGGTTTCATTGCTTTAAACGTTTCGTGTCATATCAGACACGTAAGTAAATACTGAGACTATAGCTTGCCTTTTGGAAATCCCTTCGATAACTATCAATGCATGCAAAATATATCCAGGTACTGTCCTCTGACCAGTCCTGCTCAGTACGAAAACATATAGCAAATATCATAAAAGCGTACTGCTCCATAAGGAATCAATCCCAAAATGTGCATTGAAACAACATTTAGGTGCAACGGGTGTGCACGAAACATCTATTATAGACAACGTGTGTGCCTGAAAGGAAAATCAGGTGCATCTGACATGCACGAAGAATCCCGATTTAGTGCATCTGGTGTACACCAAAACCGCATCTCGAAACATGCGCTCAACACGCGTGAAAATCCAAATCAAATGCACGGAGTGCAAGAAATCAACATCAATGGTAGAATCAAAATCGACGGTATACAATATGACTCAATCAAAAATAGGTATACCGCAGTATATAGGCTCACAACCATGTGCATCAGCGTGCACAAATCAAATCAAAACACTAAAAGTGCATGTAAACGATGCCGAAGGCATAAGTCGAATCGCATGTATAACATAAGCATGAAATCAAAATCAATGTGTCGAATGACATCAATCGAAGTTAGGTGCAACCTTAGTGAACAAAATATAAATCCGGTGCAACAAAGGCATGAAATATAAATCTGGTGCGATAAACGCGCGAAATATAAAACTGGTGCATCCTGTTCACGAAATACAAATACAGTGCATCATGTGCACAAAACCTAAAGAATAACTCAAATGCGTAAATAGCAACACCGAGTGTACCAAGGTGTAAAGAAAATCATAAACGTATGCAACTGCGTGCACAAAACACATATCAATGCACTACCAGCACATATAAGCTATACCGAGTGCAAAAACAAAATCGTGGGCGTATCATATGCACAAAATCAACTCAACTATATGAAATCCATGAAGTCATAAGCATGTGCATTCAAGGCACAAAAACGATATCAGGTGCAATAACTGTGCACAAATATGAATATCCAGTAGGTGCAACCATGGTGCTCGAAAACAGAAATCATGGAACTCAACCATCAAGACTAAATCATGTGAATAGATCGCCCAAAAACAACGAAATCCAAGGTGACGGATACGTGATAATCAAATCACAAATCACAATTACCGCCGTCGATATTTCCTCCTTCGAAGTCGAGAAGGTGTCGGTGCATCCAATGCTAACAGCGCAAGATATCTACTTGCCTCTTGCTCACGGTCTGGCGTCCTCTGTCTCTATGCCCTTATCTTCTCTGTGGATTACCAATTTCGCGATCCATCGGCTCATCGGCCCTGTCAGGTGTGCTAACGGGGACGATTCCGTTCTGGCACTTCTCTGGTCATCTCTCGGTCGATCCTCACGGCCACTCGTAAAGTAGCACGTCACAGGCGCCGACCTCTGGTCTTCTGAATACACATTACACATCTGATCCCGAGTGCAAATCTTATCGCACCTGTGTCCTGGAAGGAATCCTGCTCAAGGTCTCTTCCGATCTCGCCTATGCCGAACTGTACGGAGGCTGGTACTCTTGCATAATCTCTTCTCGCTCTATGGACATCTGCGTCCTTAGCACAACATTTTCTCGGAAACTGGTCGCATCCCAACGCCTCTGTAGACATATCCGACCTTTAATCTTAACGGGGAGTAACAACATCTCGTCAATATCTCGCACGAACTTCTTATCCCACTTATCTGTATCATCGTTCACTTCGACTTCACGTCTCTATCTGCGCACTGCGAATGTCCTCGGCTATGATCAATCCGAAGTCTCTCACATGGACTCGAAATTACGAACTCGGTATCTTTATCACTCTGTGGAAGATATCTAGCCGAACACGCCCTCAGGAACTCGTCCCAACCAGCGGAGATAAACTCCATTCTCATCCATCCTTGATCAACTCACAACGCATCTGGTTGAGGTCCTTCATCCGAACCTGGTCAACTATCTCGTCGACGATGCCGAACTCTGGCCTGCTAGGTGTGCACAATATGACCGCTCTGTTAGTGTATATGCCCTAGGGGCCATTATTGTATCATACCGGCTTGTATATTACTTAATGGAAGCTTGGGATATTCACAGTTATATTAACAGTCTTGCTAAACATGGTAGTATGCTACTTGGTTTATATCTATCTTAATATGTGTGTACGTATTGACAGAGCCCTTAGGATCTTGCTTGACTACCAGCGTTGTGATGACAGTCACACTAGTGGGGGTTGGGTAGTCTACAAGCACATCCTTTTTCAGGTCCTTAGTCGTAGGATTATCGAGACAGGGGATCGATACTCCGGAGTAGACTAGTGTGTACGCTTCTCATACCAGTTGGGAAGATGGTCTGTCCCGCAGCCATCAGTACGTCATACTGGAGATAGTATACAGTTGCTCGTTGGATTACGGGTACACCGGACATGACTCGCAGGGAACTGTTGGTTGGTATTATACCCGTCGTCAGTTAACAGTTCCCAGGTGACATGAGTACAGCATAGTCCACAGACTTGACACTACTGTTTCTCCTCGAGTGTTTTCGCACTGTTCTTAGATTGCTACCCTACCACGGCTCAAAGGAGTCGTGCAAACAGGTAGCAGTTGGGTGCAGTCCTGAAGCACTTGGAGGCAGTGGCAGTTAGACAGGATTCATCTCTCCCGGTATTGGTAGTTGATATCGCGCTGTGTCTGGAGAGCCATTACGCAAAGTCCCTGGCGAGGGCAAGCGAGATTTACTGGTAGGTTTTCCAGTAGTTTCTCAAGGTGTAATGGGCTTCGCTCTGACACGACTTATACCGCTTTTAGGGGACTGACGCTTGCTGCCCCCTAGGCCCGATATGCGATAGTCCTAGATGAACAGACTGGACTGTACAGAGATTGTCACATCAGGCTCAGTAAGAGTTTGGATGGGTTTCCTCATCAGCCTTCTTATCGACATCTACCTGGGGACCGTTACGTACAGCTAGTGCCGCTTGCGGTCTGTGGTTAAACCCACTGCCAGCGTAGTAGTCGAGTCTTTAGAGTCCCACACAGAGATTTTCCCTGCTCCGGGAGAAATGATATAGAGGTCGTATGGTTTTACGACAGGGTTCGGACATGCACATGCATTTATGCACATACGATGTTCGGACAATTTTTACTAGCAGGCTTTCGTTTAAGCCAGATTCTAGTATCGGATTATTGGATTTATACAGTCTAATGTTTTTCCGTGTTTTCACGGATAGGATGGGCGTTCTCGTAAATTGTCGAGAAGCTTCTAGAAGGATGATGACTTGGAGGGCTAAGGTGGCATTAGCATTAATGGATTAGTGACTCATTAGATGAATCATTCAAGTTAGTTAATGAAGCATTTATTGGCATTTATTGCTTAATGACTCACTTGATGATTCATTGCATATATTAAATGAAGCATGGTCGTTAATATCATTTAATTGATTTATTTGATATTCTGTATGCTTCATCATATATTGTAAATGAGAAAGAATTCATTTGATTCTCACTCTCACCTTCTCTCTCCTCAAGCTCTCTCTCTCTCTCTCTCTCTCTCTCTCTTCAAACCCTAACCCTAACCTCTCATGTGTTGAGATCAAGGGTTAGCAAGACTTATTAATCCCTAATCCGACTCTATATTCCCTAGGTTGCTTAGATTAGCACTTTGAGTAACCTAGTTACCTCAAGTAAGAGGTCAATCTTGGAGTACCAGCTCTCGGGTGGATCTTCTATTACAAAGAGGAGGCCGACGAGGAGGTGGTCAAAGAGAACAGGAAGGACTTGGTTCATTAGGTATAATATGTTAGTGTATATGCCCTAGGGGCCATTATTGTATCATACTAGCAAGTATACTACCTAATGGAAGCTTGGGATATTCACAGTTGTATTGACAGTCTTGCTAAACATGGTAGTATGCTACTTGGTTTTGTCTAGTTTAATATGTGCATATGTTTCTTATAACGTATCACTTATACATATTAGTAGAGCCCTCAGGATCTTTGCTTGATTACCAGCGTTGTGATGGCAGTCACACTAGTGGGGGGCTGGGTAGTCTATAAGCAACATCCTATACTTGTCCCTAGTCGTAGGATTATCGAGACAGGGCATCGATATTCCGGAGTAGACTAGTATGTACGCTTCTCATCCCAGTTGGGGAGATGGTCTGTCCCACAGCCATCAGTACGTCGTATTAGAGATAGTATACAGGTACTCGTTAGGTTACGGGTACACCGGATAGTACTCGCATGGGAACTGTTGGTTGGTATTATACCCGTCGTCAGTTAACAGTTCCCAGATGACATGAGTGCTGCATAGTCCGCAGACTTGATACTGCTACTTCGCCTCGAGTGTGTCCCACTGTTCTTAGACTGCTACCCTACCACGACTTAAAGGAGTCGTGCAAACAGGTAGCAGTTGGGTAGCAGTTGGGTGCAGTCACTTGGAGGCAGTGGCGGTTAGACAGGATTCGTCTCTCCCGGTATTCGGAGTTGATATCGCGCAGTGTCAGAGAGCCATTACGCAAAGTCCCTAGCTAGGGCAAGCGAGATTTACTGGTAGGTTCCAGTAGTTTCTCAGGATGTAATGGGCTACGCTCCGACACGACTTTTACCGCTACTGGGGGACTGACGCTCGCCGCCCCCTAGGCTCGATATGCGATAGTCTTATACGAACAGACCGGACTGTACGGAGATTGTCACATCAGGCTCAGTAGGAGTTCGGATGGGTTTCCTCATCGGCCTTCTTATCGACATCTACCTTGGGACCGTTACGTACAGCTAGTGCCGCTTGCGGTCTGTGGTTAAACCCACTGCCAGTGTAGTGTCGAGTCTTTAGAGTCCCACACAGAGAGTTTCCCTGCTCCAGGCGAAACGATATAGAGGTCGTATGGTTTTACGACAAGGGTTTGGACGCATACGTGTTTAAACGAACGTACGACGTTCGGACAGTTTTTACTAGTCGGCTTTGGTTTAAGCCAGATTCTAGTATCAGGTTATTGGATTTATACAGTCTAAAGTTTTTCCGTGTTTTCACGGATTAGAGGGGCGTTCTCGTAATTTTCCGGGAAGCTTCTAGAAGCATGGTGACTTGGGAGTTAAGGTGGCATAAGTATTAATTGCTTAATGACTCATTTTTGTGATTCATCCTTGGTATTAAATGATGCATTAATTCGTTAATGAGTCATATGATGAATCACACAAGGTGAATGCATCAACCATGATGATTAATCATTTATATTATTTATTTGATAAATTGTTATGGTTGTTATATTCTAATGAGCTCATTATTCATATTCATTCTTATCATCACCTTCTCTCTCCTCAAGCTCTCTCATTCTTGAAACCCTAACCTCTCATGTGTTGAGATCAAGGGTTAGCTAGACTAATACATCCATAACCCCACTCTATATCCCCTAGGTAGCTTAGATTAGCACCTTGAGCAACCTAGTTATCTCAAGTTAGAGATCAAGCTTGGAGAAGGAGCTTTCGGGTGGATCGTCTTTGACTTGAGGAGGCCGTTGAGGTGCCGATGTTCCAAGGAGCCTACGAGGAGTGGTGGACAGCGATGAAGACCCGAAGGACATGTAACGTGAGGTATAACTTCGAATCCGAGTAGTTAAACCTCTCGTAGTTTTCTAGTAACAGTATAGATACGATTCATGCGCTCAAGTCCGTGTTACGAAGCTTTGATAATCATTTTTCATATATTCTGCCTCCCCGCAAGTTCGTAGGGTGCGTGACATGGACTTACAGTGGTATCAGAGCCAACTAAACCATTACTAGCTTGTTAGCAACTAATTAGAACTTGGATCGACGGATAAACGAGAAAACAAAACCCTAACCCTAACAGTATCTGTAAATTTTAAACATGTCGAATTTTTCTTTGATATGCCTTAAAATTCACAGCAAGGAAATATAAGAATACTGGGAAAATACGAGCTCTTAACTCGGCAAGATGGCCGCGGATCCGCGGCAAGATGGTGCTTTTGGCCGCGGATCCGCGACGGAGTCAACTCCGAGTTGACTCGGATTTTCACAGAAATTCATATTTTTTTGGTTTTTTGTTTTCCTGTATATTCTGTTTCTGCCCAGGTTACTTCTGTGCTGGCTTGCTTTTGGGGTAGACACGGAAAGAGGTTGTCGATCGATGTTCTAACCTATTTGCTAATTGGGTTTTTATCTGTAATGTTTAATGTGTTCGTAAACCTCCCCTAACTGCTAGTATGTCGGTTGGCAGGGGGTTGCACATTTCTGTAATGTTTACTGTTTGTGTATATGGACTTGATTGGAATGTTGTAATGATTAGCCGAGGTTTGAGATGGGTTTAATATTCATTCATTCGATGTAATTGTAATATGATGTAATATTCTTTTGCGGGGCACATCCAGGTTGCGGTTGTAGCCACCGTTGTATTATTTCTTTTTACTGTTTTTGCTCCTAGGATAGACACAAGGTGGGGTACACAAACTACCGGGTATGTTGAAGTGTTTAGTGGCCTACTCACGTTGTTGAGGGAGACCGCTTCACTTCGGGTACTTGGCTGGTAGTTTGCCGTACCCGTGGGGGTCTAGGCTGGGGTAATGGCTATTCATCACAATTGTGTAATCCGTCTTTTGTTGCAGGCTCAAAGCAAACGCGGATTGCTAGTAAATCCGATAAAGTTCATCAGTGATCTGGAATGCCTATTATTGCGTCTGACGAATGTACAATATCTATATATGATAGCTTTTACACGCCACTTTTGTTTTACACCAGCGCTAGCCCAGCGCCCGCTCTGTCGTTAGTTAAGTAACCTAACGGGTGATGACGGGACCCCGTGGCGAATGCGTGTGGCGTAAGAGAACGTGGTATTTTCGTTGTTTTCTGCAATGATAGGATAAATGATTGGACGCGTTATTATAATGCAAAGAAAATAAACCAAAGTTCAATCGTTGGAACAAATTTAAAAGAAACCACTTGGTTATTTTTAAAAAGATCAGAATTTTTTAATTGCGGAGCTTTAACCACTCTTTTTAAAAAGTATCAGGTTCCTTCGATTATATCAAGTTCACTACGTTCACGGTTTTGCCAAAACTAGTCGTAGCCCTCCGTCATTTCTTATGGATTGTCAGTAGTATTCAAGCTATGTTTGTTGGCTTTCATCAAGGCATAGTGCTTGGTAGCTGCTGGGGTATTCATTTGTTGCATAGATAGATGGGTTGGTTTGGGACAGTCGTATTACCTTGTTGGCTTTCATCAAGGGTATGTACGGGTGAGTTCAAATTAACAAGACAATGATGGGCAGAACTTGACATGTGACTTATGATTTGTTGGCTATCGTCAAGGTCATAAGAGCATGGGGCAAAAATCCACATCACGAGTTTCTAAATAAACTGAAACTTGCTAGTGTTGCATACCATTTGGAGTTTGATGAATGTTGGTAGGATTCCTTCAACATTATCATACGATGATATTTGGATCCCGATCCTACTGTGAGTACATGATACTTATCAGGAGATTCGTCACTCAACGATCAATGCTATAAACCAAGTAGGTGCCAAGAAAGGTGTCAGCGGGGCTACGCCCCCGGTGAAAAGAGGTTATTTAATTAAGGAACTTCGCGAAAGCGTTGGAAAACCTCCCTCGAAGTACCGACACTGGCCTGGCTAAACGGTTAAGCAAGTATTGTACGGTGAGAATAGTCCTGGCTAATTCTTCTTTTATGGTTTGAGGAAGGATTCGAGAAACAGTGGGAGCCATCCTGTTTAGATAAATTAAAAACCACTCTAAACTTGCAAGAGCATCATGCTAAAGTGTTTTCTTCTCTCTCTCTTATTTGCAGCGACCTTGTGACCACGACTAGGTTACATCTAGATAACAAATTGACTGAATCTGACTTATATGACTGGAAAAAGTCTGTCCAGATGACCATTGCCTATGACAAGCTGGACCACCCTATTACTACTCAAGATCCCGCCGTCCCAGATCCAATTTCCACCGTCACGGATATGGATATCCGTCAGACAAGGGAAAAGGATAAAGCGAAAACCAAGTGTCTCGTGTTGGCTTCAGTTGATGGTGTATACCAGAAGCAGCACGAGAAGATGGACTTAGTTTCCATCTTTCTCCACAACAAAGATTTATATGGAGAGCAATCTCATATCACAAGATATGGGACCTCGAACGAATTAGTTCAAGCGAGGTTGGATTTCGGTTCATCTGTAGGGGACAACGTCCTTACAATGACTAGCTATATTGATGAGCTCCAGGACCTGGAGACCACGTTGGGAAACGAGTCAGATACTGACTTGATTCTACAGTCTCTGCCTTCTACCCTGAAAGAAACCAGGGAAGTAGAAGGAAAGAGAAGGGCAAATGTTTCGGGACTGAATGTAGTGAAAGAGGAACGTTCCTATTGTTATGGGATTGGGCATTGGCAGAAAGATTGCAGGGCTTTTAAAGCCAGTAGCCAGGATTTGAAGCATGTTGTGGCTTCAGCCTCATGGGTATTTGTAATTGAGAACTGTTTGTCAATTAACCCTACTTCCTGGATACTAGATACCAGAGCAGGATCTCATATCTGTAATTCATTACATGCTTTGAGAAACCGTAGAGTTATGAAGGTAGGTGATTTGTCTCTCAGAGTTGCAAACGGAATGAGCGTGGACGCTGAATCCGTGGGAGAATATCGCTTAGGTTTTACAAGTGGGCATATATTGATTTTACTTAACTGTTTATATATTCCTAGTATGACTTTTAATATCATATCAGTGTCCTCACTTTCGAGAGAGGGATATGATTTTACATTCGTAAGCGATGTAGTTAACATCCACCTAAATCAAGTTCTGATTGGGTCAGGTACATTAGATAACGGTATATACGTATTAAGTCAAGCTCAGGTTTTCAATGTCCAGAATACACTTAAAAGAAAGTCTCCGGAATTAAATCAGGCTTTCTTATGGCATTGTAGACTAGGTCACATCAATGAGAGAAGGTTGACTAAGTTACATAGAGAAGGATATTTGAATCCGTTCGAATATCAATCTTATGCTACTTGTGAATCTTGTCTCATAGGAAAGATGACAAAGACTCCATTTACTGGACACGGAGTAAGAGCAAGCTAGCTCTTACAACTCGTACACAGTGACGTGTGCGGTCCAATGTCTACACATGCGAGAGAAGGTTATTCCTACTTCATTACTTTTACGGATGATTTCTCTAGGTATGGACATGTCTTCTTAATGTAGCATAAATCCGAGGCCTTTGAGAAATTCCAAGAATACAATAATGAAGTAGAAAACCAAACAGGCAAGAGTATAAAGACACTGAGATCTGATCGAAGTGGTGAATACTTAAATGCCGAGTTCCTGGGTTACTTAAAAGAGAATGGAATTCTCTCTCAGCTTACTCCTCCATACACACCACAACACAACGGTGTATTAGAAAGGAGGAATCGAACCCTATTGGATATGGTTTGTTCCATGATGAGTAAGGCTGAGTTACCGCGATCTTTCTGGGGTATGCGCTAGAATCAGCTACATATCTTTTGAACAAGGTTCCAACCAAAACAGTGCCTACCACACCATATTAGATGTGGAGTGGGAAGAAACCCTGTCTTCAGTACCTGAAGGCATGGGGATGTCCAGCTTTTGTAAAAAGGCAGCATACGGACAAGCTCGAGGCACGCTCAGTACAATGTAAGTTTGTGGGATATCCAAAGAACTCCATGGGTTATTGTTTCTATTACACAGAGGAACAAAAGGTTTTTGTTTCTCATGATGCCCACTTCTTAGAAGCTGAATTTTTAGAAAATCAGAAGAGTGGGAGCGCAGTAGAACTGGAATAAATTCCAGAACCACAAGTTGTTACTGAAAATATGGTAGAACCAGAAGTTTCAGAAAAAAGGGACATCCCGACGCCACTCCGCAGGAGTAGTAGGCAATCTTATCCGCCCGAGAGATACTACGGTTTTCTCATAGACGGGGATAGAGAGGATTGCACTATTGACTATGATGAGCCTACTAGCTTCCAGCAAGCTATTCAGAGCGGTGACTCAATAAAATGGCTGGATGCAATGCGGACCGAAATGGAGTCCATGTATACTAACAAAGTATGGACTTTGGACATTGCTCCAGATGGGGTAAAACCCGTAGGACACAAATGGATCTTCAGAAAGAAGATTGGTGTAGATGGACAGGTTGAAACCTATAAAGCTAGACTTGTTGCAAAAGGTTTCCGTCAAAGACCTGGTTTGGACTATGACGAAACCTTTTCTCCAGTGGCTATGCTTAAATCCATTCGGGTCCTTCTTGCTATTACTGCTTTCCACGATTATGAAATCTGGCAGATGGACGTAAAGACGACCTTTCTAAATGGAAATTTAGAAGAGAGCGTCTATATGGATCAGCCAGAGGGATTCATTCAGAGTGGGAGCAGCGGTAAAGTATGCAAGTTGCTTAAGTCCATTTATAGACTAAAGCAGGCATCTCGGAGTTGGAACATCTGTTTTGATGATGCTCTCAAAGAATTCGATTTTATCAAAAATCCAGATGAACCATGCATATACAGAAAGATTGTAGGGAGAGCTGTAGTATTCCTCGTATTATACGTGGATGACATTCTCCTAATAGGAAATGATATTCCTATGTTACAGTCAGTCAAAAGATTCTTATCACAGAAATTCTCCATGAATGACCTGGTTGATGCCACTTACATTCTGGGGATCCGGATCTATCGTGATAGATCAAAGAGGATGTTGGGATTTTCGCAGTCCAGGCATATAGACACCATAGTGAAGAGATTCAGTATGGAAGATTCTAAGCACGGTAACCAACCGGCTTGTCACGGAATCACCCTCTCCAAAGAGATGTCTCCCAAGACTGATTTGGAATGGGATCGCATGTCGATTATACCCTACGCTTCAGCGGTAGGCTCTATAATGTATGCGATGTTATGTACCAGACTAGATGTAGCATACGCATTGAGCGTTGTAAGCCAGTATCAGGAAAACCCAGGGGAGAATCACTGGATAGCAGTAAAGAACATTCTCAAGTACCTGAGGAGGACTAAAGATATGTTCTTGGTGTATGGCGGAAAAGACCTCCAGATTGAGGCCTTTGCCGACTCCGGCTTCCAGAGTGACAAAGATGACTCTAAGTCCATGTCGGGTTATGTCTTTTCCCTCAATGGAGGGGCGATCTGTTGGATGACTTCCAAACAGGAGACCGTTGCTGACTCAACGATGGAAGCGGAGTACATAGCTGCTTACGATGCCGCAAAAGAAGCTGTCTGGATGAAGAAGTTCCTCACAGAACTTCAGGTGGTTCCTACCAGTGTTGATCCAATACCTCTATATTGTGACAACAACGGCGCTATAGCTTTAGCGAAGGAACCCAGGTCCCATCAGAAGTCCAGACACATCTTAAGGCGGTATCACCTGATCAGGGAGATCGTAGATCGCCGGGAGATCGAGGTGAAAAGAGTAGAGACGGAGAATAACATTGCTGATCCATTCACAAAGGCCATTCCTCAGACGCAGTTCAAGAGGCTATTCGAGATGATAGGTGTATGATATGCCAGCTCATGGCCCTAGTGCAAGTGGGAGATTGTTAGTGTATATGCCCTAGGGGACATTATTGTATCATACTAGCATGTATATTACTTAATGGAAGCTTGGGATATTCACAGTTGTATTGACAGTCTTTCTAAACATGGTAGTATGCTACTTGGTTTTCTCTACTTTAATATGTGCATATGTTTCTTGTAACGTATCACTTATACATATTAGTAGAGCCCTCAGGATCTTTGCTTGATTACCAGTGTTGTGATGGCAGTCACACTAGTGGGGGGATGGGTAGTCTATAAGCAACATCCTATACTTGTCCCTAGTCGTAGGATTATCGAGACAGGGCATCGATATTCCGGAGTAGATTAGTGTGTACGCTTCTCATCCCAGTTGGGGAGATGGTCTGTCCCACAGCCATCAGTACGTCGTACTACAGATAGTATACAGGTGCTCGTTAGGTTACGGGTACACCGGACATGACTCGCATGGGAACTGTTGGTTGGTATTATACCCGTCGTCAGTTAACAGTTCCCAGGTGACATGAGTACAGCATAGTCCGCAGACTTGACACTGCTACTTCGCCTCTAGTGTGTCCCACTGTTCTTAGATTGCTACCCTACCACGGCTCAAAGGAATCGTACAAACAGGTAGCAGTTGGGTGCAGTCCCGAGCACTTTGAGGCAGTGGCGGTTAGACAGGATTCATCTCTCCCGGTATTGGGAGTTGATATCGCGTTGTATCAGAGAGCCATTACGCAATGTCCCTGGCCAGGGCAAGCGAGATTTATCGGTGGGTTCCAGTAGTTTCTCAGGGTGTAATGGGCCACGCTCCGACACGACTTATACCGCTATTGCGGGACTGACGCTTGCCGCCCCCTAGGCTCGATATGCGATAGTCTTAGACGAACAGATCGGACTGTACGAAGATTGTCACATCATGCTCATTAGGAGTTCGGATGGGTTTCCTCATCGGCCTTCTTATCGACATCTACCTGGGGACCGTTACGTACAGCTAGTGGCGCTTGCGGTCTATGGTTAAACCCACTGCCAGTGTAGTGTCGAGTCTTTAGAGTCCCACACAGAGAGTTTCCCTGCTCCAGGTGAAACGATATAGAGGTCGTATGGTTTTACGACAAGGGTTTGGACGCATACGTGTTTAAACGCACGTACGACGTTCGGACAGTTTTTACTAGTCGGCTTTGGTTTAAGCCAGATTCTAGTATCAGGTTATTGGATTTATACAGTCTAAAGTTTTTCCGTGTTTTCACGGATTGGAGGGGCGTTCTCGTAATTTTCCGGGAACCTTCTATAAGCATGGTGACTTGGGGGTTAAGGTGGCATAAGTATTAATTTCTTAATGACTCATTTGTGTGATTCATCCTTGGTATTAAATGATGCATTAATTAGTTAATGAGTCATATGATGAATCACACAAGGTGAATGCATCAACCATGATGATTAATCATTTATATTATTTATTTGATAAATTGTTATGGTTTTGATATTCTAATGAGCTCATTATTCATATTCATTCTTATCATCACCTTCTCTCTCCTCAAGCTCTCTCATTCTTGAAACCCTAACCTCTCATGTGTTGAGATCAAGGGTTAGCTAGACTAATACATCCATAACCTCACTCTATATCCCCTAGGTAGCTTAGATTAGCACCTTGAGCAACCTAGTTATCTCAAGTTATAGATCAAGCTTGGAGAAGGAGCTTTCGGGTGGATCGTCTTTGACTCGAGGAGGCCGTTGAGGTGCCGATGTTCCAAGTAGCCTACGAGGAGTGGAGGACAGCGATGAAGACCCGAAGGACATGTAACGTGAGGTATAACTTCGAATCCGAGTAGTTAAACCTCTCGTTGTTTGCTAGTAACGGTTTAGATACGATTCATGCGCTCAAGTCCGTGTTACGAAGCTTTGATAATCGTTTTTCATATATTCCGCCTCCCCGCAAGTTCGTGGGGTGCGTGACATGGAGTTACATAATCTTCTTTCATAGTAGCTAATTCCTCCTATGATTATGTTAGTTAGAGTTTAGCAAAGATCCGTACGGTTAGTCGATGTTAGTTTAAAGAAAAATATTGTTTTTCATATTTCCGCCTCCCCGCAACTCATGGGGTGTACAACGTCGACTTACAGTGGTATCAGAGCCTCGCTAAACCATAACTAACTTGTTAGCAAAGTCGTTAGAAATTCGATCGCAAAACGAACCGGAAAAAAACATCAAATTGACCAGGTTTCTGTCGATTTTAAAACGCGGTCTAAAAATTTTTCAGGGACCCTTAAAATTACAAGCAGGGAATTATAAGAATACTGGAGAAATTTGGGTTCCTGAATCGGCCAAACAGCCGCTGAACCACGGCCGATCCAAGCGATCCGCCGCGGATCCGCGGCCGAGTTGAAGCCGATTCACCCCAAAATTCCCCAATAACTCTTCTGTGTTAATTTTGTTCTTTCTGGAATGTTTTGTTTTTGCTCAAGTCTCAGGTGCACAGAGATGTTTTTGGAGTAGATTCAATTGTGTTTGCTCGATCAAAATTCTACGATGTTTGGCTAACTAGATTATATCTGTGATTTGTATAATGTGTTCGTAAACCTTCCCTAACTGCTAGTATGTCGGTTGGCAAGGGGTTGCACATTTCTGTAATGATTTTACTGTTTGTGTTTATGAACTTGATTGGATCGTTGTGATGATTAGCTGGCGTTTGAGATGGATTTTTATATTCATTCATTCGATGTAAATTGTAATATGATGTAATATTCTTTTGCGGGGCACATCCAGGTTACGGTTGTAGCCACCGTTGTGTTATTTCATTTAATGATTTTTGCTCCTAGGATAGACCCAAGGTGGGGTGCACAAACTACCGGGTACTTTGAAGTGTTTAATGGCCTACTCACGTTGTTGAGGGAGACCGCTTCACTTTGGGTATTTGGCGAGTAAATTGCCGTACCCGTAGGGGTATAGGGTGGGGTAATGGTTATTCATCACAACTGTGTAATCCGTCTTTCGTTGCAGGCTCAATGGAAACGCGGATTGCATGAATATCCAATAATGTTCATCTGTGATCTGGAATGCCTATTATTGCGTCTGACGAATGTACAATATCTATATATGATAGCTATTTAGACGTCACTTATGTTTCACACCCGCGCTAGCCCATCCCCTGCTCTGTCGTTAGTTAAGTAACCTAACGGGTGATGACGGGACCCAGTGGCGAATGCGGATGGCATAAGAGGACATTGTATTTTCGTTGTTTTCTACAATGATAGGTTAATTGATGGGACGCATTATATTAATGCAAAGAAAATAAACCAAAGTTGAATCGTTGGAACAGTTTAAAAGAAACCACTCGGTTTTTTTAAAAACATAGGATATTTTTTAATTGCGGAGCTTTAACCACTCCTTTTAGAAGCTATCAGGTCCTTCGGTCATATCAAGTTCACTACGTTCACGTTTTCGCCAAAACCATTCGTAGCCTTCCGTCATTTCATTTGGGTATTCAGTAGTATTCAAGCTATGTATATTCGCCAAAGTCAAGGCATAGTGTTTGGTAGCTGCTGGGTATTCATTTGTTGCATAGATAGATGAGTTAGTTTGGGGCAGTCGTATTATCATTTGACCAAAGTCAGGGGTATGTACGGATGGGTTCAAATTAACAAGATAATGATGGGTAGAACTTGACATGTGACTTATGACATTTTGACGAAAACCAAGGTCATAAGAGCATGGGGCAAAAACTTATATCGGGAATTTCTAAAGAAACTGAAATTTGCAAAGAGATGCATACCATTTGGAGTTTGATGAATGTTGGTAGGATTCCTTCAGCATTATCATATGATGATATTTGGATCCCGATCCTACTGTGAGTATATGCTACTCATCAGGAGATTCGTCACTTAACGATCAATGCTATAAACCAAGTAGGTGCCGAGAAAGGTGTCAGCGGGGCTACGCCCCAAGAGAAAAGAGGTTATTTAATTAAGGAACTTCGCGAAAGCGTTGGAAAACCTCCTTCGAAGTACCGACAGTCACGACCCAAATTAGCCCGTGACGGCCCTAATACTACGCAACGCCTAAAGACGCAACGTAGTAAAAGAAAGCCAAACCCAGAAATCTAAACCATGAAAAATACGGAAAAGATAATATAAGTTTAGAAACATTTGAAATCGCAACCCAAATTCTTTAAAAGTCTTACTTTCTTTCTTTAAAATTTTAGCAACACCCCCTTTTTATAAAAAGACTAGTCAAGATGAATACAACAGAGATATAAGGACAGTAGAGAAAAGCTGTATACAAAAGATATCAAATCCACAATAGTACACATAACGTCCTCACCAAGTCTCTATGTCCACAAATACAATAGTAGATGGAGAGTACAATACAACGAAGGTACAATATGAACTACAGATAACCACCAACCCACCTAAGCAGAATAGTATTGTGAGCTGAGGCGGTATCTGGAGCAAAAGGTGATAGCTGGATAGCTGAATAGAGAAATAGCCTGCCTCGACTACTCTTGGGAACAACCTGAAACACCTGTGGCACAATGGGGGTGAGTTGCCAACTCGTGAATAGTATAAAACATATGCAGGTAATCGCAGGAATGCACGTACAACATGAATTAAGATATGCGATTACAGTAATAATATGTCATGCAATGCTGAAATAAGGATAGTACACTAGCAGGTACAATCAATATATGAAGCAATAATAACATGACAATAGTATGCAATAACCATGCAAAAAGGATATGAGAATGTAGATATGCAACTTATCATAAGGGTACACTAACCGGTACTACCAATGTATGAAACTGTGCATAAAATATATAAGGGTGAGGTATAGGGTGGAATATGTCATTTCCACGGAAACCTGACGTCGTGGCAGGATCACAATCCATCAAGATACTCCAATCCCAATTCCTCAAACCAGCCCCCACATTGGGCACTCACAATAGAGAAGTCTCACATCACCTCAATGTACAATATCGAATAGCTCTCCTATAACTCGAATGTACAATCCAGCAATCTCACTCATATCCAATATCCAATCTCAATGAATCACCTATATCCCAAGTCGAATCCCAAGTAAGTTTCTAACATCCTAAAGGTATGTATATAAGTACGGAAATAAATATGATGGGGGCAATACACATATATTAGCGTCCCATTCCACTAATATTGGTGTAAGGGTATATATAACAACGGCTAAGTCCCTTGTTATATTTACAAAAATGGGTTGAAGAACTATCATGAAAACCGTGTGACAAGCATCGACACAGAAATCCTCGTATATCGGGCTCCGTCAGTCTGGATCGGCCCACGGGGTCCGTCTGCGGTATCGGCCCTCGGCCCCGACAGTACAGATCCTCCCGCATCCATCTCTCGACTCTGGTCAGTAGCCTCCGGACATCTACCAGGTCCAACCAATCACCGGTAGGTACTTGCCCGCCTCCAGGCTCAATCGGCAAACCCATCGATCTTCTTGCCGAGGGGAACCATATCGGGCCCCACCATGTACTCTCATACGGCAACCACATCTCGTATGGAGTATATAATCAGCACCGATAAAACTCATGGGAGACGCTAAAATATCATATCAAGGAAACAGGGTTGTTCCATGTATGCATAATTTCATGAACTCCGCGGTTCCCAAATCCCGAAAACATCATATAAAATCCAGGAATAAATGTATGCAATATATCTGAATGCGAGCAGGTAAACACAAGTATATAGCTGAACCAGATGTATGCGATATATCTGAATGCGAGCAGGTAAACACAAGTATATAGTTGAACCAGATGTATGCGATATATCTGAATGCGAGCAGGTAAACACAAGTATATAGCTGAACCAGATGTATGCGATATATCTGAATGCGAGCAGGTAAACACAAGTATATAGCTGAACCAGATGTATGCGATATATCTGAATGCGAGCAGGTAAACACAAGTATATAGCTGAACCAGATGTATGCGATATATCTGAATGCGAGCAGGTAAACACAAGTATATAGCTGAACCAGATGTATGCGATATATCTGAATGCGAGCAGGTAAACACAAGTATATAGCTGAACCAGATGTATGCGATATATCTGAATGCGAGCAGGTAAACAAAAGTATATAGCTGAACCAGATGTATGCGATATATCTGAATGCGAGCAGGTAAACACAAGTATATATCTGAACCAGATGTATGCGATATATCTGAATGCGAGCAGGTAAACACAAGTATATAGCTGAACCAGATGTATGCGATATATCTGAATGCGAGCAGGTAAACACAAGTATATAGCTGAACCAGATGTATGCGAAATCAAGATAAGGTACAGCTAAGTAACATCAGTAAAAGTAGATAGGTATCTGCAACTGAATATGTGTCTAACATACAGGTATAGCTAAGTATAGGTATCTACCTATAGGAACTGATGTCGTATACCCCCCTGGGTTTAAGTAACATATGTAGGAAATCCCTCTCGGTATAGGTAAAATATATAGGAGGTATACCTGTAGCTGTATCGCAATGTGAAAATATACCTATCACTAAAGGTATGATACGCTATAGGTATACCGATAAGCTAGATGTCATGTGTGGCAAGCAATAGTAGCTATAAAGGGTAGTGTGTGACATGGCAATTATTGACGGTGTGTGTGTAGCATACAATCCGTGCTCGTGCAACATGAATCGTCAATAATGTGTGCAGTGTCCTACGGCTGCTAGTCATAGTATATAACTATATTAAGGAAATGCAGTAAGGCGCAATTCTACAATGACGTAGAATGTGCGACAGGTAATTGAATCCTAGCCCTGACGCATAACGCCATGCGGGCGATTCCCCTGTAGATGTTATATCTACTCACCTACACTCCACGCTAGGTGAATCCTACCATCTGCTCCCCCTGTAGCCGTGTCCATAGTCCCTGCCTGCAAACCTGCAAATAAGATATGGAAATCACATATAAGCCAAATATCTCGCGAAACGCGATATCGAATCGAAACGAGAAACTCGCGTCGCGAACTAAACGCGCGTGTGCACGATACGCTGAATCGTGTGTGTACGCGTCTAAAACCATCGCGACACGCCGCGATACGCTGGATCACAGAACCCACTCACGTATCGCGCGTATCGCGCAAACACCACGAACACAAAAACGACAAATAGCCCCAGATTTTCCTACAGGTAAGATATTACAAAACTAGACATTCCAAAGACCTAGAAAACACAGCAATGAGCCCTACACCAAAACCCCAACACCCAAGTCCCCCTCTGGGCCGCAATTTGCGGCCAAAACAAGGAAATTGGCGGCCAGGTTTGGGAGGGGTGGGTTCGTACTCTCGTGGTGTGATCTAAACCTAGGTATCATGTCCCAGTTTTCTCAATTTTACTCTGCAAGGTCCGGATCTATAGCAGATCACAAAAGCTCAAATTGCACAAATACGACATTTTGCATCAAATAGTGAAACTGGTTGTATTTTAGTGCAAACGGGGTTAAACTATGTTAACATGGTCTCAACAAACCTCAATTATCCTACTGAAACCAATCTACACCTCATTAGCACAAAGTTCCCACTAAACACCCCATATCACACTAAAACGCACTAAAATCCATTAACCGATGCAAAACCACACTAACCAAGCAAACTAGGGAAACAAGTTAGGAAGTATACCTCATACTTGACCCTAAGGAGCTGCAGGAAGGTGAAGAAGTGAAGGGAAGGGGCTGCACTTGGTGCTTGTGCTGCTGCAGCTCACTGCTGCAACTGCTGATTTCCTGCTGCTGCTGTTGCCTTGCTGTTGCTGCTGCTTGCTCCAGGTAAGTGTGGGTGTGTGTGTGTATTGATGAAGCTGCTGCTGCTACTGTTGTTGTTGTTGTGGTGGTGGTTGATGCTGCTGTTGCGGTTGTTGTTATTGTCTGTTGTTGCTGCTGCTTCTGCTGCCTCTGCTGCTTCTGAGAGTGTGAGGTGTGTGAGTGTGTGAGAGAGAGAATGAGAGAAAGAGAAAATGAGAGGAGAAATGAGAGAGCAAGGCCAAGACCCCCCTCTCTCTCTTCCCTCATAATAAGGCATGGCTCACACCATGCTTCCCATGCCCATCTCTCTCTCTCAAAAGTCAACAATTCAAACAACTTTAAAACCCTTTTTAAAATTCATTTTCATTTCCTAATAACAACCATAACACTATTAAACCCAAAACACCTAATACAAACTTAACACTAAATTAAGCAATGGTTAAACCACAATTTACATCCTAGTTTACATGCACAAGTGTGTGTGTGCCTAACAAAATTCTAATAAAATACTTATTAAATAGGATAAAATATTTAAAACCTAATTTGGTAAACTTTTTATTAAAAACCACACATTAAAATATAATTAGTTACAAAACACAATCTAAGGTGTTACAATCTCCCCCCCTTAAAAGAAATTCGTCCCCGAATTTAAACAAAAAAAAACTCCGATACGCATACCTTCAAAGAGAAGATTAAAATCCTCAAATCTCGCTCGCAGCCTCCCAAATGACTACCTCACTACACGGCTACGCCCGAGAAACCCTTCACAGGTGGCAAGACCCTTAACCGATGTCCCTCCACCTGCCGAGCCATTAACACACATGGCTGCTGGTGAACGAAAGATCGCGTCCAGCTAAATGGTCTGGTGCCAAATCATGTGAGAAAGGTCAAGAAGGTAATTGTAAAGTATCATCACAAGGAATACGGGGTGGATATCTAATAATCTGGGCGGAAGTGCCAAATTGAAGGCAACGAAACTAACTCGCCTATAGGATCTCAGAAGGACCTAAATCCTGGGACAAACTTCCCAAAATCCAACACGTCATTCATCGGAAGGTCCGTAGGAATACATGATGTGCCACTGCGCATTCAAGCCTGCGACCAGCACAGTCACATAAGACATCTGTTTGCAATGGACAGTTCTCATCCTGACCTGAACACAACTGGACTATCTCCGAATTCTCTAGACATAGCTGGGGTCCAAAATCCTACTTACGCAGAGTCAGAAAAATAGCAGGCTGGTGGTCGACACGACCTAACCCCTAGCCTAAGGGTGGCCAATTGGAGCGTCTCCTGATAACAGCTATCGAAGGAGAACCCTAACAATGGCGAGTGACGATCCAAAGCTGCTGACGACAAACAACACAAACACACATCTTAAACAAAACAACAGAGCAAACTGAGTATAACCGGATGACAAGAATCCGAATGGAGTCACACCCTATCCAAACTTGGGTAGAAACCATAACGAAATTTGTGGAGATCTGCTCCCATTCCTACTTCGGAACGGTAAAAGATTGCAACTCTCCAGCCGGCCTCAGATGCTCGACTCAAGCACACAACAAGACTGACACCTTGAAACGAAACCTGAAACTTCTCTTTACATCCCTGTCCACTCGTAACTATCTCACAAGTCACGCCAAAGCGGGTGGAACTTGAATGAATAAAGAGAGTTGACAGATGTGCATGTGCTAGGATTACACGCCTCTACCTGATAATGGCAGGTACACAAACGTGTCCCTAACTTAGTACATCATTGTCACAATCAAGGTCTCCGAATCATTACCCAGCCGAATATGCTCAAGTATTTCTGACGTACGAGCTTCGACGGGCGGTGTCTCGCGAAAACGATTTAAGGAAAGTGGTCGGGCGCGGACATGAGCAAGCTGTCCCCTCCGTAGAGACGAACAAAAGCGATACTCAACGAACACACAAAAACTGTAAATCTGTAGAAGACTAACACAACAATCCAAATCTGCTGCAGGAAGATGTACATTAAGCTCTAGGGGTCCGTGGAAAATCTGACACGACTCTCAACAAGAAGTGTCTCCAAATTTCCAGCGCAAAACCACCGCGGCCGTCTCCAGATCATGAGTGGAATATCCTCCTCGTACTTCCTCCAAATGTAGGGAAAGCAAAAGCGACGACTCTGTAGTGTCACATCAGTACACCCTCGAGCCCACTCAAGAAACATTACAGTTAAACAACAAGGTCGCCCGAACCAAAAGCAAAGAAAGACTGATGCAGTTGTTAACAGAATCTTCAACTGCCGAAAACTCCGTACACATGCCTCAGTCCACAGAAAAGGAACCTCCATCTAGGTCAATTCAGTCGACGGTGCAGCACTACTCTAGCAATCCTGCATGAAACGGCGGTAAAAACCTGCTAAGACCAACCACCTGCAGATCTCCGTCCTGCACACAAGTCTGGGTCTAAGCTGTACGGCCACGATCTCCCTCGGAACCATACGGAACCGTCTCCCATGACTACAAGACCTAGGAGTCAACACAAAACAAGCCTGAAGAAACACTCTGAGAATTTAGCAACTACTGGTACTTTCCCAGTATCTGCATAACAAATCCTCAGGTGCTACTCCTGTTCCTCAAGACACATTAAGTAGACCAGAGTGTCGTAAATAACACAACAAAAACTGGTCGAGGAACGGCCTGAAGAAATCTGGTTCATCATATCTACGAATGCTGCTAGGGCATCAGGGAATCCAACGACTCACCGATACACACAAAGCCCATAGCACGCATAAGGCAGTCTTCGGAATGCCATCACTCCGAATCCGCAATAATGATGACCTGATCCCAGGCAAACCTAGAAAAAAAGTCTCGCACTCTAGGGCTGATCGAAGAAATTGCCACGGCAAGGAGAAGGATACATATCCGCACCGTAAGCCGGTTCAATTGACGATCCGTCGATACGCAACCCTAAACTGCCGTCTTTCTCCTCGACGAACAGAAATAGGAGTTTCCAAAAGCGAAACACTCAGACGCACAAAACTCCCCAAACCAAAACTCTGCAGCTGATCCTTTAGCTCCCATGCTTCGCTGGCCCATCTGGAACGACGTCGGAAAAACTCTCGCACGAAAGGAACCCGGTCCAACAATCCCACTGTGGCTCCGGTATCACGAATGAACGCCTAGAATCCACGACATCTCCTCAGTAGCCGACTAGCGAAAAAGGCTGAATTCAAGCTGTGAGAGGCGGCACAACTATCCACCTGCACAACCAGAACTGACTTGCCGGGGAAAACAAAACCTAACTTGCTTCCACACAGTAGTCCACAGACGCCTAGTACGTAGCTGACCAGTCCGTGCCCAGGAGAACGTCAAATCCAACATCTCTAGAAGGATCAAAACGACGGACGAACTCTCTATCTCCTATCCGATTGGCACAAAACTGAAATACGTGTCGCGCAACCAAAGGATCGCTGACAGAAGTTAGCACAACTACGACTAATCTACCCAACCACGGTACAAGCAAGAAACAAACAAATACACCAAGAGAACATATAACTCAAGGGTACCTGAAAACTCTACATTGGACGTCTGCGCGTCCCGATGAGTAGAAGCAAACTCCTGTGTCTGCACTCTACTCGCAGCTAGATGAACTCCTCAGGTAGACTGAGCCCTCTGAGCGAATCTTCCACGTCCACGGCCACTCTGAAAACAATCATGACGAGGTGCTAAGGAACAATCCCTGACGAAGTGCTGAAGGCTCCCGCATCGAAAACATCCACGTGCTGACTGCTGACCATCCTGGGGATGAGAGCTGAACGACTGCCCTCGTCCTAAGTCTCTGCTACTCCCGCGACGGCCACGAAATCTGTCTCGACGACCAAACCTCTGTCTCTGGGCTGGTACACTGGTACGAGTCCTCCACTGTCCTGGAATCCTCTGAGCCTCTGGAATATGCGCATCGTCAACTGGAGCTGCAACCACTGGTGCAATGTAGGTGACGGACTGCTGCATACTGATCGTAAGGGACAGCTGAGTAACAGGGGTGACAACCTCCTGTCGTAGCTCCCGAACGACGTCAACTAAAAAACTCATCGTCTGGCGGAACTCCTGCATCTCTACCAACAGTCTATCCATAGTATAGGTCGTAGGCTGATCCGTCTGCACCTGTGCAACTAGAGTGCTATCCTGGTCAGTACTCGTCTCACCCGAGCTAACTCTGACCTCGGCCCTCGCTGAATCACTCTGAGTCCCCATAGTCATCGGCGGCAAGGATATAAATAGATATAAGATGAGATTCGATAAGAATGAGGAAATCGAATCTCAAAGATATGAATCATCAAGGAAGGAATGTCAAGCAAATTGTACTTAGGTTACTTAATGAAAGGTACCGCGCTGTGGGTATGCTGCAGACATACACACACTACGTTACTCTGCATAAGATACCTACTCCATCATACTAAGGTCATCCTACACTCCGAAAGGTAAAACCTAACGCTCTGATACCAACTTTGTCACGACCCAAATTGGCCCGTGACGGCCCTAATACTACAACGCCTAAAGACGCAACATAGTAAAAGAAAGCCAAACCCAGAAATCTAAACCATGAAAAATACGGAAAAGATAATATAAGTTTAGAAACATTTGAAATCGCAACCCAAATTCTTTAAAAGTCTTACTTTCTTTCTTTAAAATTTTAGCAACACCCCCTTTTTATAAAAAGACTAGTCAAGATGAATACAACAGAGATATAAGGACAGTAGAGAAAAGCTGTATACAAAAGATATCAAATCCACAATAGTACACATAACGTCCTCACCAAGTCTCTATGTCCACAAATACAATAGTAGATGGAGAGTACAATACAACGAAGGTACAATATGAACTACAGATAACCACCAACCCACCTAAGCAGAATAGTACTGTGAGCTGAGGCGGTATCTGGAGAAAAAGGTGATAGCTGGATAGCTGAATAGAGAAATAGCCTGCCTCGACTACTCTGGGGAACAAACTGAAACACCTCTGGCACAACGGGGGTCAGTTGCCAACTCGTGAATAGTATAAAACATATGCAGGTAATCGCAGGAATGCACGTACAGCATGAATCTAAGATATGCGATTACAGTAATAATATGTCATGCAATGCTGAAATAAGGATAGTACACTAGCAGGTACAATCAATATATGAAGCAATAATAACATGACAATAGTATGCAATAACCATGCAAAAAGGATATGAGAATGTAGATATGCAACTTATCATAAGGGTACACTAACCGGTACTACCAATGTATGAAACTGTGCATAAAATATATAAGGGTGAGGTATAGGGTGGAATATGTCATTTCCACGGAAACCTGACGTCGTGGCAGGATCACAATCCATCAAGATACTCCAATCCCAATTCCTCAAACCAGCCCCCACATTGGGCACTCACAATAGAGAAGTCTCACATCACCTCAATGTACAATATCGAATAGCTCTCCTATAACTCGAATGTACAATCCAGCAATCTCACTCATATCCAATATCCAATCTCAATGAATCACCTATATCCCAAGTCGAATCCCAAGTATGTTTCTAACATCCTAAAGGTATGTATATAAGTACGGAAATAAATATGATGGGGGCAATACACATATATTAGCGTCTCATTCCACTAATATTGGTGTAAGGGTATATATAACAACGGCTAAGTCCCCTGTTATATATACAAAAAGGGGTTGAAGAACTATCATGAAAACCGTGTGCCAAGCATCGATACAGAAATCCTCGTATATCGGGCTCCGTCAGTCCGGATCGGCCCACGGGGTCCGTCAGCGGTATCGGCCCTCGGCCCCGACAGTACAGATCCTCCCGCATCCATCTCTCGACTCTGGTCAGTAGCCTCCGGACATCTGCCATGTCCAACCAATCACCGGTAGGTACTCGCCCGCCTCCAGGCTCAATCGGCAAACCCATCGATCTTCTTGCCGAGGGGAACCATACCGGGCCCCACCATGTACTCTCATACGGCAACCACACCTCGTATGGAGTATATAATCAGCACCGATAAAACTCATGGGGGACGCTCAAATATCATATCAAGGAAACCGGGTTGTTCCATGTATGCATAATTTCATGAACTCCCGCGGTTCCCAAATCCCGAAAACATCATATAAAATCCAGGAATAAATGTATGCAATATATCTGAATGCGAGCAGGTAAACACAAGTATATAGCTGAACCAGATGTATGCGATATATCTGAATGCGAGAAGGTAAACACAAGTATATAGCTGAACCAGATGTACGCGATATATCTGAATGCGAGCAGGTAAACACAAGTATATAGCTGAACCAGATGTATGCGATATATCTGAATGCGAGCAGGTAAACACAAGTATATAGCTGAACCAGATGTATGCGATATATCTGAATGCAAGCAGGTAAACACAAGTATATAGCTGAACCAGATGTATGCGATATATCTGAATGCGAGCAGGTAAACAAAAGTATATAGCTGAACCAGATGTATGCGATATATCTGAATGCGAGCAGGTAAACACAAGTATATAGCTGAACCAGATGTATGCGATATATCTGAATGCGAGCAGGTAAACATAAGTATATAGCTGAACCAGATGTATGCGAGCAGGTAAACACAAGTATATAGCTGAACCAGATGTATGCGAAATCAAGATAAGGTACAGCTAAGTAACATCAGTAAAAGTAGATAGGTATCTGCAACTGAATATGTGTCTAACATACAGGTATAGCTAAGTATAGGTATCTACCTATAGGAACTGATGTCGTATACCCCCTTGGGTATAAGTAACATATGTTGGAAATCCCTCCCGGTATAAGTAAAATATGTAGGAGGTATACCTGTAGCTGTATCGCAAGGTGAAAATATACCTATCACTAAAGGTATGATACGCTATAGGTATACCGATAAGCTAGATGTCATGTGTGGCAAGCAATAGTAGCTATAAGGGGTAGTGTGTGACATGGCAATTATTGACGGTGTGTGTGTAGCATACAATCCGTGCTCGTGCAACATGAACCGTCAATAATGTGTGCAGTGTCCTACGGCTGCTAGTCACAGTATATAACTATATTAAGGAAATGCAGTAAGGCGCAATTCTACAATGACGTAGAATGTGCGACAGTTAATTGAATCCTAGCCCAGACGCATAACGCCATGCGGGCGATTCCCCTGTAGATGTTATATCTACTCACTTACACTCCACGCTAGGTGAATCCTACCATCTGCTCCCCCTGTAGCCGTGTCCGTAGTCCCTGCCTGCAAACCTGCAAATAAGATATGGAAATCATATATAAGCCAAATATCTCGCGAAACGCGATATCGAATCGAAATGGGAAACTCGCGTCGCGAACTAAACGCGCGTGTGCACGATACGCTGAATCGTGTGTGTACGCGTCTAAAACCATCGCGACACGCCGCGATACGCTGGATCACAGAACCCACTCACGTATCGCGCGTATCGCGCAAACACCACGAACACAAAAACGACAAATAGCCCCAGATTTTCCTACAGGTAAGATATTACAAAACTAGACACTCCAAAGACCTAGAAAACACAGCAGGGAGCCCTACACCAAAACCCCAACACCCAAGTCCCCCTCTGGGCCGCAATTTGCGGCCAAAACAAGGAAATTGGCGGCCAGGTTTGGGAGGGGTGGGTTCGTACTCTCGTGGTGTGATCTAAACCTAGGTATCATGTCCCAGTTTTCTCAATTTTACTCTGCAAGGTCCGGGTCTATAGCAGATCACAAAAGCTCAAATTGCACAAATACGACATTTTGCATCAAATAGTGAAACTGGTGGTATTTTAGTGCAAACGGGGTTAAACTAAGTTAACATGGTCTCAACAAACCTCAATTATCCTACTGAAACCAATCTATACCTCATTAGCATAAAGTTCCCACTAAACACCCCATATCACACTAAAACGCACTAAAATCCATTAACCGATGCAAAACCACACTAACCAAGCAAACTAGGGAAACAAGTTAGGAAGTATACCTCATACTTGACCCTAGGGAGCTGCAGGAAGGTGAAGAAGTGAAGGGAAGGGGCTGCACTTGGTGCTTGTGCTGCTGCAGCTCACTGCTGCAACTGCTGATTTCCTGCTGCTGCTGTTGCCTTGCTGTTGCTGCTGCTTGCTCCAGGTAAGTGTAGGTGTGTGTGTGTATAGATGAAGCTGCTGCTGCTACTGTTGTTGTTGTTGTGGTGGTGGTTGATGCTGCTGTTGCTGTTGTTGTTATTGTCTGTTGCTGCTGCTGCTTCTGCTGCCTCTGCTGCTTCTGAGAGTGTGAGGTGTGTGAGTGTGTGAGAGAGAGAATGAGAGAAAGAGAAAATGAGAGGAGAAATGAGAGAGCAAGGCCAAGACCCCCCTCTCTCTCTTCCCTCATAATGAGGCATGGCTCACACCATGCTTCCCATGCCCATCTCTCTCTCTCAAAAGTCAACAATTCAAACAACTTTAAAACCCTTTTTAAAATTCATTTTCATTTCCTAATAACAACCATAACACTATTAAACCCAAAACACCTAATACAAACTTAACACTAAATTAAGCAATGGTTAAACCACAATTTACATCCTAGTTTACATGCACAAGTGTGTGTGCGCCTAACAAAATTCTAATAAAATACTCATTAAATAGGATAAAATATTTAAAACCTAATTTGGTAAACTTTTTATTAAAAACCACACATTAAAATATAATTAGCTACAAAACACAATCTAAGGTGTTACACCGGCCTGGCTGAACGGTTAAGCATGTATTGTTCGGTGAGAATAGTCCTGGCTAGTTCTTCCTTTTTGGTTTGAAGAGGGATTCGAGAAACAGTGGAAGCCATCCAGTTTAGATAAACTAAAAACCACTCTAAACTTGCAAGAGCATCATGCTAAAGTGTTCCCTCTCTCTCTCATTGCAGTGACCCAAAACATGACAGGCCTTAAATTACTATTAGAGAAAAATATATTGACAGGGCCAAACTATAAAGATTGGTTGCGGAATGTCAAGATGGCTTTGACCTATGAGAAATTGGGGTATGTCCTTACTGCTAAGGCACCTGCTGTCCCTGGTCCTAAATCCAGTAATGCGGATAAGGAAATTCGCAAGACCTAGGAATTAGATTGCGCGAGGGCCAAGTGCATCGTGCTTGCCTCAATGAATAATGAACATCAGAAGAGGCACGATGATATGGATCTTGATGCCATATTTCTCCATACAAAGGAACTTTATGGAGAGCAATCTCGTATAGAAAGATACGAGACCTCAAAGAACTTGTTTCAGGCGAGGTTGGCCATCGGATCATCTGTAGGAGAACATGTCCTAAAGATGATTGGCTATATAGAAGAGCTCGCAGACCTCGGGACGACTTTGGAGAACGAGCTCTATACAGATTTGATTCTCCAGTCCCTTCCTTCCACCTATGCCCAGTTTATTCTGAATTTCAACATTCAAAGAAAAGAAGTTGAACTTCTAGAACTCCTTAACATGTTGAGGAGTGCAGAGGCACCTTGCAGAAGGCAAGGGAAACACCCGCTATGTTTGTTCACGGTGCTTCTTCTTCCGGGTCCAAGGCTAGGGCCAAAGGAAGGAAGAATAAGGCCGCTACCAAACCTAGAGGAGGTGTTAGTAAGGTAGGAGTCAAAGGAAAGAAAAAAATTGCGGTGCCAGTAGTGGAAAAGGACGAGTGCTTCCACTGTCATAGGAAATGGCACTAGAAAAAGTATTGCAAAGCTTGGAATGCCAAGAACCAGGAACCGAAGCAAGCTGTGGCTTTGACTTCAGGTGTGTTTGTAATTGAAAAATGTCTGTCAATCAACTCTACTTCCTGGGTATTGTATACCGGATCAGGATTTCATATATGCAATTCATTGCAGACACTGAGAGACCATAGAGAGCTGAAGGTTGGTGATATGATCCTCCAGGTTGCTAACGGAGCTAGCGTGGGTGCTGTGTCCGTAGGGGATTATCACCTTGGATTGACGAGTGGACATATTTTGGTTTTGCATAACTGTTTTTGTGTACCTAGTTTAACGTGTAATATCATATCGGTTTCGTTGTTATCAAAATAAGGTTATGATTTCACGTTTGTAAGCGATGTTGTTAACATCCACCTTAATCATGGTTTGATTAGGTCCGGTACACTGGAAAACGGTATTTATGTCTTAAACCAATTACAGATTTTCAATGTCCAGAACACACTAAAAAAAAATTCTCCAGATTTAAATAAGGCTTTCTTATGGCATTGTCGACTAGGTCACATCAATGAGACAAGGTTAACTAAGTTACATAGAGAAGGATATTTTGATTCATTCGAATATCAATCTTATGCCACTTGTCAATCATGTCTCAAAGAAAAGATGGCAAAGACTCCATTCACTGGACATGGAGTAAGAGCGAGCGAGCTCTTAGGACTCATACACAGCGATCTATGTGGTCCAATGTCTACACATGCAAGAGGTAGTTTTTCCAATTTCAGTACTTTTACGGATGATTACTCTAGGTACGGATTCATTTTCTTGATGAAACATAAATCCGAGGGTTTTGAGAAATTCCAAGAGTATAAGAATGAAGTAGAAAACTAAACCGGCAAAAGTATCAAGACTCTGAGATCTGATCGAGGTGGTGAATACTTAAGTGCCGAGTTCCTAAGTTACCTAAAAGAGAAAGAAATTCTCTCTCAGCTTACTCCTCCATACACTCCACAGCATAACGGTGTATCGGAGAAACGGAATCGAACCCTATTGGATATGGTACGTTCCAAGATGAGTAATGCTGAGTTACCGTGATCTTTCTGGGGTTATGCGCTAGAATCAGCGGCATATCTTTTGAACAGGGCTCCTACCAAGACTGTGTCTACCACGCCATATCAGATGTGGAGTAGGAAGAAACCCTATCTTCAGCATATAAAGATATGGGGATGTCCAGCTTTTGTTAAAAAGCAGCATGCAGACAAACTCGAGGCACGATCAGTACTGTGTAAGTTTGTGGGATATCTAAAGAACTCCAAGGGGTATTTCTTCTATTACGCAGAGGAAAAAAAGGTTTTTGTTTCTCGTAATGCCCATTTTCTAGAACAACAGTTTTTAGAAAAAGAAACAAGTGGGAGCAAAATAGAACCGGAAGAAATTCCAGAACCACAAACTACTACTTAAAGTTTGGTAGAACTAGTAGTTCAAGAAGAACAGGACATTCCCGCAACCCTCCGCAGAAGTAGTAGGCCGTCTCATCCGCCTGAGAGATACTACGGTTTCCTCATAGATGGGGATAGAGAGATTGCATCATTGATGATGATGAACCTACTAGCTTCCAGCAGGCCATCCAGATCAGCGACTCGGTACGATAGCTAGATACAATGCGGACCGAGTTGGAGTCCATGTACACCAACAAAGTATGGACTTTGGACTTTGCTCCAGATGGGGTAAAACCCATAGGATGCAAATGGATCTTCAAGAAAAAGATTGGTGTAGTTGGACAGGTGGAAACCTATAAGGCTAGACTTGTTGCAAAGGGTTTTCGTCAAAGACCTGGTTTGGACTATGACGGAAAATTTTCTCCGGTGGCTATGCTCAAAACCATTCGAGTCCTTCTTGCTATTTCCGCATTCCATGATTATGAGATCTGGCAGATGGACGTAAAGACGGCTTTTCTAAATGGTAATTTAGAAGAGTGCGTCTATATGGATCAGCCAGAAGGCTTCAATCAGAGTGGGAGCAGCGGGAAAGTGTGCAAGTTGCTTAAGTCTATTTATGGACTAAAGCAGGCATCGCGGAGTTGGAACATCTGTTTTGATGAAACGGTCAAAGAATATGACTATATCAAAAATCCAGATGAACCATGTATATATAGTAAAATTGTAGCATGAACTGTCGTATTCCTCGTCTTGAACGTGAATGACATTATCTTGATAGGAAATGACATTCCTATGCTATAATCTGTCAAAAGATTCTTGTCACACGGGTTCTCCATGAAAGACCTGGTTGATGCCTCTTACATTCTGGGGATCTGGATCTATCGTGATAGATCTAAGAGGATGTTGGTGTTGGAGATAGTGCCCTCAGAGTCAATTATTGGATCACATGCACGTGATTACAATGATTGATGGATGACCTATCCCGATAGGACAGTCTTACTCGAGATGATAGTATGCTATCTGGTTTATCTTTATCATCGTGTACTGCTTTAGGTGACCTGACAGGTCACTATTGCACTTTGATAGAGCCCCTAGGATTCTTGCTTGACCACCAGCAGTATGAGGGCGATCATATACGTGGGAGCTGGTAGTCTATAAGCACATCCTTAAATGGTCCCTAGTCGTGGGAGTTTCGAGATAGGGCATCGACACTCCAGAGTAGACTAGTGTGTACATTCGAGACCCCTACGAGGGGCGGTGGCCGGTCTTACAAGCCACTGGTGTCAGTTGGATCACCTAAGATGTATACAGGTGCTCATTGGGTTATGAGTACACCGGACAGGACTCGCCGGGAACATGCTAGTTGGTCATATACCAGACGTCAGATGGCAGTTCCCTGGCGGCATGTGTACAGGTTAGTTCATCGACCTGGGGATCGTCATTTGTCTCGTGTGAGTTCCCACTATACTTTGATTACTACCCTACCACGGCTCAAAGGAGTCGTGCAAACAGGTTTTAGTTGGGTACAGTCCCGAGCCACATGGAGGCAGTGAGCGCATCTTCAGGGGTTCGTCTCTCCCGGTATTGGGGGTGAGGTCGTGTTGTGTCTAGGAGAGCCATTACACGAAGCCCTCGGCCGAGGCAAGGAGATTTACTGGTAGGTATTCCAGTAGTATCTTAAGGTGTTCTGGGCTACACTCTGACACGACTTGTACCGCTTTTGGGGCTCTGACTTTTACCAACCCCCTAGGCCCGCCATGCGATGCTCATAGACGAACGAACCGGACTGTACGGATATTGTCACTGACAGGCTCAGTAGGGTTGTCAGGCCGAGTTCGCTCACAGACGTCCCTTTTAGTCAATACCTGATAGCCCGTTACGTATTGGCTTATACCTCTGACGTGCTAGTGGTTAAATCCACAACCAAGGTGTTGACGAGTCTTTAGAGTCCCCCACATTCAGTTACTCAGCTTTCGGGCGAAAAGTTGTAGAGGCCGTATGGAGATATGGCAAGGTCCGATCAGATACGTGCGGTATTGCACGGATCAGGATCGGACAGTTTGTAGTACAGGCCGTATGGTTATATGGCAAGGTTCGATCAGATACGTGCGGTATTGCACGTATCAGGATCGAACGGATTTTACTAGCCGGCTTTGGTTTAAGCCGGTTCCTAGTATAGTACAGTGTAGATTTTGTCTCATTGCATTTGTATTTCGGTCGGAATACAGATGCGGGTGTGTATGCACAGTATCGGGGTTTTCCTGTAATTTATTACGGGACCATTTTTCTGGAGTTGCCAGTTTGCTTTCCGTTTCGGCCAATTTCTTTTGTATCGTTCATTGGCCGAAGATTGGTGGAGGAGGACTTATTTGCATTGTTGCAAATAAGTATTTGTGGAGGGGTTCTTTGCATATTCTTGACTTCATGATGGTTCATGATGGGTGGACCATACCTTGACTTTGTTTTCATGATGGCTTGACTTTGTTGAGATGATGAGGTTGGTGGAGTGTGGGTTTGGGTTAGTAATCATCTCTTGATATCATGACCTTTCTCTCTCTCCCTTGGATTATTGGATGGCTATCTCATTCTTTTGGTCACACTCTCATTTTTACTCCCTCCATCATCCCTTGTGGCCGGCCAAGCTCATAGGGGGCTGTCCCAAATTTTTGGTGTGGGTTTTTGGCACATTTCATGTTGCAAAAATCCCACAAGATCAATCTCCAAAACTCCAAGTATCATTCCTCCACCAAAGGCAACTGCATGAACCCCAAAGTGAGACATGAGCACTACACATTCTACAGCAAACCTTAGGCACGTCGACTAGCCAGCTTCGTGCCCGAGTTGCCTCGGTATTGAGGTGGGAGCCCGTAAAAGATGCAGACGATGTGGTGCCCTTCTGGCAAGGAGACGACGACCGGAGTTTCCGCAGGAGATCGGGACGACGACGAGAAGACCGGAGGACTCGGATCAGTCGGTATATCTCTCTTCCCCATCTTGTAGTTAGCTAGGACTAGTTAATGGTTCGATCCGGGTTTTTAGTGCGCGGTGGTGCCGGTTTGCTAAGTTCGCAAAATTAAAGTTTATCACCGCTTCCGCATTTTGGCCTCGGGATGGAGGCCGGGGCGCCGCCGTGCACTTACAGTGGTATCAGAGCCTCACCATTAACTTAGTCTAGCTTTGTTTAACGTGTTTTACATTTCCGATCGACCAAAATTCCAAAATCCGCGTTTTTGTTCACATCAGTTTTCTGTTGAAATTTTTTGGAGTCGAAAAATTTTTCAGGTTGCATAAAAGTGATGTACTCGAAGATCTAAGAATACTGTAAAAATTTGACACAGTAAATCGACAACCAGAGCGCGGAACCGCGGCCAAACCCCCCTTTAGGCCGCGGTTCCGCCGCACTATGATGTCTTTGCCATGTCAAATTTCTACAGTTGCCTTCTGGGCTGAAAATAGGGGTTTTGGATTATTAAACTTGGGCCCAGAATTTCTGTGAGTGCTACAGTATTGCTTGGGGGCCCACTTGTTAATTTTTGATCGATCAGATATTTTTAACACAGTATTTACATTATATCTGCGACCGTGAATGTCACTTGATCGGTAAATCCAGTCTAACTGCTATAGCCCGGTTAGACGGATTTGCGAACGTGACTTTCACGTTGATGTTCTGTGTTATGCTGTGATGTTGCGGATCGGTCCTGGGGGATAGCCTGGTTGCAATGCTAGTACAGTTGTTGTTGTATTATGTACATTTGATATTGCGGGACGAGCGTCCGACATATGGACTGCCGTCACTGCCTGATTGTATTATTATTTTGGGGCACGGCCAGGTTGCGGTCGATGCACCCGTTGTATGTATATTTTACTTTCTGTACTAGGATTACCCCGCGGAGGGGTGCACGGATAGCCGGGTTCCAGAGGACAACAAGCCTGCATCTCATGGCATTGAGACGGAGGGTGCTTTACTCTAGAATTGGCGGGCTGTTCGCCGCACTCGTATGGGGTACAGGTTGACCCAGGAGGGGTGCCCAAGTTACCGGATTCCGTGAAGTGCTGGGTGGTCCATTCACGGTACTGAAGGGGGCTGCCTCGCTTCAGGTTTTGGCGGGTGACTTGCCGCACCCGTAGGGGTCTAGGATTTCATTACACAGGCTATCCACACGACCAGGGGAACGTCGGGTTTCAGTAGTGGCTATGTGAAACCCGGGGATCCCAGATATCTGTATTGTTCTGTGATGCTGTACATTTTTGTAATGTTGCATTTCTTATCACGCCTTGAGCGAAATATAATATATTGATATATATATTAGTAGATGTTGTATATGTTTTACATCCGCGCTAGTCCAGTCCCCGCTCTGTCGTTAGTTAGCTAACCTAACGGGTAATGACGGGACCCAGTGGCGAATGCGGATGGCATATACGTACATCAGTATATTTTCGTTCTTTGTGGTGTGATCCATTGATCGGACTGCGTTGATTCGGATCAATGCAAGTTAAAAACAAACCTAATCCGATGTTGTTTGAACATTTTTAAAAAGCTGTTATTGCAAGGACGTTCACTTTTGTTTTGGATCGTGGTATTCAGTTGGAATATCCTGCTCCTCAGTCGACGAGGCAAGGGCCGAGATCCCTTCACCGGGAGTGACCCCTTGGACAGAATTTTGCGTCAAGGCATTAACTTCACTATAGCCGATTACTTTTGCTTTGCACCGAGGTATTCAGTTGGAATATCCTGCACCTCATTCTACGGGGAAAGAGCCGAGATCCCTTCACCGGGAGTGACCTCTTTAGCAAAGGTTTTCGTCACTATATTTTTAAAAGCTATCCGTTCCTTCAACGATATCAAGTTCTTTACGTTAAAGGTTTTCGCCAGAAACCATTCGTAGCCCTCCGTCGTTTCATATGAGTGTTCAATAGTATTCAAGCTGTGTATGTTGGCCAAAGTCAAGGCACAGTGATTAGTAGCTATTGGGTCATTCATATGCAGCATAGATAGATGCGTTGGTTTGGGACAGTCGTACTGCCATTTTTGCCAAAGTCAAGGGTAGGTACGGGTGGATTCAAATTAACCTGGAGAATGACGGGTAGAACTTGACATGTGACTTATGATATGTTGGCCAAAGTCAAGGTCATAAGAGCATAGGGAAGAAATCACGTCGGGAGTTTCTAAAGACACTGAAACTTGCCAGATATGCGCATACCTTCTGGAGTGTGACACCGTGAACGGATTCCGTCACGTTATCATGCGATGATAGCTGGATCCCGATTCCCACTGATGAGTTGGGATACTCCTCGGGTGATCCCGACTAATTCTTCTTTCAGGTTTGGAGGAGAATTTGACGGTACAGTGGGAGGTTTCCAGATTAGATAAATTGGTAACCATTCTGATCTAGGTTAGAGTGCACGCTGAGTGTTTCTTTTCTTTCTCTTTTTGGCAGCGACCATTGACCCGACCCTAAGACAATGACTCAGTGACCAAGTTGACCGAACCTTCTTAACACTGGCTTTTGGATTGTCAGAGTTGCAAACCTCATTGCCACTCCTACTTTTACCCTTTTCTCCAGGACACCCCGTATTACTACGAACGTCCACTTCCGTTGGACAAAACCATCGTATGGTTAGATACGAACTCGAAGGAATTTATTCGAGGATGATTTCCAGTTCTGGAGAAAACGGATAGGACTATTCAGTTGTCTTTTCCTTTTACCTTCTCTCAGGTTGCGAGTACTCCTTGGTTTAGGAGTAGTACACCTATTACGCAAATTGGATAGTCTTCTTCCAAACCTTAGGCTGGTGCCGATCGGTAGGGAATGAAGAAAACCAATTAGCCTAACGATGGTGTACAGAAGGTATTGAGTTAAGACAAAGCAAGGGATTAGTAAGAGGGCAAAGTAAATTGCGACTGCTATTCACGACCAAACCAAGTATTCCTTCGCCAATCCTAAATCACCTTTGTATTTCTCCAGGACACTCCGTATCACTACGAAGATCCACAGTTTATTGGATACTCCATCGTATGGTTATATACGAACTCGAAAGGAACTTGTTCCAGTTCGGGGATGGATTATGGTTCAGGAGAAATAGGAATAAGATTTATTCAGGTGTCTTTTATCTTCACCTTCTCTCGCATTGCGAGTGCTCCTAGGATTAGGACAGTACACCCATTATGCTTATTGGATAGTCTTCTTCCAAACCATAGGCTGGTGCCGAACGGTAGGGAAGGAAGAAAACCATTTGGCCTAAAGTGGTGTGCAGAAGGTAATGACTAAAGACATATGAAGAGATTTGGAGAGGTGGCAAGAAATTACACGGTTACATTTGTGAATCTGGATAATGGAAGAGGCATTACTAGGAATACCAGAATACCCCTACGAAACATTTCAATGTTTCAGTTTCACTGTGTACTGTTAAAGGAAAACTGATTTCCCAGTTAGACACTTGCTCCAGGGTATGTATTTACCAATTATGATTCTCACATATGTATAGTTTTACAGATGATCAGTGGGAGTAAGTTATTGGGAATTAGGTGATCATCCTCATTATATCAGGATTCGTTGTAATCGGTGATATTTGAGGAAGTCACCTGGGCTGTTTGCCGGTCGGCAAATATTTGGTTTTGAATATCCGATGTTATGCACCAATTTCAAATCGATATATCTGTATGTCTATTTTCATAGAGTGAGATATACCTTTTTGAAATTATGTCTGTGACATTTACCTATATCAGTGGATGGTTAGGTAAGGAGCATTAAACAGCGGTGTAATTCTTCATAACCAAAGGTACAGTTTTCAACCTACGACACACAGTGAATGAGTTATCAGACTCAAGGGACTTATACATAGTATTGTATGTTGTCCAGGGTCCATTAGGACAGAGGGGTTGGTCCTCGTACTATATTCGGTTTACTTATGAATTCTCTAGTTTTTAGACAGGTGTTTCGTGGAAACACAGGGTCCGAATTTTGAGAAGTTATAGGTATTTGAATAAAGTAGAGAACCAGGTATTGCAAGTATCGGGATTCTTCAAAGTGATCGAAGATGTAGATACTTGAGTATGGTATTCAGTTGATAGTAATGATTAAGAGAACTTGCTTCTCTTTCGGGTTACTCATAATTGGAAGCATTCCTAAGTTGAGTAACGCTGATCGGCCTCCTTCCATTTAGTTGACATGCACTGGAGACAGCTGCATGATTTGAATCTGGTTCAATTAAATCAGTGCCCCTGGTTCTATGTTCGATATAGTACAGTTCATATCTTAACGATGTTAAGGTACGGGGAGTTGTCCGGCCTATGCTTAAAACCAGACTCTGGATAACTCAAGGCACGTTTCTGTAATGGCTGTTTGTGGGTTGATCCAGGCTATGACGAGGGTTGACTTTCTACCATCTGGAAGATCAATAGTGATATTGTTCTAGACTCGCCACAGTTTTTATTAAAAATGGATTTTTTCAGAAAACAGTAGTGGGAGTATGGTAGAACTGGAAGTGATTCCAGAACCACAAACGATTACTGAAGATTTGATAGGAACCTTAAGATTCAATCTGGTTTGACATTCTATTGGCCACTCCGCAGATTAGGTGGGTAACCTCAGGCACCCGAGAGGTACTCCGGTAGCCTCAAGGACGATGACAGGGAGGTTCTTGTTTACCCACACTTGCCATTGCTGTTGTTCCAGACTGTGAGACCCGGCAGGAAGATGAGTATAGCGTCATTCTAAACTTGCTTTAGAAGTGTACGTGTATATGACTCTGCCAGAGGGTTGTCGTAGTCAGTGGGAGCAGCGGAAGCATTGGTGGACAGGTAGCTTATGTCTATTTATAGACTAAAGCAGATATAGCGGAGATAGATCATCAATTTCTGATGTGACAGTCATAGGTTTGACTTCATCAGAATAGGGGATGGATCTGTTGAGAAGGTAGTAGGGTGTGATGTCATGGTATTTGGATGACATATACAGAGTAGGAAGTGATATTCCTACACTACAATCGGTTATACTTTGGTCGTCATACAGTGGTTTCTCCACACAGGACTTGGATATTATATCAGACATACTGGTTACTAGATCTATAGTTTTAGATCTAGATTTGGGTGGTTTCCCAATTAAGGGTACTTAGACAGCATTCTAAGAGTATTTAGAATGGACGACTCCTGGCACGGTAGTGTACCTGCAGGTGATGGAGTCACCCTCTCTAAAGGTGTCTTACAGACTAAAGTAGAGAGGGATGTGCATGATTGACAGATCACTTGCTTAGGCAATTGAGTCAATCATGAGATGTCAAGTACCACACCAGATGTTGTTCTTGCACTAGATGCAATAAGTTGACATTGATCCAATCCTGGAGAAACAGTCGGAAGCAGTTTTAGAACATAAGTGGATGTTCTAGGGATATGATAACGACAGCCTAATTCTGGAGACAGTTATCATTCCAGGCTTCCAAGGTGACATGGACGACAAGGAGGTTGTCAGAGTTATAGTTTTTCCTTCTGACGAGGGGCAGTATTTTGGACAGGTGGTCCAAGGCAATACTGAGGGTGTCATAGCGCAGGATACTGATTAAGTTCAGTAGACGATACAGTCTAAGAAGTTTGGATTTGGAGTTCATTTATGAGCTAGGTCCCATCAGACATCTAGACACATTCTAAGACAGGTATTGCTCATTTCGGGAGATGGCTTTCTCCGCGAACTTGAGATATAGAGAGGCATAGAAAGAGACATCAAGGCGGATCCACTCACTAAGGCTATTCCTCGAACGCAATAGTTTCGCAAGCGAGCTTTGTGAGACTGACTAGTAGAGGAGTTGGGTGTTCCGTATCACACGTGCTGTGAGTATGCGACATCGCAATAATTAGCCTTGAGTGCAAGTGGGAGATTGTTGGAGATAGTGCCCTCAGAGTCAATTATTGGATCACAGGCACGTGATTACAATGATTGATGGAGGACCTATCCCGATAGGACAGTCTTACTCGAGATGATAGTATGCTATCTGGTTTATCTTTATCATCGTGTACTGCTTTAGGTGACCTGACAGGTCACTATTGCACGTTGATAGAGCCCATAGGATTCTTGCTTGACCACCAGCAGTATGAGGGCGATCATATACGTGGGAGCTGGTAGTCTATAAGCACATCCTTAAATGGTCCCTAGTCGTGGGAGTTTCGAGATAGGGCATCGACACTCCAGAGTAGACTAGTGTGTACATTCGAGACCCCGACGAGGGGCGGTGGCCGGTCTCACAAGCCACTGGTGTCAGTTGGATCACCTAAGATGTATACAGGTGCTCATTGGGTTATGAGTACACCGGACAGGACTCGCCGGGAACATGCTAGTTGGTCATATACCAGACGTCAGATGGCAGTTCCCTGGTGACATGTGTACAGGTTAGTTCATCGACCCGGGGATCGTCATTTGTCTCGTGTGAGTTCCCACTGTACTTTGATTACTACCCTACCACGGCTCAAAGGAGTCGTGCAAACAGGTTTTAGTTGGGTACAGTCCCGGGCCACATGGAGGCAGTGAGCGTATCTTCAGGGGTTCGTCTCTCCCGGTATTGGGGGTGAGGTCGCGCTGTGTCTAGGAGAGCCATTACACGATGCCCTCGGCCGAGGCAAGGAGATTTACTGGTAGGTATTCCAGTAGTATCTTAGGGTGTTCTGGGCTACACTCCGACACGACTTGTACCGCTTTTGGGGGTCTGACTTTTACCAACCCCCTAGGCCCGCCATGCGATGCTCATAGACGAACGGACCGGACTGTACGGATTTGTCACTGACAGGATCAGTAGGGTTGTCAGGCTGAGTTCGCTCACAGACGTCCCTTTTAGTCAATACCTGGTATCCCGTTACGTATTGGCTTATACCTCTGACGTGCTAGTGGTTAAATCCACAACCAAGGTGTTGACGAGTCTTTAGAGTCCCCCACATTCAGTTAATCGGCTTTCGGGAAAAAAGTTGTAGAGGTCGTATGGAGATATAGCAAGGTCCGATCAGATACGTGCGGTATTGCACGGATCAGGATCGGACAGTTTGTACTACAGGCCGTATGGTTATATGGCAAGGTTCGATCAGATACGTGCGGTATTGCACGTATCAGGATCGAACGGATTTTACTAGCCGGCTTTGGTTTAAGCCGGTTCCTAGTATAGTACAGTGTAGATTTTGTCTCATTGCATTTGTATTTCGGTCGGAATACAGATGCGGGTGTGTATGCACAGTATCGGGATTTTCCTGTAATTTATTACGGGACCAGTTTTCTGGAGTTGCCAGTTTTCTTTCCGTTTCGGCCAATTTCTTTTGTATCATTCATTGGCCGAAGATTGGTGGAGGAGGACTTATTTGCATTGTTGCAAATAAGTATTTGTGGAGGGGTTCTTTGCGTATTCTTGACTTCATGATGGTTCATGATGGGTGGACCATACCTTGACTTTGTTTTCATGATGGCTTGACTTTGTTGAGATGATGAGGTTGGTGGAGTGTGGGTTTGGCTTAGTAATCATCTCTTGATAACATGACCTGTCTCTCTCTCCCTTGGATTATTGGATGTCTATCTCATTCTTTTGGTCACACTCTCATTTTTACTCCCTCCCTCATCCCTTGTGGCCGGCCAAGCTCATAGGGGGCTGTCCCAAATTTTTGGTGTGGGTTTTTGGCTCATTTCATGTTGCAAAAATCCCACAAGATCAATCTCCAAAACTCCAAGCATCATTCCTCCACCAAAGGCAACTCCATGAACCCCAAAGTGAGACATGAGCACTACACATTCTACAGCAAACCTTAGGCACGTCGACTAGCCAGTTTCGTGCCCGAGTTGCCTCGGTATTGAGGTGGGAGCCCGTAAAAGATGCAAACGATGTGGTGCCCTTCCGGCAAGGAGACGACGACCGGAGTTTCCGCAGGAGATCGGGACGACGACGAGAAGACCGGAGGACTCAAATCAGTCGGTATATCTCTCTTCCCCATCTTGTAGTTAGCTAGGACTAGTTAATGGTTCGATCCGGGTTTTTAGTGAGCGGTGGTGCCGGTTTGCTAAGTTCGCAAAATTAAAGTTTATCACCGCTTCCGCATTTTGGCCTCGGTATGGAGGCCGGGGCGCCGCCGTGCACTTACAGTTGGGACTTTCGCAGTCCAGGTATATCAACACTATACTGAAAAGATTCAGTATGGAAGATTCTAAGCGCGGTAATCTACCGGCTTGTCACGGAATCACCCTATCCAAAGAGATGTCTCCCAAGACTGATTTGGAAAGGGATCACATGTCTATTATACCCTACGCTTCTACGGTAGGCTCTATAATGTATGCGATGTTGTGCACCAGACCAGATGTATCTTACGCACTGAGCGTGGTAAGCAGGTATCAGTCAGACCCAGGGGAGAAGCACTGGATAGCAGTAAAGAATATTCTCAAGTACCTGAGAAGAACTAAGGAGATGTTCTTGTTTTACGGCGGAAAAGACCTCAAGATCGAGGCCTTTGCTGATTCCAGCTTCTAGAGTGATAAGGATGACTCCAAGTCCATGTCAGGTTATGTCTTTACCCTCAATGGGGGGCGGTGTGCTGGAAGACTTCCAAGAAGGACACCGTTGCTGACTCGACGATGGAAGCGGAGTATATTGCTGCTTGCGATGTCGTAAAAGAAGCGGTCTGGATGAAGAATTTCCTAACAGAACTTCATGTGGTTCCTACCTTTGTTGAATCAATACTGCTGTATTGCGACAACAACGGAGCTATAGCTTTAGCGAAGGAACCCAGGTCCCATCAGAAGTCCAGACACATCTTAAGGCGATATCACCTGATCAAGGAGATCAAGGTCCGGAGAGTTGCTACAGAGGAGAACACTGCTGATCCATTCACAAAGGCCTTACCTCAGATTCAGTTCGAGAGGCTACTCGAGATGATCGGTCTTCGATATGCCAGTACATGGCCCTAGTGCAAGTAGGAGATTGTTAGTGTATATGCCCTATGGGCCATTATTGTATCATACTGGCTTGTATATTACTTAATGGAAGCTTGGGATATTCACAGTTATATTAACAGTCTTGCTAAAATGGTAGTATGCTACTTGGTTTATATCTATCTTAATATGTGTGTACGTATTGATAGAGCCCTTAGGATCTTGCTTGACTACCAGCGTTGTGATGGCAGTCACACTAGTGGGGGCCGGGTAGTCTACAAGCACATCCTTTTTCAGGTCCCTAGTCGTAGGATTATCAAGACAGGGCATTGATACTCCGGAGTAGACTAGTGTGTACGCTTCTCATCCCAGTTGGGGAGATGGTCTGTCCCACAACCATTAGTACGTCGTACTGGAGATAGTATACAGGTGCTCGTTGGGTTCCGGGTACACCGGACAGGACTCGCAGGGAACTGTTGGTTGGTATTATACCCGTGGTCAGTTAACATTTCACAGGTGACATGAGTACAGCATAGTCCGCAGACTTGACACTGCTGCTTCGCCTCGAGTGTGTTCCCACTGTTCTTATATTGCTACCCTACCGCTGCTTAAAGGAGTCGTGCAAACAGGTAGCAGTTGGGTGCAGTCCCGAAGCACTTGGAGGCAGTGGCGGTTAGACAGGATTCGTCTCTCCCGGTATTTGGAGTTGATATCGCGCTGTGTCTGGAGAGCCATTACGCAAAGTCCCTGGCCAGGGCAAACGATATTTACTGGTAGGTTTTCCAGTAGTTTCTCAAGGTGTAATAGGCTTCGCTCCGACACGATTTATACTGCTTTTAGGGGACTGACGCTTGCCTCCCCCTAGGCCCTATATGCGATAGTCCTAGACGAACAGACCGGACTGTACGGAGATTGTCACATCAGGCTTAGTAAAAGTTCGGATAGGTTTCCTCATCGGCCTTCATATCGACATCTACCTGGGGACCGTTATGTACAGCTAGTGCCGCTTGCAGTCTGTGGGTAAACCCACTGCCAGCGTAGTAGTCGAGTCTTTAGAGTCTCACACAGAGAGTATCCCTGCTCCGGGCGAAACGATATAGAGGTCGTATGGTTTCGGACATGCACGTGCATTTATGCACGTACGATGTTCGGACAATTTTTACTAGCGGGCTTTGGTTTAAGCCAAATTCTAGTATCGGATAATTGGATTTATACAGTCTAAAGTTTTTCCGTGTTTTCACGGATAGGATGGGCGTTCTCGTAAATTGTCGAGAAGGTTCTAGAAGGATGATGACTTGGAGGGCTAAGGTGGCATTTGCATTAATGGATTAGTGACTCATTGGATGAATCATTCAAGTGAGTTAATGAAGCATTTATTGCTTAATGACTCACTTGATGATTCATTGCATATATTAAATGAAGCATGGTTGTTAATATCATTTAATTGATTTATTTGATATTCTTTATACTTCATCATATATTGTAAATTAGAAAGAATTCATATGATTCTCACTCTCACCTTCTCTCTCCTCAAGCTCTCTCTCTCTCTCTCTTCAAACCCTAACCCTAACCTCTCATGTGTTGAGATCAAGGGTTAGCAAGACTTATTAATCCCTAATCCTACTCTATATTCCCTAGGTTGCTTAGATTAGCACTTTGAGTAACCTAGTTACCTCAAGTTAGAGGTCAAGCTTGGAGTAGAAGCTCTCGGGTGGATCTTCTATTACAAACAGGAGGCCGACGAGGAGGTGGTCAAAGAGAACAAGAAGGACTTGGTTCATTAGGTATAATCTTCTTTCATAGTAGCTAATTCCTCCTATGATTATGTCAGTTAGAGTTTAGCAAAGATCCTACGGTTAGTCGATGTTAGTTTAAAGAAAAACATTTTTTTCATATTTCCGCCTCCCCGCAACTCGTGGGGTGTACAACGTCGACTTACACGCTCCTGGGTCCAAGTCTTCTCGTATAGTATTCCAGAAAGGTCATGTCGAGATCTCTCTCAAATCTCGTTTCTGCCGAATTGCCCGGAAGTTACCATCCTTTACTATCTGTTTCTTGTTCCGGAACGGCTGCATACTCATCGCGACTTCTTCTGGAAGGTATATCCATATACAACGCCTCTGCATACGTATCGCATCTCTGGTGTCAGTGGAGTGGCACGTCATCCCGTCGAAATCTCGTGCGAACTCTTTACTCCACTCTGTTCCAATGTCGACTGATTCAGACTCGTCTTCTCGTGGCTACATGGACTGCGCTCTAACGGCTATACTCGTATATGGAGTCTCCCAAGTAATGTATCCCATCACATGATATCCGAATGATGTCGAACCATCCGATCGATTTGTCAAAACCTCATAATCCCTTAAGAGATCAACATCTTGAGTACAGTTTAATAGTATTCCAGTACATACCACAGCACCTGTGGACCAACCGTAAAAGGGCAAACCCAAGCCTCACAAATGGCACCGCTAAACTGCCGCAAACCCTAAGGTTCGAAGGCGTTCCATGGTCATTAGGTCGAGTTAGGGTTTCATTCTTCTAGAGGGTCCATAGAATTACTTGCATTGTCTTCCGAATACTTTAAACTTGGAATTGGGTTCCTGACATTCGATCGTCTCTATCGACTCTCAATGAATCTTCATGAAGTCGTCTCTAACTGGAATCAATCTATCTGATGACCTCGCTGTAAGTCGATGTACTACACCCCAATACTTGTGGGGAGGCGGAATTTTCAAAAACGAACTTGTTTAGTGAACGAACATCGACTAACCGCTTGAATCGAAGCTAAACTATAAATAACCGTACACAAAGAGTTTCATAACTATTGTGTTTAGGGATTATACCTAATGAAACCAGTCCTTCGTCTTTACGATCTCCTTGTTCTCCTCGGCCTTCTCTAGGTAGTAGACGATCCACCCGAGAGCAAAACTCCAAACTAAACCTCTAACTTGAGGTAACTAATCTTCTTGGATTGCTAATCAAAGAAGATAGAATGAAATAGAGTGATGGTTATGGATTGATTAGTCTTTCTAATCCTTTGATCTCATCACATGAGGTGTAAGGATTAGGGTTTGAAGATGAGAGCTTGAGGAGAGAGAATGTGAGAATAAATTATGAGATAAGATTGTGAGTATCATAACATATTATGAAGCATTCTCATTAAAGAATAAATGAATAAATGTGATGAATAAGCATGCTTCATAAATGTTAATTGGTGATTCATTAGCATGAGTCATTAATCATTTATGGTGCAATAATGACAATGATGAATCACTCTCATGACTCACAAATCTTATCCAAAGTATATGCCATCTAAACCTCCTTAGTCACCATCTTCTAGAAGCTTCTCGCACAATTACGAGAACGCCCCTCCAATCCGCAAAAATACGGAAAAACTTTAGACTGTAAAAATCCAATAACCGGATACCAGTAACTGGCTTAAACCAAAGCCGACTGGTAAAAACTGTCCGAAAGTCGTACGCGCGTAAACGCACGTATGCGTCCGAACCCTTGTCGTAAAACCATACGACCTCTATATCGTTTCGCCTGGAATAGGAAACTCTCTGTGTGGGACTCTAGAGACTCGACTACTACGCTGGCAGTGGGTTTAACCACAGACCGCAAGCGGCACTAGCTGTACGTAACGGTCCCCAGGTAGTTGTCGATAAGAAGGCCGATGAGTAAACCCATCCGAACTCCTACTGAGTCTGATGTGACAATCTCCATACAGTCCGGTCCGTTCGTCCAAGACTATCGCATATCCGTCCTAGGGGGCGGCAAGCGTCAGTCCCCTAATAGCGGTATAAGTCGTGTCGGAGGGAAGCCCATTACACCCTGAGAAACTACTGGAACCTACCAGCAAATCTCGCTTGCCCTGGCCAGGGACTTTGCGTAATGGCTCTCTGACACAGCGCGATATCTACTCCTAATACCGGGCGGGACGAATCCTGTCTAACCGCCACTGCCTCCAAGTGCTCGGGACTGCACCTAACTGCTACCTGTTTGCACGACTCATTTGAACCGTGGTAGGGTAGCAATCTAAGAACAGTGGGACACACTCGAGGCGAAGTAGCAGTGTCAAGTCTGCGGACTACGCTGTACTCATGTCACCTGGGAACTGTTCACTGACGACTGGTATAAAACCAACCAACAGTTCCCTGTGAGTCCTGTCCGGTGTACCCGTAACCTAACGAGCACCTGTATACTATCTCCAGTACGACGTACTGACGGCTGTGGGACAGACCATCTCCCCAACTGGGATGAGAAGCGTACACACTAGTCTACTCCGGAGTATCGATGCTCTGTCTCGATAATCCAACGACTAGGGACCTGAATAAGGATGTGCTTGTAGACTACCCAGCCCCTACTAGTGTGACTGCCATCACAACGCTGGTAGTCAAGCAAGATCCTAAGAGCTCTATCAATACGTACACTCACATATTAAGATAGAAAAACCAAGTAGCATACTACCATGTTTAGCAAGACTGTTATATATATGTGAATATCCCAAGCTTCCATTAAGTAATATACAAACTAGTATGATACAGTAATGGCCTTCTCGGGCATAAACACTAGCAATCTCCCACTTGCACTAGGGCCATGTACTGGCATATCGAAGACCAATGATCTCGAGTATCCTCTCGAACTGCGTCTGAGGTAGGGCCTTCGTGAATGGATCCGCAATGTTCTCTTCTGAAGCAACTCTCCGAACCTCGATCTCCTGACGATCAATGATCTCCCTGATCAGGTGATACCGCCTCAGGAGTGTCTGGACTTCTGATGGGACCTTGGTTCCTTCGCTAAAGCTATAGCTCCGTTGTTGTCGCAATACAGAGGTATTGGATCAACTATGGTAGGAACCACCTGAAGTTCTGTTAGGAACTTCTTCATCCAGACTGCTTCTTTTGCGGCATCGCAAGAAGCTATATACTCCGCTTCCATCGTCGAGTCAGCAACGGTGTCCTGCTTGGAGCTCTTCCAGCACACCGCCCCTCCATTGAGGGTAAAGACATAACCTGACATGGACTTGGAATCGTCCTTATCACTCTGGAAGCCGGAATCAGCAAAGGCCTCCAACCTGAGGTCTTTTCCGCCGTAAACCAAGAACATCTCCTTAGTCCTCCTCAGGTACTTGAGAATGTTCTTTACTGCTATCCAGTGTTTCTCCCCTGGGTCTGACTGATACCGGCTCACCACACTTAGTGCGTAAGCTACATCTGGTCTGGTACACAACATCGCATACATTATAGAGCCTACCGCAGAAGCGTAGGGTATAATAGACATGCGTTCCCTTTCCAAATCAGTCTTGGGAGACATCTCTTTGGAGAGGGTGATTCTGTGACAAGCCGGTAGATTACCGCGCTTAGAATCTTCCATACTGAATCTTTTCAGTACGGTGTCGATATACCTGGACTGCGAAAGTCCCAACATCCTCTTGGATCTATCACGATAGATCCGGATCCCCAGAATGTAAGAGGCATCACCCAGGTCTTTCATGGAGAACCTGTGTGACAAGAATCCTTTGACAGATTGTAGCATAGGAATGTCATTTCCTATCAATAGAATGTCATCCACGTACAAGACGAGGAATACGACACTTCTGGCTACAACTTTACTATATATGCACGGTTCATCTGGATTTTTGATAAAGTCATATTCTTTGACTGTCTCATCAAAACAGATGTTCCAACTCCGCGATGCCTGCTTTAGTCTATAAATGGACTTAAGCAGCTTGCATACTTTTCCGCTGCTCCCACTCTGATTGAAACCCTCTGGCTGATCCATATAGACGCTCTCTTCTAAATTTCCATTCAGAAAAGCCGTCTTTACGTCCATTTGCCAGATTTCATAATCATGGAAGGCAGCAATAGCAAGAAGGCCCGAATGGATTTGAGCATAGCCACTGGAGAAAAAGTTTCGTCATAGTCCAAACCAGGTCTTTGACGAAAACCCTTTGCAACAAGTCTAGCCTTATAGGTTTCCACCTGTCCATCTACACCAATCTTTTTCTTGAAGATCCATTTGCATCCTATGGGTTTTACCCCATCTGGAGTAAAGTCCAAAGTCCATACTTTGTTGGTGTACATAGACTCCATTTCGGTCCGCATTGCATCTAGCCATCGTACCGAGTCGCCGCTCTGGATGGCCTGCCGGAAGTCAGTAGGTTCATCATCTTCTATGATGCAATCCTCTCTATCCCCGTCTATGAGAAAACTGTAGTATCTCTCATGCGGATGAAACGGCCTACTACTCCTGCGGAGGGGTGCGGGAATGTCCTGTTCTTCTTGAACTTCCGGTTCTACCAAACTTTCAGTAGCAGTTTGTGGTTCTGGAATTTCTTCCAGTTCTATTTCGCTCCCACTTGATTCCTTTTCTAAAAACTGATGTTCTAGAAAATGGGCATTACTAGAAACAAATACCTTTTGTTCCTCTGCGTAATAGAATAGATATCCCCTGGAGTGCTTTGGATATCCCACAAACTTGAACTTTACTGATCGTGCCTCGAGCTTGTCCACATGCTGCTTTTTAACAAAAGCTGGACATCCCCAAATCTTTATATACTGTAGATGGGGTTTCTTCCCGCTCCACATCTGATATGGAGTGGTAGGCACAGTCTTGGTAGGTACCATGTTCAAAAGATATGCCGCTGATTCTAGCGCATGACCCCAGAAAGATCGCGGTAACTCAGCATTACTCATCATGGATCGTACCATATCCAATAGGGTTCGATTCCGTCTCTCCGATACACCGTTATGCTGTGGAGTGTACGGAGGAGTAAGCTGAGAGAGAATTCCTTTCTCTTTTAGGTAACCTAGGAACTCGGCACTCAAGTATTCACCACCTCGATCAGATCTAAGTGTCTTGATACTTTTGCCGGTTTGGTTTTCTACTTCATTCTTATACTCTTGGAATTTCTCAAAAGCCTCGGATTTATGTTTCATCAGATAAATGAATCCGTATCTTGAGTAATCATCCGTGAAAGTAATGAAATAGGAAAAACCACCTTTCGCATGTGTAGACATTGGACCACATACATCGCTGTGTATGAGTCCTAAGAGCTCGCTCGCTCTTACTTCTTGTCCAGTGAATGGAGTCTTTGTCATCTTTCCTTTGAGACAAGATTGACAAGTGCCATAAGATTGATATTCGAACGAGTCCAAATATCCTTCTCTATGCAACTTAGTTAACCTTCTCTCATTGATGTGACCCAGTCTACAATGCCATAAGAAAGCTTTATTTAAATCTGGAGACTTTCTTTTTAGTGTGTTCTGGACATTAAAAATTTGGAGTTGGTTTAAAACATATATTCCGTTATTTAGTGTACCTGACCCAATCAAACCATGATTAAGGTGGATGTTGACAACATCTCTTACAAACGTGAAATCATAACCTTTATTTGATAACAAGGAAACTGATATGATATTACACGTTAAGCTTGGTACAAAATAACAGTTATGTAAAACCAAAATGTGTCCACTCGTCAATCCTAGGTGATAGTCCCCGACGGACGCAGCTCCCACGCTAGCTCCGTTAGCAACCTTTAGGGTCATATCACCTTCCTTCAGCACTCTACGGTTTCTCAGTGCCTGCAATGAATTGCAAATATGAGATCCTGATCCGGTATCCAATACCCAGGAAGTAGAGTTGATCGACAGACAATTCTCAATTACAAACACACCTGAAGTCGAAGCCACAGCTTGCTTCGGTTCCTGGTTCTTGGCGTTCCACGCCTTGCAATCCTTCTTCCAGTGCCCTTTCCTGTGACAATGGAAGCACTCATCCTGGCCAACTATCGGTACTGCAATCTTTTTCTTTCCCTTCCCTCCCACCTTACTAACACCTCCTCTAGGTCTGGGTGCGGCCTTCTTCTTCCTTCCTTTGGCCCTAGCCTTGGACCCGGAAGAAGTTGTATCGCCAACAAACATAGCGGGTGTTTCCCTTGAATTCTTCAAGGTGCCCTCTGCACTCCTTAACATGTTCAGGAGTTCCGGAAGTTCAACTTCTTTTCTTTGAAGGTTGAAGTTCAGGATAAACTGGGCGTAGGTGTGAGGAAGGGACTGGAGAATAAGGTCTGTATAGAGCTCATTATCCAAAGTCGTCCCAAGGTCTGCGAGCTCTTCTATATAGCCGATCATCTTTAGGACATGTTCTCCTACCGATGACCCGACAGCCAACCTCGCTCGAAACAAGTTCTTTGAGGTCTCGTATCTTGCTATACGAGATTGCTCTCCATAAAGTTCCTTTGTATGGAGAAATATGCCATCAAGGTTCATATCCTCGTGCCTCCTCTGATGTTCATTGTTCATCGAGGCAAGCACGATGCACTTGGCTTTCGCGCAATCTAAATCCCAGGTTTTGCGGATTTCCTTATCCGCATTGCTGGATTTGGGACCAGGGACAGCAGGTGCCGTAGCGGTGAGGACGTACCCCAGTTTGTCATAGGTCAAAGCCATTTTGACATTCCGCAGCCAATCTTTATAGTTTGGCCCTGTCAGTATATTTTTCTCTAAAAGTAACTTAAGTCCATTCATTTTCAGGGTCGCTGCAATTAGGAGAGAGAGAAGAAAACTCTTTAGCCTGATGCTCTTGCAAGTTTAGAGTGGTTTTTAGTTTATCTAAACTGGATGGCTCCCACTATTTCTCGAATCCTTCCTCAAACCATAAAAGAAGAATTAGCCAGGACTATTCTCACCGTACAATACTTGCTTAACCGTTCATCCAGGCCAGTGTCGATACTTCGAGGGAGGTTTTCCAACGCTTTCGCGAAGTTCCTTAATTAAATAACCTCTTTTCTCTGGGGGCGTAACCCCGCTGACACCTTTCTGGACACCTACTAGGTTTATAGCATTGATCGTTAAGCGACGAATATCCTGATAAGTAGCATATACTCACAGTAGGATCGGGATCCAAATATCATCATCTGATAATGTTGTAGGAATGCTACCAACATTCATCAAACTCAAAATGGTATGCATCTCTTTGCAAATTTCAGTTTCTTTAGAAATTCCCGATATAAGTTTTTGCACCATGCTCTTATGACCTTGGCGTTAGGTCAAAATGTCATAAGTCACATGTCAAGTTCTACCCATCATTATCTTGTCAATTTGAACCCATCCGTATATATCCTTGACGTTCGGCCAAAATGATAATACGACTGTCCCAAACTAACTCATCTATCTATGCAACAAATGAATATCCAGCAGCTACCAAACAATATGCCTTGGCGTTAGGTCAAAATACATAGCTTGAATACTACTGAATACCCAGATGAAATGACGGAGGGCTACGAATGGTTTTGGCGAAACCGTGAACGTAGTGAACTTGATATAACCGAAGGAACCTGATAGCTTTTAAAAGGAGTGGTTAAAGCTCCGCATTTAAAAATATCTGTTTTTAAAATTAACCGAGTGGTTTCTTTTAAATTGTTCCAACGATTAAAACTTTGGTTTATTTTCTTTGCATTATAGATAATGCGTCCCATCATTAACCTATCATTGCAGAAAACAACGAAAATATGACGTCCTCTTATGCCACCTGCATTCGCCACTGGGTCCCGTCATCACCCGTTAGGTTACTTAACTAACGACAGAGCGGGGACTGGGCTAGCGCGGGTGTAAAACATAAGTGACGTCTAAAATAGCTATCATATATATAGATATTTTACATTCGTCTGACGCAATGATATACATTCCAGAACACAGATAAACTTTATTGTATTTGCAAGCAATCTGTATTTCTTTTGAGCCTGCAAGAAGAGACAGATTACACAGTTGTGATGAATAGCCGTTACCCCACCCTCGACCCCTACGGGTACGGCAAACTACTCACCCGGCAGTTTGTGTACCCCACCTTGGGTCAGTCCTAAGAGCAAAAACAGTAAAATGAAATAATACATCGGTGGCTACAACCGCAACCTGGATGTGCCCCGCAAAATAATATTACAACAAATTACATTTACAACAAATGAATTAAATAATAACCCATTGCTAAACCCCGGCTATACACCACAACAGTCCAATACAGTTTATATGCACAAACAGATATAACCATTTCAGAAATGTGCAACCCCCTGCCAACTGACATACTAGCAGTTAGGGGAGGTTTACGAACACATTAAACAATCACAGATATAATCCAATAGGCAAATACTGTACAATTTCGATCGATTAAACATCTTTAATATTGCTCCAAAAACTGCTCTGTAAAACTGAAACCTGAGCAAATATTAAATATCCCAGAAAATCCAAAAAACCACAGGGGACCCACACAAGAAAAACGAGTTCCTGACTCGTCAACTCGGCGGCGGAAGCGCGGCAGATCGGTGGGATCCGCCGCGGTTCCGCGGCACTGTAGACGAATCAGGAACCCAAATTTCTTGGGTGTTCTTCTGTGTTCATTTCAAGCTTTCTGCACTTACCTGAAAAATTTTAGGACATCATTTTAAATTCGACAGAAACTGATATTTCTTAGGGTTTTCCGGTTTCGTTTTTCAGTTCGAAATTCGTACAAATTTGCAATTAAGTTATTTATTGTTTAGCGAGGCTCTGATACCACTGTAAGTCGATGTACTACACCCCAATACTTATGGGGAGGCGGAATTTTCAAAAACGAACTTGTTTAGTGAACGAACATCGACTAACCGCTTGAATCGAAGCTAAACTATAAATAACCGTACACAAAGAGTTTCATAACTATTGTGTTTAGGGATTATACCTAATGAAACCAGTCCTTCGTCTTTACGATCTCCTTGTTCTCCTCGGCCTTCTCTAGGTAGTAGACGATCCACCCGAGAGCAAAACTCCAAACTAAACCTCTAACTTGAGGTAACTAATCTTCTTGGATTGCTAATCAAAGAAGATAGAATGAAATAGAGTGATGGTTATGGATTGATTAGTCTTTCTAATCCTTTGATCTCATCACATGAGGTGTAAGGATTAGGGTTTGAAGATGAGAGCTTGAGGAGAGAGAATGTGAGAATAAATTATGAGATAAGATTGTGAGTATCATAACATATTATGAAGCATTCTCATTAAAGAATAAATGAATAAATGTGATGAATAAGCATGCTTCATAAATGTTAATTGGTGATTCATTAGCATGAGTCATTAATCATTTATGGTGCAATAATGACAATGATGAATCACTCTCATGACTCACAAATCTTATCCAAAGTATATGCCATCTAAACCTCCTTAGTCACCATCTTCTAGAAGCTTCTCGCACAATTACGAGAACGCCCCTCCAATCCGCAAAAATACTGAAAAACTTTAGACTGTAAAAATCCAATAACCGGATACCAGTAACTGGCTTAAACCAAAGCCGACTGGTAAAAACTGTCCGAAAGTCGTACGCGCGTAAACGCACGTATGCGTCCGAACCCTTGTCGTAAAACCATACGACCTCTATATCGTTTCGCCTGGAATAGGAAACTCTCTGTGTGGGACTCTAGAGACTCGACTACTACGCTGGCAGTGGGTTTAACCACAGACCACAAGCGGCACTAGCTGTACGTAACGGTCCCCAGGTAGTTGTCGATAAGAAGGCCGATGAGTAAACCCATCCGAACTCCTACTGAGTCTGATGTGACAATCTCCATACAGTCCGGTCCGTTCGTCCAAGACTATCGCATATCCGTCCTAAGGGGCGGCAAGCGTCAGTCCCCTAATAGCGGTATAAGTCGTGTCGGAGGGAAGCCCATTACACCCTGAGAAACTACTGGAACCTACCAGCAAATCTCGCTTGCCCTGGACAGGGACTTTGCGTAATGGCTCTCTGACACAGCGCGATATCTACTCCCAATACCGGGAGGGACGAATCCTGTCAAACCGCCACTGCCTCCAAGTGCTCGGGACTGCACCCAACTGCTACCTGTTTGCACGACTCATTTGAACCGTGGTAGGGTAGCAATCTAAGAACAGTGGGACACACTCGAGGCGAAGTAGCAGTGTCAAGTCTGCGGACTACGCTGTACTCATGTCACCTGGGAACTGTTCACTGACGACTGGTATAAAACCAACCAACAGTTCCCTGTGAGTCCTGTCCGGTGTACCCGTAACCTAACGAGCACCTGTATACTATCTCCAGTACGACGTACTGACGGCTGTGGGACAGACCATCTCCCCAACTGGGATGAGAAGCGTACACACTAGTCTACTCCGGAGTATCGATGCTCTGTCTCGATAATCCAACGACTAGGGACCTGAATAAGGATGTGCTTGTAGACTACCCAACCCCCACTAGTGTGACTGCCATCACAACGCTGGTAGTCAAGCAAGATCCTAAGAGCTCTATCAATACGTACACTCACATATTAAGATAGAAAAACCAAGTAGCATACTACCATGTTTAGAAAGACTGTTATATATATGTGAATATCCCAAGCTTCCATTAAGTAATATACAAACTAGTATGATACAGTAATGGCCTTCTAGGGCATAAACACTAACACTCGTATCAGGGTAAGCGAATGAACCACATGTCCTATTCATTCATCCTTGGGTGACTAGCGACCTTCCATCGTATCTCTAAATATATACTCATGCTGCAGCAGCTCCAACATCTGGGCGATATCTCGCCATTTGCAGCAACAACTGGCTCATTCGTCTGTACGCTGAACAGCGCCTCAATCATCATGAATAAGCGATATATCTATGGTCATCACATCCTGGCTGGCCTCTAGCAGTAGCCTGATCCTCTGGTGCTGATCTGCAAGTCCGAGAAATCTCGTAAAAGCGATCTGTCAAACGCTCATGGCGCGAAAACACAATAAAACGATGTCTCTCTATGCAATCGTATGTTTCTGGAATCACGCCCTGGTCAGTCCTCGTCCGTGACGAGCTCATGCTGATGCAACACTAGCCGTAGCTCTCTCTGCCCGTGCAATCGTGGCAGCAAAATCATAACCAATATCGATGAGGATAGATCACATGAATGGATATAATACTGTGCAAGGAAATGTACATCCTAAGGTTTCTTAAGCGGAGCAGCGTATCGTAAGTATGCCGCGGAACATACGTACGATACGCCACTCTACTCAAGCTACCTACTCCATCAACCAAGGGTCATCCTACGCGACGAAAGTTCGGGTATAATACCCCCTCAACTAAGTCTAAGTTCCGTAAGGTCAAGCCTAAGTTCCGTATATATATAAACGCTCTAGGCTCCACATAGTCAAACTTAGACTCGAACCAAGGTTAACCTAGCGCTCTGATACCAACTTTGTCACGACCCGAAATAGCCCGTGACTGGCCCTTGAATCATATGAAGTCTATAGGACCCCATCTAATTCAAGTAAGCCAAAAGCCCAGAAATATAAAACCATTTTAAATAATAAATGATGGAAAATAGTTTTAAGAAGTGAAGAAAACATGTTTTAAAAACAAGGTTTTTAAATAAGTAAGCCGAATATACATTTTTTAAAATGTCTCGTCTTTTCTGAAAATTTCGGCAGAGTATTCTCTGTAAATACTGGCCACAAACGGGGTACGACATGAATATATATACAATGATAAAAGGCATCCCCAAGCGGGAGCTAGCTCTTCGTCAATCGATGGTCACAACCACGCAAGCAGTAAAATATACAACGCCGAAGGGAGAGGATCAATACTCAAAGGAAAACTCAAATCAGCATGAAAACCATAATACTACAACGCGCGACTCTAAGGTCGAAATAATACATAACTGGTTTTCTAAGTCTGAAACAATATACAAGTTTGGTTGATGGAATTACTAGATACAACTGAATAATACATGTACAATGGTGGTTCTGATACAAAAGAACCCACATACCAAAGCAAATCACCCGTAAGGGAAGCAGTGTACCAGAAGCCGCAATGGAACCTGTACGGCAAAACCTGCAAGAACTGTGGCACAACGGGGGTGAGTTGCCAACTCGTGAATAGAAAACATCACAGAGCAGAAATCGCATGTATGACACAATCCTAGGTCAATACGATCAGATATATATATATAAACCTCAATGAATAAGTCTGAAGCATGATAAGGTGGCAATGTAACATCTATACATGAGTGTAGTGCCAAGTGCTCGTGCCAGTGCCTCAGGTAATAATATATCATAAATATGAGGTATGATCAATGTCGACTATATCATGAAGTCTATGAATATGTGGATATCATCAAACTATGTGATCAATATCATCAATGTCAACTATATGTATGTGGAAATCGTCCACGTGTCACCCAATGACAATAAACATCATGCATGTAAATATCATAAAGCATATGCATGGAAGTATGAAGATGTAAATCAACATGTGTCGCTCACGACATATCAAATCATGGAACCTGAGTGTAAACCATCGACACTCGAAAACATCATGAAATCTGTGCCTAGTATCGGCATGTAAATCCTCATATACATAGGGCTCCGTCAGTCCGGATCGGCCCGTCTCCTTTCTCAACTCCGGTCGGTATCCCCCAGATATCCGCCGAGCTCAAAAACAATCACTGGTAGGTAGTACTCCCCTGCCAGGCTCACCGTCTAATATATACGAGTCTTCTTGTCCCGGGGTACCTCACTGGGTCCACCGTGTACCCGCAGACGGTGCCTACCTCTCCTCGAATCGGGTTTCACATGTCGCTCTCAGAACCGAGAAAACGCATGGTGGACGCGCTGAAATATCATATCAAGGGTAACCGGGTTTTTAAAACAATACATACTCTTTTTTGAAATACCAACGGTTCCCAAATCCAGAAATATCATGGAAACAACATATCTCAATGCGTATAATCATAAAGCATGATGTATGCGACACATAAAAGAATGTAAGCATATCAGTATATCATGCGACATAAAACAGTAATATGCACATAGCGAGGGAAGACCGCTCTTTTGAAATGAATCAGTTTTAAAAGTATCTTGCGGTTCCCAAATCTCAAATCAAGCCAGAATCATCTATGTATGTGCAAATACGTATGTATGCAAGAATGAGTGTACAATATGTATGTACACAAGTATGAGTATACAATATGTGAGTACACAAGTATGAATGTACAATCGGTATGTGCACAAGTATGAGTGTACAATATGTAAGTACACAAGTATGAATGTACAATAAATATGTGCACAAGTATGAGTGTACAATATGTAAGTACACAGGTATGAGTGTACAATAGGTATGTGCACAAGTATGAGTGTACAATATGTAAGTACACAAGTATGAATGTACAATGGGTATGTGCACAAGTATGAGTGTACAATATGTAAGTACACAAGTATGAATGTACAATGGGTATGTGCACAAGTATGAGTGTACAATAAACATTTTTAACTTGCAATGCGATGCAAACATCAAGAATATGCGGCAAATGAATAATAAACACAACAGTGCAGAATCTACATCAGTGTATCTATGTCATACTGTTTTGCCGTTTGAAAGAAGACGAATCGGGGTTTTTAGGAAAATAAGGGCTATGGTGTTTTTATGAAAAGATGCTTCTTTGAAAATATCCATAGAATCCCTTTGCCTGCCTTTAAAATACTCCTGATTCGTTAGTTTTGAAATAGGTATGACATCGGCCTAGCCTAACATCTACTAGGAAAACTACAGCTCTAACTAACAAGTCAATCAGGAGGGGTATGGAAGCCACCTAAATCTGAGTCGATATATATATATAAATATAATAGTCGGTGATCGCGCCTCAAAGGTACCGCGTACGATACAATATCATATGACATCCCTGAGTCATGAGTGCAGATTTATCATCAATATAAAGCTCGTACGGTAAATCATCGTACGACATCCCAAAAGCTGGGTACGGGTCAATATCACATTCATCTCATCAATTATCTGGTATCCTTATCATAATATCTCATGATCTGAGGTACCGATCTAAGTCTAGTACAAATCGATACCATCTATATAAATACAAATACGTATGTGAAACACACATCCAAAGGCCCGCTAAAATCTCATGTCGTATCCCAAATACAAATCACATCATATCACCGATCTCATAGCGCTATGCCCAATCTCATCGACTCATCTCTAAATATCATACACTATCTGCATCATCCAGGTATAAGTATAACAGATATACATGCGTGTGTGTATGGGTGTAAACCTATTCTAGGGTTCACAACTAGGAAACTATACTAGTTTACTTCTAAACCCTAATCTATCCATAGTACACCTAATCACATCTAGAATATACATGTCACACAAAACGCTATCATACTTATATATATAGTATATATATAGTATACTAAACATCGAACTGCGGAGGTGCTATACGCCATCCACCCGACTTCCCCCGTAGATATAATCTACACACCTTGCATCTTGCGTCTCGGTGTCGATGTCGCCATCATCTTCTTCCTCATATGACGCCTTCGTGAAGGTATCTACAAAGATAACACAATCGCAAACGCACATGAAAATCACATCGAAAAACAAAAACGACACGCTAAGGCCTATAAGTTAAAACCTATGGACTACGCTTTCAAAACCATCAAACAACCCTCGATATCGTCGTAAAAACGTCAAGTGATCGAGTTAAAAAACAAATACGAGAATCTAGAATTCAAAATACGAGAAACGAACTCCCAATCAAAACAGTAACTCAGGAAAAAGTCCCCAGATTTTACCCTAGGTCAAATTGGTCAATTTTGCATATGCCAAAGGTCTATTTTACTGATGAGGGGACCACAGAACAAGAACGAGACCAAATGGCCTAGGTCTGGCCGCAATTTGCGGCCAAAAGGATTTTATTTGCGGCCAGGAAAATGATTCAGGGGCAGGGGTCTTGGGGTTAGTTTCCTAGGTGCCTGCACATCCCTCTGTGTTTGCAAAAAAAATTTCAGAGTCTCCGGGTGTTAGCAGATTTCATTTAACCCTCACAGAATCCAGAATTTTCCGATATCGGCTTTTCTAAATCTGTATTCCGGGGTTCTAGTCTCTGGTTTAGGTCTGGATTCTAGCACTAGGGGGTTTGTATGGCCTCTACTGAGCTTAATTATACATTACAACCCAAAGTTTGCCTAAACCCAAACTAGAGTTTTCAAAGTTCACCCAAACCACACAATATCGGTTCTAAATTAACATGGGGGTAAAAGTAATGGAAATAGCAAGCCTAAGGTTCAAAAAATACCTCATTTGGCAACTCAAGAATTTTCTTGAGTTGCTCAAAGTCCTCAAAATCTTCTCTTTCTTGGTCCATGGGGTAGCTTGTGAGCTTGTGCATCTTTTTTGTGAAATGGGGTTTGGGTTTTGAAGTGTTTAGCATGGAGTTTTGGGGAGATGAAAAGGGGAGGGAGAGAGCAGTAGCAGCAGCAAGAAGATGAAGAGAGGGGAGAGGAAATGAGTGAGATAATGGTGGGGGAATGGCTCAAGACTAGGTCAAAGGTAAACCCTCACCTTTCTCTCTCTCACCCATACCTATATATTATAATCTTTTCTTTTCCCTTTTCTTTTCTTTTCTTCTCTTCTTTTAATTCAACAACCATGATATAAACATGTAGGAAAGCAATAAGAAGGTGTAACAAGTGTAAAATGATATGGTGCATGTTTGCACAAAACAAGTTTAAAGCGCGATTAGCGATTTTCAATCGCGATCAGCGCTAAATTAGAATATAATTAATCATAAAAACTTAAAATTTGCATAATTCACATAAAACACCCTCTTTTAGTAATTTCTATAATTTTCCAATTTTGTCCAAATTATCGGTATTTAATTATACCGAAATATTAAAATATTCATTAAAATTAATATTAAATTATAAAAAATCCCCAAAAATAATATTTTATTTTTTTGAAATGTTACACTTGACTACCTGCGTTTTGATGGCGATCATTCTTATGGGAGCAGGGAAGTCCATAAGCACATCCTTAAATGGTCCCTAGCCGTGTGAGAATCGAGACTGGGCATTGATACTCCATAGTAGTCTGGTGTATACGTTTCTAGACCCCGACGAAGGGCGATGGTTGGTCCCACAGCCATTGGTCTGATACTCCTAAGATCGTATATAGGTGCTCGCTGGGTGTGAGTACATCGGAGACTCGCGGAGAACTTCAAGATGGTAATATACCTATCGTCAGATGGAAGTTCTCAGGTGACAAGTATACTAGTTAGTCTTTGGACCTGAGGTCGTCATTTGTATCGTGTAAGTTCCCACTGTACTTTGATCACTACCTTACCACGGCTCTACTGAATTGTGCAAACAGGTTTTGGTTAGATACAGTCCCGAGCCACATGGAGGCAGTGAGCGATTGTTGGGGATTCGTCTCTCCCGGTATTGGGAGTCGATATCGCACAGTGTTCGATTGGTCAGGACCATAAGACCTTGGCCAAGGCAGTTGGGATTTACTAATTGCTGATCAGTAGTTTTCCGGATTGGTCCTGAGCCTCATCTGCACGAATTATCGGGTTATTAGGGTCTGATGTTTACCACCCCCTAGACCCAGTATGCGATACTCTCAGCCGAAAAGACCGGACTGTACGGATATTGTCATGGATAGGCTCAGAAGGAGTTCGGACGAGTTTGCTCGTCGGCCTTCCTTCTCGACAGGTACCTGGGTAGCCGTTAGGTACAGCTAGTGTCGCTGACGAGCTTGTGGTTAAACCCACTGCCATCGTACTGTCGAGTCTTTAGAGTCCCACACAGAGGGTTTTCCTGCTTCGGGCGAAAATATGTAGAGGTCGTAAGGTTTTACAACAGGGCTTCGATCATATACGTGTACTTGTGCACGTGTGATGTTCGGGAGGATAATACTAGTCGGCTTTGGTTTAAGCCGGATCCTAGTATTATATTGATGGATTATTTTCTTCTCTTTGTATTCGTTTTTTTCGAAATACAGATACGTGTATGTATATACGGTGAGGGGCATTCTTGTAATTGTACAAGATGCTTCTAGAAAAAGACACCTCAATATTTGTTTTACCCATTTTTATTAATGGTTAATGAGGTGAAGAAATGAGTTGTTTATTTGCATTAAGTGAAGTATGGCTACTTGGTGACTCATGGCATGACTCATTATTTACTATTGAAGTATGCTTGATATTTCCTTTTGCTGTGAATTATTAATGCAATGTGGCATCTAGATATTTTGTAATATCTAGATATTTTGTGTTTGCATTATTAGTTCACATGTTACTTAGCCATTCTTCACTTGATATTTTTTCATTCTCACTTGAACACTCTCATCTTCTCCTCGCTCTCTCTTCTTCTAGCTCTAACCCTAATTGTCCCATGAGTTGAGAAACCTAGGGTTAGTGAGACATATTAATCCATCATCTCACTCTACACAATCTAAGCTACTTAGATTAGCACTCTAAGTACCCTAGTTGCCTCGATCAGAAGGTAGTTGCTCAAAGTAAGCACTCTCGAGTGGATCATCTTTGACGTGAGGAAGCCGAAGTTCAAACGCGATCCATACATCTTTTGAGGAGACAAAGGAGGGGATCGAAGACCCGAAGGACTTTTTTTCTTTAGGTATAATTTCTATCATAGTAGATAGAGCTTCATATGTTGCTAGTTAGATTTATGGTTAGATCCGGTTTAGGGTTATTCTAGCGCCAAATTTCGTATCGTTGTAAAAAAAATTCCGCAAACGGCCACGGATGATGGCCAGGGCGTTAGCATAACCTTTCCTATCTTACCTTCTGTATAATGAATTTCGGCAAGTTGGTTTTCTTGTTTCCCTACATTTTAGCTTCAGCCTTGGGTTGAGAAATAAACTATCCAATAAGTATAACGGGTGTACTCTCCTTATTAAAGGAGCTCTCAACTTAAGAGAAGGTGGAGAGACACTAACAATCGAATTATATTAATATACAGCTCATTTTCTCTAGAACCAGTGGTCATCCTTGGACTAAAAACAACTTCTTCGAGTTCGCATATAATTATGAGAGATGGCATTTCCAAGCAATATGGATTTCTGTACTTAATACAAAGGGTTCTTGAGAAGATTCAGTATCAATATATAATTCATTTTCTCTAGAACCGGTGGCTATTCTCAGACTGAAACAATTTCATCCAGTTCGTATATAACTATACGAAATGGCATTTCCAAACAATATGGATCTTTTTGTCTGACAACGATGGTTCAGGAGAAAATAAAGGGAGAATAGGAGCGGTAAGGACACATGCAATTTTATTATGATTAGGGCAATCATTTATTCTAAAACCAATGACTGTAACAAAATTCGGTTAACATAGTCTTACGAGTTTTAGTTTAAGGTCCGTCACGGTCGCTGCCAGTAAAGAGAAAAGAAATACTCAGCATGCGCTCTTGCAAGATTAGATTGGTTTATTACTTTATCTAATCGGGATGGCGCCTATTGTTTTGTCAAATTCTCTTTCAAACCTTAAAAGAAGAACTAGCCGGGATTATATAAACTCCACAAGTTTTCTAACCGTTCAGCCAGACCAGTGTAAGTACTCCGAGGGAGGATCCCCGTGCTTTCACACAGGCCTAATTAAATAGCCTTGTTTCATTATAGGCATAACCCCGTATATACCTTTCTAGAGACCTAATGGGTTAGCTAGTTGTGAAGTGAAAGTCTCTTTAGAGTAACTCTTACTCAAAGTAGGAATCGAGATCCTCCTATCATATAAAAGGTATGCAATCTCATTGAAAATTTCATCTCTTGAAACTCTCGATCTGGTTTTTACCCCTCAGACCCTATGACCTTGGCAAAGGCCAACAAATCATAGAGCCTAGTCAAGTCCAACTTGTCATTTCATGATTGATTTAGATCCACCCGTATGACCTTTGGCCACTCCGTAGATTTAGTAGGTAACTTCAGCTACCCGAGAGATACTCAGGTTTCCACATTGACGATGATAGGGAGGTTTTTCATCATGAGAAATGATGACCCTACTAGTTATCAGCAGTCCATAGGAAATAGTGACTTCTGACTGATAGCTGGATGGTAGGATATCCAAGTTGGACTCCATTCACTCCAACAAAGACTAGACCATATTGGATACTTCTGAAACGGTAAAACCCATTAGGAGAACGTTGAAATTCCAAAAGAAGATCAGTGTGAATGGAAAAGTAGTAACCTAATATGGCTGGACTTGAAGCAAAAGATTTTTGTCAAATACTTGGTGAGAATTGTGATGAAACTTTTTTCTTCAGTGTTTATACTGAAGTCCATTAGGATATTACATGTCACTACTGTTTTTCATGACTATAAGATCGACAGCTAGAACGTCCATAATGTCTTTCTAAATAGAGATTTTGACGTGCGCGTGTATATAACTCTATCGGAGGTCCCTGTAGTCAGTGGGAGAAGCCGAAAAGTGTGCAGGTAGCTCAAGTCCATTTATGGACTAGAGCAGGAATCGTGGAGATGGATCATTTGTTTTGATATTACAATCAAAGTTTTTAGCTTCATCAAAATAGTAGATGGACCTGGTATTCGTAAGAAGGATGAAGGGAGTATGTTCATATTCTTCATGTTATGTGTGGAAGACATCCTCCTAATAGGAATGATGTTCCTATGTCAAGATTCGATAAAACTACGGATGTCATATTTGTTTCTCCATTTAATATCTTGATAATATAACAATCATTCTGGGAATTAGATCTATAGATATAGATCTAGAAGGATTTAGGGATTATCTCAATCCGGGTATTTTGACACCATTCTAAAAGAGCTATAGAATAGATGACTCCGAGCACGGTAGTATACCTGCATAAAAATCAGTCACCCTCTTTAAAGAGAAGTCTTTAAAACTGATAAGGAGAGAGACTCGCATGAATAACATAACACATGTTTCAAAAGTGTAAGTCGACGTTGTACATCCCACGAGTTGCGGGGAGGCGGAAATATGAAAAACAATCTTTTTCTTTAAACTAACATCGACTAACCGAACGGATCTTTGCTAAACTATAACTAACACTATCATAGGAATAGTTAGCTACTATGAAAGAAGATTATACCTAATGAACCAAGTCCTTCTTCTTCTTGTTAACCACCTCCTCGTCGGCCTCCTCTCTGTAATAGACGATCCACCCGAAAGCTACTACTCCAAGCTTTGCCTCTAACTTGAGGAAACTGGATTACTCAAATTGCTAATCAAAGTCACCTGGTAATATAGAGTGTGATTAGGGATTAACAAGTCTTACTAACCCTTGATCTCAATACATGAGAGGTTAGGGTTAGGGTTTGAAGAGAGAGAGCTTGAGGAGAGAGAAGGTGAGAGTGAGAATGAAATGAAATAATGATATCATTTGAATATATGAAGCATAATGATTTATTAAATGAATAATCAAATGATTTATCAACCATACTTCATTTATTCATTATGAGTGATTCATCTCATGAGTCATTAGTCATTAAATGCACCATTAACTACATGAATGAATCACAAATATGAGTCACTAAATCAAAAAATGCAAATGCCACCTTAGCCCCCAAGTCACCATCCTTCTAGAAGCTTCTCGAGAATTTACGAGAACGCCCCTCCTATCCGTGAAAACACGGAAAAACTTTAGACTGTATAAATCCAATAATCCAATACTAGAATCTGGCTTAAACCAAAGCCGGCTAGTAAAAACTGTCCGAACATCGTACGTGCGTAAAAACACGTATGCGTCCGAACCCTTGTCGTTAAACCATACGACCTCTATATCATTTCGCCCGAAGCAGGGAAACTCTCTGTGTGGGACTCTAAAGACTCGATTACTACGCTGGCAGTGGGTTTAACTACAGACTGCAAGCGGCACTAGCTGTACGTAATGGTCCCCATGTAGATGTCGATAAAAAGGCCGAAGAGGAAACCCATCCGAACTCCTACTAAGCCTGATGTGACAATCTCCGTACAGTCTGGTCTGTTCGTCTAGGACTATCGCATATCGGGCCTAGGGGCGGCAAGCGTCAGTCCCTAAAAGCGGTATAAGTCGTGTCGGAGCGAAGCCCATTACACCTTGAGAAACTACTGGAAAACCTACCAGTAAATCTCACTTGCCCTAGCCAGGGACTTTGCGTAATGGCTCTCTGGCACAGCGCAATATCAACTCCCAATACCGGGAGAGACGAATCCTGTCTAACCGCCACTGCCTCCAAGTGCTTCGGGACTGCACCCAACTGCTACCTGTTTGCACGACTCCTTTGAGCCGTGGTAGGGTAGCAATCTAAGAACAGTGGGAACACACTCGAGGCGAAGCAGCAGTGTCAAGTCTGCGGAGTATGCTGTACTCATGTCACCTGGGAACTGTTAACTGACGACGGGTATAATACCAACCAACAATTCCCTGCGAGTCCTGTCCGGTGTACCCGTAACCCAACGAGCACCTCTATACTATCTCCAGTACAACGTACTGATGGCTGTGGGACAGACCATCTCCCCAACTGGGATGAGAAGCGTACACACTAGTCTACTCCGGAGTATCGATGCCCTGTCTCGATAATCCTACGAATAGGGATCTGAAAAAGGATGTGCTTGTAGACTACCCAGCCCCTACTAGTGTGACTGCCATCACAACACTGGTAGTCAAGCAAGATCCTAAGGTCTCTATCAATACGTACACACATATTAAGATAGATAAAACCAAGTAGCATACAACCATGTTTTGCAAGACTGTTAATATAACTGTGAATATCCCAAGCTTCCATTAAGTAATATACAAGCTAGTATGATACGATAATGGCCCCTAGGGCATATACACTATCAGAAAGTTGGGTCAATCATGCGATATTATATACCAGAGCAGATGTTGCTTATGCATGAGTTGTAATAAGCAGATATCAGTCAAATCCTGGAGAAACATAAGATAGTAGTGAATAACATAAGTTGATGTTCTTGGTATATGGTAATGGCAGGCTCCAATCTGAGACGATTACAGATTACAGCTTCCAAGGTGACAAGGATGACAGAATGTCTATCGTGGGTTATAAATTTACCCTCTTATGAGAAGAAGTATGTTGGAAAGGGTTCCAAATAGGGTACTGAGGTAGTCATGACACTGAATGCTAGGAATGACTCAGAAATATGATACAGCCCATGAAATTGTTTGGATTAATATGTTCATTTATGAACATGTTCCTATCAACTATCCATAAATTTCTAAGGTAAAGTACCCCTCGATTTGGGAGATTTTTTATCTCCGCGGGATTGTAATAAAGAAAGAAGAAATAAGAAACAATATAAGCGGATCCACTCACTAAGGATGTTTTCTCAATTACAGTTTGCATAATTGTTACTAGAGAAGTTGGGTATGGGTATATCACAATAATTGGTTTTAAGTGTAAGTGAGAGATTGTTGAATATAGGTGTTCTAAAGGAAATTATTGGAATTGTACAAGGACTTATATAGGAGAGAACAGTCTTACTCGAAATGATAATATCCTATCTAGTTTATTTTTATCATTATGTGAACTACTTGATTTACATACCGCTAAGTGCATAATGATAAAGCCCTTAAGAAAGTTGCTTGACTTCCTGTATTATGATGGAGATCATACTAGTGGGACCTGGATAGTCCATAAACACATCCTTAAATGTTCCTAGTCGTAGGAGTATCGAGACCGGGCATTGACATTCCAGAGTAGACTAGTGTATATGTTTCCTGACCCGGTTGGAGGGCGATAGCTGGTCCCACAGCTATTATTATTTGACACTGATGATTGTATACAAGTGCTTATTAGAGAATGAGTTTTCTTGAATGGAATCGTCGAGAATTCCTAGATGGTAGTATACCTATTGTTGGATAGCAGTTCTCTGAGACAATTGTAAAGGATGGTCTTTAGACCTGGGACCACCATAGTGTCACATGTGCATTCCCACTGTACATTGATTACTACCCAACCACTGCTTTAAAGAGTTATGCATACAAGTTTTAGTTAGGTACAGTCCTGAGGCACATGGAGGTAGTGAGTGGTTGTCACGACCCAAAGTTCGGACCGTGACCGGCACTTAACAACGTAACGTCTACAGGCGTAACGCGATTAAGTAAGCGGAAACCCAGAAATCAAAACCATTAAAAGCAGTGAGTGTTGAAACATTGGTTTAAAACATTTAGAAAACTCGAGTAAAAATCTTAAAGTTTGAGTTATTTTCTTGAAAATTTCGGCAGCACCTCCTTTGTAAAAACTAGCCCCGGAAACGGGTACAACATATGATATAAGTAAAATGACATATAATAAGAATAAAGCATCCCCAAACGGGAGCAACACGCCCAACGGCGACAACAATCACCACGAGAATACTATACGACGATGTAGCAAAGAAATGAACAATATAAATATAAACAGCATAAAAGCGATAAAACTGCATAAATAAAAGTCGTCTCACACGAGCTCGACACCCATAGTCACAAAAATATATATACAACATCGTCCTCACAATTGGTCTCTAAGTCAATACATAACTGGAAGATGGAGAGTACTAGATACAATGAAGTGTACAATGAAATATAAACGAATAACCGCAGAACCCACCTAAGCAAAATGGCTCGCGCGCCAATTGTAGCGGTATCCGCAAAAAAAAGATACAATGATGCAGCCCTACCGCAACCTCTCCGAGGGTCTACCTACAAACACTGTGGCACAACGAGGGTGAGTTGCCAACTCGTGAATAGTAGATAATATATAAAGGTAATCGCAAGTATGCACGTACCGCGGTACTCTAACATGTGAAAACTGATAAGATCAATATGGTAACTGGATATGCAATAATCACGCAAAGTACTCCATCAGGTACTACGACTATATGAAGCAATGTATAACAATGAATGCTGAGTATGGAATAAAATATCATCTACACGAATCATCATCATGGAAAAACCCGGTGTCTGGCAAAAACACCCCAAAATCCCGATAAATCAGGCGCCGTCACTCTATCCGGCCCTTATATCCTGTAAATCTCATAGAACAGGAGTGCCCAACATCGGCACTCAAAATATCATGAAATACTCGTGTCCATCATCGACACGCAAATCCTCATCTCCCAGAGCCGCATACCAGATTGGCCCTCAATATGTATCTCATGTCATAACCCCCAGACGGTATCCTCCGGATATCCGTCGGTCTCCGTACTATCACCGGTAGGTAGTAGTCCCTCCGCTGGGCTCACCGTCTATCTATACGAGTCTTCTTGTCCCGGAGTACCATACTGGATCCACCATGTACCCGCAGACGGTGCCTACCACTCCTCGAATTGGGTATACCCACACAAGCTCTCAGAACCGAGAAAACTCATGGTGGACGCACTAAAATATCATATCAAGAGAAACCGAGTTTTCAAAACAGTGCATGTTTCTTAAAATAATACCACGGTTCTCAAATATAGAAATCACATGAAATCCAAACTCAATGCGTAAATCCATACAATGTGACGTATGCAACATAAAGCTCTAACATGTGCATATCAAGGGAAAACTGCTCCTTTAAATAAATACCGTTTTAAAAATACGTCAGGTGGTTCCCAAATCTCCAAATCAAATCTACGTCATCTAGGGATGTAGCTATAACAAGTATGGGTGTACGCAGGGATGTATGCATAAGCAAGTGTGGAAATGTAAGTATGTAGATACGCAAAATATATGCATACAAAGGAGAAATCATGTCTAATCATCAATGACGAGGTAATCAAAACGATGTATGGTTCATAGCAATTCTATAGTGCGAGTGTCATGGCAATCACTAACGGTGTGTGTAGCATACAATTAGTGCTCGTGCAGCAAGAACCGTTAGTAACAGTGTGGTGTCTCGTAACTAGTATGTCCATATGCAACTAGAGAGGGGTATGCAACAATGATACATATGCACAACCTATATATATATATATATATATATATATATATATACGAATATAATATGTGGCTACAACATCTTAGCAAGCCCTGACGCATCACGCCATACGGGCGATTTCCCCATAGATGTTAAATCTACTCACCGTGATCTCGTGCTAAGTGTAGCCGACTGCCTGCTACTCCTTCTTTGCGGCGTCCGAAGTACCCGCCTCCGAACCTAGAATTTACACAAGCAACATTCATAAGGCTAAAATCTTGCAAAAACGCGATAACAAGATCATACGAGAAAATAGGGTCGCAAGCTAAACGCACGTGTACTCGATAAGCCAAAACGTGTGTATATGCGTATGAAACTACCCCGACACGCTGTGATACGCAGCAAACATTAAACCCACTCACATAACGTACCTGTCGCGCAAGTTTAAAAGTATTGAAAACAAGTTATTTGGTTCCAGATTTGGACTAGAGTGGAAATAGGAAAAGTTGTATATACTAAACACCTACAAAATACAGCAGACACCTACAAAAGAAGCCCCGTCACCTAACTCCACCCTCTGGCCCCAATTTGCGGCCAGAACCTTTATTTTTGTGGCCTCAGTGAAGAATGGGGGTCCCGTGCTTCGTGTGTGTGGTCTAGGTCTAGTGAACATCCTCCAGTAAACTCAAATTTTGCCTGAAGCACCCGGGTCAAAAGCAGATCTCAAAAATGAGCCCAAATCTTAACTAAAACGCTAAATTAACACTAATTTAAAACAATATGGTGTTCTAGTGAAATCAGGTGCAACGACTTTGTTTAGACAGCACTAATAGCACTTAATTAAGCTAATTAAGCCATAAAAATCGTAACTTGGCCTAAACCCCACTTAAACCACAAAACTAGCACTAAAATCAACTTAAACACTAAATTTAAGCTAAATAAACTATAAGTTTAGAAAAATTGACTAGGGTGAGTTTTATACCTCAAAGTTGGTTAGTGGTGGCTCAAACTTGATGACCTTGCCTCAAGAACCCATAATAAGTGTTAAAGAAGGGTTTTAGTGAGGTGAGGAGGGAGTTTTAATGGAGATTGGGGGCTAGAATGAAGGAAAGAAGAAGAAGAAGAAGAAGAAGAGAAGGGGAGGGGGAGCTGCTGCTGCTGCTCAAAAAATGAGAGGGAGAGAGAGTGTGAGGTGTGAGGAATTAAGTGTTCTTTTTTTGAAAAACAATTGAGAGGGTGGTAGTCAACCATGCCTCTCTCTCTCTCCTCATTAATTACCAAGCATGCTTTCTCATGCTCATCATGCCTTCTCTCTCTCCTCAATTCTCAAGTCAACCCCCAAAAGAAAATCATTTATATTTAAATTTCGAAAACTAAAATACTTAATTAACTTCATATCATCCTAATGAAGTGGGTTAATACACCATGGCTACATAACATGTTTTAACCCCAAATTAGCCCTAGGTTAACATGTACGTGTGTGTGCAAGCCCAAGTTAAATTCTAATAAAATATTCATTAATTTTTATAAAAAATTTGAAAACCGTTTTGGTAAACTTTTTACTAAAAACCCGCATTAACGTATAATTATCCACCAATCGCATTCTAAGGTGTTATAGTGGTAGAAAGGATTCGTCTCTCCTGGTATTAGAATTTTATGTCGTGTTATGCTTGATAAGCTAGAACCAAAAGATCTTGGCTATGGCAGTTAAGATAAATTGGTAAAGGTTATCAGTTGCATCTCAGGTGGTTATGAGTTTCTGATCGGCATGACTTATCTAGTTATTGGGGGTCTGACTAAATCCACCCCCACCCGGTATACGACACTCTCTAACGAACAGACCAGACTGTACGGTAATTGTCACTGATAGGCTTTGCAGGGTACGGGCGAGTTTGCTTATCGACCTTTCTTTCGATAGATATCTGGGTAGACGTTTCGTACAGCTAGTGCCACTGACGTGCTTGTGAGTTATGGATTTTATCCAGTAACTCACTACCAGCGTATTGTCGAGTCTTTAGAGTCCTACACAGAGGGTTTTCCGATTCTAGCGAAACGGTGTAGAGTGTGTACGGCAATACGTTCGGATATTCGGTTAAACACGTATATGTGATAAAACATGCATTAATCGGACGGATAATAATACTGGCCGGATTATGATAAAGCCGGGTAATTAAATCAAGTATTAATTTAACGATATTATTTATATATGATGATACATATATAAACTAGTATTATTATTTCATTCTCATTCTCTCTTTATTTTAATATGTAACATGTGCATGTTACATTCTATGCACATGTTATTATGTATAATGTTTTTTACATTTTTTTTTCTTATTTCTTATTTCTCTTTTTGCATGGCTAAAGATGAGGTGTATGCTATGTGGCATACACTCTCATCCCTTGTGCCATGTGTAAGGATCAGAAGGAAAGAACAAACGATATGGCTAGGTAATTCATTTTTCACAAGCCATAGCATTATCACTATTCATTCTCATCCATCTAGAGAAAAAGAAAGAGAAGAAAAGAGGAAAAGAAAGAGAGAAGAGAGTGAACCAATTTCATATACCATCTTTCATTTATGTCTAGCAAATATCAATTCAGAGTTGCTTCTAGTCATTAAAGCCTAGCTAGTTAAAAGAGCTCTCAAGTGGATCATTTTTGACCTAGGAGATCAACAAGCACGCTCGATCCGAAGTACTCGAGTCTAATCGGAGTCTACGCGACTACACGATCACGCTACAATGGTTGTATTTCCGACAAATTTTTTTTGCTGCAAATTAATTTCTAGTTTTGTGCATGGATCCTTTAAGGACTTGTTAGCTTGTGTGGGTTTTTATAAAAATTATCGTTTTCCATTCCGCCTTGGTCTGCTTGCATAGAGACTAACACATAAGTTTCCAACAATAATATCTGGGCTCGTCCATCCACTCTTGTTTTTGTCTCTGTTCACTAAGTAGAAAAAACTACAATAGCGAGGCAAATATTTACAAGGGAAATTTTTTCGCTCGGTAATGTGTAAACCACAAAGCGAATTTTCCCTCTTGCTAATATTCTCTTGGTAATGATCTATTTCTAAAGGTGACAGAATACATTGCGGAGGGGATGTATAAAAAGCACAGATTTAATTGGTCTAAAACATAACGAGGGAAGAATTGCCGTGAGATGTATCCATTGGAAATAGTCGAACTAGCTTCCAATGAAATGCCAAGGGAATATTGCCGAGGGCCTTTGGTATTTCTTTGATAGCTAATGTGACTATTGTCAGGGATATATCCCTCAACACCAACTGGGCTCGGTTGATACCCATTTCCACTACAATGTGAGAGGGCACAAGTTCAATCCCTGAGGGGTTGATTTCAAATATATATATATATATATATGAGAATAATAGAGGAAAAAGGCCATAGGAGGGAATTTCCTCTTATGGCGTCGATAAAATACAACCTCCATCGTGTTTTCCGACAATCAGAATCCATAATCTTCATCGTTATCATCTAAGATGTGGTACACCAAATTTCATGTGATTCTACAATTTCTCACCGTTGATTTAGCAATGTAAAAAGTTCTATTGTCGGTAAACCGTTAATTTTGAACCCACTAATTCAACAGTGAAAAAGTTGTAGAATCACATGAAATTTGGTGTACCCACATCTTAGATAATAATGATGAAGATGACGAGTACCGATTGTTGGAAAAACGATGGAGGTTTTATTTTTTCGATGCCATAGGAGGAAATTCCCTCTTATAACAGCTTTCCTCCATTATTCTCTATATATATATAGACACACACACACCCTTGGTAGTGTTACCTTTTAATGTTTTGGACCAATTAAATTTATGCTTTTTATACTCTCTCTCCGTAATGTAATCTTTCATCCTTAGAAATAGATCAATGCCGAAAGAATATTAGCAAGAAAGAAAATTCGCTTGGTAGATTACACATTGTGATGATGCTCAATATGGGGAATTCCCGAGATCATGACACGTGGAAGATGATGTGTCCCGAAGAATACGAAAACGGAGCAAGAACGGCACCCTGAAGGTGTACCCTGGGTCTCCGACCCGTGGACTAACCCCAACCTTCAGTACCCTACCTGAACACTCCTATGCTCATCCCACGCATGACCGTCAGCTTGTCTCCGAGCCCTCACGCATGCCGGGGGCTTCCTCAGCCCTCCCGGCTCGCTCCCGAGCTACTACAAAAGCAGACTTGCCCGGCCTCCCGCTCAACTCCGAGCCTCTCACCGAGCAAGTCCACCTCGATCTAATCGACTGGCCGTGAACAAAGACCATAGGTGTCACCGCCGCAGCTCCGTGAATCTCACCAGACAAGAGATACCCGCCATGCGATCCCGCGTCCCACGCCAACACGTTCCCCCATTAATGAGTGGATCCCTCCATTAACGCGGGAGTAACGTAAAGGTGTAACTGACGGCGGAGATCTCGCACCGGCTCGCTCCACGCGACCCCTATATAAACCCCCCCTCTCAGACGACTCAGGTAATCCAATTTTACCCCAAATAGGTCGTGACTCTGCCCAATTATCTCGACTAACTAGATCGCCGGAGGGTCCTCGGTGGTACAACCACCCTGGGACTTTATTGCAAGTAGCTCGGCCTCATCCACATCAAGCCCACTGAGATCCACATGCTTCATGAGGCAACCTCCTAACCCAATCTCATCCATCCATCAACTCTCGCTGCAGAACAACGGAAGGTAACATCTGAAGGAGATCTTTAGCTCCATCAGTTGGCGCCATCTGTGGGAAAACAGTTCCACTCAACGAAATTTCACCTTCCGATCTTGACTCCATGGCGAGTGATCGCCGCGACGATCCAAGCACTAGCCAACGCCCTCCTCACAACGGGGGCGCGGACGGATCTCCTCCTCCCTCGAATACCGTTCACGCCTTGTCTGCACAGATCCATAGGCTCGCTTCGATCTTGGAAGCCCCCGTCCGTGTCCAGACCACTGGGCAACCTACACAGGTCACCGTTCCCCTACCTCGGGATCGGGACCTCCACAGAGGGGGAGAAGACATCACCCACACTGGCGTGACTGAGCAGCACCTCGCTACTTCCAGCGGCCATAGATCCTCCAGGGTGACCAACTCTATGAACCGTTGGTACCACACAGCTCCACACCGAGGCCTCATGAAAGAGCACCCCGCCTTGAGGCCCACCGCGCTCCTGTCCCTCTCGAGGAGGTGTCGGTCAGCTCGCCTGCTCCCAGGCATGGTCGGCGCCCTCTCCCTCGACAGGAGCGCGCGAACGGGACTCACCACGGTAGCTCGTGGACGACCACGCCAAGGGACCAGCGGAACCTCATAGAACGGAATCGGAACCGCGGACAGTCGCAGGCCGCCAGCAGCAGGGGCCATAAGTCCGAGTATGCCGAATCCTTTGGATACCACGACCGACTCGATGCCCTCGAAAAAAAGATCGAGGGCATATAACGGGAGAGCCGTCCTTCAAGCGAAGGGGCTAGATATGCCGCCGACTTGCTTACGAGGCCCTTCACTGAAGAGCTGCTCGTTGTCCACGTCTCCTCCAGGTACAAGCCCCCGAAGGTATCCCTCTTCGATGGAAAGTCCGACCCTAAAGACCATTTGGACGCGTTCAAAGTGGGAATTAGTTTCCAGGACAACTCCGATGCCGTGCAATGCCGTTCTTTCCCCGCCACTCTCATCCGCTCTGGACGAGACTAGTTCCGAGGACTCATGCCATGCTTAATCTATACCTTCGATGAGCTGACCACCCAGTTCCTCGGCCACTTCGTCGAGAACAGATGGCAGAAGCGGACCGTCGACCATCTTTTCACTATAAAGAGCGGGGACAAGGAATCCTTCAAAGGGTACGTCACCCATTTCTACAACGCTCTCTTTGAGGTCTCAGAGAACCAGGACGAGACGGTCATCGCTAACCTTAGGTCGGGTTTTAGGCACAAGGAGTGGCTCCGCTCCTTTACATTAGCGCAAACTAAGACCATGGCCGAGGTAAAAGCCTGGACCGAGCGAGTGTCCAGCTTGAGTCCGAGGTGAACGCTAACCTGCCTCAGACAGACCAAACCGATCAGAAGAAGAGGGCAAGAGAGGATAAAAAGAAGATTGAGCGGCCAAAGCCCTACTTCCCAAAATTCCAGTAGTATACCTCGCTCAATGTCTCCCGGACAGAGCTGTTGGAGGAGGCAAAGGGCGAGAGATTCTTCAAACTCTCCCCTAGTCAATCATAAGGCGGCCAAACATACGCGGGGCCCCTACTGCGCCTTCTACAGGTCGTAGGGACACCCCACCGAGAACTGTAAGCAGCTCCACGATTAAATCGAGGAGTTGATTCGCTCGGGACACTTGGCAAGATACTTGTGTAGGGTTAGCTTAGCACCTTAGCAAGGTTTTGGCAAGCATCAAATATGCTATATTAAAATTTTGGGGTGCTAAACAAACCAACCAAGTAATCGAACTAGAGAATTAGGGTTAACTTTGGATGTAAACAACTTTTCATCTAAGTGATAAGGATTACAACCTTTGTAGTCCGTTCCTTCGCTTCAAAAGCTCCGAGTAGTGGTCCCTTCGCTGCGATCCACATGCTCCCGAACTCTTGAGAGGCTCCACAATATGTACGATGCATCCTAGCTTGAAGTCTTCAAAGTTTGTGATGATCTACGTCGAGGAAACACGGACTCAAGCTCACTATTCACTAATACGGAATTAGTGAAGCTAACACACTAATCTATATGGATAGTATAGAAGAGGATGATGATGTTGGAATTTAGCTCACTTTAGTATTTAATTTCTCACTATTTTTCTTTTTGATCTCAAAAACTAGAGAGCAAAAATGAAATGAGGAAGAAGAAGAAGAAGGAAGTATCTCAAGTAATGAAAATATCTATCATGGTTCAAATGCAGCCCTTGGGTGAGTATATCATCCATACACTAACCCATGTAGAGAATTAACCATGGTAAGAGTTAATGGTTAGGTCATAAAACATCTTAAGTAGAAACAAAAGAGTGGACTAAGTCAAAATTTATCTACAAGCTTCTACCTTTAATTAAATCCTCTAATCTATAATTACTTAATGATAAATGAAACCCTAACATAAACCCTAGCATGGTATGAGTCTCATACGTACATGTTGCAGGTGTAACCTAGCATGTCACAATATTATATATCACATATATAATATTCATGTAAACAAAGAAAACAATATAATAAACATATATCACATATATGTTAAATGCATCATAAGTGAAAATAATAAATATTTAAGTGAGCATATAATATATATACATATATATTATATATTATTTCATCAAATCAACACTTGATCTGATAACCCGGCTATATCACATATAACCAGTCGATATCACATATCGCGAGAATAGAATACGGTATCACATACGTGTATCAATCTCGATCCCGCACATATCACATATGTGCTCCTACTCCATTTTTCCTGAGCCTGAAAACCTCTATGTAGGACTCTAAAGACTCGTCAATACGCCGGCAGTAGGTGATGATCACATCAAACACCAACAAGCCGCAAGCTGTCAGCTAAACGTAACGGCCACCCAGTTATTGAGCGATCAGAAGATCAACAAGCAAGTCTTCTCTAACTCCTGTAAATCCAATCAGTAACACTACCGTACAGTCCGGTCTCTTCGTCTGATATGTCGCATATCCAGTCTAGGGGTGGTAAACGTCAGACCACAGTAACCGATAAGTTGTATCGTTGTGAGGCTCATAACGGGACGAGAAACTACTGATAACACTTACCAGTATATCTCCATATCAGCCCTGGCCAGGGACTTCCAGTTATAGCCAATCGAACACAGCGCAACATCAACCCCCAATACCAGGAGAGACGAACCCCTCCTACCGCTCATTGCCTCCATATGATTCGGGACTGTACCCAAAATCCACCGTTTTGCACGTTCTCATGAACATGGTAAGTTGGAAATCAAAGCACAGCGGGAATCACACAAGACTCTATGACGATCTCGGGTCTACAGACTAACTTATACCTGTGTCACCAGAGAACTGCTATCTGATGATAGGTATAATACCAACAAGGAGTTGTCGGCGAGTCCGTTCAGTATACCCAGTCTCCACTGAGCCCCCGTATACCATATTTGATGTCAAACACCAATGGATATGGGACCATCCATCGCCTATGATATGGGTCATGATGCGTATACGCTAGTCTACTATGGAGTATCGATGCCCTATCTCGATACACCCTCGACTAGGAACAGTTATAGGATGTACTTGTGGACTACCCTGGCCCCACTAGTATGATCTGCATCACAGTCCTAGTAGTTAAGTACATATCCTAAGGGCTTTATCAACATGTGAGAGCAAGACAGTAACCTAATACAAGCCAACATGTTAAGACAAAGAGCAACAAGATAGCATACTATCATATCGAGCAAGAAAGTCCTCTCTATATATATCCAAGCATCCACTATAATATACATCATATGTACAACAATGGCCTCTAGGGCATATACATAACTAACAATTTCCGACTTGCACTAAGGCCAGCTATTGTAGTATCTCATACCCAACATCCCGAAGAGTCTCTCAAATTGTATCTGGAGAATGGCCTTCGTGAATAGATCCGCGGTGTTATTCTTCGTCTCTACTTTCCTGACCTCAATCTCCCGGCGATCAACTATCTCCCGGATCAGGTGATACCGCCTCAGAATATGCCCGGTCGTTGATGGGATCTGGGTTCCTTGGCCAAGCCACAACTCCATTGTTATCACAATACAAAGGTATTGGATGCTCAATGGACGGAACCACTCCAAGTTCGATAATGAACTTCTTCATCCAGACAGCATCTTTGGCAGCATCGTTGGCAGCGATGTATTCAGCCTCCATCGTCGAGTCTGCCACGGTTTCTTGTTTGGAACTCTTCCAACACACTGCCCCTCCATTGAGGGTAAAGAGAAATCTCGAGTGCGACTTAGAGTCGTCCTTATCACGTTGGAAGTTCGAATCGGTAAAGGACTCCACCTGAAGTTCTCCGTTACCATACACCAAGAACATCTCCTTAGTCCCTCTCAAGTACTTGAGAATGTTCTTCACATCTGTCCAGTGACTCTCTCCTGGATCTTCTTGATACCTACTCACTACACTTAGTGAGTATGCTACATCGGGTCTTGTACATAGCATCGCGTACATGATAGAGCCTACTGCCGAAGCATAGGGTATCCCTTGCATGCGAGCTCTCTCCAAATTAGTCTTAAGAGATATCTCTTTGGAGAGAGTGAGTATAGAGATCGTGGGTAAATTCCCACGCTTGGATTCTTCCATACTAAACCTCTTTAGTACGGTGTCAATGTACCTGGATTGGGACAATCCCAGTATCCGTTTAGATCTATCTCTATAGATATTAATCCCCAAAATGCAGGAGGCATCACCAAGATCTTTCATTGAGAATCTTTGTGATAAGAAGAGTTTAACCGAATGCAGCATAGGAACATCGTTTCCTATCAAGAGTATGTCATCCACATACAATACGAGGAAGACAACCTTATTCTCTGCTACCTTCTTGTATATACAGGTTCATCTACATTTTTTATGAAGTCAAACTCTTTGACTACAACATCAAAACAGATGTTCCAACTCCACGATGCCTGCTTTAACCCGTAGATGGATTTAAGCAGCTTGCACACCTTTCTTCTGCTCCCACTGTCTACTAAGCCCTCTGGCTGAGTCATGTACACGCACTCCTCTAAATCACCATTTAGAAAGGCGGTCTTAACATCTATTTGCCAGATTTCGTAGTCATGGTATGCAGCAATGGCAAGTAAGATCCGGATGGACTTAAGCATAGCCACTGTAAAAAAGGTTTCGTCATAATCCACACCAGGTCGTTAACGAAAACCCTTTGCAACAAGTCTAGATTTGAAAGTCTCAACTTTTCCATCTACACCAAGTTTCTTCTTAAATATCCATTTGCTCCCAATGGGTTTTACTCCTTCAGGAGCAACTTCCAAAGTCCATACTTTGTTGTTGTACATGGATTCCATCTCAGATCGCATTGCATCCAGCCATTTCACAGAGTCCCCACTCGTGATGGCCTGCTCGAAGCTAGTTGGGTCATCATCTTCCATGATGCTGTCTTCGCTTCAACCATCAATGAGAAAACTGTAGTATCTCTCAGCCGGACGAGGAACCCTACTAGATCGGTGGAGAGGCTGAGGTTCGTTGGAAACTATCGAATCCACTGGTTCCACCAAATTGTCAGTTGTAGCCTATGCTGCTGGAACTTCTTCCAGTTCTACCTCACTGCCACTAATTTCTTTCATAAGAAAAGCCTTTTCTAAAAAGGTGGCATGTCAAGAAACAAACACCTTTTATTGCTCGGAATGGTAAAAGATATACCCTCGCGAATATTTATGATATCCTATAAACTTACACAGAACAAACCTTGCCTCGAGCTTGTCCGGATTTTGTGTTTTCACATATGACGGACAACCCCATATCTGCATAAAATTAAGATATGGTCTCTTCCCATTCTATATCTCATATGGAGTGGTAGGCACTGATTTGGATGGAACTCGATTCAATAGGTATGCTGCTGTCTCAAGCGCATAACCCCAAAAGGAAATAGGTAACTAAGCGGTGCTCATCATGGAGCACACCATATCTAATAGGGTGCGATTCCTCCGCTCCGATACCCCGTTGTGCTGTAGTGTATACGGAAGAGTAAGCTGAGAGAGAATCCCATTCACTTTTAGATAGTCCAGAAACTCATTGCTCAAGTATTCTCCTCCTCGATCAGATCGAAGGATCTTAATACTTTTACCCGTTTGGTTCTCTACTTCGTGCTTATATTCTTTGAATTTCTCAAAAGTTTCAAACTTGTGTTTCAACAGGAACACATGTCCGTATCTTGAGAGATCGTCAGTGAATGTAATGAAATACGAGGAACCATTCCTGGCATGCGTAGACATGGGACCACATACATCACTATGTATCAGTCACAAGAGTTCCGTAACTCTTTCTCCATGTCCAGTAAACGGAGTTTTGGTCATCTTGCCTTTGAGACATGACTGGCAAGTGTCATAAGATGATAAGTCGAACGGATTCAAATATCCATCCTTATGCAACTTAGCTAGTCGTGTCGTATTGATATGACCTAGTCTACAATGCCATAAGAAGGATTCGTTCATTTCTGAACTCTTCCTCTTGTGTGTGTTTTGCACATTAAGAACTGTAGTTTGATTTAGAACGTATATGCCATTATTTAACGAGCCTGATCCAATCAACTTTTGATTCAGGAAGATGTTCATAATATTATCCTGTACTACAAAATTATATCCTTCTCTACTTAATAAAGAAGCTGATATAATGTTGCATATCATGTTCGGTATGTAATAGCATTCGTTCAGAATCAATGTATTACCACTTAGTAATACAAGGTGATATTTGCCAACTGCTTTGGCTGCAACATTTGAACCATTCCCTACTTTTACGGAATGTTCGCCCATTCTCAGTTCTATACCTCTCTTTAGCCCATGCAACATATTACATATGTGGGGTCTGTTGGATATAGTGCCCTCAAAGTCAATTATTGGATCGCAGGTACGTGATTACAATGATTGAGGAAGGACCTATACCGATATGACAGTCTTGCTCGAGATGATAGTATGCTATCTGGTTTGTCTTTATCATCGTATACATGCTTTAGTTCACTATTGCAAGATGATAGAGCCCATAGGATTCTTGCTTGACTACCAGCAGTATGATGGCGATCATATACGTGGGAGCTGGGGTCTATAAGCACATCCTTAAAGTGTCCCTAGTCGTGGGAGTATCGAGACAGGGCATCGATACTCCAGAGTAGACTAGTGTATACAGTCGAGACCCCGACGAGGGGCGGTGGCCGGTCTCACAAGCCATTGGTGTGAGTTGGTTCACCTAAGATGTATACAGGTGCTCATTGAGTACACCGGTCAGGACTCGCCGGAAACATGCTAGTTGGTATTATATATATCGTCAGATAGCAGTTCCCTGGTGACATGTGTACAGGTTAGTTTGTCGACCTGATATCGTCATTTGTCTCATGTGAGTTCCCACTGTGCTTTGATTTCTACCCTACTACGCTCAAAGAAGACGTGCAAACAGGTATTTTTTGGGTACAGTCCCGAGCCACAATGAGGCAGTGAGCGGATCGTCGGGGATTCGTCTCTTCTAGTATTGGGGGTTGATGTCGCACAGTGCACGGGTGGCTATCACTAAAAATACTTAGCCGAGGTAGTGGAGAATTACTGATTTGGATCAGTAGTTTCTCAGGTGGTGATGGGCTTCATACCGACACGAATTATCGCGTTATTAGGGGTCTGACTTTTTCCACCCCCTTGACTCAATATGCGATACTCTTTAGACGAACGGACCGGACTGTACGGATATTGTCACTGTCAGGCTCAGTAGGGTTTCAGGATGAGTTCGCTCGTCAGCTTCCCTTCCAATCAATACAAAGGCAACCGTTATGTACAGCTTGTACCTCTGACGTGCTAGTGATTATACACAGTGCCAGTGTGTTGATGAGTCATTAGAGTCCCCCACAGACCGTTTCCCAAGTTCGGGCGAAACGTTGTAGAGGCCGTATGGTTTTATGGCAGGGTTCGAAAAATGCACGTGCGTTTACGCACGTGTCATATTTCGGCCAGATAATACTGGTGGGCTTTGGTTTAAGCCGGATCCGAGTATTATACTGTGTAGATATAATACCTTTGTCTCAGATGCATTTGTATTCGGTCGTAATACAAATGCGGGTATGTTTATACTATTACGGGGTTATCCTGAAATTCGTTTTAGGATCGCTTTTGGAAGTTGCCAGTTTCCTGTTTTCTATCACCCGTATTTAACATTCGGTTAAATGCGGATTTATCTTTTCGTCACTTGGGTGAGTCATGAGGGTGATGTGTGTGGAAGCTTCTAGAAGTAGTGACTAGGATTAGTGAGGTGTTCTTGATTTATTGGTTGCATTTAATGCTTGATGATGTGTTAAAATGACTCATGGTTTTTGCATTAATGAAGTAATGAGTCATGATTATTATGATAGCTTATGGTCACCCTCCCTTGTTCCTACACTCACCCCCTTCCTCTCTTTAAGTGGCCGGCCCCTTGATAGAATAGTGAGAGGTTCATTTTGAAAAGATTATGATAGTTTTGGATTCATGGAAATTAGATAGCCTCATTTCTCATTTCACCCGATCCAAAGGGCAACTTCATTAACCGTTCGTCCATGGCTTTGGACGAAGTGAGACAAAGTGTTCTACTCATTCTCTACATCAATGTTGGTCATCTCTTTTAGCAAACTTGATGATCGAGTTGCCTCGGTTCAGAGGCGAGAGCCCGTTTAAAGATCTGACGACGTGGTGCCACCTGGACGAGAGGACTGGAGATTCAGGAGATCGGAGCAGCCGCAATAAAGCGTGGGATGATGGTTGAAGACCGAAAGACTCGGATCGTTCGGTATAACATTTCTACCCACTTTGTAGTTTGTTAGTTTAGTTTTAATGGCAGATCCGGGTTATAGTATACGATAGTGCCAGTCAAAAAGTTTTTGTTCCGCATTTGGCGTCTGTTAGACGGTAGGGGCGCTACCATGTACTTACAGTGGTATCAGAGCCTCACCATTAAGCTTTACTAACTTGTGCTAATGCGTTTAAAATATCGATCGAACGGACTTTCGAAAACCGCAAATTCCAAGTCTAAAGTTTCGGTCGATTTTAAAAGGGGTCTAAAAATAATTTTACATATCACAGAAAATAGTGCAGGCTTTTCTATGAATTCTGGGAAAATTGGGGCACGTGATCCCTCATTACCACCGTGGTTCCGCGGTCAAACCTAGGGTTTGACCGCGGAACCGCGGCCGTTTTGTGGGAACAGTGCTCCAAGTTTTTCCAGGGAGCTTAACATTGGAAATTGTGGTTTTTTGAACTATTCTTTTGGGCCCAGATTTTATTACTGTACAGCAGATGTTCGTGAGGCCCACTTCGGAAAGTTTTGTCGATCGAAATTTTAAACTTGTTAGTATGCAGTATTTACATTATATCTCCGACCAGGAATGTCATTCGAGCGGTAAATTGCGTCTAATTGCTATAGCTCTTTTAGACGGATTTACGAACGTGACATTCGCGTTGATGTTCTGTGTTGTGCTGTGATGTTGCGGATATGTCATGGTGGATAGTAATGTGCAATAGTAGTGCTATTTGAATTTATTTGTACATTTGATATTGCGGGACGAGCGTCCAACTTGTGGACTGCTGTCACTGCCTGTTTGTATAATATTCTTTTGGGGCACGACCGGGCTGAGGTCGATGTACCCGTTGTACATATTTTTCATTTCTGTACTAGGTTTACCCCGCGACGGAGTGCACGGATAGCCGGGTTCTGGAGGGCAACGGGTCCGTATCTCATGGCTTTGAGAGGCAGAGAGGCCTTACTCTAGAATTGGCAGACTATTCGCCGCACTCGTAGGGGGTACAGATTGACCCAAGGAGGGGTGCTCAAGTTACCAGATTCCGTGAAGCGCCGGGTGGTCCATTCACTTTGCTGTAGGGGGCTGCCTCGCTTCAGGTTTTGGCGGGTAACTTGCCGCACCCGTAGGGGTCTAGGTTTCATTGCACAGGCTATCCACAAGACCAGAGGAACGTCGGGTTTCAGCAGCGGCTCTGTGAAACCCGGGGATCCCAGATTATCTGTATTGTTCTGTGTCGCTTATTACTTTTCTGTAATGTTGCATATTATCGCGCCTGGAGCGATTATTGTATATTAGTATATATACTATTAGATGTTGTATATATTTTACACCTGCGCTAGTCCAGTCCCCGCTCTGTCGTTAGTTAAGTAACCTAACGGGTGATGACGGGACCCTGTGGCGAATGCGGATGGCATATATATACATTTTATTTTTCGTTCTTTTCTGGTGTGATTGATTGATGGGACTGCATTGATTCTTATCAATGCAAGGATAAAACAAACCTATATTTGATGTTGTTGGAACAAATTTTAAAAGGTGTTATTACAAAGATGTTTCCTTTTGTTTTGCATAGCGGTATTCGGTTGGAATATCCTGCACCTCATTCGACGAGGCAAGGGCCGATATCCCTTCACCGGGAATGACCCCTTTGGCAGAAGTTTGCGTCAGGGTAACAACTTCACTATAGTCGATTACAAGTTGCTTTGCATCGCGGTATTCAGTTGGAATATCATGCACCTCGTTCCATGAGGAAAGAGCCGAGATCCCTTCACCGGGAGTGACCTCTTTAGCAAAAAGGTTTTCGTCACTATATTTTTATAAAAAGCTATAAGGTTCCTTCAGCGATATCAAGTTCATTACGTTAAAGGTATTTCGCCAAAAACCTGCCGTAGCCCTCCGTCATTTCTTTTGGGTATTCAGTAGTATTCAAGCTATGTATTTTGACCTTTCGCCAAGGCATAGTGTTTGGTAGCTGCTGGGTATTCATCTGTTGCATAGATAGATGCGTTGGTTTGGGACAGTCGTACTACTATTTTGGCCTTCGTCAAGGGTTTGTACGGGTGGGTTCAAATTAACCTGGATAATGACGGCTAGAACTTGACATGTGACTTATGATATTTTGACCTCTCGCCAAGGTCATAAGAGCATGGGGCAAAAATCATATCGGGAGTTTCTAAAGAAACTGAAACTTGCCTAGTATGCGCATACCTTCTGGAGTGTGATAACATGAGTGGATTCCGTCATGTTATCATGCGATGAGAGTTGGATCTCGATTCCCACTGATGAGTTAGTTTACTCTTCGGGTGATCCCGACTAATTCTTCTTTCAGGTTTGGAGGAGAATTTGAGATTACAGTGGGAGGTTTCCTGATTAGATAAAGTGATAACCATTCTGATCTAGGTTAGAGTGCACGCAGAGTGTTTCTTTTCTCTCTATCTTTTTGGCAGCGACCATTGACCGACCCTAGACTATAACTCAGTGACCAAGTTGACCGAACCTTCTTAAAATACTGGCTTTTGGATTGTCCGAGTTGCATAAGTCATTGCCACTCCATCTTTTACCCTTTGTATTTCTCAGAACACACCGTATAGCTACGGACATCCACTTCCATTGGATAGATCAATCATATGGTTATATACGAACTCGAAGGGATTTCTTTGAGGATGGATCCAGGTTCAAGACAAATAGAATTGGTTTATTCAGTTGTCTTTTGTTATCACCTTCTCTCAGGTTGCGAGGGCTCCTTAGTTTAGGAGAGTACACCTATTATGCTTAATTGGATAGTCTTATTCCAAAACATAGGCTGGTGCCGAAAGGTAGGGAATGAAGAAAACCAATTAGCCTAAGTAGGGTGTACATAAGGTAATAAGTAAAGACAAGATAAAGGGATTAGAAAGAGGGCAAAGTAAATTGCGACTGTTATCATTCACGGCCAAACCGCGTACTTCATCGCCACTCCTATTTCACCTTTAATAGAATAAGGTATTATTCAGTTGTCTTTTATCTTCACCTTCTCTCAAGTTGCGAGTACTCCTTGGTTTAGGAGAGTACACCCATTATGCTTACTGGATAGTCTTCTTGCAAACCATAGGCTGGTGCCGAACGGTAGGGAAGGAAGAAAACCACTTAGCCTAAAAGGAGTCTACAGAATGAAATGACTAGAGACAAATAAAGGGATTTGGAGAGATGGCAAAGAATTATACGGTTACAGTCATGAAATGGATTATGGAAGAGGCATTACTAGGAATACCAGGATACCCCTACAAAACATTTTTATGTTTCAGTGTATTGTTAATAGAAAACTGATTTCCCGATTAGATACTTACTCCAGGGTATGTATTTACCAGGTTTAATTCTCATATCTGTATGGTTTTACAGATGATGAGTTGGAGTAAGTTATTGGGAATAAGGTGATCATCCTCATTATATCGGAATTCGTTGTAATTGGTGATATTTGTGGAAGTCGCCTGAGTTATTGCCAAACGGCATGCATTTTGTTTTGAATATCCTTTGTTGTGCACCAATTTCAAAATGATATATCTATACGTTTATTTTTATAAAGTGAGATATAACTTTTTGAGATTATGTCCGTGACATTTACCTATATCAGATACGATTGGGTAAGGAGCATTGAACAACGGAGTAGTTCTTAACCATAAGTATAGTTTTCAACCTACGATGCACAGGTTTTGAGTTATTCAACTCAGCGGACTTATACAGAGCATTGTATATTGTCTAGTGTCCATCAGGAAAAAGGGGTAGGTCCTCGTACTATTTTCTGTTTACTTATGACTTCTCTAGTTTTTAGACAATTATTTCGTAGAAATACAATGTCTAAGTTTTGAGAAGTTGTGGGTATAAGAATAAAGTAGAGAACCAGGTGTCACAAGAATCGGGATTCTTCAAAGAGATCGAAGATTTAGATTCTTGTGATTGATATTCAGATGATAGTAATAGTTTTTGAGAAACTTTTTTCTCTTTCAGGTTACTCATAATTGGATGGATTCCTAAGTTGAGTAATGCTGATTAGCCTCTCTCCATTAAGTTGATATGCACTGGAGACAGCTACATGATTTGAATCTGGTTCCAATTAAATAAGTGCCAAGGTTTCTATATTAGATATAGAATGGTTCATATCTTAACGATGTTAAGGTTAGGGGAGTTGTCCAGCTTATGCTTCAAACCAGACACTGGATAACTCAAAACACGTTTCTGTAATGGCAGTTTGTGGGTTGACCCTGGCTTTGGCGAGGGTTGACTTTCTACCATCTGGAAGATCAATAGTGATATTGTTCTTGACTCACCACAGTTTTAGCAAAATGGATTTTTTCAGAAAACAATAGTGGGAGTATGGTAGAACTGGAAGTGATTCCAGAACCGCAAACGATTACGGAAAATTTAATAGGACCTATATATTCAATCAGGTTTGACATTCCATTAGCTACTCCGCAGATTTGGTGGGTAACCTCAGACACCCGAGAGGTACTCAGGTAGCCTCAAGGACGGTGACAGGGAGGTTCTTATTTACCCAGACTTGACACTACTGTTGTTCCAAGCTATGAGAACCGGCAGGAGGATAAGTATAGCGTCGTTCTAAACTAGCTTTAGAAGTGTACGTATATATTATTCTGCCAGAGGGTTGTTGTAGTCAGTGGGAGCAGCGAAAACATAGTGGGCAAGTAGATTATGTCTATTTATAGACTAGAGCAGATATAGTGGAGATAGATCATCTATTTTTGATGTGAAAGTCATGGGTTTAACTTCGTCAGAATAGGGGATGGATCTGTTAAGAAGGTAGTAGGGTGTGATGTCCTGGTATTTGGATGTCATACACAGAGTAGGAAGTAAAATTCCTATACTACGATCGGTTGTACTGTGGTCGTCACACAGTTGTTTCTCCAGACAGGATATGGATATAATATCTAACATTCTGGTTTCTAGATCTATGGTTTTAGATCTAGATTTGGGTAGTTTCTCAATGTGGGTACTTTGACAGTATTCTGATAGTTTTTAGAATAGTTGACTCCTGGCATGGTGGTGTACCTGCAGGTGATGGAGTCACCCTCTCTAAAGGTGTCGTACAGACTAAAGGGGAGAGGGATGTGCATGATTGGCAGATCACTTGCTTAGGCAATTGAGTCAATCGTGAGATATCAAGTATCACACCAGATGTTGATTTTGCACTAGATGCGATAAGTTTGTATTAATCCAATCCTGAAGAAATATAAGGAAGCAGTTTTTAGAACATAAGTGCATGTTCTACGGATTTGATGACGGCAGCCTCCTTCGGGGGACGGTTATCATTCCAGGCTTCAATGGTGACATGGATGACATTATTATGGACAGGTGGTCCAAGAGGATACTGTGGGAGGCATAGTGCTGGATACTGATTAGGTTCAATTATCAATAAAGTCTAAGAAGTTTGGATTTGGAGTTCATTTATGAACTAGGTCCCATCAGTTATTCAGACATATTCTAAGACAGGTATTACTCGATTCGGGAGATGGTTTTCTCCGCGAACTTGAGATTAAGAGAGACATAGAAAGAAACATCAGGGCGGATCCACTCACTGAGGCTATTTCTCGAACATAAGAGTTTTACAAACTAGCTTTATGAAACTGATTAGTAGAGGAGTTGGGTGTTCGGTATCACACGGGCTATTAGTATGAGACATCGCAATAATTAGCCTTAAGTGAAAGTGGGATATTGTAGGATATAGTGCCCTCAAAGTCAATTATTGGATCGCGGGTACGTGATTACAATGATTAAGGAAGGACCTATACCGATATGACAGTCTTGCTCGAGATGATAGTATGCTATCTGGTTTGTCTTTATCATCGTATACATGCTTTAGTTCACTATTGCATGATGATAGAGCCCATAGGATTCTTGCTTGACTACCAGCAGTATGATGGCGATCATATACGTGGGAGCTGGGGTCTATAAGCACATCCTTAAAGTGTCCCTAGTCGTGGGAGTTTCGAGACAGGGCATCGATACTCCAGAGTAGACTAGTGTATACAGTCGAGACCCCGACGAGGGGCGGTGGCCGGTCTCACAAGCCATTGGTGTCAGTTGGTTCACCTAAGATGTATACAGGTGCTCATTGAGTACACCGGATAGGACTCGCCGGGAACATGCTAGTTGGTATTATATATATCGTCAGATAGCAGTTCCCTGGTGACATGTGTACAGGTTAGTTTGTCGACCTGAGATCGTCATTTGTCTCGTGTGAGCTCCCACAGTTCTTTGATTTCTACCCTACCACGCTCAAAGGAGAATGCAAACAGGTTTTTTTTGGGTACAGTCCCTAGCCACATGGAGGCAGTGAGCGGATCGTCGGGGATTCCTCTCTCCCGGTATTGGGGATTGATGTCGCACATTGCACGGGTGTCCATCACTAGAAATCCTCCCCCGAGGTAGTGGAGAATTACTGATTTGGATCAGTAGTTTCTCAGGTGGTGATGGGCTTCATACCGACACGAATTATCGCGTTATTAGGCGTCTAACTTTATCCATCCCCAAGACTCGATATGCGATACTCTTTAGACGAACGGACCGGACTGTACGGATATTGTCACTGTCAGGCTCAGTAGGGTTTCAGGATGAGTTCGCTCGTCAGCTTCCCTTCCAATCAATATATAGGCAACCGTTATGTACAGCTTGTACCTCTGACGTGCTAGTGGTTATACACAGTGCCAGTGTGTTGATGAGTCATTAGATTCCCCCACAGACCATTTCCCAAGTTCGGGCGAAACGTTGTAGAGGCCGTATGGTTTTATGGCAGGGTTCGGAAAATGCACGTGCGTTTACGCACGTGTCATATTTCGGGCAGATAATACTGGTGGGCTTTGGTTTAAGCCGGATCCGAGTATTATACTGTGTAGATATAATATCTTTTTCTCAGATGCATTTTTATTCGGTCATAATACAAATGCGGGTATGTTTATACTATTACGGGGTTATCCTGAAATTCGTTTCGGGGTCGCTTTTGGAAGTTGCCAGTTTCCTGTTTTCTATCACCCGTATTTAACATTCGGTTAAATGCGGATTTATGTTTTCATCACTTGGGTGAGTCATGAGGGTCATGTGTGTGGAAGCTTCTAGAAATAGTGACTAGGATTAGTGAGGTGTTCTTGATTTATTGGTTGCATTTAATGCTTGATGATGTGTTAAAATGACTCATGGTTTTTGCATTAATGAAGTAATGAGTCATGATAAGTATGATAGCTTATGGTCACCCTCCCTTGTTCCTACACCCACCCCCTTCCTCTCTTTAAGTGGCCGGCCCCTTGATAGAATAGTGAGAGGTTCATTTTGAAAAGATTATGATAGTTTTGGATTCATGGAAATTAGATAGCCTCATTTCTTATTTCACCCGATCCAAAAGGCAACTTCATTAACCGTTCGTCCATGGCTTTGGACGAAATGAGACAAAGTGTTCTACTCATTCTCTACATCAATCTTGGTCATCTCTTTTAGCAAACTTGATGATCGAGTTGCCTCGGTTCAGCGGCGGGAGCCCGTTTAAAGATCCGACGACGTGGTGCCACCTGGACGAGAGGACTGGAGATTCAGGAGATCAGAGCAGCCACAACAAAGTGTAGGATGATGGTTGAAGACCGAAGGACTCGGATGGTTCGGTATAACATTTCTACCCACTTTGTAGTTGGTTAGTTTAGTTTTAATTGCAGATCCGAGTTATAGTATACGATAGCGCCAGTCAAAAAGTTTTTGTCCCGCATTTGGCGTCTGTTAGACGGCCGGGGCGCTACCGTGTACTTACAGGGTCCTGGTCCGGTGTCTAATACCCAGGACGTAAAGTGAACTGAGAAACAGTTCTCGATAACAAACACACCCGAAGAAGATGCATCAACATGCTTATTCTTCGTTTGGGCGGCATGTGAATTCTGGCATTCCCCTATTTCTTATTCAGTCTTATAACAATTATAAGAAAGAACAGAACCAATGTTCCCCTGCCCAGTATAACAAGCGGGTTCGGTCAATACATCAATGTTATTATCTTGATTAAGGCGTGACATGGTCGCTACCTGGAGATTGAGAGAAGAAAACACTTTAATGAATGCTCTTGCAAGATTAGATTGGTTATTATCTTATCTAATCAGGATGGCTCCCATTGTTTTAATCAAATCATCCTTCAAAAACCCCTAAAAAGGAAAGACTAGCTGGGATTAATTACAGTCTACAACTTTGGTAACCGTTCAGCCAGGCCAGTGCCGGTACTTTGAGGGAGGTTCCCTGTGCTTTCGCACGGACCTAATTAATATAAACCCCATCTTCCCTTAGGGGTAGCCCCATTAACATCTTTCTAGACATCTAATGGGTTAGCTATTTGTAATGTGTAAAACTCTCCCAGGAGCAACTCTTGCTTGCAGCGGGTATCGGGATCAAACTATCTCATAGAAGGTATGCAATATCATTGCAAATTTCAACGCTTGAAATTCCGGACAATACTTTTACCCCTAGCATCCTATGACCTTGACGGAGGTCAAACTACCCATATGGCGCTAGTCAAGTTTAACCCGTTTATTTCTTGATTGAATTAGACCCACCCGCACGACCCTTGACGGAAGCCAAACTACGCCATACGAATACCCTAATTCAATCGCATCTCATGCTATAGATAAGTACTAATCAGCTACCATACACTACGCCTTGACGGAGGCCAAACTACCGTAGCACGAATACTAAATAATACTTATTTGAAATGACGAAGGGCTACGCAGATTTTTCAGAAAACCTTTTGCATAATGAACTTGATATCGTTGTAGAAGCAAGTGATTTTGAAAAGGATTGTTTTTTAGGCTTTTACTAGTTTCGCTAAAGAGGTCACTCTCAGTGAAGGGATCTCGGCTCTTTCCTTATCGAATAAGGTGTTGGATATTCTACAAGGAATACCGCTATGCAAAGGAAGAACTATAGAAGCAATCAAAAACATAACCGAGTGAGTTGCAGTATCTGCTAGTTTTGCTAAAGAGGTCACTCCCGGTGAAGGGATCTCGACTCTTTCCTTATCGAATAAGGTACTGGATATTCTACAAGGAATACCGCTATGCAAAACAAAAACTAGAGCTACCCTTTTTGAAAATTTGATTCTACAACATCTTTTAGGTTTCATTATCTTTCATTAATCTCATTAATGAAATCCCATCACTTATGCTTCCTAAGCATCACAGAAGAAACGAAAGCAATAATATTTATATATCATATATATAATATAAGCATTCGTCTCATGCATATAAAATGATCACATCACAGAATATCAGCAGCAAAAGAATCACATATGAAATATTGGATATATTAGGAATCCCGTGATTTATTTAAGCCAGTAAAAACACGGATTCGACGGTCGTGATGAATAGCCAAACCCACATCCCTAGACCCCTACGAGAGCGGCAAGCAACCCTACAAATTCTAGAGTTAGGAGACCCAGACTTGACTCCTCGAGTTGGTCTCCCACTGGACTCTAGAACCCGGTTACTTGTGCTCCCCGCCTTGGGTCTATTCTAATGCGGAAAAGTAAATAATATACAACAATTGTGACATCATCCTCAACCCAGAAGTGCCCCAATAAAAAAATATTACATACAATGAATATTACATGAATGAAAATAAAATCTCTCATCTTTCATAAAACCCCGGCTATTCTAATCACGACGATCCAATATAACATATCATAGCAACACATAACATCACATGTCATCAACGTAAGTAAATATACGTATCCCAATTGTTGTTGATGTATAGCAACGAAATCGGCGATATACCACATATTACACTTACGGTCGCAGAAAAGAAAGTGAAAAACTACAACATTTAGAATCCACAATTACCTTAGACATCATAAACCCAAAATATCACATATTACGGATTTCATGCCTAACTATATGAATTCCACATATTGTATCACAATCATAGATAGTTAGGCGAAATTAGACAATTCGATCGATTCAACGAATTCCCAAAAATTCCCAGAGAGCTCAACACTTGAGCACTGTTAAAATTAACCAGAGACATACCACAGTTCCTACAGACCTACAGCTGAAGGGCCGACCCAAGCCTCTCAAGTAGCGCCGCGGATCCGCCGCCAAAACCATGTTTTGGCCGTGGATCCGCAGTCACTTGGACGAGTTAGGCTTTCGTTCTTCATGTATGTCCATAGAATTCCCTGTATGATTTTCTGAATATTTTTAACATGGAAAAATCCAACTTTTTGAAAAATTTCCAGAGAGGGGGTATTATTCTGGTTTTCGGGGTTCGATCAGAATTCTAACTTCTTCTAAACAACGCCAAATGCTCTATCTTGGCTCTGGTACCACTGTAGGGTTAGCTTAGCACCTTATCAAGGTTTTGGCAAGCATCAAACATACTATATTAAAATTTTGGGGTGCTAAACAAACCAACCAAGTAATCGAACTAGAGAATTATGGTTAATTTTGCATGTAAACAACTTTACATCTAAGTGATAGGGATTCAAACCTTTGTAGTCCATTTCTTCACTTCAAAAGCTCCAAGTAGTGGTCCCTTCGCTGCAATCCATGAGCTCCCGAACTCTTGAGAGCCTCCTCAAGATGTACGATGCATCCTAGCTTGAAGTCTTCAAAGTTTGTGATGATCTACGTTGAGGAAACACGGACTCAAGCTCACTTTTCACTAATACGGAATTAGTGGAGCTAACACACTAATCTATATGGCTAGTATAGAAGAGGATGATGATGTAGGAATTTAGCTCACTTTAGTACTTAATTTCTCACTATTTTTCTTCTTGATCTCAAAAACTAGAGAGCAAACATGAGATGAGGAAGAAGAAGAAGAAGGAAATATCTCAAGTGATGAAAATATCTATCATGGTTCAAATGAAACCCTTGGGTGAGTATATCATCCATACACTAACCAATGTAGAGAATTAACCATGGTAAGGGTTAATGGTTAGGTCACAAAATTTCTTAAGTAGAAATAAAAGAGTGGACTAAGTCAAAACTTATCTACAAGCTTCTAGTTTTGATTAAATCCACTAATTTGTAATTATTTAATGATAAATGAAAGCCTAACATAAACCCTAGTATGGTATGAGTCTTATACATACATATTGCATGTGTAACCTAGCATGTCACAATATTATATATCACATATATAATATTCATGTAACAAAAGAAAACAAAACAATAAACATATATCACATATATGTTAAATGCATCATAAGTGAGAATAATAAATATTTAAGTGAGCATATAATATATATATATATATATATATATATATATATATATATATATGTAAGTCCACGTTACCTCTCCCGGTTCTTTCGGGCTTGCGGAAATGATGAAAAATGATTTTTCGGGTCATGGCAACATGGACTATAAAACACAGATCTTTGCTAAACTACACACTAGCAACTAACAAGAGCTATTGCTACTCGGTTAGGGGTTATACCTCAACTTGAACTCCTTCTCTTTGACTCTTGATGGTGGTCGGATGGTGCTTTCCTCGTTGCCCTCTCTTGTCGAAGATGGATCCACCTGAGGGTTTCTACCTTGAGCTCCTTTCTCGATCTTGAGAGAACTAAAGTGTCCGGCTTGCTAGACCTTCAACCTTAGGATGAGTAGAGAGTGCCTTTGGGTGTTTAATCTCCAAGGAAAGGTTTCTCAACTCATGAGAATGATTCTCCTTGAACTAGAGGAAGAGGACGAGCAAAATGGAGGAGAGAGAATGGTTATGATAGAATGAGAATAGTTTTTACAACCATAACAATATATGTGAATTATCAAATTAATAATATTAATCCAAAATGAAAAAGGTGACGGTTGGTTTGATAATACCATTATCATTTCACATTAAATGATTTTGCAAAGATCAAAGAGCATCTAGAAAAGAAATGATGATGGTCAAAGTTTCAACCATGGTCAACTAGTCAACCTTGGTCAACAAGTAAACAAACCCAACCATGACACAATTTCATTTAATTAATATTATTAATTGATATATCACAAATTCATTAGGGTTTGGAAAAAGACGACTGTCAACTGTGCATAGGCACCCGTTCCAAAACCCTAATGAAAAACCTCTTCCTCCGCCTCAATCAACTGTGCATACACACCCGCATTCGTGTTCCGAGGAACATGAATACTATGAGATAAAACTAACCCCAAAACATATACTAGGATCTGGCTCAAACCAGAGCCCGCTAGTAATGTCTGTCCGGACGCCAAACGTGCACAAGTGCGCGGATGTGAACGAACCCTGTCGCAAAACCATGCGACCTCTACTCTGTTTTGCCCAAAGGCGAATAACCCTCTGTGTGGGACTTTAAAGACTCGACACTACGCTGGCAGTGGGTTTAACCATAGACCGTGTTCCCCTCCGAACGGCGGCCTAGACGTTAGGACGTCTATGCTTGAGGTTCGGGGCAGATGCCATTTGGTTTTATCCGTCTATCTCTCCGAAGATGCTAAGTTGATCTATGGCACCGTGTATCGGAGGTTTAGACGGATGCGGCCGATATAGCAGACTTCGTCAGATTCCCCCTCAGGATGAGGGGTTTTTGATTGTGGGGACGCTCTTCCCTGCAGGCGCAAGCCCCTGCAGTTAATTACGCTACCGCATCGCGGTAACAACTTTCTCCTTCTCCAGAATTTCACTTCGTGTCGTGTGTGTTTGTTTTGTTTGTGGTTGCCCGTGGATTGTATACGGAGACTGAGTAATGCCGTCACCCGTAGGACGTGTTTTAGTCCAAATCCGTATTTAGTTAGATTTGGGTTTGGTGTTTTTAGTTTAAGTATGCATTAGTCGCGTTGCGGCTAAGATCAACTTAAACATTCGTCAAGGATACGTTAGTCCTGTTTTAGACTAAGATCGACTTGACGTAGCGATTGATTTAATTATCTGGCCGTCGGGACTCGTCACCTCTCTAACGTCGTTGAGGGATTACAACGACAGGTGTCAGAGGAGTTCAGAGATGTACCCTTGCGCCAAAGTTGATTTGGAGTTTTATCATTTATTTGAATATCTAAGGACACGTTAACCGTGTTTGGGGTTAAGATCAACTTAGACGGGACCGTTTAGATCCAACAAAAGAGCGTTTGGGCTCTATTGTTCCAGTTTGGGAGATTCATAGTCCAATTTGGGACTAAAGTCTGTTTGAAGGATACGTTAGCCATTTTTGAGGCTAAGATCGACTCAAACGTTTGTTAAGGATACGTTAGTCTAGTTTGAGACTAAGATCAACTTAACGGGACCGTTTAGATCCGACAAAAGAGCATTTGGGCTCTATTGTGCCAGTTTAGGGACGTGGTGGTCCATCGCCAGTTTTAGGGACATGGTGGTCCATTATTAGTTTAGGGACGTTTCGGTCCGTCGCCAGTTTAAGGACGTAGTGGTCCATATTTGTTTAGGGACGTTTCGGTCCATCATTAGTTTAGGGACGTTTCGGTCCGATATTAGTTTAGGGACGTTTCGGTCTGATATTAGTTTAAGGACGTTTCGGTCCACGAGTTTAAGGACCCCGCAGTCCATATCGATGTGTGGTCGTTGGGACCCGTCACCTCTTTGACGTCGTTGAGGAATTACAACGACGGATGTCAAAGGAGTTCGGAGATGTACCCTCGAACCGGATGTAAATTAATTTAGAAGAGCGATTTTGCTCAGTCAATTTAATTTAAGGACTTATGGCCAAAATTGGGCTAAGTCCGGTTGAAATGTTCAACATTTTTGTTAAGTAATGCATTGCATTTGGGCTCTGCAGAGCATTAATTTATTCTGAGCTCTGTTCATTTGTGAATGATGCAGTGCATTTGTTTGATTTGGGCTCTGCCCCTGGTAAAAAAGGCACAGCATTCTTAAGATTCTGTTTAGGCTGTGCCCATTTATAAATGATGCAAAGCATCTGTTTTGATTTGGGCTCTGCCCCTTAAAATGATGCATTTGCGCTTTATTGAGCCTGTTAGGCCTTCTCTTAATTGGGCTTGGCCCTTTTGAATGCATTTGCGCTTTGCGCTAAGTAATGAGCGCAAGTCCATACGGTGACGACACGTGTCGTGCTTGACGAGCGCAAGCGCGTTGCGCTGTTGCGCTGCGCAATTGCGCTGCTGACACGTGGCGCGCTCTCAGCGAGTTGCGCTAATTCCAGAGAGCAGAGCTCTATCTTAAGAGCGCTTAGCGCAAATGGTTTTCCAGCCGACACGTGGCGCTCTCTCAGCGAGTTGCGCTAATTCCAGAGAGCAAAGCTCTATCTTAAGAGCGCTTAGCGCAAATGGTTTTATAGCCGACACGTGGCGCTCTCTTAAGAGCGCAGCGGCGCAACTTGGAAGTGCAAAGCACTAAGAATCTTTTAGATTCAAGAAGGAAAGTGCAAAGCACTGTTTTAATTTCTTCGTCTAAATTGGATCAAAGAAAAATAAATTTTTCTTTATTCGAAGAACCAGAGGTTCTTAAAAGTGCAAAGCACTATTCTTTTATTATTTTTATTGTTTTTACAGAACCGAAGGTTCACAAGAAGTGCAAAGCACTTTTTTTTTTATAAAGATCATTGATCTTATTTTTTTTTTTAGATCAATGATCTATTAGAAGGCCCCCTTTTTTCTACCTCATGAAGGTTCTTTACCTTTTTCTTCTCGGAGTTTTCTCTGTTTTAGGGTTCTTGATTTTTCGAGAAAATTCTTGATGCCTTTTGAATGAGGTCTGGGGTCCTATTTATAGTGCCCCATAAATTTGTTGAATTTGTTAACGGGATCTTTCTTGAATGATTTTTGGGAGTTTTCCCACCGTTGGATCTTTGATCCAAAGGCCGAAGAAAGTCTTCTAGTTCTGGAAAGAACAGAAAAGATTTCATGAAATCTTAATTCAGTTTGGCGCTGATGCCCCAGCGCATGACACGTGTCGCGCAGCGCAGAGCGCAGCGCAACTGCGCTAGCGCATCTGCGCTGACACGTGTCGCACAACGCAGAGCGCAGCGCAACTGCGCTAGCGCATCTGCGCTGACACGTGTCACGCAGCGCAGAGCGCAGCGCATCTGCGCTAGCGCATCTGCGCTGACACGTGTCACTCAGCGCAGAGCGCAGTGTAGCTGAAGCGTTGCTTCCTTTAAACAGAGCTTTGCTCTGATTGGGCGCGCCTTCTTGGGCGCTGCGCGCGGGATTTCAAGCTCTGCTTCAAAGATTTGAATTTTGAATTCGAACAGAGCTTTGCTCTGATTGGGCGAAACAAATGCCCCCCCACCGTTGCGCTCACGTGGCGCACACGTGAGTGCAACGGTGGCCATCTTCCTGACCGTTGGATCAAGGGAGAATCCGAAGAGGCGCAAGCGCCTTATAAATAGGGCGTTTGACCCTCAGAAAATTTTTTTTACCATTTTCAGAATTTTAATTTCCAGAGCTTTGCTCTTGCTTGAGAGTTTCAGAGCTTTGCTCATTTCTGAAGTTAGAAACTTTAGGTAACATCAACTTAATTTAAATTAACCTTAACCAAAGAGCTCTGCTCTTACAGATCTTTTTGATCTTAAAGAGATCCCCATTGGGGTTTCATAGACAGAGCTTTGCTCTCAAAAACTTATAGATCTGCAGAGATCTTGTTCATGGGTTCTGATCCATGAACAGAGCTTTGCTCTTTGAATCATCTGTAGATCTTTTAGATCTGAAAAATGAGAAAAAATTTTATGAGTTTTTCATCCAAATTTCTTGATTCTTTTAAGTGTAAACATTTTCTGATGGACTTTTCCATTACTACCATAGAGCTATGCTCTTTTAAGGAAACTTATTTTCCAGAGTTTGACAAGTGTCACTCTGTGACAGGGGTTTGCTCTGAAAGAGGAGATTTTCTCCTTGTCCCTAGGGATTCTTCCCCTTTTTTATTAATGGGAATGTTCCCCTGGGGACCAACTGACAATCTCATCCAATGATGAGGTTGTTTTATTAACTGACGTATTGTCATCCAGATTTTGTGGGTCCCTTTGTCCCCTACTCACTGCACTGCTGTGTGGTGTAATTAGTTAATTTTAATTTAATTTCATTAATGCAATTTTTTTAGACGCCAAATGTTGGGATTACAACACTAACGGCTAGATTGTTCTTTTTGCAGCGATCATGTCTGAAGACACTTCATTCCCGTTTGTCCGTTCGGAGGAGGGGTTTCCAGAGGCGCCTTTGGATCGTGAGGTTCTGGCTATGATCAAGGCGCACGACCCGGAGCATAAGAGTCTCCACCTTTGGGGGTCATGGTACAATCAAATTATTATGGGTCGGCGCAGCTTTACATGTGCGGTGCCGTCAGAGCCCATAACGGCGATTCACTATGCCAGCCCACCCCCGGTGCAGTATGCCGCGGAGATGACAGATTGGACATCGAAGGGTTTTCTTCATCCGGCCATAGACGCCATCCCGGTCCAGCGTCCGATGGTTTTGGACATCCTAGGACGCCGTATCTGTCAGGGCGAGGCGAGACCTTGGGGGCAATCATATAACCTTGGTCTGATCCCCCGCCACCCGGTCGGCTATCTGCCATGGGCCCGGTATATCCTGTCGACGAGGAAATCGCAGTTGATAAGGCTAGGACTGTACACCGCAGTCTACGTCTCTCTCTTCCAGTATCCTACGCTTCCTACTTGGTGGTTCAAGGCCTTCTTGGAGCAGTGGAACATTCCTACTCATACTTTCCTCGCCATGGATCGGGAAGTGTCCATTTCGCTGGAAGAATTTACGGAGGTGTCTGGCCTACCGGCTATGGGGGAACATTATGAGGAATTGCTCCCGCCGGACGAGTACATCTATGGGGCTAAGCCGAGGGTAAGGGAGCTCACGCCAGAGAACGCCGTTCAACATCAGTTTCCAAGTCTGATCAAGGTGTTGAACATCTATGAGAATCTTTTTGTTGAGCATGGGAGCCGTGGAGTTAATTTTGAGGATTTTATTGCTCAGTTCCTTCATCCAAACGTCCTTTCGGCGAAGACTGCCAAGTTTGCTTACCTCGAGGATCCTTTCGGCTTAGGTTTGGATAACCTGCCAGCGAGAGACATAGATCAGAAGGACTTTTTTCTTCCCAACTCTTCGGCCATGTCTTTTGCAGAAGTTGCAGCCCCCGAGATGGACGAGGAGGCCTTCTTTTTGGGATTTCTTGGGCTTTGGTTGAGTTGGTTTGCAGTTCCAACGCATTCTCACCGCATGCGGCCCTCTGTTTTTTACCCGGCTCACCGGATGGTTATCGGGGTAAAGGTGGCCGTCGGGATCGCCGGCTTGGCATATTTATATCATGGCCTTAGCCGAGCGGCAGATGCCAATGAGCCTGGGGCGTTGCATGTGGTTTTCGCAATGCACTACTTCATGTCGTGGCTCGAATTACATACAGCAGGTGTTTTCGGCATGCACAAAAGGCCCTCATTCTACGAAAGGTGCATTTTCCCTCGCCTTTTACAGTTGATTGGCGCATCAATCGTGAATCCATCGCCGCGAGATGCCAGGAGTTTACTCCTTCGTTCCCACACCGTTGGAGCCGGTGTGTCTTTTATTGACAAGGTGCTTACCATTGGAAAAACGTCTGCTACTGCAGTGCGGCCATTGCAAGACACTTTCAAGGACGGCGCTTCGATTTTAACGGCTCGGGAGACCCTTCACTTATACTCTATTAGACCGGGCTTTTTGGTGTTTAGGCAAGATGGGGGAGCGATTTTCATGAGATACAACCCGCATCGTTTCGCTCAGCAGCTGAGTTATAACCAAGGGGTACCGCTAGAGGCCTTTTTATCGGAGCCTACCGCGAACGAAGAAGGGATAGAGAGGGCGCTGCATCACTTCATGCGTCTAAACACGGGCTCTCACTTCTTTATCAGTGAGCCGTCTTGTGCTCCTCGTCTCCTTAGGGTATACACCGAATGGTATAGTCATTCGACGGGAGCGGTCATAAAAGAGGAAAGACGGTTGCTGATCGACCGTAAGGGTGCACCCCCAGGTAGTAATCGCAGCGCTCCTCTGGTGCCGAGGACTCCAATAGTCGCTCCCTTAAAAGATGCTGGGAGTAGACCGTCACGCGCACGAAGTCCTCCACATGAACCACCGCTCCCCGATATCGCGGATGCATCTCCTGCACCCCGCGCTCAGGCGGAAACAGTGGTTGTACCCTAGCCGGAGTCTGGCGCGGGTGCGGACATCGGGACCCGTCGTCCCAAAGCGGCTGCCAAGCGTAAGTCGCTTCCCCGTGAGCCTAGGGCTGGAGGGAAAAAGAAAAAGAAATCGCTCTTCGCCGCGGACGTTGCGTTCGGCCAGGAACCCCACGCTCCTTATTCCGAGGGTTTGCTCGAATATGGGACTAACGCGGGATTAGTGATGCCGCCGCCAGACGATACAGATTTGGAAGCTGCTCTCAGAGCTTCGGCATGGCTGGTGAAGCGTGATGCGTGGCTGGTCAAGCTTGCGCAATCAGGTAACTGCTAGTCATTCTTTCTTTACTGTAACGTATTTTCTTCCTTATTTCGTTATTTTTGGTTGACGCTTTTCTCTCTTTTCCTCTAACAGGCGTTACTGATGAAGAAGCTATTGCCGCTTCTCTGAAGACCTTTCATGAGGAGGAACGTGCCAGGGTGTCTGTCGGCCTTAGTAAGTTTCGACTTCATCGAATTTTTTTTATTTTTCTTGCGTTATGGTCGATCTAACCTTTCCATTTAATTGTAGGGACCTCAATGCCGTTTCCTCCTAGCGACGCAGATGTTCCGCTGGCGGCCGATGTTCCTGTTCCCTCTGGGACACTGCAGGGGGCTCGCCTTGAAAAGCCGATGAGAGATGCCCTAAAGGCTTTGGAGGCTTCCCTGAATGAAGATGATGATGCTTTGAGGGAGGCGTCACAGAGGTCCCTCATAACCGCTCGGGAGGAGAGGAAGCGGCTGAGGCGTGAGGCGAAGGCGCGCCGGGCTGCCTTGGCCATGGGAGCGGGACCCAGCGCCGCCCCTCGCGCTGATACTCCCTCTGAAGAGGCCCCTGTCACCCTATCTACCGCCCGTAGAGAGGTGGCGCGAGCAGTTCGGAGCGCAAACGGTAAATCCGCTTCAGGTAACATTTCTCTCAGAGTTTTTTTTGTTATAAGGGTTTTAATGTCATTGGTCCTTATATCTCTTATCTTTATAGGGCCAAGTCTGATCGAGGGAGAGGCGGAAGCCGTTGACCCGAGGAGAACGGAGGAGGCGACGCCTGTCGAACTCGAGCCGACAGTAAGTAACATTGTTGAGGCCGCGGAGCCTGGGGTGGAGGTCGAGAGGCCTACCACTGAGAAGGTCATTGATGCCGAACCTGAAGCGGGGGCAGATGATATGATCATTATAGCTGAGTCCAGGGTGGTGGTGAGTGAAGCGCTTGAGGTCGGCGATCCCCTGGCGATGGCGGACGATACGACCGCCATTATTGAACCTGAGAAAGTAGTGGGTGAGGCGGCCGTGATTCCCGAGGATGAACCAAACGCTCCTTCTCTGGAATCTGGCAATACTCCAGTCATAGCCCTCCCTGTCTACGGTCCTCCGCCGTCCCCAGGTCTGGCTAGCACGATGACGGTCCCCATTGAATCGGGTGACGAGGCCACGGGTGGTGGTCTCATGTCGGTAGAGGAAGGAGTTGCCTCTGTCTCCGCCGGGAGCTCCTCAGGTAAACCCTAAGTGGCTACTTTTCTTTACTTTACAACCTTTTCTGACAAGTTCGCCTTTTCGTAATGTAGGTGCAGCTAGTGCCGACGCCCCACCGCTCGAGGGAACGCCTTCGATGACTGCTTTGGCAGTGGTCACCTCTCAACCTTCTCTCATACCCTCAAAGATGTTGGAAGGTATATGCTTACACTTTATTAATCTTGTTTTCTAGGTATTTAATTCGCGTACTAAAGTCATCCTGTTGTGTTCTTAGGAGCGCTTTTTGATCATGTTCATCAGATGTTGCTCCCATATTTCTCCTTCCCATCTGAGCTTGCTTCTTCCCCTGGTGGCGTCGGTAAGTATAATTTCTGTCAACATTTTTCCTTTTTCTCTTCTCCCCCCCTTTTTTTTTATTGATGGACTTGTCTCTAAACTTTTTTTTTATCTCAACTGCAGTGCTACAGATTGAAGAAGGGGATAAAAGCTCAGCTGTACCACCAGCCCTTCCGACCTTGCCACCTGTCTTAACTGGTACAAAGACCATCGTGTTGGTAACTTTCCTCTCTCTATTTTCTGTACTGTTATCTGATCGCATCCCGTCTCTTTCAGCTGCCGCTCTGGCTTCGGCGTCCTTCGAACCTCGCGTCACAATGCCGGCGGGTCCTTACATGAGGAGTCTGTCTTCAAAGGGTGCTGCAAATAGTCTGCGCATGTTAAGTGATTATGTCGAGGAACTCGATGTTGAAGCTCCTACATCTGCCGCGGACTTCGCTCTGGTGGTTAACCCGATGCTAGCAGTACTCGTGAACTTCCATAATGAGAGCACCATTGCATCCTGGGTTAACCATTGTAAGGAGATCGAGGGTTGCCTATTCCAATTGGAATCGTTGCGTCCCACTCCTGAGACTGTGGCTGCCAATATTCAAAGGACTGCGTGGATCGAGCAGAGCGCTTCTTATTTCCGCCATCTCGAACAAGAGGTTATTTCAAGGCGCAAAGAGCGTGATGATGTTTCGAGTAGGTCTGCTCAACTGCATGCTCGAGTGGAGGCCAACGCTGCACGGCTGAAGGTTATCTTTGAGGGCCTCCTGCAATGTCTCTCCGAAGGATTATCATTGAGGCATAACCTTCACGTTGTCGAGCGAGCTTCAGCCAGCCAGGAAGCAGCCCAGAAGGCGGTAGAGGAGCAACTTTCATCTTCCTTGCAACAACGGGCTCAGGTGGAGGCGGAGGTGGCCGCGGCTGTCACCCGAGAGGAAGTGCTGAAGGGAGTGCGAGAACAGCTTGTGAACTTACTAAAGACCCTTCCTCCTCAGTAGCTATCCATTTTTGTATCATTCGTACTTATAGATTAAAGAATGTATATGTATGTTTTTTTCTTCTTTGACATAATGTATCCTGTATTTGATCAAGTTTATGAATAAAAGATACACCTTTTTGTAATGTCTTGTGTCACTTCTCTGTCTTTCCTTTCTTTTATTATTAGTACGTCACCTTTATAACCATAATTTACGGACGATTGGGACGAGCATCCCGACCTTCCTAAGAAATAGCGATGGCTTAGGCCGCAGGTTCAGATCTGCTGCCTAAGACTTTTCAACTCTATAAGCCGTGAGGGTCTCATAGAGACTTTTCTCCCTACGGATCGAGAGGATCTCGCAGGTGAATTTTCTCCTTAGGAATCGTGAGGATTCCCAAGTGTGGTTTCCTCTCATAAGTCGGAAGGATCCTATAAGAGAATTTCTCCCTCTTACGAGTCGAGAGGGCTCGTAAGCGGTTGTTTCCCTCTTTGTCGAGAATCGACTTCAGAGAGTGAGACCCGTGGATAGTATGCAAGAGACCATTTAGGATTGACTTGCAGGATCCCATTGCCCCTCTTACGAGTCGAAAAGGCTCGTAAGCGGTTGTTTCCCTCTTTGTCGAGAATCGACTTCAGAGAGTGAGGCCCGTGGATAGTATGCAAGAGACCATTTAGGATTGACTTGCAGGGTCCCATTGTTCAGGAAGCAAGTTTTGAATACTTACTGCCCAAGATGTGAGTTAAAGAAGCTCTGGTCACGGAGTGTTTGTATCCGTGAGTTGAGAAGTTTTGCGAGGGATTATTTGTTTCCCAAGCGCCAAGGATTATTTGTGTCCTTGGGGTTTGAAACGAGTCGAGGGTTCCTACGGAGGCACTGGTGGCTCTGCGGGTCGACGCGGATCAGAAGGCTCTTGTCAAGGAGTGTTTGTATCCGTGAGTTGAGAAATTTTGCGAGGGATTATTTGTTTCCCAAGCGCCAAGGATTATTTGTGTCCTTGGGGTTTGAAACGAGTCGAGGGTTCCTACGGAGGCACTGGTGGCTCTGCGGGTCGACGCGGATCAGAAGGCTCTCGTCAAGGAGTGTTTGTATCCGTGAGTTGAGGAGTTTGCCGGGATTATTTGTTTCCCGAGCGCCAAGGATTATTTGTGTCCTTGGGGTTTGAAACGAGTCGAGGGTTCCTACGGAGACACTGGTGGCTCTGCGGGTCGACGCGGATCAGAAGGCTCTCGTCAAGGAGTGTTTGTATCCGTGAGTCGAGGAATTTTCGTTGAAGTCACTGGCTTCTTCGGTTGAAATGAACCGTTGAGGTTTGGTTTCGTCGTTTGACGGAATCCGCTGGGGAGGTATGGTTTCTTCTTTGTTTACGCCCTTGGATTGTATACAGGGATCGATGTGATCTTAACTGTAGGGCCGAAGTTTTATCATTTCTTTTTTTTTTTATTTTATTTCCGCGATGCTCTATCATTTCAACTTTTATATCGCGAAGGTCGCGATTGCCCAAACATTTCGGCTATTTTTCGCGGTGCCCAATCATTTCGGCTATTTTTTATTTTTACTCGTTGCTTTTTATTACGAGTCGCCCAATCATTTCGGCTATTTTGCATGCATACATTTTACTTGTTGCTTTTTATTGCAAGTTGCCCTATCATTTCGGCTATTTCGTATGCATGAGTGGTCTATTGGCTTTTTGCTGTAAACCGATTTCGGCATCAGCACCGCTACAACTGGGATATTACCAGGAGCGAATCATCATCTGCTTACGTCGATGTCGAACGAAGGTGGCTTAGCGAACAGGGTTAGGGTCCTGTCGACTAAGGCTTTGACTTCATGAGCCGTAAGGGTCTCATGAAGGTGTTTCTCCCTGCAAGTCGTGAGGATCTTGTAGGTGTATTTTCTCCTTAGGGGTCGTTAGGATCCCTAAGTGTTTGTTTCTCTGTAAGTCGTAAGGATCTTACAGGAAGGTTTTCTCCTCATAAATCGAGGGGATTTATAAGGGTTGTTTATCATACGAACGTATTCCCAGTCATGGATGGACCTTGGTTAGGGAAACGTTTATTCGCGCCCGTGAATTGTATACAAGGGTCAGTATCGGACCACTTGTAGGGCAATATTGGAAGTTTGCGGGGGTTTGCTTAAGCACAGGTTTAGGTCTCTGTGACTTAAGACATTCAAATCCTATGAGCCGTGAGGGTCCCATAAGGGAGCTCTCCTTACGAGTCGTGAGGATCTCGTAAGCGTATTTTCTCCTTAGGAATCGTGGGGATCCCTAAGTGTGTCGCTCCTTTGTGAGTCGTAAGGATCTCACGCGGGTGGTTTCTCCTTACAGGGTCGAGAGGACTCCATAAGGGTTCTTTAACGAAGTTGCGCCCTTTCGGGTTTTCACAACATCCGCCGGTAGTCCTGCTGTTTTTACTCACGGAGCCCTTTCGGGTTTTCATCCGTGCCCATTCTGCTTATGGACTTACCGTTTTTTTTTATTTTATTTTTATTATTTTTTTTTTATTATTATTTTTTTTTTATTCATTTTCATTCATCTCGACAGCCCAAGGATGCCGCAGTATTAGTTTAAAGACGTTTCGGTCTGATATTAGTTTAAAGACATTTCGGTCCACCGTTGAGAGGGTTGGCTACTACTTATAAAGCTTGAGCTCAGGAAGATAGCGAGCGGACATAGTCGTCGTCATCTACCATTGACCTAGGCTGTGGCTCATTAAGCGTAGTATTTCTTTAGGAAGCGTCCGTTTATTGGCCTGAAAGGCCTTTCACCGTGCATGTCCATGAGTAGATAGGCCCCACCTTGGTAGACTTTATCTATGATGTACGGGCCTTCATAATTTGGCTCAAACTTTCCCCGCTTGGCGCGATTGGGGATCATGGGCCTTTTGACCACTAGCACGAGTTCGCCTTGGTGGAATGTCCTCGGGCGGCTCAATCTTTCATATGAGCGCGTCATCTTTGCTTTATAGGCTTCCAGATTTTGTTGTGCTAGAAGCCGGAGTTCATCAAGGGCGTCAAGCTCTTCAAACCGAAGGTGAGCATTTTCTTCGTCTGTCAGCTCGTAATGGACTGCCACTCGTAGAGAGGGTAATTCTATCTCGAGAGGGAGTACTGCTTCCGTCCCAAATACCAACGCGTATGGCGTTGTGTTTGTGGCCGTTTTAAACGTAGTCCGATACGCCCAAAGAGCCTCTTGCAATCTTTCGTGCCAATCTCTCTTATTTCGTGACACTGTTTTCTTCATGATCTTCGTCAAGGTCTTGTTGAAGGCCTCAGCTAGACCATTAGCTCGGGGGTTATAAACTGAGGAATATCTCCAGTCTATATTGTGCTGCTGTGCGAAACGGCTAATTTTATGACTTCGATAGGCTGGCCCATTATCAGAGATGATTCTTCTCGGGGTTCCAAACCGGTATATGACATGCGTTTTGAAGAAATGGAGGATGTTCTCCGTTTTCACTTCCCTCAATGGTACTGCCTCTGCCCATTTGGAGAAGTAATCAGTCGTCGCCAAGATGAAACGATGTCCCTTTGACGATGCTGGTTCGATGGGACCAACTATGTCAGTTCCCCACATTTCGAATGGCCAACTAGCCATTGTCGGATGTAGTGGATTGGGATGCTGATGGATGAAGTCCCCATGAATTTGGCATGAATGACATTGCTTCGCATATTCGAGGCAATCCTGCATCATCGTGGGCCAGTAGTAGCCCATCCGCTTTATCTTCAACTTCATCTTTGGGCCTGCTTGGTGGGAACCGCAGAGTCCGTCGTGAACTTCTTGGACGACCCTTCTCGCTTCGTCAGGTCCTAAGCATCTCAACCACAGAGAGTCGAATGACCTCTTGTATAGAGTATCATTGACGAAGGCGAAAGACAGAGCTCGTTTAGTGAGCTGATGTCGCGTGGACGCCTCTTCAGGTATTCGGTGGAACTTGAAGTAATCTATGAAGACTTCTCTCCAGTCCTCGGTATTTTCCCTGTCTTTTATCTGCAGGGTTGTCTCCTCTTTCGCTCCTTTTTCTTCAGACGATTTTGGAGATATTTCTGTTGGGGCGAGCACTCGACGGCTTTGTACCACGATTCTAACGTCGTCGAGGTTCTCGTCCGCCAGTTCTTTAGCAAGTTTGGCTAGTGCGTCCGCTTTGCTGTTTTCCGCGCGCGGTATGCTCTCCAAAGTATATGAGGGAATTTGGGTTAGCAGTTGTTGCACTTTTTCGCCGTATTTTACCAATTCTGGTTTGCATGTTTGGTAATCGCCGTTTACTTGACTAACGACCAGTTGGGAATCACCGTATATGAGGAGATCTTCAATTCCCATGTCAATGGCGATCTCGAGGCCTGCTATCAGAGCTTCGTATTCGGCTTCATTGTTTGTTCTTGGCTCCGTTAGGGAGAAGGCGTAGCGCATTATTCCTCCTTGTGGAGTTACAAAGATGAGTCCTACCCCTGATTTAATTATAGGGGTACTTTGTTTGCGTTTCTTCATGGAAGATGCTCCATCGAAATAAAGCTCCCATCGAATATTATCGCCGTCGATCGCATCGAACGCATGTTCGTCTGGAAGATCGCAATTCAGAGGAGAATCGGCGGGTATCGGATGCTCAGCGAGGAAGTCGGCGATGGCTTGGCCTTTCACTGCCTTGAGAGGTTGATACGTTATCGAGAATTCCATCAAGAGCAGGGCCCATTTAGCGAGTCGTCCTGTCAATATGGCTTTTGACATTAGGTATTTAAGAGGGTCCACTTTTGAAATCAGACGGACCTCGTGCGCCAACGCGTAGTGCCTAAGCTTTGTTATTGCGAAGATCAACGCTAGGCAGTGTTTTTCAATGGGAGAGTAATTGCTTTCTGCCCCCAGCAGGACTCGACTTAAGTAGTAAAGTGCTCTTTCTTTCCCTTGATCGTTCTCTTGTGCCCATAATGGGCCTAAAGAACCTTCGAGGGCGGTTGTATAAAGAATAAGAGGCTTCCCCTTAACTGGAGCAGCCAACACCGGAGGGTTCTGCAGGTATTGCTTGATCTCATCCAGTGCGCCTTGGCATTTTTGGTCCCAAACAAATGGGGTTCCCTTCTTCATCAGGTGGCTGTACGGACGGCACTTTCCTGAAAGGTTGGCTATGAATCGTCGTATATACGCGAGTTTCCCTTGGAGAGACCGCAGCTGTTTGAGAGTCCTCGGCGGAGGCATTTCCATGATCGCTTTGATCTTTGACGGATCTACTTCAATACCTCGGTGTCGAACGACGAATCCCAGGAACTTGCCCGAGGAAACCCCGAACGCACATTTAAGAGGATTCATCTTCAAGTTGTATTGCCGAAGGCGTTGAAATACAGTCTTCAGATGCTCGAGATGTTCCTCGTATGATTTGCTCTTGACCACGAGATCGTCGATATAGCATTCGACGATTTCGTGTATAAGGTCATCGAAGATCTTCGTCATGGCCCTCTGATAAGTAGCACCGGCGTTCTTCAAACCGAAAGGCATCACTTTATAACAAAATATACCAAGCGGAGTCCTGAAGGCTGTGTGCTTCTGATCTTCAGGGTGCATTTTTATTTGATTATATCCCGATGAGCCATCCATGAAGGAGAAAACCTCATGAGTGGATGTGTTGTCTATCATCAGTTCGGTGACTGGCACTGGGAAATCATCTTTTGGGCAGGCTTTATTGAGATCCCGAAAGTCCACGCATATGCGCACCGTCCCATTTTTCTTCATCACCGGGACGATGTTGGCGATCCATTCAGGGTATTGGACTTCCTGAATGAAGCCTGAATCTATTAGCTTTTTGACTTCGGCGTTGATGCTCATCTCAAGCTCGAGTCGCATTCTTCTCGGCGCTTGTTTGACTGGCTTGATGTCCGGGGATATCGCCAATTTGTGCGCAGCGATTTCTGGATCTAGTCCCGGCATTTCGGAATAGTTCCATGCGAAGCAATCTTTGTGCTGTAGAAGCACATCCTTTAACGCAGCCACCCTTTCTTCAGATAGCAGCTCGCTGATGAATGTTGGTCGCGGGTCATTTTCCGTCCCCAACTCAATTTTCTTGAGATTATCTGCAGTGGTATGTATTCCGTCCTCCAGTTCTTTCGGAGCTGGGGGAAATTCTGAGATTACCTCATCGCTGCCGCTTTCAAAACACCAAGGGAGGTTGTTCATGTCTTCGGACCCTTCTTTCAATATTGTTATTACATGGCAGGTGCGAATTTTCTGCCAATCCCAATGCGGAGTTGGTTTTATTCTTGTGTTTTCGGGTTCGTGCTTTTGCGGCGGCGCTACCCTCCAACTGTCAGACAACGCGAATTTGCCAAGCTGGTATTGGTCCTCGGCCCAATTTTTAAAGGTGAAGCAATCTTCAATCGAATGCCCTACTACTCGATGGTAAAAGCAATACTTCGGGTTGGAGACCTCGCCTGCCTGTTCAGGGTGTTTAGACTCCGACAACGTAAGCATTTGATGTTTTAGAGCGAGATCGAATATTTTCTTTGTTTTGTTCCGAGGAAAAGAGTATGCTCGACCCATTTTCTTCCCGAGGGCTAAGTCAATAACGCTCGATTCTCGGATGCGCGGCTTCTTAGCTCTGCGTCGTAGTTGTCGAGCGCCTCTCTTGCCTTTCGACTTGTTTTTGTTCTCGCGTCGAACCTTTTTTGTAGCAGGTTGACAAGGAGCGGCGTCTTCGCCCTCTACTGCCTGTTGGAGGAGGCGATGTGTCTTAGCTTTCTCATAGATTGCCATTTCATGATCGTGATCATCTCGGGCTTTTTGACTCGTATCCTTTATAAGTTTGCTCGTTTGGTCCTCGGACGATGGACTGGGCAGCTTTGTATCAGGACCTTTTGCTGGTTCAGGATTAGCGTCCTCCCATTGAGCGTCCGTCTCTTCATCGAAGTCATATATGGCATAACAGCTGTTTACTAGCTCCCGCTTCCTTGGCCGGATGTACCCAAGCCCTTTGGTTTCTACTTTCCCGTTAGGCAGTTTGCATTGGGTCCCGAGAATGTTCCAGACCTTGTCATAGAATTTGGCTTTTCTAACGGTCTGTGTGAAGGACATCCCCTGGCGTTTTAGCAGTTTCTTCAAACCTTCGGTATAATACCGGGGAAGACGGATAGGCTGAAGCCTGTCAAGCGTGGGATCCGCGCCATGCCAAACTTCTTTTTCTACTTTGTTCTCTTCAGAACGGTAGAATAAGATTGCCTTCTCACCCCTTCGTCCGGGAGGGATATAGAATGTCTGCAATTCTTCTACGCTGTTAGTGTCGAGTGCATCCAGTTCTTTGTAATGTTCAAGCGGCACCATGGTTATCTGCAGACTTTGCTCTTCATCAGCGGAGATCTGTATCGAAGGCCGAGCAGGGAATACAGCATGAACTTCATCCTCTGAATCACTACCGAAGATCAACGAAGGGACGGATGGTCCTGGCCCGGTAGATTGGGATGGACCTGAACAAATTATATCTTCCTCCTCGGTATCACTGCCGAAGACAGGGATGGTGGCATTAGTTTTGTCCTCTGGTTTGTGACACCTTTCCGTGTCTTCGAAGCTCGGCAAGAAGTATTTGGCATCTTCATACTTGCGAACTTCGTTCACGGAAAACGGATTCAACTCTCCGGCCACAGTGTACTCGAGGCCATCCCTGGAATACTTCATGCACTGATGCTGTGTAGAAGGGATGATGTTGTACTCGTGTAGCCATGGTCGGCCGAGCAGAGCATTATAGCACGTCTTGGCATCTATAACATGGAATTTGATGTCTGTGACGAGCAACCCGAAGCGTAGCGTCAATATCACAGATCCAAGGGTCTTTGAAGATTGAGAGTCGAAACCGGAGATAGTGATCTTGTCCCGGGCAAGGTGTTGGACACTCATGCAAATCTCCTTTAACACTCGTACGTTGAGTAAATTGACGGACGATCCGTTATCGACCAAGATTTTACCTATCTTTATGTCGTGGCAGTATCCTGAGACATAAAGAGGGCGATTGTGTTCACACGTCCCGAGAAGAAGGTCCTCATCACCAAAAGCAACGTCGGCTGTGTGCACTTCTTCCAATTCGTCTTTCATCTTTTCTTCGGCCAAGAAGGCTTGGAACTGGTCCGGATCTTGTAGTGCCTTAATCAAAGAGTCTCTCGCATCCTTTGATAGTAACAAGGCATCGAGGATGCTGAGTTGTGAGGGTAGCTTCCTCAGATGCGCTAAGACATTGTAATCCACTTTACTCCTCTTTGACGGATTTTTGGCGGTTAACTCTTCCGCGACTTGGTCATCCAAAGTGATGTCTTCAGAGACCTTCTCTTTCCCTTTATCTTTTCTATTCGAGGGTCCGAGGTTCTTTTCAGGCAGTGTCCGATTCCGCAGCTGTATATTTTCGCAAGACTTCGGCTCTTCTTCTTTTCCCGAAGTTGACTCTTTAAAGAGAGGGGCAATCTCTAGTTCCTCATCAGAGTCGCTCCCAAATGTGGGCACTTGTGACCTGGTAGTGTTAACCATGTGACAGTTGCCAGCAGTTCTTTCAAGCACTTTGGTCGTGTTTCTTTGCTCCCGACGAACCTTGCGCTTTTCCCGTTTAAAGCGTTGTTGATTAGCAACGTATCTCTGCCACCATTTATCGAACGCTTTGCACTCTTGGGTAGAATGTGAGACCTTCTGATGATATAAGCAATAAGAGGGATGCATTTCTGCCCCGCTAGTAACTTTTTCTTCTGAGAGTGGTAGCTTCATGCCCATCGATATGGCCTTAGCGAACTTCTTTTTTATCTTAAATTGGCTTTTGTCAGCGGTGGAGGCATTTTGCTCCAGTGGGATCATCTCAGCTCCTCCCTCAAGTCGCTGGCGTTTGGCCGTTTCGAATATCGCCGTCTCGCGTTCTTGATCAGCTTTACTTTTCAATCGAGCTTCACTAAGGAACGCGTCAATCATTCCCATTGATAATTCCGGAACCATTGACTTAGTATTTTCCCCCGGTGTTTTGGTGCCAGAAGTCCCTTCATCGTTCGAGGTCGAGTGAGAGATCATATGACAGCTTGCCACATACCCGTCGGATTCATCCGATGAAGTTTCTTCCTCATCTTCTTTTTGAAGGACGTGATCAAGAAAATCTTGGAGCGTAATGGGAGTCCGCGCCTTTTGGTTATACTCATCCAGCGCGTCGATCTGCTTCTGTAAGTCCGTCCGCTCGTCGCTAGGCTTCGCGGGCTTCTTAGATTTCTTCTTCTTATTTTTCGAAGATTTTGACGGCTGAATATGGACGCTTGAACTACCGCCGTCGGTCTTCGGAGTCGGACGTGGTTTCAACATCCCCTCAATAACCTGCGGCTCCAAGGGGTTCTTCCACTTGACCGCTGGGCAGGTCTGCAGATCATTTAACATTCTTCTCGTTTTGGCTGATAATACAACCTCCCAGGGAGCTTCTTCGATGACGGAGCATGTTGCCCCTGGCGTATTCGTTCCCTTATAGGTGTGGGGCTGCGGAGGATTCACCTTCCATTTGTCAGATAGCGCAAACTTGCCTTGACGGTACTGGTTTTCGAGCCAATTTTTGAACACGTAACAGTCTTCGATTGGATGTCCTAGCACTCGATGGTAAGGGCAATAATTAGGCTCGTTAACGTCACTTGGTTGTGACGGACGTTTTGGATCCGGCAGATTTATAAGCCTATTGCGCAATGCCAGCTCAAATAACCTCCTTGTTTTATCACGGGGGAAGGAGTAAGCACGTCACATCCTGTCCTCAAGGGGTACGTATGGGCGTGTATTATTTGGACGAGCAACCGGCTTCGAGTCGTTCGGTTGCTGTTGGGCATTAGCGACGATGATCGCTTTTCCCTTTCCTTTGTCGTTTCGAGATTCGGGCTTCGGGAGAGGGGGTTTATGGCCCATCTGGTCCATCTGCGCCAATTTGTCGATCAAAGCCTGGAAAGAAGTCGGCTTGAAGAACATCATAAACTGCGAAATGGTCGCTTGTGGATCAAGGGTTCCAACAAACATTCCCACCGCGGGGGCTTCTTCTATACGCTGTTCACATTTAGACCATAAATTCCGCCACCGTATAGCGTACTGGACCCACGTCTCGCCGGGCTTTACCCTGGCGTTAATCAGCGCCGTCATCGGAGTACGTTCGCTGGCGCTTGCAAAGCGTTGGGTGAAGAGCAGCTCCATCTCTGCGAAGGTTTTAACGGAATCGTTGGGGAGCTCGGAATACCACTCGAAAGCTGTATCTGATAAACTTCCCACAAACTGGCGCAGCAAGAGCTTGTCGTCGCCTCCAGTGTTACCACAAAGCGCCCTGAATTGGGCGACATGTTGATGGGGATTGCCGGTCCCCTTATAGACATGAAACTTTGGAATTGTGTAACCTGGCGGGTACTTAATTTGGTCATACCAGCCCGGGTATGGCCGCCCTGTTTTTACAACGTGGCCGGCTGCCTCGGCCGCGTGATGAACTTTTATCTGCTGGGCTATATATTCGTCCAGATCTGTTTTAGAGATTGTGTCTTCTTTAGCCGTCGATAGAACGGGCTGAGGGTTTGATGTTTCTCCCCTATCATCCCCAAGGACGATCGGGGGTTCTTCAGTCGGGGATTCTGGTTGTATCATCATCCCTATCATATCCTGGAAGAGAAGGCCCATGCGCTGTATATTGGCTGCTTGTTCAGCAGCCTCCTGGTCTCTCTTTTCGAGCATTCGGCGAAGGAACTCGGCATCAGTCTCCTCCTCTTGACGTTCATCTAAGGATGTCTCAGGATTCTCTTTTGGCCCCGTGAGTGCAGCCATGGTAGTCATCATCTCCTGGAGTTTTTGTTGCTGCTCCTGAGACTTGGTCACTGACCGGGTAAGCGGTCGGTGACCCGTAGAAGTACGGCTTTCTTCTTTCCCCGAAGCCATATAGACCGTATGAACTGTGATGCCCCCTGACTTGGGGCGTTTAGGTTCACCGCTCTTAGATTTTGTCAGCGTTATGGGAGCTTTTTCTGGTCTCTTCCTTTTATGGGCCTTTGAGGTTGAAGGAGCCGTTGAAGCGGGCATCCTAGCATTTGTTGCCCCCTGTCGTTGAGCGGGGCAGTTTTTGTCTTTTTCCACCCTTGCCCTGTTCTGGCGACGGAAGTGGTTTGAGTCAATCACGGAGTCTTGAACCCTCCGCCAAACTTTATAAACTTTCGCTGACAGCCGTTGAGGGGGCTGTTCCTGTTTCATCTCCGGAGCTTTTTCCTCGGGTGGAGGAGACCTTTTCAACGTAGCTACCGGGGAGTTCTTTCTCACCCTCCTCAGCATTTCAAAGCTGTTCCCAGTTGGAACAGCAGCATCGACTTCCACCACTGGAGTAGGTGGGGTTAGCCCTGAGGGGGAGTTGCCCCCTGCTTTCCTTACTCTCTGCCAATGGCGACGTCGCGCACGACGAGCCGCCGGGATTGGCTCGGAGATTGAGGTGTTTTCTTGTTGCCCCCTGTTTGAGCGCGGGGTAACTGTTGATGTCAGTCTATCGAAGACTGATGCCTTCTGACCAGCTGGAGGAGGAGTAGGAACCGTCAATCTTGTGAAGACTGACTCTCTAATGGGAGAAGCCGCTTTAACGACTTCCAAAGCAGCGGCCGTTGCCCTCTTTGGGACAGCCACTTTATAGTTCTGACCCAGCCTGGTGAAAACGGAGGCTGTTGGTCCAGTAGCAGGCGACCCGCTGACAGGGGTCGGAGTAGCAGTGAGCCGGTCGAACACCGACTTCTTGTTCGCTTCCAGTGTGGGTATCGGTGCCGAGAAACTTGTAGGTGGGACCATGGTCCCGAAGAACAAGCCGGTGGTGGCCTGAGTCAACTGGCCTACCGGCAGTGTCAGGAAGGAAGCCGCCTGGGGCCCATATGCTACACCTCTAGGTGAGCTGGAGCGTCCGTTGCAGTTGCACTTCGAGCAGTTGGTGCAGTTGGTGGCCATTGAATGCTTGAGTTCTGTACCAAACAAAAGACCAAATCTTAGCAACTTGAAATCCGAAGGCAATCATTTAACAAACCGCGATTGGTTCGCGAAGACGACACACGAAGTGTGGAGTGGAAAGAGGAAGAGGTCCCACCGGGCGTGCCAGAATCTGTTCCCCTCCGAACGGCGGCCTAGACGTTAGGACGTCTATGCCTGAGGTTCGGGGCAGATGCCATTTGGTTTTATCCGTCTATCTCTCCGAAGATGCTAAGTTGATCTATGGCACCGTGTATCGGAGGTTTAGACGGATGCGGCCGATATAGCAGACTTCGTCAGATTCCCCCTCAGGATGAGGGGTTTTTGATTGTGGGGACGCTCTTCCCTGCAGGCGCAAGCCCCTGCAGTTAATTACACTACCGCATCGCGGTAACAACTTTCTCCTTCTCCAGAATTTCACTTCGTGTCGTGTGTGTTTGTTTTGTTTGTGGTTGCCCGTGGATTGTATACGGAGACTGAGTAATGCCGTCACCCGTAGGACGTGTTTTAGTCCAAATCCGTATTTAGTTAGATTTGGGTTTGGTGTTTTTAGTTTAAGTATGCATTAGTCGCGTTGCGGCTAAGATCAACTTAAACATTCGTCAAGGATACGTTAGTCCTGTTTTAGACTAAGATCGACTTGACGTAGCGATTGATTTAATTATCTGGCCGTCGGGACTCGTCACATCTCTAACGTCGTTGAGGGATTACAACGACAGGTGTCAGAGGAGTTCAGAGATGTACCCTTGCGCCAAAGTTGATTTGGAGTTTTATCATTTATTTGAATATCTAAGGACACGTTAACCGTGTTTGGGGTTAAGATCAACTTAGACGGGACCGTTTAGATCCAACAAAAGAGCGTTTGGGCTCTATTGTTCCAGTTTGGGAGATTCATAGTCCAATTTGGGACTAAAGTCTGTTTGAAGGATACGTTAGCCATTTTTGAGGCTAAGATCGACTCAAACGTTTGTTAAGGATACGTTAGTCTAGTTTGAGACTAAGATCAACTTAACGGGACCGTTTAGATCCGACAAAAGAGCATTTGGGCTCTATTGTGCCAGTTTAGGGACGTGGTGGTCCATCGCCAGTTTTAGGGACATGGTGGTCCATTATTAGTTTAGGGACGTTTCGGTCCGTCGCCAGTTTAAGGACGTAGTGGTCCATATTTGTTTAGGGACGTTTCGGTCCATCATTAGTTTAGGGACGTTTCGGTCCGATATTAGTTTAGGGACGTTTCGGTCTGATATTCGTTTAAGGACGTTTCGGTCCACGAGTTTAAGGACCCCGCAGTCCATATCGATGTGTGGTCGTTGGGACCCGTCACCTCTTTGACGTCGTTGAGGAATTACAACGACGGATGTCAAAGGAGTTCGGAGATGTACCCTCGAACCGGATGTAAATTAATTTAGAAGAGCGATTTTGCTCAGTCAATTTAATTTAAGGACTTATGGCCAAAATTGGGCTAAGTCCGGTTGAAATGTTCAACATTTTTGTTAAGTAATGCATTGCATTTGGGCTCTGCAGAGCATTAATTTATTCTGAGCTCTGTTCATTTGTGAATGATGCAGTGCATTTGTTTGATTTGGGCTCTGCCCCTGGTAAAAAAGGCACAGCATTCTTAAGATTCTGTTTAGGCTGTGCCCATTTATAAATGATGCAAAGCATCTGTTTTGATTTGGGCTCTGCCCCTTAAAATGATGCATTTGCGCTTTATTGAGCCTGTTAGGCCTTCTCTTAATTGGGCTTGGCCCTTTTGAATGCATTTGCGCTTTGCGCTAAGTAATGAGCGCAAGTCCATACGGTGACGACACGTGTCGTGCTTGACGAGCGCAAGCGCACTAGCGCAACGCGTTGCGCTGTTGCGCTGCGCAATTGCGCTGCTGACACGTGGCGCGCTCTCAGCGAGTTGCGCTAATTCCAGAGAGCAGAGCTCTATCTTAAGAGCGCTTAGCGCAAATGGTTTTCCAGCCGACACGTGGCGCTCTCTCAGCGAGTTGCGCTAATTCCAGAGAGCAAAGCTCTATCTTAAGAGCGCTTAGCGCAAATGGTTTTATAGCCGACACGTGGCGCTCTCTTAAGAGCGCAGCGGCGCAACTTGGAAGTGCAAAGCACTAAGAATCTTTTAGATTCAAGAAGGAAAGTGCAAAGCACTGTTTTAATTTCTTCGTCTAAATTGGATCAAAGAAAAATAAATTTTTCTTTATTCGAAGAACCAGAGGTTCTTAAAAGTGCAAAGCACTATTCTTTTATTATTTTTATTGTTTTTACAGAACCGAAGGTTCACAAGAAGTGCAAAGCACTTTTTTTTTTATAAAGATCATTGATCTTATTTTTTTTTTTAGATCAATGATCTATTAGAAGGCCCCCTTTTTTCTACCTCATGAAGGTTCTTTACCTTTTTCTTCTCGGAGTTTTCTCTGTTTTAGGGTTCTTGATTTTTCGAGAAAATTCTTGATGCCTTTTGAATGAGGTCTGGGGTCCTATTTATAGTGCCCCATAAATTTGTTGAATTTGTTAACGGGATCTTTCTTGAATGATTTTTGGGAGTTTTCCCACCGTTGGATCTTTGATCCAAAGGCCGAAGAAAGTCTTCTAGTTCTGGAAAGAACAGAAAAGATTTCATGAAATCTTAATTCAGTTTGGCGCTGATGCCCCAGCGCATGACACGTGTCGCGCAGCGCAGAGCGCAGCGCAAGTGCGCTAGCGCATCTGCGCTGACACGTGTCGCACAGCGCAGAGCGCAGCGCATCTGCGCTAGCGCATCTGCGCTGACACGTGTCACTCAGCGCAGAGCGCAGTGTAGCTGAAGCGTTGCTTCCTTTAAACAGAGCTTTGCTCTGATTGGGCGCGCCTTCTTGGGCGCTGCGCGCGGGATTTGAAGCTCTGCTTCAAAGATTTGAATTTTGAATTCGAACAGAGCTTTGCTCTGATTGGGCGAAACAGACCGCAAGCGGCACTAGCTGTACGTAACGGTCCCCAAGTAGATGCCGACAAGAAGACGGACGAGGTGAAACCCATCTGAACTCCTACTGAGCCTGAATGTGACAATCTCCGTACAGTCCGGTCTGTTCGTCTGAGAACATCGCATTGTGGGCCTAGGGGGACGGTAAACGTCAGTCCCCTACTAGCGGTACAAGTCATGTCGGAGTGTAGCCAAGAACACCTGAGATAACACTGGAAACCTACCAGTCTATCTCGCTTGCCCTGGCCAGGGACTTTGTGTAATGGCTCTCCTAAACACATCGCGATATCAACCCCCAATACCGGGAGAGAGGAATCCTGTCTAACCGTTACTGCCTCCAAGTGCTTCGGGACTGGACCCAAAAACTACCTGTTTGCACGACTCCTTTGAGCCGTGGTAGGGTAGTAATCAAAGTACAGTGGGAACACACTCGAGACGAAGTGACGGTGTCAAGTCAACGGACTAAGCTGTACTCATGTCACCTGGGAACTGATAACTGACGATAGGTATAGTACCAACCAACAGTTCCCGACGAGTCCTGTCCAGTGTACTCGTAACCTAACCAGCACCCGCATACTATCTCATGTACGGCGTACTGACGGCTGTGGGACAGACCGTCTCTTAAGCTGGGATGAGAAGCGCATAAGCTAGTCTACTCCGGAGTATCGATGCCCTGTCTCGATAGTCCTACGACTAGGTACCTGCATAAGGATGTGCTTGTGGATTACCCAGCCCCCACGAGTGTGACTGCCATCACAACGCTGGTAATCAAGCAAAGATCCTAAGGGCTCCACTAATGTGTAAAGGCGATATGCTAAAAGAAACACATGCACACATTTAAGCAGAAACAAACCAAGTAGCATACTACTATATTGAGCAAGATTGTCTATACAAGGTGAATATCCCGAGCTTCCATCAAGTAATATACAAACTAGTATGATACAGTAATGGACTCTAGGGCATATACACTAACAATCTCCCACTTGCACTAAGGTCATGTACTGGCGTATCGAAAACCTATCATCTCGATCAGACGCTCGAACTGAGTCTGGGGTAAGGCCTTTGTGAATGGATCAGCAGTGTTATCTTCCGTAGCAACTCTCCAAACCTCGATCTCCTGGAGACCCACGATCTCCCTGATCAGGTGATACCGCCTCAAGATGTGCCTGGACTTCTGATGGGACCTGGGTTCCTTCGCTAAAGCTATAGCCCCGTTGTTGTCGCAATACAGAGGTATTGAATCAACAATAGACGGAACCACCTGAAGTTCTATCAAGAACTTCCTCATCCAGACGGCTTCTTTTGCGGCATCAGATGCAGCGATATATTCCGCTTCCATCGTCGAGTCAGCAACGGTTTCCTGTTTGGAAATCTTCCAACACACCGCCCTTCCATTGAGGGTAAAGACATAACCCGACATGGACTTGGAATCATCCTTGTCACTCTGGAAGCTGGAGTCAGCAAAGGCCTCGATCTGGAGGTCTTTTCCGCCATACACCAAGAACATCTCCTTAGTCCTTCTCAGGTACTTGAGAATGTTCTTTACCGCTATCCAGTGTTTCTCCCCAGGGTTTGACTGATACCTGCTTACCACACTCAGTGCATAAGCTAAATCTGGTCTGGTACACAACATCGCATACATTATAGAGCCTACCGCAAAAGCGTAGGGTATAATAAACATGCGATCCCTTTCCAAATCAGTCTTGGGAGACATCTCTATGGAGAGGGTGATCCCGTGACAAGCCGGTAGATTACCGCGCTTGGAATCTTCCATACTGAATCTTTTCAGTATGGTGTCGATGTACCTTGACTGTGAAAGTCCTAATATCCTCTTGGATCTGTCACGATAGATCCGGATCCCCAGAATGTAAGAGGCATCACCCAGGTCTTTCATGGAGAACCTGTATGACAAGAACCCTTTGACAGATTGTAGCAAAGGAATGTTGTTCAGTTGATAAAACTGCACATTTGTATTACATTTTTCCTACCATTCTTATATTAAAAAAGGACTTTATTATAATATATTATACATATGAGGGTTTATGTGTAAAAACACCATTTTCCATGTGTTAAAATATTTTAATTAGTATTTGGTAGGAAAATGTATGCAAATAATATTATTGACCTAATCCTAGTAGAACAAAGTCTACTAAAATCTTATTTGAGTTGTTGTGCAGAATATTTCCAAGTTGTGCAGAATTTTCCAAGGCTAGAATCAAGCAAATCAAGTTGTTGAAGAAATCTTGCCAAATTAAGAAGCAAAACTTGGAGACCAAGTCTGGAAGCAACCGAGAGAAGATTTCTGAATTCTAAAGGTGCCTTGGATTGCCAAATGTCACAATCAGAGAGCCCAAGAAAATTGATGAAGAGATCCTCACCATTGGCCGCGGATCCGCGGCCATACCCCCTCTTTGGCCGCGGATCCGCCGCAATAATAGGGAGTTGGAAGGCAAGATTTTTGGAGATCAATCATTGCTAAATTTTAGCAAGTTTTCAACAATAAGATTCTGGCTTTGCACTATAAAAGGGCACCGAGAGCCTCTTGGAAAAGCGATCAAGCCGACGCGATCATGAAGCCCCAGACGCTCACGCATCCAGGCTGATCATCAACGGTTCATCTACCTCCTTGGAAGAGATCGAGAAGCAACTAGTTTTGTAATCATTTTTTAAGGAATCAAAGTGTAGATTGTTCAAGTTGATTAATAAAGGTAGTTGTTTTATTTAATTCTTTTGCATTTTACATTATGTTTTCCCTCTCTTTCTTTTCATCTTCTTCTCCCAACATGCGCGAGTAATTCTCCGCTTGTTAGGGTTCGTAGGATTAGGGTAGGCTAATGAACGATGAAAATAATTAAACCCTTTTTAAGTCCTATAAAGATTAGGAACTTTATCAAAAGAATCATTAACATCCTAATCGGGCGCGCTAGCAATTCTTTGCTAGTTCCGACCGCGATTAGAGATTAGATTAATGATTGTTTTGGTAAAGGCTAGATATGAACGGAGTTCCGTGTCGAGATAAGGGTTAAGAGTGGGATTCCTTTTCCCTCCAGAAACCCTAATCTACACGCATCACCGTCGTTCTAGTTCTAAATCTATTAATGGATAAAAAGGGTAACTTTTAATTAATCATCCATAACTTCTAAATCCTAACGAACCCTACAAGCCCTCTTATTATATTATCTACATCTCTAAAATAATCTAGATCTATATTTTTGCATTCTTGCTTAACGTATATCTAGAAACTTTTCACAAAATTCTTATTTCCTCCTCTCTTTTTCAACACATCTAAAGTAAGAGTAAAAGGTTCCATGTTTCCCTGAGGACGACCCGTACTCACCTCGGTCTAGCTACGCGCGACACCGTTCTGATTGCGGTTAACTACAAAAACACTCTTTCCACTCCAATCAAATAGCGCCGTTGCCGGGGATACGTGCGTATTTTTTTTATTTTTACTATTTGTGTTGAATTCTTAGACGAGCCATATCATTATTAAAACAAAACTGCAAATTGCATATTTAACGATTTGTGCGTGGATTTTTGCAAGGAGATCTGGAGTCACAGAATTGAGGAAAACAGGAAACAGAGACATTTTTAGAGATCCAGAGAAGCAAAGGAGATCACAGAAAAAATTTCATCAACTGTTCTCTCTACCACGCGGCGGAATCGCGGCATAAAGGCACCATTGGTTGCAGAATCGCGGCAGGATAGAAGAGTTAGGGCCACAGAATTCTCTGGTATCTTTCTTAACTCCTTCTCTCTCTCCTCGAATCCAATAAAATCTATTTTCTGCAGGATTCTTTGCAAAATTGCGCCGCTAAAAAATATTTTTGCAAAAGTTTTGTGATTGGTTTTGTTTTGCATATTTAATACGGATTTCTAAGGGGCAAAGACCAAATCAAGATTAGGTGGGGATTTCATCACCCTTCCTAAGCCCCACAAATCACAAACCGAGCATATAGATCAACCCTTCATTAATTTAAAAAATATCTAGACCAGACTCTAAGGACTGTCGCGCTCAATAAGGACAGAGGAAGGTCGTGGGTAATCTATCGTTTATCCGCATTACTTTTGTAGTGCCTAGGCAAGTGTGACAAAGGCTAGTGGTTTTTAATTAGGCCCACGACGTGGTTCCTTCCCACTTACCTGGCACTTATCTGGCTACAAGGGTAGTACGGATGTGGTAGAGGATTGATCCTGCGGCTTGTCCTTTGGAAGTCTAGGAGCGGTCTAAAGACTGGACCTAGGTGACCATAGTTCTAGGGTTGCTTGTGCATCATAGGGTGATTTGTCTTGAGTCCCATTTTTTTCAAAACAAGCCAATTTTAAAATCACACACACGCTGCCACTTGCACTAAACCCGCTTAGTGCATGCTCGGCGGGACACGGGATCCTAGTGCCCATCTTGTCCGCGTTCCTGCTATCGACGCCGAAGTCGGTACTTCTTCATCTTCTTTTTCCCCACCACACACCACATCGACCGTGATGGACGGCACTCCATCTAATTATAACACCACGCTGCCACCGCCCGCAGGTGAGCAGAATCCACCGCGCATCTCTCTCCAAGAGAGATGCAAGCCTATTCGTGGTCCTCTTCCTACTTGTCTATCTCTTCCACCACCTAACGGGGATAATTTCGAAATTAAACCCCACTACATCAATCTGCTGCCCAAATTTCACGGGCTTGAGTCGGAAGACGCGTACGTTTTCATCACCAAATTCGAAAACGTATGCGCAATGATGGGTACTTCACAATTGACCTTAGATGCTATGCGCTTACGTCTTCTCCCATTCACACTGTGCGACTTGGCAGAAAAATGGCTTTATAATACTGCCGCACACTCTATCGCTAATTGGGATGAATTCGTCGTAGCATTTCCTAAGAAGTTTTACCCAAATCATAAGACTGCACATGTTAGGAGCGAGATCAACCAGTTCACCCAGCTTCCCAATGAACCATTTTGGAAGTGCTTTGAACGTTTCAAAGATCTGCTTGTCCAATGCCCCCATCACGGAATACAAAGATGGGATTTATGTCGGATTATATATGAGGGCATTAATCCAGCGACAAAGCAGATGCTTGAAACAATGTGTCAATGCAATTTCATGTCTAAAGATGATGGTGAAGCATGGAAATATCTGGAAGACCTTGCTGAACACACGTTGCAGTGGGAAAGCGTAAGACCACCTTCAACTAAGGGAGGTATTCACCAGCTCGATGTTTCTATCGCAGTGAAAGCCGAAATAGCAGCGATACAGAAGAAACTCGATGCTATTGAAAACAAGTTCTCAACATTCTCCCTAAATCAGGTCACGCTTCCTAAGACTATCTGTGGTTGCTGTTCGGATCCTTCACACTTAACGGAAGAATGTCCTATGAATGCATCGTTTCAAGCTAATGCTGCTTTTCAGCAGCGACCTAGAAATGATCCTTATTCTTCCACATATAATCAAGGATGGAGGAATCATCCTAACTTTGCTTGGAATCAAAACCAACAAAGTAATTATCAAAGACCTCTTCCACAGAAACCACAACCACAGAATCAGCCCCCCTTTCAGTCACAAAATTTCCAAAATCCGGCCAACATTTCTACACCACAAGTGGCCGGTACTGACAACTCACTTGCACAAACTTTGGATATGTTCATGAAACAATCCATGCAAAATTCGGCTGAGATAAGGTCTTCTATTGATACCCTAACGAAAAACTCCTCTTCCCATGGTGAGAGTATTAAATCAATAGAAAACCAAATCGCACAGTTAAACGCCGCAATGAGTGCGAGAGAGAAAGGGAAACTCCCATCTCAACCCCTACCGAATCCTGGCCATTCACAAAGTCATAATGTGAATTCCATTACTATGTTGAGATCGGGGAGAGTGCTGAATAACCAAATGGGTGAGCAATTTGATTATAGTGACACATTTGATACCCCTTCTTCTTCTTCTTCTTCCCCTAATTCGTCTAGTCTCCCACCTTCATCTAAGACTATTCTCCGTTTTCCCCAAGGCTCGAACATTTCGCCAAATCTATCTAAGTCGATGCCCACTCCAATTTTGGGATCGAATCCGTCGCCACAGTCTTCTCCACAAACGTTGGACCCAAAACTTATTGATCGAGCTCCATTTCCAAACCGATTAAGGGCCAACAGACCTAACCCGCAAATGGAGAAGATTGTGGAAATGTTTAAGCAAGTTAGCGTGAATATTCCTCTCCTAGATGCTATTCAACAAGTCCCATCTTATGCAAGAATCCTTAAAGACTTGTGCACTAGGAAGAGAAAAACTCAAGTGCCTAAAAAGGTTTTCATGACGAGTAATGTTAGCACAGCTTTTACCCAACAAATACCAAATAAACGTAAGGACCCCGGCTGTCCTACAATCTCTATTTCTATTGGGGGTAAAAATATAAATCATGCTTTGCTCGATCTAGGCGCTAGCGTCAACTTGCTTCCTTATTCAGTATACGAGCAGTAAGGAATTGGAGAGTTAAAACCCGCCCATTGTACTCTCCAAATGGCAGACCGATCTATCACCAAACCTCGGGGCGAACTAGAGGATGTGTTAATTAAAGTCGGGGAATTCATATTTCCCGTGGACTTTATTGTTTTAGATACACAACCTGTGGCAAACCCACGCAATCAAATCCCGGTGATACTTGGTCGACCCTTCCTAGCAACTTCTAACGCTGTGATTAATTGTCGTAACGGTTTTATGAACTTATCCTTCGGGAAAATAATAATTGAGCTTAATATTTACAAGCTAGGAAGTCAGCCATCAGAACCTTCTGCTCATTTGCTGGATGTTTGTTCCATCTACGAGATAGCTCCCAAAAGCTGCATGGATGAGGAACTTTGCTTTGATATTCTCGACAACACTAATGAGACATCGTTTGATCTTGCACCACTTCACAGTGAGGATATGTTCAATGAGTCCGACCTTGAGATTGAACCCGTTGACTCGTTGCAAAAGTCAGCAGCACTTTCCGAGTCAATATCTTATGCAAGTTTTGAACCTCTTAAGGAGTCCGAATATCATTCCGTTACCACTCCTTCTATTGTCTCTCCGCCAATTCTTGATCTCAAACCGCTACGTTCTCATCTTAAATATGCATATTTAAGAGAGAATGAGACTTTGCCAATAATTATATCCGCTTCTCTAGCCATAGAGCAAGAGAATGCACTTTTGGCAGTGTTGAGATCGAATCGGCAAGCATTTGGTTGGACAATGGCCGACATCAAAGGGATTAGTCCCTTAATTGTTGAACATCACATACATCTGATGGATGAAGCCAAACCAACCCGAGACCCACAAAGACGGTTAAATCCCGTTATGAAGGAGGCGGTAAAGAAAGAAATCGTCAAGTGCCTTGATAGTGGAATAATTTACCCCATATCTGATAGTCAATGGGTAAGTCCAATTCATGTGGTCCCTAAAAAGTCTGGTATCACGGTCATCACTAATGAGGCTAAAGAGTTAATCCAAACACGCACCCAAACTGGGTGGCGCGTGTGTATAGATTACAGGAAACTCAATGCCGCGACGAGGAAAGATCACTTTCCTCTACCTTTCATTGACCAGATGTTGGAACGATTAGCGGGACACGATTACTACTGTTTCTTGGACGGATACTCTGGCTACAATCAGGTCCCCATCTCCGAAAAGGATCAAGATAAAACCACTTTTACTTGTCCTTTCGGAACTTTTGCTTACAGACGCATGCCCTTTGGGTTATGCAACGCTCCCGCTACATTTCAGCGGTGCATGATGGGGATATTTTCAGATATGGTGGAAAATTTTCTAGAAATTTTTATGGACGATTTCTCCATTTTTGGGGACTCCTTTGAAGACTGCCTTCGTAATCTTGACGCTGTTCTTACCCGCTGTAAGGATAAGAACTTGACTTTGAATTGGGAAAAATGCCATTTTATGGTCCAAGAAGGTATTGTACTTGGACATATAATTTCACATAAAGGCATTGAGGTTGACAGAGCTAAAATAGATGTCATTCAAAACCTCCCTCGTCCCAATTGCGTCAAAGATATACGATCCTTCCTTGGTCATGCAGGATTTTATAAGAGATTTATTAAGGACTTTAGCAAAATTGCTAGACCCTTAACCCTTCTATTGGCCAAGGACACTACTTTTCACTTCGATTCGGATTGTGAGGCTGCTTTTGAATCGCTTAAAGAATCACTCACGACAGCCCCCGTTCTATCATCTCCGGATTGGAACCACCCGTTCGAGCTTATGTGTGACGCGTCAGATTTTGCTATTGGTGCTGTCTTGGGACATCATATTGATAAGATGCCACATGTAATTTACTATGCAAGTAGGACCTTGAATGATGCACAAATAAATTACACAACTACCGAGAAAGAACTCTTGGCAGTTGTATTTGCATTAGAGAAATTCAGGACCTACTTGATTGGCTCGCCTATTGTGATTTACACAGATCACTCCGCCCTACGACATCTTTTAACGAAGAAGGATGCAAAGGCCAGGCTAATATGTTGGATCCTATTGTTACAAGAATTTGATCTTGTTATCAAAGACAAGAGTGGATGTGAAAACGTTGTAGCCGACCATCTTTCACGCATCACTTCTTCGCCAACTGTGACCGTGCCGATAAATGACTCATTTCCCGACGAACAGCTCTTGAATGTATCCTACGAACCTTGGTTCGTGGATATCGTGAACTATCTTGCGACGGGACTTATACCTAGCGATTGGTCGAAACAAGACAAACTTCGATTTTTATCCCAAGTAAAATATTTTTACTGGGATGAACCATATCTATTCAAGTATTGTTCCGATCAAATCATTCACAGGTGTGTCCCTAACGATGAATTCAAGAGCGTGTTATCATTTTGTCATGATCAGGCATGCGGCGGTCACTTTGTACCTCGAAAAACGGCGGAGAAAGTTTTGCAATGTGGCTTTTATTGGCCAACATTATTTAAAGATGCATTTGAACATTGCAAAACTTGTCCGCGATGTCAGCATTTGGGTCGGATTTCACGAAGGAACGAGATGCCGCTCCAACCTATATTGGTTGTGGAAATATTTGATGTTTGGGGTATTGATTTTATGGGCCCTTTTCCCAACTCCTTTAGGAATCTATATATCTTGTTAGCGGTTGATTATGTCTCGAAATGGGTGGAAGCTATACCGTGTCGCACTAATGACAACAAAGTTGTCATTAAGTTCCTTAAATAAAATATCTTTTAGCGATTCGGACACCCTCGCGCTATCATTAGCGACAACGGGACACATTTCTGCAATAGGTCTTTCGAGGCCTTGATGCGGAAATATTCAATCACTCACAAGCTTTCTACGCCCTATCATCCCCAAACAAGCGGGCAGGCTGAGATCTCAAATAGGCAGATCAAACAGATTTTGGAGAAGACGGTTTCGAAAAACCGTAAAGATTGGTCAACCAAATTGACGGATGCTCTTTGGGCATTCCGCACCGCTTATAAGACCGATCTTGGTATGTCTCCATACCGCCTTGTGTTTGGGAAGGCATGCCACCTCCCTGTCGAGATTGAACATAAGGTAATGTGGGCTATTAAAGAGCTTGATTTTGATCTTGATCATGCAGGCATCTATCGGAAGCTGCAATTGAATGAGCTAAGCGAACTCCGCGATGAAGCTTACGATAATGCGGTGATAGTAAAGAATAGGACCAAAGTGTTCCACGATAAGAATCTTTTTAGAAAAACCTTCACATCGGGGCAACAAGTCCTTCTTTACGATTCCCGTCTCCATCTTCATCCGGGTAAGCTTAAATCTCGTTGGAAAGGACCTTTTGTGGTGCGGTATGTACACCCGCACGGGGCAGTTGAAGTCCAAAATTTGAAAAACGGTTCAATTTTTAAAGTAAATGGGCATAGATTAAAACCGTATTTTTCTGCTGACCCCGCGGAGGAGCTCCTATTTTTATAGGAGCCTCTTTATCAAAACTAAATTTCCTCCGCCTCACCTCCATGTTTTTTTTTAACATTTTCTCATTTTAAGAATGGAGGTGAGTAAAAATGGATTTGATTGAATATCTGTGCGTGTCAAAGAATAAGTTTGGGGGAATTTTTCTTTTAACTATTATTTTAGCCCTTGTATCTCTCCCTTAGTATACAGGTCCATGTTCTCAAAAGGCTACATCAGTGAGGACACTGCTGAAAACAGGTTTGGGGGGAAGGTTTGTATTCACTGAATTATCTTTGACATCGGGCATTAAAAATTTTTTTATAACAAAAGAATAGAAGGTGAAACATTACATCCAAAAGATAGGAATAGTTTAAGAAAACCAAGAAAATTAGAAGTTTTCTTATACGAACTAGTAATAAGTAGTTATGAGCTGTTGTCCCAAGGGTTAGTAAGATGAAGGAAGTCACTAATCTGAGGATAAAAATAAGTCTGAAAAATAGTTTCTATTCTGGAAGCCAAACATTTTGAACGTTGATACCCTACTATATGCACTTACACACGTCTTGAAACTCGGGATAGTAGAGGATACCTTGAAATGCTCTTGTCTAAAAGCCAAAGTATGAAGGAAATGAGAAAAAAAATGAAGAAAATATAAAAATGGTGAAAAGAAAAAAAAATGAACACTGGTTTTGTTATCGCCAAGGCAGCAATAAAAAAATATAGCGAGGGTGCCTCTTCACCTAGTGCCCAAAGGCCAACTGGTCTCGGAGTCACTGCTAAGCCTTAGGTGGTGCAAGACGAGGAAAATATTATCACCTAATCAGCAAGCACATGAGTAATCGGTCGGTTAGTACCTCAAGAAGTATTAACGGTCGCATGAAAATGTGTGAGCAACCCTAAATATTCATCAAATTAAAAAGTACTAAGGTAGATGGACAAGAGTATGATAGCTTGAATTGAATTCTCCGAGTGTAGGGATGTCCATTTCACACACGTGGGGTTATATGATCAATGTTTGGATGAAAGGTAGGAATGAAAAATAAAGACGATATTTTATTGAGGGATGATGTGATTTCTAACATTTTTTCATGACTATTAAGATAAGGCTCATGACAACTGAAAAGCTAGTATAGTTGGAAACTCTTATTTTCAAAGCCTTTCTTTTATGGTTCTCATCTTTATATGTAAATTTCACCATCTTTCTTTTGTTATTGGATTTTGTGGGTGTAATCCGCTGAAAACCCTCAGGAGACAACACTCCTCCTACTAGGGACACCTAGAGGTTTAACGGCTTGTTGCACGTTCTCAGTGCAATCGTGTCTGCCTACGAAAGTGTGCTTAGTTTTCTCTTTTCTTTCTCTCCTCTTGAATAAACTAGTTTGCTCGGGACGATCAAAGATAAGTTTGGGGGTATTTGTTCAGTTGATAAAACTGCACATTTGTATTACATTTTTCCTACCATTCTCATATTAAAAAGGACATTATTATAATATATTATGCATAAGAGGGTTTATGTGTAAAAACACCATTTTCCATGTGTTAAAATATTTTAATTAGTATTTGGTAGGAAAATGTATGCAAATAATATTATTGACCTAATCCTAGTAGAACAAAGTCTACTAAAATCTTATTTGAGTTGTTGTGCAGAATATTTCCAAGTTGTGCAGAATTTTCCAAGGCTAAAATCAAGCAAATCAAGTTGTTGAAGAAATCTTGCCAAATTAAGAAGCAAAACTTGGAGACCAAGTCTGGAAGCAACCGAGAGAAGATTTCTAAATTCTAAAGGTGCCTTGGATTGCCAAATGTCACAATCAGAGAGCCCAAGAAAATTGATGAAGAGATCCTCACCATTGGCCGCGGATCCGCGGCCATACCCCCTCTTTGGCCGCGGATCCGCCGCAATAATAGGGAGTAGGAAGGCAAGATTTTTGGAGATCAATCATTGCTAAATTTTAGCAAGTTTTCAACAATAAGATTCTGGATTTGCACTATAAAAGGGCACCGAGAGCCTCTTGGAAAAGCGATCAAGCCGACGCGATCACGAAGCCCCAGACGCTCACGTATCCAGGATGATCATCAACGGTTCATCTACCTCCTTGGAAGAGATCGAGAAGCAACTAGTTTTGTAATCATTTTTTAAGGAATCAAAGTGTAGATTGTTCAAGTTGATTAATAAAGGTAGTTGTTTTATTTAATTCTTTTGCATTTTACATTATGTTTTCCCTCTCTTTCTTTTCATCTTCTTCTCCCAACATGCGCGAGTAATTCTCCGCTTGTTAGGGTTCGTAGGATTAGGGTAGGCTAATGAACGATGAAAATAATTAAACCCTTTTTAAGTCCTATAAAGTTTAGGAACTTTATCAAAAGAATCATTAACATCCTAATCGGGCGCGCTAGCAATTCTTTGCTAGTTCCGACCGCGATTAGAGATTAGATTAATGATTGTTTTGGTAAAGGCTAGATATGAACGGAGTTCCGTGTCGAGATAAGGATTAAGAGTGGGATTCCTTTTCCCTCCAGAAACCCTAATCTACACGCATCACCGTCGTTCTAGTTCTAAATCTATTAATGGATAAAAAGGGTAACTTTTAATTAATCATCCATAACTACTAAATCCTAACGAACCCTACAAGCCCTCTTATTATATTATCTACATCTCTAAAATAATCTAGATCTATATTTTTGCATTCTTGCTTAACGTAGATCTAGAAACTTATCACAAAATTCTTATTTCCTCCTCTCTTTTTCAACACATCTAAAGTAAAAGTAAAAGGTTCCACGTTTCCCTGAGGACGACCCGTACTCACCTCGGTCTAGCTACGCGCGACACCGTTCTGATTGCGGTTAACTACAAAAACACTCTTTCCACTCCAATCAAATGTCATTTCCTATCAAGAGAATGTCATCCACGTATAAAACGAGGAATACGACAGTTCGTGCTACAAATCTAATATAGATGCATGGTTCATCTGGATTTTTGATAAAGCCAAAATCTTTGACCGTCTCATCAAAACAGATGTTCCAACTCCGCGTGCCTGCTTTAGTCCATAGATGGACTTAAGCAACTTGCACACCTTTCCGCTGCTCCCACTCTTAATGAAACCCTCTGGCTGGTCCATATAGACACACTCCTTTAAATTTCCATTCAGAAAAGCGGTCTTTACGTCCATCTGCCAAATCTCATAATCGTGGAAGGCAGCAATGGCAAGAAAGATCCGAATGGATTTCAGCATAGCCACTGGAGAAAAGGTTTCGTCATAGTCCAAACCAGGTCTTTGACGAAAACCCTTTGCAACAAGTCTAGCTTTATAGGTCTCAACCTGTCCATCTACACCAATCTTCCTTTTGAAGATCCACTTGCATCCTACGGGTTTTACCCCATCTGGAGCAACGTCCAACGTCCATACTTTGTTGGTGTACATGGACTCCATTTCGGTCCGCATTGCATCCAACTATTTTACCGAGTCAGCGCTCTGAATGGCCTGCTGGAAGCTAGTCGGCTCATCACTATCAATGATGCAATCCTCTCTATCCCCGTTTATGAGAAAACCGTATCTCTCGGGCGGATGAGACTGCCTACTACTCCTGCGGAGCGGCGTAAGAATGTCCTGATCTTTCGAACCCTCTGGTTCTACTAAGCTTTCAGTAATAGCTCGTGGTTCTGGAATTTCTTCCAGTTCTATTGCGCTCCCACTTATCTGATTTTCCGAAAACTCAGTTTCCAAGAAGTGGGCAAGACGAGAAACAAAAACCTTTTGTTCCTCTTCGCAATAGAAGAAATATCCCTTGGAGTTCTTTGGATATCCCACAAACTTGCACTGTACTGAGCGTGTCTCGAGTTTGTCCGCATGCTGCTTTTTGACAAAAGCTGGACTTCCCCATGTCTTAATGTGCTTAAGATAGGGTTTCTTCCCACACCACATCTGATATGGTGTAGTAGGCACAGTCTTAGTTGGAACTCGGTTCAAAAGGTATGTAGCTGATTCTAGTGCATATCCCCAGAATGATCGCGGTAACTCGGCATTACTCATCATAGAACGTACCATATCCAATAGGGTCCGGTTCCTTCTCTCCGATACACCGTTATGTTGCGGAGTGTATGGAGGAGTAAGCTGAGAGAGAATTCCATTCTCTTTTAAGTAATCCAGGAACTCGGCACTTAAGTATTCACCACCTCGATCAGATCTTAGTGTCTTGATACTTTTGCATGTTTGTTTTTCTACTTCATTCTTATATTCCTGGAATTTTCCAAAGGCTTCGGATTTATGTTTCATTAAGAAGACATATCCGTACCTTGAAAAGTCATCCGTAAAAGTAATGAAGTAAGAATAACGGCTTCGCGCATGTGTAGACATTGGACCGCACACGTCGCTGTGTACGAGTCCCAAGAGCTCGCTCGCTCTTACTCCGTGTCCAGTGAACGGAGTCTTTGTCATCTTTCCTTTGAGACAGGATTGACAAGTTGCATATGATTGATATTCGAACGGATCCAAATATCCTTCTGTATGAAACTTCGTCAACCTTCTCTCATTGATGTGACCCAGTCTACAATGCCATAAGAAAGCCTGATTTGATTCCGGAGACTTTCTTTTGTGTGTATTCTGGATATTGAAAATCTGTGGTTGGTTTAATACGTATATTCCATTGTTTAATGTACCTGACCCAATCAGAACTTGATTAAGGCTAATGTTTACAACATTGCTTACAAATGCAAATTCATAACCTTCTTTAGATATTAAAGATATAGAAATGATATTACAAGTTGCATTGGGTATAAAATAACAATTACGCAAAACCAAAACGTGTCCATCTGACAACCCCAGGTGATAGTCCCCCACGGACTCAGCATCCATGCCAGCTCCGTTTGCAACTCCGAGGGTCATATCACCTGCCTTCAAAAACCTACGGTTTCTCAACGCCTGCAAAGAATTACAGATATGAGATCCTGATCCGGTATCCAATACCCAGGAAGTAGAGTTTATTGATAGACAGTTTTCAATAACATACACACCTGAAGCTGAAGCCGCAACATGCTTCAGATCCTGTGTTCTGGCCTTCCAAGCCCTACAATCTTTCTTCTAGTGTCCACTCTTGTGACAGTAAAAGCATTCTTCCTTTCCTACAAGCTTTCCCGCTTCCTTTGTTGCTTTTGCCTTTCCCTTCGTATCCACTTTACTAACACCGCCCCTTGGTTTGGCGGGGGTTTTCTTCTTCTTTCCCTTGGCTTTCGCCTTGGACCTAGAAGAGGAAGATCCTCCTACAAACAAAGTGGATGTTTCCCTACCTTTCTGTAGGGTGCCCTCTGCACTCCTCAGCATGTTGAGGAGTTCTGAAAGTTCAACTTCCTTTTCCTATAAGTTGAAATTCAGGATGAACTGGGCGTAAGTGGAAGGAAGGGACTGGAGAATCAAGTCCGTATAGAGCTCATTCTCCAACGTGGTCCCAAGGTCTGCAAGCTCCTCAAATCATCTTAAGCACGTGTTCCGCTACCGGTGATCCGATGGCCAATCTCGCCGAAAACAGCTTTTTCGAGACTTCGTATCTGGCGATACGGGATTGCTCTCCATACAGTTCTTTTGTATGAAGAAATATGGATTCAAGGTCCATATTCTCGTGCCTCCTCTGGTGTTCATTGTCCATAAAGGCAAGCACGAGGCACTTGGCCTTCGCGCAATCAATCTCCCAAGTCTTACGGATTTCCTTATCCGCGGCGCTGGAGGTGGGACCTGGGGCAGGGGGAGTTTTGGTGGTAAGGAGATACCCCAACTTGTCGTAAGTGATTGCCATTTTGACATTCCTGAGCCAATCTTTGTAGTTTGTCCCAGTCAGTATGTTTTTATCTAGTAGTAACTTAAGTCCAGTCATGATATTTGGTCGCTGCAATTAGGAGAGAGAGAAGAAACACTTTAGCATGATGCTCTTGCAAGTTTAGAGTGGCTTTTAATTTGTCTAAACAGGATGGCTCCCACTGTCTCTCGAATCCCTCCATAAACCAAAAAGGAAGAATTAGTCAGGATCAATCTCACCGTACAATACTTGCTTAACCGTTCAGCCAGGCTAGTGTCGGTACTTCGAGGGAGGTTTTCCAACGCTTTCGCGAAGTTCCTTAATTAAATAACCACTTTTCCCTGGGGGCGCAGGCCCGCTAACACCTTTCTAGACACCTACTAGGTTTATAGCATTGATCGTTAAGCGAGAATTTTCTCGAGGAGTAGCATATACTCACAGTAGGATCGGGATCCAAATATCATTGCGTGACAAAACTATAGGAGTCCTACCAGAATCATCACACTCCAAATGGTATGCAGCGCTAGCAAGTTTCAGTTCTTTTGAAACTCCCGAAGTGGATTTTTGCCCCATGCTCTTATGACCTTGACTTTGGCCAATAAATCATAAGTCACATGTCAAGTTCTACCCGTCATTCTCCAGGTTAATTTGAACCCACCCGTACCTACCCTTGACTTTGGCCAACAAGGCAGTACGACTGTCCCAAACCAACACATCTATCTATGCTGCACATGAATACCCAATAGCTACCAATCACTATGCCTTGACTTTGGCCAACAAACATAGCTTGAATACTATTGACCATCCATGTGAAACGACGGAGGGCTACGAATGGTTTTGGCGAAACCGTGAACATAGTGAACTTGATATAATCGATGGAACGAGATAGCTTTTAAAAGGAGTGGTTTAAGCTCCGCGTTTAAAAGTTATTTTGAAAAGAAACCGAGTGGTTTTTGAAAGTGTTCCAAAGACTTTTACTTTGGTTTATTTTTCTTCCATTAATTTTAATGCGTCCCATCAATTAATCCTACCATTGCAGAAAACAACGAAAATATGACATACGCTTATGCCATTCGCATTCGCCACAGGGTCCCGTCATCACCCGTTAGGTTACTTAACTAACGACAGAGCGGGGGCTGGACTAGCGTGGATGCAAAACATAAGCAACGCCTAAATAGATATCTACATATAGATATATACATTCGTCAGATGCAATGATAGCCATTCCAGATCACAGATGAATACATTGGATATACTAGGAATCCGCATTCCGTTCGAGCCTGTAACGAAGAGCGGATTACACGGTCACGATGAATAGCCAAACCCCACCCTAGACCCCTACGGGTGCGGCAAACTACCCGCTAAGTATCTGAAGTGAAGCAACCTCCCTCAACGACGTGAGTAGGTCACTCAGCACTTCGAGGTACCCGGTAGTTTTTGCACCCCACCTTGGGTCTATCCTAGGAGCAAAAACAGTAAAAAGAAATTATACAATGACGGCTACAACCCCGACCCGGTTGTGCGGCCATACAAATAATATTACATCAATTTACATATTACAAGAATTGAAAGATAAACAAAACTCTCATCTCACAATTCCCCCAGGCTATTCATCCGCGACAATCCAACGAATTCATATACACAATCCATCAACATTACAGATCACAGATATGTATAACCCCCACTAATCGACGTATAGCGATTAGCAGACGTTCGATACATATATAACATTACAGATACAACCCATTAGCCAAAGTCTACAGAAAATCGACCAAAATACGGATTTGTAACCACCCCAAAAACAAATTTGTTCTCTAGAAATTCTGGGCAGAAACAAACCATCTCAAAAATCACAAAATTCCACCAGAAACAAACTGCAGGAGAAACGATCCACGGCCGAGTCAACTCGGCCGCGGATCCGCGGCAGAAGCAAGCTTCTGCCGCTGAACCGCGGTGAGTTGGTCGGTTCGCTGGATCGTTTTTCTTGCATGTTCATTAAAAAGCCTGAGTCGATTTTTAAGACATGATTTATTATTTTTTTGAGCAGAAATAAAAATCGGCAGAAACTAGGATTTTCCGGGGTGTTTCGCGGTTTTTTGTCCGGTCGAAATTCTAGATACTTTGCTAACATGCTAGGGTGTGTTTAGTTAGGCTCTGATAACACTGTAAGTCCACGTTACCTCTCCCGGTTCTTTCGGGCTTGCGGAAATGATGAAAAATGATTTTTCGGGTCATGGCAACATGGACTATAAAACACGGATCTTTGCTAAACTACACACTAGCAACTAACAAGAGCTATTGCTACTCGGTTAGGGGTTATACCTCAACTTGAAGTCCTTCTCTTTGACTCTTGATGGTGGTCGGATGGTGCTTTCCTCGTTGCCCTCTCTTGTCGAAGATGGATCCACCTGAGGGTTTCTACCTTGAGCTCCTTTCTCGATCTTGAGAGAACTAAAGTGTCCGGCTTGCTAGACCTTCAACCTTAGGATGAGTAGAGAGTGGCTTTGGGTGTTTAATCTCCAAGGAAAGGTTTCTCAACTCATGAGAATGATTCTCCTTGAACTAGAGGAAGAGGAAGAGCAAAATGGAGGAGATAGAATGGTTATGATAGAATGAGAATAGTTTTTACAAGCATAACAATATATGTGAATTATCAAATTAAGAATATTAATCCAAAATGAAAAAGGTGATGGTTGGTTTGATAAGACCATTATCATTTCACATTAAATGATTTTGCAAAGATCAAAGAGCATCTAGAAAAGAAATGATGATGGTCAAAGTTTCAACCATGGTCAACTAGTCAACCTTGGTCAACAAGTCAAAAAACCCAACCATGACACAATTTCATTTAATTAATATTATTAATTGATATATCGCAAATTCATTAGGGTTTGTAAAAAGACGACTGTCAACTATGCATAGGCACCCGTTTCAAAACCCTAATGAAAAACCTCTTCCTTCGCCTCAATCAACTGTGCATACACACCCGCATTCGTGTTCCGAGGAACATGAATACTATGAGATAAAACTAACCCCAAAACATATACTAGGATCTGGCTCAAACCAGAGCCCTCTAGTAATGTCTGTCCGGACGCCAAACGTGCACAAGTGCGCGGATGTGAACGAACCCTGTCGCAAAACCATGCGACCTCTACTCTGTTTTGCCCAAAGGCGAATAACCCTATGTGTAGGACTCTAAAGACTCGACACTACGCTGGCAGTGGGTTTAACCACAGACCGCAAGCGGCACTAGCTGTACGTAATGGTCCCCAGGTAGATGCCGACAAGAAGACGGACGAGGTGAAACCCATCTGAACTCCTACTGAGCCTGAATGTGACAATCTCCGAACAGTCCGGTCTGTTCGTCTGAGAACATCGCATGGCGGGCCTAGAGGGCGGTAAACGTCAGTCCCCTACTAGCGGTACAAGTCGTGTCGGAGTGTAGCCCAGAACACCTGAGATAACACTGGAAACCTACCAGTCTATCTCGCTTGCCCAGGCCAGGGACTTTGTGTAATGGCTCTCCTAGATACAGCGCGATATCAACCCCCAATACCGGGAGAGACGAATCATGTCTAACCGTCACTGCCTCCAAGTGCTTCGGGACTGCACCCAAAAACTACCTGTTAGCACGACTCCTTTGAGCCGTGGTAGGGTAGTTATCAAAGTATAGTGGGAACACACTCGAGGCGAAGTGACAGTGTCAAGTCAACGGACTAAGTTGTACTCATGTCACGTGGGAACTGATAACTGACGATAGGTATAGTACCAACCAACAGTTCCCGACGAGTCCTGTCCAGTGTACTCGTAACCTAACAAACACCCGCATACCGTCTCCCAAGCTGGGATGAGAAGCGCATACGCTAGTCTACTCCGGAGTATCGATGCCTTGTCTCGATAGTCCTATGACTAGGGACCTGCATAAGGATGTGCTTGTGGATTACCCAGCCCCCACGAGTGTGACTGCCATCACAAAGCTGGTAATCAAGCAAAGATCCTAAGGGCTCCACTAATGTGTAAAGGCGATATGCTAAAAGAAACACATGCACACATTTAAGCAGAAACAAACCAAGTAGCATACTACTATATTGAGAAAGATTGTCTATACAAGGTGAATATCCCAAGCTTCCATCAAGTAATATACAAACTAGTATGATACAGTAATGGCCTCTAGGGCATATACACTAACAATATATATATATATATATATATATATATATATATATATATATATATATATATATATAGGGCTTAAGGGTCCTGAGTTCGAACTCAGGACCCTCTCCTGAGCCCATATCCCAAATATATAAACAGAGGCAAATTAATTCCTCTCTCCTTACCAAAATCCCCTCTCTCCCTCGCAACCCTCCCTCGCGACCCCTTCCTCTCCCTTGCGACCCTCCGCCGCCACCACTCCCTCGCCGCCGATCCTCCACCGCCACCCCTCCCTCGCCGACGATCGTCCATCCAGACCCCTCCCTCGCCGCCGATCCTCTCACCAACAGAGGAACGCGACCCCTGCCTATCGCCGCCGATCCTCCCTCGCGACTCCTCCCTCGCCGCCGATCCTCCATCGCGACCCCTCCCTCGCCGCCGATCCTCCATCCATACCCCTCCCTCGCTGCCGATCCTCTCACCAACAGAGGAACGCGACCCCTGCCTCTCGCCGCCGATCCTCCCTCGCGACCCCTCCCTCGCCGCCGATCCTCCTCCGCCACCCCTCCCTCGCCGCCGATCCTCCGCCGCGACCCCTCCCTCGCCGCCGATCCTCCATCCATACCCCTCCCTCGCCGCCGATCCTCCATCGCGACCCTCCCTCGCCGCCACCCCTCTCGCCGCCGATCCTCCATCGCGACCCTCCCTCGCCGCCACCCCTCTCGCCGCCGATCCTCCATCGCGCTGGTATAGCAACCGAATACCTTCTATTTGGCTTGCTGACATTCACAAGGTAAAAAATCTTTAAAACCCTTCAAAATTAATAGAATGTATATCATGGCATTATTTAGGTATCATTAATCTTGCATATCCAAATTCTGTTTGATTCGAGATGGGGAAAGTTGATAGTTGCTTTATTTGCCACAGAAGCATGTAAACGGATTTTATTTTTGAATGGTAATGGAAGCTTGCTTGTGATGTTTATATGGTAGGAGATGATATGGAATTTGAGGCAGCAGTTGAGGTTTTGAATGTAATTGTTGACTGACTGGGTATTTGAAAAGGTCAGGGTTGGATTAGTTTGATTGGGTAAATGCTTTGGATCAAACTCTATGACCATCTCAAATTTTTTGGTACATGAGGTTATGGTAACATGAATTTGGCTTCAAAATTACTCATTGGCGGGAACGATTTTAGCCCTTGTAGCATTATTTGAGCTTTCTGTTCCATGTAAGATTAATTAATCGGTGGCGATGATGATTTGCCAGGAAGCTCAAATTTATTGATATGGCGAGGCAAGATTGGGTTGCATGTAAGTATTGCATCAACCATTTTGCAGCCATCGTATAGTGCCCCCTTTTTTGTAACGAGATTTCGAGAAGCAATGTATCATTTCTCGGCATTTCCTCACTTTTTAGGTGCCTTTGGTCTTTAAGATGATAAGGTATTTTTGTTTTGTTTGGATTGCATTCAAAACTTTGTTTTTCTTGATCTCAGTTTGTGATTTTGATGATTTGCTGTTGATGTAGGTGAATCTGGCCTGAGCTATTGATATGGCGAGGCAAGATTGGTTTGCATGCAAGTATTGCATCAACCATTTTGCAGCCATCTTGTTATATGTTATCCTTACATCTGATACCACTTCTGATGCTTCCCTTACATCTGATAGCTGCTGCCAACAAATAAAAATTACGCCCGTTTCAGAAGTTTTTGATGCAAAAACCAAAATTTCAATCCCAGCCCAAGTTTCGCTTCCACCTTGAAAAATCCGTCTCCCTTTGATATATCGGGTGTTGGACCAAAACAGTTCTCAATTATATGATGTTGAATTGGATGTGCAATCAAACTACAAGGGTCAACGTGTTCCTCTAGTCTCTCTTATGAGCAAGTTTAATGGTAAACCCATTGTGGGCCATCCCATCCCAGTTGAGATTTTGGGAAGCGGAGCTTCAGTGAGTAGGTCGAATAAGAAATCTAGTAACGGGAAAAGATCAAGTTTCTCCCCTAGAAAGATTCGCAGGCTTTCGTCTTTTGCTGTTGAGCACAAAAAGAAAGAAGCTTTGAGGAAATTGGTGGTGGATAAAATAGTGTGTTCAGCTCCGGCTGTTTCGTGTATTCCACTTAGACTTGTTTTCAGTAGGTTAAAAGAAGCAGTGAGCAATTCCGCACGCCCAGCAAACTAGTTAGTATGAATTTTTCTCGCTGCATTACTTTTGTAAATTCATTTCGGTAATCCTTTTACAATTTGCAGTTTTCCTGTAGTTGTTGTAACCGGGTTTGTGTCCTTGTTAAGGTTGGCTGAAGAATTTCATTGAGAACATTGAGCATTCAGATGTTTGCCATTGCTGTATATGATGTACAATTGCTATATTTTTTCTTTGTTGCTAATTTGGATTCATGAAATCATTTTCGATGGTTAATACCTTTGCCATTGCTGTATATGATGTACAATTGCTATATTCTGTGTTCAGTATTGTTCCTTTGTGTTTCTTAAGGAATGTTATGTACTCCTCTGTTTGTCTTGTCATAATAATGTATGTATGAATGTATGCAGTGTATTCATAACAATTAAGGTTGGTATATTTTGAAATAGCAAGGAGTCAATTACAAGTAATTTTGTACAAGTAGCTGTTTGCAATTTATGAACACTCGCAGCCCAAGCAATGTGCAAAACCTTTTCTTCTTATTCCTGCAAGTACTTGGCTCTTCTTCTGAAAGTTTTCTCTACATCGATTTTCTCCCTTTTAGCCTTTGGTTTAGCCTTGGAACCTGAAAAGTTCAATATGAGTACTGAACAAGCTGAAGTAGAAAACCATCCTATTAAAATGACTACACCGCCATAGCATGGAAACATATAAACGTGGCCACTCATGTGAACAGCACAGCATGAAAAACACAGAAACATAGAAACCTGATAATGGCATACCTTACAAATTGCTGTTCTACAAGCACTGTATAACATGAAGCAAAATTCTTAGCACTTCAATGGTTGATGTTGCAAAATAAAATAACATGAACATCTAGAATCAGAGAAGTCATAATCATCAACCAGAAGCATATAAGTTATGACCATTAGCTATGGATTAGTCTGGTTCAAGTCAGCATCCAACTCTTATATTATCGATATATAAGGGGAAATTCAATGCAACAAAAGAACAAGTTATATCATTTTCATTGCTGTTTAAATGCTCTAAAATGTTATACAAAGTTGCCAAAAGTAGATACATAATGCCCATTCTTTCAAAATAATTCTGGGCTACTGAGAGAGGGCTCTACACACATTCTTTTCTAACATCTGATACACTATTCTCAGCCAAAACTTCAGGAAGCCAAAATGCAAGAACAAAAATTTCGCCCATAAGCCATATTCCACTCGAAATTTCGCCCATCATTTATAAAAAGATATCTTCACTCCTTTCGGTTAGAAGCATCCGGTGCCTAAAAACAACTCATATTAGATATCGACCATCATTGATAAAAAATTAATGACAACAAATAAGAACAAACAAGAATAGAATACTGATACCTTTAAAAGCTGACAAGTTCTTATATCATGACCCTTTTCGTGACAATTACTACAAGTGCGCGACCTATTTTGAGCTTTTGATTGCGATACTTCTATTCCAGATGGAATTCGAGATGCAATAGCAGGACGACCCTTATGGGTATTTTTCGTAGGATCTGTGATCGTTATATGATCTAGGTAAGAAGGTGTCGGAGTATAACTAACTTGAGTGCTCGTCTCTTCTTCATGATTTAAATTGCATTGTTGCAACATACTATTAATAAAATCTTCCGTTTCTTCGTAAAGATCTCGATTCTCCGCCAACAAGTCTACAACTTTATTCATTTTTGCACGAAGTCTCCATGAATCAAGAGGTGTAACTGCTCTATTTTCTGCATTTGTTGATAGTCCCAGATCAACACTTGCATGTGCTCCACGACCCTTAGTAGTGCTGTGCCTAACTCCAAGAGTCCACCTCGATAGAATATATTGTTTTGGAATGGTTTGCATAAACAGTATCTGCTTCATTACATATAATATATGTTTGCATAGTACACCGTCGGTCTCGAACATAGCGCACGAACATTTGAAGAATTCTTCCATTGGGTTGCACTTCACATTGTGAGTATTAATTTTTCCATCTATCTTGCAAACCACATTATAAGTGGTAAAGTTCTCTTCTATACCACCTATATTATGCCAATAATGAAACACATTTCGAAACTCATTTTGGAATATCTCAAAAATATTAGCAGTATATACCTTTGCTACACAAGCCTCCATGTCATGCATGCCTTGAAAATCCGGTTTTGTCGTTAAGCAACGTGTGTCTTCTCTTTCCTCCTTTTTTCGTCGAGCGACTAGAGCTTTGTCATATCGTTCAACAAATTGAAACAATGGCGTCATAGAATTAATGAATCCATCAAAGAACGAGTTCATACTCTCACTTCTCTGACTTGATCTCATGCCAGCAAAAAACATATCCTTCAAATAGGCTTCAACCCAATGATGTCTTTGGTCATACATGTTTTGCAACCATCTCCAAGATTTCATTTCATTTATTGCTTTTTCAGACAACGATTCATCAAAAGTTCTTCTATACTTTTCATTCAAAGTGACCCAACACTTTTCACTTTCTTCAATTGTCTTACTATATCTACTCCACTTCTTATAATCATCGTCGAAGGTTTCAAAAGAGCGACGTAAAGATCGGAGATGCTCATCTTCATGCAAAGTTATATGCCATATACAATATCTATGTAAGGTTTTTGGAAATACCCTCTTAATAGCATTACAAATTGCAGGATCCTGATCTGTGATGATTGCGGCTGGCGCTTTACCCCACATACATTTTAACCATTGCTGAAATAACCAAACAAAAGTCTCCTCTTTCTCATCCGCCAAAAGAGCGCATCCAAACAATGAAGATTGTCGATGGTGATTAACTTCCGTGAAAGGTGCAAATGGCATTAGAAAACTGTTGGTCTTATATGTAACATCAAAAACCATAACATCAGTAAATTGCATATAACTAGCCCTAGCTCTTCCATCAGCCCAAAAAATACTTCTACAGGTTCCCCCAGCATCAAGCTCAAGTGCATAGTAAAATTGAATATCTGCAGCTTGCCTCTCAATAAATTGTTGTATTACAGATACACATTAACGACCCATATTATTTCTTCTTTTCGATTTGAAATAGTCAATGATTTGTTGTGGAGTGACATCTACCAAATTATCCCCACCTGTAGTATTTATCAAATCAGCAATCTGTGATGGTCCCGCACCACAATCATGAAATTGATCCATCAACGATTTGCAAGAAGGCTTTAGATGATCTACACAATGAGAACGTAAAGTAGAAATTTTTGATGGCGTCGACAACAAAGGATGGCTGTGTTGATCATCTATAAGTGTTACCCTCCAAACATCATCTCTGATTCTATGTATGATAATTCTTGCAGAACAACCTTCTCTCATGTGTTGTTTTCTTCTTTTAACTTCCCTTCCTTGGTCTCTTTTGTCTTTCAAACTTTTGTGCCCTTCTTTACTGCATACAAATTTCTTTCGATTTATTACACCATCCTTATTTCTTGCACTCGTCGACTTGCGAACAGAGAAGCCTCTAAGTTTTGCAAACGAGTTGTAAGTATTGTATGCTTCCTCAACGGTAGGAAATTCCATACCAACATGAATAACAACATTACTATTCCTGAGATCACCGGCATCATCATTAGCATTCTCAGTTTCTCCATCCTCATCTTCCTCATCCTCGCTATCATCATCCTCGTTTTCACCATTCCCATTACATCCGATAAGATCATTAGCATCGACATGATCGATTAACCGACTAAAATTTTGGGATTGCTCATCGATTGCATGGTATTGAGTGTTATCCATTCCTACTAAAAAAAAGTTTATGTTATATTTACGTAATCATAACCTTAAATATGTGAAAATCACACAGAAAAATTGAACATCAATTAATCTTAATATGAACGTTTATTGGCATAACTGGAATAATCATAACCTCCATTTCAGCATTGGAACCAAATTCATGTTACCATACCAAATTGATAAATTTCTTGAATTGAAGCAAATAGATAATTTTCTTCAATTGAAGCAAATAAATTTTACCTGCGAGGCAAGATCACGGGATCACAGGATCGGCGTCGAGGGAGGGGCAGGCGAGGCAAGATCGGCTTCGCGAGGCAGGATCACGGGATCGAGGATCGGAGGCGTGAGGAAGGAGGGAGCGCAGCGCGATGGATCGGCGGCGAGAGGGATCGGCGGCGAGGGAGGGGTCGCGATTGACGATCGGCGGCGAGAGGGGTGGCGGCGAGGGAGGGAACGTGATGGAGGATCGGCGGCGAAGGAGGGGTCGCGATGGACGATCGGCGGCGAGGGAGGGGTGGCGGCGGAGGCTCGGCGGCGAGGGAGGGGCGGCGGCGGAGGGCCGCGAGGGAGAGGAAGGGGTCGCGAGGGAGGGTCGCGAGGAAGAGGAAGGGGTCGCGAGGGAGAGAGGGATTAATTTGCCTCTGTTTATATATTTAGGATATGGGCTCAGGAGAGGGTCCTGAGTTCGAACTCAGGACCCTTAAGCCCATATATATATATATATATATATATATATATATATATATATATATACACCCACACATACATACATATATTATATATTATTTCATCGAATCAACACTTGATCCGATAACCCGGCTATATCACATATAACCAGCCGATATCACATATCACGAGAATAGAATACGGTATCACATACGCGTATCAATCACGATCCCGCATATATCACATATGTGCTCCTACTCCGTTTTGCCTGAGCCTGGAAACCTCTATGTAGGACTCTAAAGACTCGTCAATACGCCGGCAGTAGATGATGATCACATCAAACACCAACAAGACGCAAGCGGTCAGCTAAACCTGACGGCCACCCGGGTATTGAGCGATCAGAAGATCAATAAGCAAGTCTGCTCTAACTCCTGTAAATCCAATCAGTAACACTACCGTACAGTCCGGACTCTTCATCTGATATGTCGCATATCCAGTCTATGGGTGGGAAACGTCAGACCCCAGTAACCGACAAGTCGTGTCGATATGAGGCTCATAACGGGTCAAGAAACTACTGATAACAATTACAAATATATATCCATATCAGCCCTGGCCAGGGACTTCCATTTATAGCCAATCGAACACAGCGCAACATCAACCCCCAATACCGGGAGAGACGAAACCCCTCCTATCGTTCATTGCCTCCATGTGATTCGGGACTGTACCTAAAAGCCATCATTTTGCACATTCTCATGAATGTGGTAAGGTGGAAATTAAAGCACAGTGGGAATCACACAAGACTCTATGACGATCTCGGGTCTACAGACTAACTTGTACTAGTGTCACCAGAGAACTGCTATCTGACGATAGGTATAATACCAACAAGGAGTTGTCGGCGAGTACGTTCAGTGTACCCAGTCTCCACTGAGCACCCGTATACCATATTTGATATCAAACACCAATGGATGTGGGATCATCCATCGCCCATCATATGGGTCATGATGCGTATACGCTAGTGTACTCTGGAGTATCGATGCCCTATCTCGATACACCCTCGACTAGGAACAGTTATTGGATGTACTTGTGGACTACCCTGGCCCCACTAGTATGATCTGCATCAAAGTCCTAGTATTCAAGTACATATCCTAGGGGCTTTATCAACATGTGAGAGCAAGATAGCAACCTAATACAAGTCAACATGTTAAAACAGAGAGCAACTAGATAGCATACTATCATATCAAGCAAGAAAGTCCTATATATATATATATATATATCCAAGCATCCACTATAATATACATCATATGAACAACAATGGCCTTTAGGGCATATACATAACTAACAACTTGCGGGACAAGCGGCAAGCCGACCATGAGCAAGAGCACCATCCCCCTCCCGGCGAGTTGACAATCGGCCAAATCATGTCCGTGTCAGCGGGGGGTACGTCTGGGACCGACGAAATGCGGTGCCCCTTGAGGTCGAGGAGACTAGCTGCCAACCCAGGAAGAGGGCCAAAGCAGCCGGGGACCTCCATAGAATATCCCTGCCCCACAACGACCCTCTGGTGATTACAGCACGGGTCCACCTCTACGAAGTGCAGAGGATATTGGTCGACTCGGGAAGCTCGGCAGACATCCTCTTTTATGACTGCTTTCTGCGTATGGGACACACCCCATCGGACCTAAGGCCGAGCGCCCACATCCTGTTGGGGTTCACCAACCACTCCATCCCGGCAGAGGGGGTAGTCACCCTCCAACTTAACATCGGAGAGACGGGCCATACACACAACATTCCTGTAGAATTCATTGTCGCAAGAATTCCATCATCCTACAATATCCTCTTGGGGCGCCTGACGCTGAATTCCCTCCGGGCCCAGATATCGACCTACCACCTAGCAATCAAGTTCCTACTTGACCAAGGAAGGATAGGTCGGGCGTACGGGAACCAGCAAACCATGAAGGTTTTCTTCACAGCGACATCCGTGCCCGAAGAGAGAAACGATGACATTGAAAGCACGGATGATCTCATAGGATCTTTGGACACTCGGGACGAGCATAAAGAGATCCGAGGAGCCCCGGTGGAACCACTAACAGAGGTCCCCCTCGTCGAAGGGGACAATGAACGAACCGTCCAGATCGAGTCACTCCTAACGAGGAATTGTCGCGACGACCCGGTGCACTTCCTCAGAAGAAATTCAGATGTGTTCGCCTGGGCGCCAGCCGACATGCCTGGGATCGACCACAAAATAATATCGCATGAGCTCGGGATCCACCCGGTTGTCCGACCCGTCAGGCAGAAGAAACGAAGCTTCGCTCCAATCAAGCAAAAAGAGATCGAGGAAGAGGTTGACAGGCTGCTCGCAGCTAACTTCATTCGGAACGTGCCTTACTCGGAATGTTTGGCTAATGTGGTCATGGTGAAGAAGGCGAGCATGAAGTGGCACATGTGCGTCGACTTCACTGACCTCAACAAGTCCTGCCCGAAAGACAACTATCCCCTCCCTCGGACAGATCAGCTCGTCGACAGTTCAGCAAGCCACGAGCTACTTAGCTTTATGGACGCTTTCTCCGGCTACAACCAGATCCGTATGAATCAGGCGGACGAAGAGCTCACCACATTCACAACGGACCGGGGGGTATACTGCTATAAAGTGATGCCCTTCGGCCTCAAAAACACCGGGGCTACGTACCAACGCTTGGTCAACAAGATTTTTAAGCCTCAAATCAGCAGGAACATGGAGGTTTACGTCGACGACATGCTCGTCAAATCGACCTCGTCGGATGAACACGCCAAAGATCTTGGTGAAGTTTTCGGTGTCCTCCGCAAATATAAGATGAAACTAAACCCCGCCAAGTGCGCATTCAAGGTCACCAGTGGAAAGTTCCTCGGTTTCATGGTTACCAATCGAGGGATCGAGGCTAACACGGAGAAAATCAGCGCCATACTCAACATGGCCACGCCAAAGACAAACATCGAGATCATGCGGCTCACCGGAAGGGTAGCCGTCCTGAGCCACATCATGTCACGATCCGGAAAGAAATGTCTCGCATTCTTCAAAGCCCTGAGGAAAATACCGAGGTTCGAATGGTCAGAGGAGTGCCAGACCACTTTCGAGCAATTAAAGATACACCTGACGAATCCCCCACTGCTCACCCGGACAGCCGAAGGGGACAAGCTATCGCTATATCTAGTGGTATCCGACCAAGTTGCGGGCTTGGTGCTCGATCGCGAGGTCGAGGGAGTCCAGAAGCCGGTATACTATGTGAGCCACGTCTTCAAGAACGCGGAAACGAGGTACCCGGCCATAGAGAAGATTGTCTTGGCACTCATCATTACCTCAAGGAAATTATGGCACTATTTCCAGCCGCATACCATCCTCGTTCTTACCGAGAGGCCTTTAGGGGCTATTTTCGCCTCCCCCGAGTCTTCTGGTCGTTTGGAGAAATGGAGGTAGGAGTTGTCCCAGTTCGACATCAAATACCGCACGAGGCAAGCTATCAAGGCACAAGTCCTGGCCGATTTTATCGTCGAGTGTACTATCCCCAACAAAGAGGTGGAATCCGCGCCGGCCCCTTAAGCTCAACCCTCAATCGATGAGAGGCCCGACTCTGTCCCTGATTGGGTCTTTTACGTCGATAGGTCTTCAATCGAGGAAGGCTGTAGTGCCGACCTCATCATAAGGGACCCGAACGAGGCAGAGATGGAGTATTCTCTGAAGCTCGGATTCAAAGCCTCAAAAAATGCAGCGGAATACGAGGCTCTGCTGGCCAGAATACGGATCGCTTCCGGAGTGGGGCTGGAGACGATCCGGATCCGCAGCGACTCCGCCCTTGTCGTTGGCCAAGTGACCGGCCATTTCGTGGCCCGGGAGCCTCTGATGGTAAAGTATCTATCCGAGGTAAGAAGATTACGAAAGGACTTCGACGAAGTCCAAGTAGAGCATATCCCCAGACAACTAAATGTCTAGGCCGACGCCTTGAATAAGTTGGCTTCATCTTATACGTCCAACAACAAGAGAAACATCCTGTCACGCCCCGCTTCCCAGAGTGCGCTAAGATAGGCACATGACAGAGCCAACCATGCTACCTGTAGATAGGAAATATCTCTCCACAGTCACATTAAGGCTGTAGAGATATCAAGAACAGTAAAATAATAAACAACTATCTAATACATGTCCATGAGCCAGAATAACGTGTCCGGAATAAAAATAATGCGGAAGCAAAAAGATCCAATACAATAATAAACTGAAATGTACGTCCCATAATGCGATCTCACATCAGGAATGAAAATACTGGAAGGAAACTAAACTAAACTAATAACAGGTCCTCACTACTCGGCATGTTGAACAAAATACTCCTAGACAGCCTGCGATAAAGATAAGGGATCTGGGCCATGCAAAACCCAGACGTCAGTGCGTCAAAATATCAATAATTCTAAGCAAGCAGGATGTGATGAAATATGCAGGCATGAAGTATGAACAATAACAAGTCATCAGTAGCAAGTAAACCGTAACATGAATATAGATCAGTGAACAGGATATAAACAGGTGAAGTGCAGTGAGTAGTCTAAACTGTGATATAGGGTTATCTACTCTAAAGTTATTCAAAATCAATTAATGTAATTTTCATCGTAACCCATCGGTCTATGCCCCGTTCATTCCCCACGGGACCACGGTAAAATGATGTAATAGACTGTGAGTCTATGTCCCGTTCATTCCCTACGGGACCACGGTAAAATGATATAATAGCCCTTTGAGTTACATTCAGCTACATTCTTGATTTCCCCATACCCCCAAGTCATGTGTGTAGGTCAGGTATTTATAAATATGAGACTAATGCCAACACAGGATCAAGAAGGAACAGGTTTGTATGTATAGACAACAGGAAATGTCCGTAGGGACAACAGGTCAAGATTGTCGGCATTAGTAACAAGATCAGGTAACATGTCAAGCTGTGGTACATCAGGTCATGTCAGGTGGTGTACATGTATCAAGTCATGTCAAGTAGTGCACATGTATCAAGTCATGTCAGTAGTAGTGTATCAGGTCATGTCAGGTAGTGCACAAGTGTCGAGTGGATGCTCATAATCAAACTGTAACAAGTATGGGTGCACAAAATCAAGTATAGAGTACAAATAAAATGAACTAACATGAATAGTATGCACATAGATAGAAAGTCAAAGACATGGATGCACACTATCGATGAGGGTTAATTTTAATAGTTCTAAAACTAATTAGATTACACTTTATTAAACATGGGGTATTAAAACAACAATATTAGGTTATTAATAAGATCTGTAAATGCAGCTATATGCATTCTATATGATATGGATGCAAGCGGACATCATACAACCGTAAAATGATAAACTAACAAGTGCGAGATATATAACTAAGCAATATGAGATGCAACTATTCAATTTGATGCAGTATATAATAGTATAGTATGTAACAAGATAAGTTTTCATGACCTAGATCTGAAATGATATGAATGGATGTAAACGGGTATCAAATAAATCAACAAAACTGAAAACAATAATGTGGATTGCAAAATTAACCATTTTGAAGTATTATAATTCAAATAGATATAGATTATGGTATTATAGCATATAGCAAGATAAACATGCCTAGACGGAACAAGAACGGATGTGTACGGAACGTCCTTCGTCGGCGAAATGTCGCGACGCGCGCACGGCACACGGAACGGTTCCAAATAACGCAAGAGGGTGATCACGCAAGTCTGGTATGTCGTTTGGATCGTCGGCGTCACGTACGGCTCTGGCGATAGCGTAGCTAGCATGGAGGTAGTAAAATACTTGCTTCGAACGCGATGAACGAAATGACGGATACACGGAAATGCAGAACAAAGCAAAACAGAGACTCGAAGGCTCAGCCAGGAATCACAATCGATGGTGAGCTCGGATCCGGCATTGATCTTGGCTCGGGTCCAAGTTGCATAAGGGTTTCTTGGGTCGATGGTTGCAGGTGTGCTCGGCTACCAAGGTAGGGAGGAGATGGATTCAAGGGAGATCGGCGGTGGTAAAGGAAGTTAGGTGCTCGGCTTGGAGGGCGGTTGTTCATATCAGATTTTTGCATTTTTATACCGCCCAATTTTTATCACATTGCTTATCGGTAGGTACTCTTAAGCCGTGTTTGCTAGTTAATTCCAGGATACAGGTTCTCAGCTCTAAACAGTGAAATTCATGGAAAAGCACGACAAATTCCGGATTACTACCAACCACAGATAAAACACGAGTCTCTGCTCTCTATCTGTATGTTGTCGCACACCAGTTTAAGGGACAAAATAGCAAATCAATGTCATTTTCATGCACAAAGCACAATGTCAACACAAGATCCAACATATCTACGCGGAGCTTAAGAAAAATCATGACAAAAGATCCACATCACATCACCTTTTGATCTGCTGAAATTCTGGAAAAATTATGAAGAGATTATGAGAAACAACATATACCACAATGAAGAGTACAGAAAACCGGGGAATCCGACAAAAAATGATGTGCCAAGCCTTCTAATTGGCCGCGTAACCGCGGCATAAGCGCGCTTAGGCCGCGGATCCGCGACCTTATTGAATCTACAAGTGCTGAGTTTTTAGGGATATTTTGGTCATTTTATATGGAGGCAGATTGTTGCCCTAGGTTTCCAGTTCCCTGCCTATAAATAGCCCAGAACATTGCCAAGCCAAGTGTGCTTATTCTTGTGTAAAATTTTAGGATATATTTTGTAGTTCTTCTTCCTCTTTTCATCTTTTCTCCATTAAAACTTTGTAGTGAGCTTTTTATGAGTGAAGGATGAATAAAAGAGTTCTTTTTGTTACCATGCTTGTCTTGTTATGTTGTTAATGATAATTGCTTGTATTTTTCATTTGTTAATCTAGTTGTTGTTATTTGTTGTTTGTTTGTTTCTTGTTCTCTTTTTCTTTATCCTTAATAACAATGATACTTAAGCTTGATCCTTGCCAAAGTGAGGTCTCAAATAGCTAGTTGTAATCTTCTAACCTCTTTCTTTCTATCTTCCTCCTTTTGTTGTATTTTCTTGTTCTTGTAATGGGTGAGTAGTTTTCTTACTTGTTAGGGTAGGATAAGGAAAGTTTGAGAGAAGGAAATCTCTCTCACTCTTTCCTTGCCCAACATCATAATTCGGACTCCCGTTAATTGAACCACAATCCGCTCCTTACGGCACCCTACCTACATGATAGCGGTGATTCCTTAGTGAAACCGGTTGTGGTTGAATTAACCGGAGGTTAAGGATAAGAGCCAAGAACGGATGGACAAGCACCAAAAGGAAGAACTTAAGCGTTGGAAAGCCTAGCTTATACTCGCAAGTTCCTTCCTAGTCGTGCTAATCCCCGTTGTTGCCGATTACCATAACACCGATATTAAGAGTGGCAACGAAAGAAGTGAGCCGCTCCTAACTCAAACTAACCTAATCTTAACCCTAACAAGCTCTCTTTATATAACATTTTAGAACATAGTCAATCTCAAACAAACCTGGACATTTGGACTTAACTCGTTAAAGCACATAGAAAAAGATTCCCATCTCCCTGCGAACGACCCGTACTCAACCGGCTAGATACAAGCGAAACCGTCTTGATTGCGGTAATTAACTTGAACACGCAAAAACTCTACCAATCAAATGGCGCCGTTGCCGGGGAGACGGTAGTTTATTTCTTTGTTTAATTTCGGGTTAATTTGTGAATATAAATCTAACCGAAAAACAAAACAAAAAAATATATTGTAAAAATCATCTTGTTATTTTTGATTAGTTTTTGTGCAAGTGTGCAGGAGAAAAGGAAAGGTCGAGTTCAGTGCCAAAGACGTGGGAAGTTAGACCCACATCTTGCGGCTACACCGCGGGTGATCAAGACGGAACAAACGGTCTACTGAAAGATTCTGGAGCAGATCCAGTAAGCAAATCAAGATTCAGGAGCTCCAGACAAGAAGAGGACACCCAACCCAGCATAGCACAGGAATTTGAAAGCCCAAATCAACTTTACTGCCGCGGAATCGAGGCCATTTACTGGCCTTAGGGACTGAAACTTTCTGTGAGTTTTTATTATCTCTTCCCTACTCCTCTGAACTCCACTGAACTGTGTTTTCTGCAGCATTCTTTGCGTAAACTCTCTTCCCCCTTCTAATAAATTGTTTTTGTGCAGGATTCTTTGCGCCGCGCTAAAAATTAAAAATTGATTGCAGTTGATTGTTACTGCTTTGCATATTCTAATCGGACTTTAAGGGGCTTGAAACCAATCCAGATTTGGTGGGGATTTCATCACCCTTCCCAGGACCCCAGAAATCACAAAAAGCATATGCATTGACCATTATTTAATTAAAAAATACTAGACTCAGCCCTAAGGACGTCGCGCTCAATAGGACAGAGGACTGGTTGTAGGCATCGGCCGTTTATCCTATCTTGACTTTGCGGTGTCTAGGCAAGTGTGTCCAAGGCAAGTGGTTACTTAATTAGGACCACTACTTACGTAGTGGGGAGCCTCCCACTTACCTGGCCGCAATTGGCGGAGAAGAGGCGGTTTGAGGTCCTATTTCTAGCCCTTTGGAACAGTTAGGAGCTGTCTAGCTGACCTAGGTGACCCTAGATCTAGGTGTGATTATGCATATTTTGTCAGTGATTGTTTGAAGCCGTGAGTCCGTACATATTTCTGTAAACCTCTTTCTAAAAAAAAGAAAAAAAAACACAAAAACCAAAAACTTTTATAAAAACTTGCCATTTGTCGCCAGAATCCATTTTTTTTCACCCACCTCCTATCGTATTTCTCCATTGACGTTCTCTTACCCTCACCTTCTCCGCTTTGACTACACTAAACTAGTTTAGTGTATGTCCGGTTGGACTCGGGACACTAGCGCCCGCCTAGTCCGCGTTACGTTAGTCGCTACCGACTACGCGATCGACTCAGACGTCGAAACTCCTTCCACGCCTCTTTCACCCTTACCTTTGACGGTCAACTCCGATGTTGACCGGAATTCCGTTCATACATCCTCACCTTCACCATAACCAACCTCTTCTTCTGCGATGTCAGGATTTAATCCAAACATGTCTTTGACTCCCCCGGGATTGATTCCACCTCCTATGGATGCGAATAACCAACAACCACCGCCTGTTGTAGCGCCACAACGAATCGCGGTCCAGGATCGTTTCTATCCCACCCGCTTTGCACTTCCCACCGGTCTTTCCCTTCCACCGGCCAATGGGGATAATTTTGAAATTAAGCCCCACTTCATTAACATGCCTCCGAAATTTCATGGGCTTGAATCTGAAGATGCCTATATCTTCATCAACAAGTTCCAAAATGTTTGTGCCATGATGAAAACTACCCAACTGTCGGACGATGCTATACGGCTACGGGTCATTCCGTTCACTTTGTGCGATCTTGCTGAAAAATGGCTGTATAGCACCGCTTCCCACTCCATAACCAGTTGGGACGAGTTTGTGAAAGCGTTTCTCAAGAAATTCTATCCGAATCATAAAACCACGAGGATCCGTAACGAAATCAACCGATTCTCTCAGCTTCATACTGAACCCTTTTGGAAGTGTTTTGACCGGTATAAAGACCTTCTTGTTCAGTGCCCTCACCACGGTATTGAGAAATGAAAACTTTGCCAAACCTTATACGAGAGCCTGAACCCAGCAACCAAGCAGTTGTTGGAAACCATTTGTCAGGGCCACTTCCTATCGAAATCTGACGAGGAAGCGTGGCAATTCTTCGACGACTTTGCGGAACAAACGCTTCAATGGGAGAGCACCAGACCAACTTCTTCTTCTTCTTCCTCCACTTCTACTGGTCAGTCTAGGGTAGGCATTCACCAACTCGATGTCTCTATTGTGATGAAAGCTGAAATGGCTGCAATAACGAGAAAACTTGAAGTGATAGAGAGCAAATTTTCATCTCCTGCTCCTGCCCATGTTCTTCCCCTTCGTACCATTTGTGCTTGTTGTTCCGATCCTTCTCACTTAACCGAAGAGTGTCCTTACAATCCACCATCTCAAGGACAGGATCAAGTTAATGCTGCATTTCAGCAATGACCGAGAAATGATCCATACTCTTCCACCTACAATCCCGGTTGGAGGAACCACCCCAATTTCTCCTGGAATCAGAATCAGCATCAATTCCAAGGCAACAATTTCCAGAGGCCCCCTCCTCCGCAACAACAAGCGCAACAACAAACTCAACATCAGTTTCAGCAGCCCTTCCAACCCCAACATTTTCAAAATCAGACGAACAACTTTGCACCCAACAATTCTTTTCCCCAAAACAATTTTGTTCCATCAAACAACGACAAGGTTTCCTCGCTCGAACGAAGTCTGGAAGCGTTCGTTAAACAATCGACACAATCCACCGCAAACATCCAGTCGTCTATTCAGTCTTTGGTGCAACACACTGCTGCACACGGGCAAAGCATCAAGACCATCGAAGCCCAGATTGCACAGCTGAATGCGGCGTTAAGCGAGCGAGAAAAGGGGAAGCTTCCATCTCAACCACTCCCAAATCCCGGTCACCCACATAATGTACATGTTGCTCTTGAACAACAGAACCATAATGTGAGTGCCATGACTACATTGAGATCTGAAAGGATGCTGCACAACATCGGCACAACAATTGAGGAGAATGACACCCCGGCCGCTTCTTCTTCTTCTTCGTCTTCTGAGCCTATTCTCCATTCGTAAAAAGGCTCTTTTTCTTCTTCTTCTTCTGATCTGAATGGACCCACTTCTCACACCACGAAAACACCAGCTCTGGGATCCGTTCCAACTCCACAATCTCCTCCACAAGCATTGGACTCAACCAATTTTAAAAACGTTCCATTTCCAAACCGGTTGAGGTCCAATAAACAAAATCCACAACTGGAGAAGATTCTGGAGTTGTTTAAGCAGGTTAACATCAACATTCCCCTTTTAGATGCTGTCCAACAAGTCCCGTCTTACGCGAAAATCTTAAAGGACTTGTGCATGAAAAAGAGGAAATCTCAGGTACACAAGAAAGTTTTCTTAGCTAGTGCTATGAGTGTTGCTCTTACCCAATCTTTACCTCAAAAACGGAAGGACCCTGGCTGTCCTACAATTTCTATTACCATTGGGGATAAGAACATCAACCGCGCACTTTTAGATCTTGGTGCCAGTGTTAACCTACTTCCGTACTCAGTAAATGAGCAACTAGGTGTAGGAGAGCTGAAACCCACACACTGTACTCTCCAAATGGCCGACCGATCAATCACCCATCCTAGGTGTGAGCTAGAGGTTGTGTTAATCAAGGTCGGGGACTTCATATTCCCCATTGACTTCATTGTTTTGGACACACAGCCTGTAGCTAACCCCCGGAATCAAATTGCGGTGATACTCGGTCGCCAATTCCTTGCAACCTCAAATGCTGTGATCAATTGTCGAAATGGTTCGATGAACCTATCTTTTGGAAACATGACAATTGAACTCAACATTTTTAGGTTGGGGAATCAGCCCTCCGAACCTGATGCTCATATACTAGACGTTTGATCAATCCAGGAGATCACCCCGGAAGAGTGTGAATTCGAGGAGTTTTTGTTCGATCACGACAACCTTAACGCCACTAGTGCGTTCCTCTTCAAACATGCTGCTGTTTCTGCGCCCGACAATGACTACGAGTGTTTCACTTTCTCGAATGATCTTAGCCACTCACCACCCTTGTTTGAATCCTTCGAATTTCCGGATGAGTTACCTGAACCATCCAACTCGGTCGCTTACACTCGTTTTGAACCTTTGCTGGAATTCTTTGAGTTCGAGACCTTTTCACCAATCTTGCCTTCAATCGTTTCACCTCCAACGCTCGAACTCAAACCTTTGCCGTCTCACCTTAAGTACGCTTACTTGGGTGAGAACGAGACCCTCCCTGTTATCATCTCGGCTTCTCTAGCTCCCGAGCAAGAGAGAGCCCTTCTTGCGGTCTTGCACAGCAATAGGCAAGCTTTTGGCTGATTAATGGCGGACATCAAGGGGATTAGTCCCCTGATCGTTGAACATCATATTCATCTGATGGATGATGCCAAACCAGCCAGGGATCCACAAAGGCGACTCAACCCAGTCATGAAGGAGACTGTAAAAAAGGAGATCGTAAAGTGTCTGGATAGTGGTATCATTTACCATATATCTGATAGCCAGTGGGTTAGCCCCATTCACGTTGTCCCCAAGAAATCAGGCATAACGGTCATAACCAACGAGGCGAACAAGTTAATCCCTACTCGCACCCAGACTGGGTGTCGAGTATGCATCGATTACAGAAAACTCAACGCCGCAACGCGGAAGGACCACTTTCCGCTACCTTTCATTGACCAAATTCTTGAACGATTGGCCGGACACGAGCGCTACTGCTTTCTTGATGGCTACTCCGTCTATAATCAGATTCCCATCGCCGAAAAAGACCAGGACAAGACCACATTCACTTGTCCTTTCGGCACGTTTGCATATCGTCGCATGCCTTTTGGGTTATGCAATGCGCCCGCTACCTTCCAGCGGTGTATGATGGGAATCTTCTCAGACATGGTGGAAAAATTCTTGAAGATCTTCATGGACGATTTCTCCATCTTCGGCGATTCCTTTAATGAGTGTTTGCTGCATCTCGACGCTGTCCTTACCCGATGTAAGGACAAGAACCTCACTTTGAATTGGGAGAAGTGCCACTTCATGGTACGCGAAGGTATTGTCTTAGGACATATCATTTCGCAAAATGGCATAGAGGTTGACAAAGCAAAGATTGAGGTCATTTCCAATCTCCCTCCTCCCAGATGCGTCAGAGACATCCGAGCCTTCCTTGGCCATGCCGGTTTCTATTGACGGTTCATCAAGGACTTTAGCAAGATTGCTAGTCCCTTGACTCTTTTGCTGGCCAAGGACACGCCATTCGACTTCAACTCGAGCTGTGTGACTGCGTTCGAGTCATTAAAAAGCTCACTCACTTCTGCTCCCGTTCTTTCTTCTCCTGACTGGATGCACCCATTTGAGATTATGTGCGATGCATCCGACTTTGCCATCGGTGTTGTCCTTGGACAACACATCAACAAGATGCCGCACGTAATCTATTATGCTAGCCGAACCCTGAACGACGCTCAACTGAATTATACAGCAACTGAGAAGGAATTCTTGGCTGTTGTATTTGCTTTAGAAAAGTTCAGGCCCTACCTCATCGGCTCTCCAGTCATCGTCTATACGGACCATTCTGCTCTGCGCCATCTTTTTGCGAAGAAAGATGCAAAATCTCGGCTGATACGTTGGATCCTCTTGCTTTAAGAGTTTGACCTTGTCATCAAGGACAAAAGAGGATGTGAGAACGTAGTCGCCGACCATCTCACACGACTTCCTTCTTCGCCGTCGCTTCAAATTCCGATCAACGACGTTTTTCCGGATGAACAGCTCTTGACAGTATCTTGTGAACCCTGGTTCGCAGATATTGTGAACTATTTGGCCACAGGATTACTACCGACTGAATGGTCAAGTCAGGACAGACTTCGATTCTTATCCCAAGTAAAACACTTTTACTGGGACGAACCCTATCTGTTCAAGTATTGTCCCGACCAGATTATTCGTTGGTGTGTCCCTGAAAATGAATTCAAGAGTGTGCTGTCGTTTTGCCACGATCAAGCATGTGGCGGGCATTTTGGCCCCAGAAAGACAGCTGAGAAGATCTTGCAGTGTGGTTTCTACTGGCCACAACTCTTCAAAAACGCTCATGACTATTGCAAGACTTGCTCCCGGTGCCAACACTTGGGCCGGATATCCAGGAGAAATGAGATGCCGCTCCAACCAATCTTGGTTGTGGAGATTTTTGATGTTTGGGGGATCGATTTCATGGGGCCGTTTCCCAGCTCTTTTGGGAACCTGTACATCCTTCTCGCTGTTGATTACGTCTCTAAGTGGGTCGAGGTTGTGCCCAGCCGGACTAACGACAACAAGGTTGTCGTTAGATTTCTTAAGGAAAACATTTTCTCCCGGTTTGGGCACCCCCGAGCAATCATTAACGACAATGGAACTCATTTCTGCAATAAGACTTTCGAAGCCTTGATGCGGAAATATTCCATTAATCATGAGCTATCTACGCCCTACCACCCCCAAACCTGTGGGCAAGCCGAAGTTTCCAATCGGCAAATCAAGCAGATACTGGAGAAGACGGTTTCCAAGAACCGTAAAGATTGGTCGTTAAAACTCACTGATGCCCTTTGGGCATTTCGAACAGCTTATAAGACCGATCTTGGTATGTCTCCCTATCGGCTTGTTTACGGAAAGGCTTGCCACCTTCCTGTGGAAATAGAGCATCGCGCATTTTGGGCGTTAAAGGAGCTGAATCTGTCTCTCGAAGATGCGGGCAGCCATCGGAAGCTGCAGTTGAACGAATTAAGCGAGCTTCGGGATGGGGCTTACGAAAACACGGTTGTCGTTAAGAACCGAACGAAGGTGTTTCACGATAAACACCTTTTGCGCAAAACATTCGTACCTGTTCAACAAGTACTGCTTTACGACACCCGGCTACATTTCCATCCAGGTAAGCTCAGATCTCGCTGGAAAGGGTCATACTTTGTGCGGAATGTGTATCCGCATGGCGCTATGGATTTGGAGAATCCAACGGACGGTTCATTTTTCAAAGTAAACGGACACCGACTAAAACCGTACCTTAGCGCCGAACCAACAGAGGAGCTCCTGGTCTTACAGGAGCCGGTTTACCCTGCATAATCTTCCTCTGCCTACCACCAAACTTCGGTTATCCAGCCAAGAACAGTGGACACTGTTCCAAATAAGTTTGGGGTTATGTATATACCATTTTGTATATATTTGTGGATATTCTTTTCCATTTTTACTATTTTTCTTTTCTTTAAAAACAAAAACAAAAAAAATTGTGTATATATAACCGACAATTTTGACCCTTCAATGATCTTTTCATGCAATGACAGTGAGGACACTGTCCAGTTTAAGTTAGGGGGTACGCTCGGTACGCATTTCTAACCTTCGTATTCATATGTATATTTTGCATCTGCATACTAAAATCCATAAAAATCAGAAAATTTTCTAAAAACCTAAAAACTTTTTTATCAAATTAGCTAGTGGGAGAACTCAGATTCAACATTTCGACGGTTTTGTTTGATAAGATAAGAATAACTAAATCTTATTTTTAGATTTTGAAAACCTGAAAGATAACTCTCCTTTGAAGTTAACTATAGCTGATATATGTCTTTACATCACACTACACGTGTCGTGGGTTTTGAAAATTAGATGACAAGTCTATTATGTCTAAAAACTTTTAAATGTATAAATGATTTTCTGAGGATCAAATAGGTTTGTTCTGAAATAAGTAATATCAAGAATAGTTTATGAAGTGAAGCGAATATGAAGGAATGTTATTGATGCCTTAATTGGAACTAATTCTGAAAAATAACCCATCTGGAACTTGATTGGAATGATTACACACCGAACCCACTAAAACACGTCTTTTATCCAAAAAAATAATTGAACTGCCAGTTATATCTCCGTTCGTATTGAATCATCATGATTTTCACGCTAAATTGTCTTTTGTTTTTGGACCTAGGTAACTTGAGTAATTAAGTCCGTTGGGGTGTCTCTACACTTAATGCCCTAAAGCCAACTAGTTTGGGTGCATTGGCCCAAAGCTCGTTAAGAAGCCTAGAAAGTCCAGATTAAAACAAAGTCAAGCAAGTGTTCTCTCCGAGTTAAAATTCCTAACGGTTCTTTGTGTGAGAAAAATCATGACAAAAGACAGGTTTTATATAATAATATTTCTAGCGGAGATATGAAGGTTTTAATCTAAGATAAAGACTATTGCACGTTCACAGAGGTGTGTATGAAATGAAAACAAAAAAAAGGTGGAGTGAAAAATAAGACCTAGTTTCCTGTTAAGGAAGATAGAAATTCTGAAATTGAAACCTTACTGGAAAACGAAACTTGAAAAATACTTAACTCTTTATAAAACTTATGTGATCCTTTTAAAAAAATTTATCTAGGCTTTATTGTGTGACATGATGACTTTAATCGATCCTTCTGGAACTTAACGGCACTATTTGCACTGCACGTAAAGACATATAAAATCTTAAGTTAAATAAGAAGCGAGGTGTGAAAAATAAAGGTTCGATAGTCTAGACTTAGGATCATAGAATTTTTATTTTTTGAAACAAAACTTTAGGGTTTGAATCATAGTTATTTTGCAAAACTAGCTTGACCGGATTTTGTGGGTAGTATCCGCTGAAAACCCTCAGGAGACAACACTCCTCCTACTAGGGACACCTAGAGGTTTAACGGCTTGTTGCACATGCTCAGTGCAATCGCGTTCCCTGCGAAAGTGAGGTTAGGAATTTTTATGAATAAATTGGCTTTGCTCGGGACGAGCAAATGATAAGTTTGGGGGTATTTGTTCATATCAGATTTTTGCATTTTTATACCGCCCAATTTTTATCACATTGCTTATCGGTAGGTACTCTTGAGCCGTGTTTGCTAGTTAATTGCAGGATACAGGTTCTCAGCTCTAAACAGTGAAATTCATGGAAAAGCATGACAAATTCCGGATTACTACCAACCACAGATAAAACACGGGTCTCCGCTCTCTATCTGTATGTTGCCGCACACCAGTTTAAGAGACAAAATGGAAAATCAATGTCATTTTCATGCACAAAGCTCAATGTCAACACAAGATCCAACATATTTACGCGGAGCTCAAGAAAAATCATGACAAAAGATCCACATCACATCACCTTTTGATCTGCTGAAATTCTGGAAAAATTGTGAAGAGATTCTGAGAAACAACATATACCACACTGAAGAGTACAGAAAACCAGGGAATCCGAAAAAAAATGATGTGCCAAGCCTTCTAATTGGCCGCGGAACCACGGCAAAAGCGCGCTTAGGCCGCGGATCCGCGGCCTTATTGACTCTACAAGTCCTGAGTTTTTAGGGGTATTTTGGTCATTTTATATGGAGGCAGATTGTTGCCCTAGGTTTCCAGTTCCCTGCCTATAAATAGCCCAGAACATTGCCAAGCCAAGTGTGCTTATTCTTGTGTAAAATTTTAGGATATATTTTGTAGTTCTTCTTCCTCTTTTCATCTTTTCTCCATTAAAACTTTGTAGTGAGCTTTTTATGAGTGAAGGATGAATAAAAGAGTTCTTTTTGTTACCATGCTTGTCTTGTTATGTTGTTAATGATAATTGCTTGTATTTTTCATTTGCTAATCTAGTTGTTGTTATTTGTTGTTTGTTTCTTTCTTGTTCTCTTTTTCTTTATCCTTAACAACAATGATGCTTAAGCTTGATCCTTGCCAAAGTGAGGTCTCAAATAGCTAGTTGTAATCTTCTAACCTCTTTCTTTCTATCTTCCTCCTTTTGTTGTATTTTCTTTTTCTTGTAATGGGTGAGTAGTTTTCTTACTTGTTAGGGTAGGATAAGCAAAGTTTGAGAGAAGAAAATCTCTCTCACTCTTTCCTTGCCCAACATCTTAATTCGGACTCCCGTTAATTGAACCACAATCCGCTCCCTACGGCACCCTATCCTACATGATAGCGGTGATTCCTTAGTGAGACCGGTTGTGGTTGAATTAACCGGAGGTTAAGGCTAAGAGCCAAGAACGGACGGACAAGCACCAAAAGGAAGAACTTAAGCGTTGGAAAGCCTAGCTTATACTCGCAAGTTCCTTCCTAGTCGTGCTAATCCTCGTTGTTGCCGATTACCGTAACACCGATATTAAGAGTGGCAACGAAAGAAGTGAGCGGCTCCTAACTCAAACTAACCTAATCCTAACCCTGACAAGCTCTCTTTATATAACATTTTAGCACATAGTCAATCTCAAACAAACCTGGACATTTGGACTTAACTCGTTAAAGCACATAGAAAAAGATTCACATCTCCCTGTGGACGACCCGTACTCAACCGGCTAGCTACAAGCGAAACCGTCTTGATTGCGGTAATTAACTTGAACACGCAAAAACTCTACCAATCAGCGGTTATCAGGTGTGCTTTCGGTGATAGGAGATGCGGGGTTGAAGGGCAGAAGAAGACGTTGATGGTGGCGATAAGCATTGACTGCTCGTCAAGGGATCAAGGGAAGTGGGTTGCTTGGTGTAAGGTGTTGTCGAGGTTTCTTGGGTTGGGAGATAGGGATAGTGACAAGGGTAAAGGCGAGGCTGAAACAATGCTTGAGGCAGTGGCTGTTTCTGGGAGAGGAGGTGACGATGGAGATGGGTTCGTTTCGATTATGAGTTGAAGGGTTTTCTCGGATCTATAGGAAGAAGAAGATGAGGAGGAAGGGTGATGGAGGCGATGGCTGTTATAGTTGAGGGTGCTCGGCGTTCGATGGTTTTCTGGGTTGAAACATGTGAGATCGGTGAAGGGTAAGGTTGTTATGAGGAGAGAGAGAAAGGTTTGATAAACATGAGAGAGAGAGAGATGCTGATATAGAGAGATAAAGAAAGAGAAAGGAAGAGAGAGAGAATGAGATCAAGAGGAGAGAGATAGAGTGAGGAGAGAGATCGAGAGGAGTGAAAGAGAAGGGAGGAGATATAAAATTGGATTTTAGTGATGGGAGAGAGAAAGAAAGAGAAGAGAGAGGCTGAGAGAGAGAGAGAGCTGGAGTATGGAGCCCAGCGGAGAAAAAGAGAAGGAAAGAGAGAAGCTGTTAAAATTTATGATTTTAATTTGAAAAATATTTTTAGTTAGGGATATTTTAACTGCAGAATTTTTAAAATAAATATTATATTAAATAAATTTGAATTTTGGGGGGATACAAAATATTTCAAAACGCACCCGGGTCGGGTCTAAAAATTCAGATTTAAAATATGAAAAATATATGTGACGTCCAAATTTCAAAATGAATGCTCAGGTAACGAAAATTCATACCCCCAAGAACGGATGCACGTACGTGCGCGTAGCCATCCAAACACGTCCGTTTCACTGAGCGGGACGAGAACAAGATGCGCGGATGCTACCACGGGGTTAGGGGTATCAAGCAGGCTATGAAATGTATTTTTAAAATATTTTACATGGCTTAAAATGTTATATGGTAAAAGATGCAATGCCTAAAAATGCAAGTATGCAGTAAACATGAAAGTGCACATGTCTATGTAACAAGTCAAGTTAAACTATAAACATGAATCGAACAGGTTCCAAGCAAGCGAGTCGGGTCGAATGCAATGTAAATTGTAAAATACCATTCGCACCCAAAACACGATAAATCAAGAAAATACCACAAATAAGGAAATACGGGAACTGGAATTGGTATAAATGAACTAGGGTGTTACACATCCTCTTCGAAGTCTTACCACGGCCCAGCGTGGAAGACATGGCGACGTCACATCAAGTGTATACGGCCCGGGAAGAAGACCAGGATTGGAGGAAACCCCTCGTTGAATTTCTGAGGGAAGGTATGCTTCCAGAAGATCGGGGTGAACCCAGCCTTCTCCGAGCCAAGGCCCGCTATTTCGTTTGAAGCAATGGGAACATCTATAAGAAATCCTTCACTCAACCCCTGCTCTGGTGCGTCGACCCCCATGAGGCCGACTACGTCCTCCGTGAGATTCACGAAGGGGTCGGCGGCGCACATCAATGGGCCCGCACCTTAGTCCAAAAGTCACTGATCCAAGGGTACTACTGGCCGACAATTCATCAGGACGCCCAGAAGCTCATCAGAAGGTGCCAAAGATGCCAACTGCATGGCAGCATCCCTCGTCTTCCGGCTACCGAGCTAACAGCCCTAACCTCTCCCTGGTCGTTTGCCCAGTGGGGAATGGACATGATAGGCCAGTTCCCTACCGGTACGGGCGGACACAAGTACATCCTTGTCGCGGTGGACTACTTCATGAAGTGGATCGAGGCCGTCCCTATCAGAAAACCAGACGCCACCATGACTATCAAGTTCCTGCGGAACAACATAATACTCCGGTTCGGTATCCCGAGGTGCATCATCACCGACCATGGGACAAATTTCGAGAATGAAAAAGTAAAGGCATTCTGCAGCGAATACCATATCCTGATGAAGTTTGTGTTAGTGTATATGCCCTAGAGGCCATTACTGTATCATACTAGTTTGTATATTACTTAATGGAAGCTTGGGATATTCACCTTGTATAGACAATCTTGCTCAAAATAGTAGTATGCTACTTGGTTTGTTTCTACTTTAATGTGTACATATGTTTATTTTAGTACATCAGCTATACACATTAGTGGAGCCCTTAGGATCTTTGCTTGATTACCAGCGTTGTGATGGCAGTCACACTCGTGGGGGCTGGGTAATCCACAAGCACATCCTTATGCAGGTCCCTAGTCGTAGGACTATCGAGACAGGGCATCGATATTCCGGAGTAGACTAGCGTATGCACTTCTCATCCCAACAAGGGAGACGGTCTATCCCACAGCCGTCAGAACGTCGTACTTGAGATAGTATGCGGGTGCTCGTTAGGTTACGAGTACACTGGACAGGACTCATCAGGAACTGTTGGTTGGTACTATACCTATCGTCTGTAAGTGCATGGCGGCGCCCCGGCCGTCAATCCAACGCCGGAATGCGGAAAAGAAAACTTTTCTAGAACTTAGAAACCGGCACCACCGCGCACTATAAAACCCGGATCGGGCCATTAACCTAATCCTAGCAAACTATAGAAAGAGCAGAGAGCTATACCAAGCGATCCGTGTCCTTCGGTCTTCGCCTCCACTCCGATCTCCTCGCGGAATCTCCGGTCGTCACCTCCTCGTCGAAACGCGCACCACATCGCCGGGTTCTTTTACGGGCTCCTACCTCTGGACCGAGGCAACTCGGGCACGAAGTTGGCGAGCCGACGTGCCCAAGAAATGCTGTAGGCAAGTGTAAAATCACTTTGTCTCAATGGGGTGAAGTTTCCTTTGATGGAGGAATGAAACAATGAACTTTGGAGGAAAATGGTGCTCTCATTTTTCTAGCAAGGAATGATGAAATGAGATCAAGAAAATCACCACTCAAAATGAATCCCCCTCTCCCCTAAAGTGGCCGGCCCCCTTCATCATCCAATGGTGGAGGGAAAAAAAAGAATCAAAACATGAAGGGAGGTGAGTGTAGAAAAAGCAAAAGGGTGACCACATCCAAAAGTGATGATAACAATATCAAATCAATTTCTAATCCTTTCTAATCTCATTTAATGCAAAAGAAATGATGCATGAAAAGAAAAGATGCTATCATAATCTTTCCATATCCAAATAAACCTTCCACAATAGCTAATTTGCAAACTTGCAAATTAGCCCCTCCATCAGAAAAATCCGGCCGGGAAGGAACAAAGGAAAACTGGCCGAAACGGAATGCAAACTGGCAACTTCAGAAAACTGATCCCGTAATAAATTACAGGAAAACCCCGCGACTGTATATACATACCCTTCATTTGTATTCCCACTGAATACAAATGCAAAGAGACAAAATCTACACTGTACAATACTAGGATCCGGCTTAAACAAAAGCCCGCTAGTATTATCCGTCCGATCATGATCCGTGAAATAACGCACGGATAAGATCGAACCCTGCCATATCTCCATACATCCTCTACAGCGTTTCGCCCGAAACTTGAGAAAACGGTCTGTGGGGGACTCTAAAGACTCGTCAACACCTTGGTTGTGGATTTAACCACAAGCACGTCAGAGGTATTAGCCATACGTGACGGGCTACCAGGTATTGACCAAAAGGGACGTCGATGAGCGAACTCATCCTAACACCCTACTGAGCCTGTCAGTGACAATATCCGTACAGTCCGGTCCGTTCGTCTATGAGCATCGCATGGCGGGCCTAGGGGGTTGGTAAAAGTCAGACCCCCAAAAGCGGTACAAGT